>JARDVY010000023.1:2000000-3250000 GCA_029030555.1 Ornithoptera alexandrae | reverse complement strand
TAAAAATATTTTTCATAACAGCGAAAGATTAATGAGTGGGACTAGACAATAATAACGTATGGAAAAAGCTTACCGAAGCCCATGTCATCGTCAGATTCCTCAGGTTCTTCCTCCTTCTTCTCTTCCTTAGCGGGTTCAGAGGACGGTGCAGCAGCTGATGCAGCTGCTGGGGCACCGCCAGCCGCAGGTGCAGCTCCCACGCCGGATCCGATGTTGGTGATCAAGTCACGTACATTCACACCTTCCAAAGCTTTAGCGAATAATCCAGGCCAATACGGCTCAACGTCCACTGCAGCGGCTTTCAGAATGGTGGAGATCTTTTCACCCTATAAACAAATCAACATGTTTAGATCTCCCGATTGAATTTTACGAAAATAAGTACGTATTTGCGAAGCAAATAAGGATAACTAATATATTATAAAACTTTTTTTGAATAGATCAAATAGTAACTAAGGATTAAATTGGATAGATATAAATTCACCGCTGAATTGGCAAACGTACGAATTTCGACAAATTTATTTTATAATACTTACAGTAACAGCTACATCGTCATCAACAAGGATGAGAGCAGAGTAAACACAAGCTAATTCAGCCTTTGATGCCATTTTTTAAATATTTAGTGCAAGTCGCCTATTGGCCTTAGCTCAGAGAGAACAAGCACGTTTGAATTCTTGATTTGAAGAGAAAAAGAAGGCACCTGTCAATGTCAGAACATCATAGACTGTGTTATTATCATTTCCAAAATAAATATGTCTATGCTTCTTAAATCTGAACAATTCGAAAAATAAATTAGACGAGAACAATTTAAATTTGGAAACTTTCTTTTTATAATTTATTATATTAAATGTTTTTAATAGTTGAAATGAAAAGAACTGAAGTTAATTTTCTAATTGAAATTCATATTAATTTATATCAACTTCGATATATATTACTAATTCATAAAATAACCATAATCAGCACCTAGAATCACTACTTTTTACCAATTGGGAGGAAAAACCCATTACGGAATTAATCTTGGCCATCCAGGATTAATACTTAAACTATCCCGTATTAATTACTGATAGCTATATGTTTTTATTCTTTCTTATTTTATCTCATCATCACCCGATAGCCGTCTACTGCTGGACATAGGTCTCACCCAAAGACTTCCACATACAGTCAGCTTGGCCTCCAGTACCGGTGGACACTAGGGGCTGTCGTTTGTCGGGCTTCATATAGGGCATTTCGGCCATTTCCCACCACGCTGGCCTAATGCGGGAACCAGAGCCTCGTTTGTTGTTTGGCAATGTGCACCACAAGCGAGGTTGACTTGGGTCCCGCGAGTTGTTGTGCGGAACCCCTTACATATTTTAACTCATTTAACAAAATTAGCTATAATTATTCAATTGTATGAAAAATTATGTTTACTGTCTAGAAAAAGTAATGTTTAATTAAAATCTTACTTTTTATAAAAATATTCATTGTCAATAGTTTATTATAAACAATTGGTAAAATACCATCTTGCAGTCACTGTTTTCATTATTATTATTTTTTTCATGTTGCGCAAATAAAGAAAATGAAGAAAAATAAACTAATTTAATTTTATTGCAGGAAATAAATAATTTTTACAACAGCTCGTAAACAAAAATTTATTTTAAGAATAACATTGATAATAAACTTTAAATTAAATCAATTAACATAGTACTACAGCAAAAAAATTGTTAAGTACATAACCATAAAAAGTACAATTACTTTAAAAAAAATTGGAAATTTTGCACAACAATTATTCTGGTATAAAGATTACAACTTAGATATATGAAGGAATGAATAGACATATTACAAAGCATATATAGATAAGTGGGACCGTACTTTTAGTTTTTGGTGTCTTATCTGAGATCAAAAAAAGTAACACATAAAAATGTGATTCGATTTACAAATCCCATGAAAACAAATGATGTTTAACAAGCATGTCTCGCACACCTTCTTTCAATGGCTGATTTTGTGTATCTTTTTTCAGAGGTAATTCCCAATCTGGATTCAGATTAAACCCAAACTGTGAGAGTATTCTCAGCTCACACTTTATTTGTACCCAACCTGGTGAATTAATGAAAGACCAGGGATGGTACCATTTTTGAACGACATCTACACATGAACATAGTACTTCAAGCCACAAGTGCAATGCCTCCTCATTTAAACCCATACAAATAAGAGTTCTAAGCTTAACATCCATTTGAGCGTGGGCATTATCATGCGATAAGTTTATGGCTTGTACACACCTGTATAACAACTCTTCTGGTGTCAAAACTTTTCCATCCTCATCAAGGCGGTAAGTTTTGCACAAAACTAAGCGACTGTAAACAGAGTTAAAATCTTTTTCCACTTCCCTTGATGAAGCTTCTTCAATAAACAACCATGGATGACAAGGCCCATCAAGAAAACTCGGATTTTTGATGCCATGCAATAAAACTCTCTTAAATGCTGGAGCTAACACACCTCTAACTAAATGTGCCGCTTTTTCAGTCACAGAATCATCACCAGCTCTGCTGTATTTAACACCTTTTTCATCTAATAACTTCACGAATCTAGCAGGAAACCAGCCTCTTAATCCATTTAGTTCTCCAATCCAACAATGTTCATCTCTAGAACTGATAACTTCTATAACATCATTTTTTCTAAATCCTAATTCATCTCCATCTCTTCTTTCAAAGTCTAGAAGTGCTTTAGCTCGTCGTCTTTTACTTCTTGATACATTGACATATCTTTCTCTATCCGCTGCATGACTTTGCATTGTGTAATCAGCTGTTAATTGAACTTCTGACTGAAGTTGTGGCTCTAAAGCTAAGAAATGTCGTGCTACTTGTAAAATAGCTTCTCTAAGATCAACGAGAATTTCAGTTTGTTTTACGTTTTTTGATACTGTGTCATCATTATTAGTATCATCCCCAAATAATATAGCTTGGATCACAGATTTACTTCTTTTAATCTGTCTTCTTTGTAGTTGCTGTTTTGGTAGATTAGGAACTGCGTTAGGGTTGCCTACTAAAGCTCCTTGGTCAGCCATAAGATATGCCAAGTGCCGCCTTCTATGTGTTTCAATTAAAGCAGGGCTCAAAGTATCACAGCAAACTTCATCAATGGTCTTTATAAGTAAATTAATGTCATCAATTTCACCAGGTATGTCAGATAAAGCATTAAAAATCTGGGCAGAGTTTGAAATCTCATTAAATCTGTTCTCTTTCATTTTCAACATGCCAAGTGTCACTTTAAAAAGTACTATAGAACCTTCTAAAAAGAATAGATCCCAAATTCTTAACAGTATTTTCATATGAACTACATTAGCATACAAAGTTAAAAACCAATGCATGGTTATAAGAGAGAGCTCAATGTCATGTGCATTCAGGACTTGATCAATGCCTGGAAGATATGTTGAAATTAAACTTCTTAACACTTTTTGGTCAGCTTGTATACCAATTAATGTAGATGAATAGTAAGATGCTGGTAAAAGATCTTCTACAGTAGTACACATTATCCAAAATGCTTCTTCCTCCTCCATCAAAAGTAAAAGTGAAGCTGCAATCATTCCTGTACCTTGACAGTAGCCAATATCTGGATATAGCCAGGCCAAAGCTCTAAGAATACGACGAAGTCGTGGTACCCCTGTACTGGTTGGATGTGAAAAACAAACATTGTTAGGCAGTATTTGAACTAAATCTTTTTCAATTTGCCTGCTAGTCACTAACGCATCATCACTAGAAGCTCTTACTATTTCATGATATGTTATTTCTGTAGTTGCTCTCTTTTTATTAGCACCACACAGATGCATCCATACCTGTGGACGTAATGTGTGAGGAACACCATCTTTTACCATTTTTAATATTTTCTCAGTTTTCTCAAACTTACCTTCACTTTCAGAAAAGCTTATTTCTTTACTATAAAATTCCCATTGGAGGCGATGTTGGTCGTCTTCTTGAATAACATTCCCTTGCAATTTATCTGAAATATCGGAAAGCTCGTCCTCTTCAACGCAAAAACCAAATTCGTCAAATCTGTAGTCAGGTAAACCACCATTACCTTCAGATTCGGGTTGCGCTAACTTGGCCATAATATCTTGAGGTACCATGCTCGGTGTAAGAGAAGAGAAAGGTCCACCCGGTGCTGGTAGTATTTCATCAGCGAGATTTAGTCCCTGTATAGCATCAATTATGTCTTCAGGATCGTCGTCCGCAAGTGCTGCACTTATTTTGCGTTCATGATCTTCACGGCCAACGTAGCCTACGTGATCTCTTGAAGTAAATAATGACTTTGCTAAATCCATATTTATATCTTATATTATATTCGTCGCAAATAAATTGTTAAGGATAAGGAGAATATCTTTTCTCTTTATTTATTCTTGTTAGAAACGTATTTTTTATTGTTTTCTCTTGACTTTTTGTATTCGTATGCAAATATTGCCAAGCCAAAAACGACTCATAGTCTACCTAAAAAAAAATATTCTTTGAAGTACAATCACATGCAATTGCTATTTGGAAAATTATTTTCTAAAAGTATCAATTTTTTTTCAGTAAATGATAATTTTTTAGCCATTATGTGTGTGCTTAGTGATCTTAAAAAAACAAGGACATACATATTTTTTACGTCTTATAAGATTATTAAGACTTGAAATTTCTGTTTTTGTGTTTCTTGTACTGTTTTTATTAATCTTAAAAAATTATTGTGATGTACAAATATTATCTGTGAAATTCATCAGTGCAATAACAATTTTATTAACTATTTAAGGCAACACGAAAGATGAGTGTAATAGGTATGCTCACTTGCAAGACTCGATACCAGGCCGCCTTAGTATAATTATATTTAAAAAGCAGTGCTAGAAAGCAGCTCTTAAAATACTTTTTGGCTTTTTCTTAAAAATTTAAACTTTTTTTAAAGTTAATGCAGTGCAGATTAAATTATACAAAACAAATTACTCCTTGAGAATTGGTCTTTTATTTTTCTCTAACAATAATTATTATTAAAACAAGTAAAAATGGCTTAACTATTTTTTATTAAATATGCATCATTGTATGATGTATTTCATTTATTATGATGATGCAACATCATCATAATAAATAAAATACATAAATATATTATATATATAATTTTTAAGAAGAATTAAAGAAAATTTACATAAAAATCTATCTTTACTGGTTTAAACTATTGATTTTAATTCATAAGTTTTGCTAAACAGCAATATCCATTGGAATTTTGATTGTATTACAAAACTGATATTTAAAAATTTAATTTAATAGCCAAAGCAGTCATAATAATTAATAATTTAATACATGCGACAATTGATTGGAAACGGCAGGTACAGAAAATAAGTCAATATAAACCTTTAAAAAAATATCATCGCACTTACCTAATAAAAAACGGAAATATCTTTTGAGACTTGTACTTCGATTTTCTTTAGTATGATATAGCTATTATCTTCTCAGAGTTTGGTTTGTAGATGACGTCTTCAATATTTGTCACGAGCCGCACTTGCAAGACTCGGGCGTTCCGAAGTATTTTAAAAATCAGGGTTCAAAATACTTTAAAGCTTTCGTTATTACTCGATTCATTCACGAATTGAATATATTGCTGCAAGAATATTTACGTATAAAATAAATAATATATTTATATAAAATTACTTATAATGCTAAGTACATATTTTTTGATGTTAATAAGAAAAGATAATAATTAAAATAACAGTTTAGTGATAAAGGAGTTTTACGTATTCATTTTGTAAATGAAACTATGTTTGGAATACGATTGTTGAATCAGAGACCGTGGTTATAAAACATGTTCATCAATAAGATTAAACAACATAACTGTTCTAGTGCAGTAAACTTTTTGGAATAGGATTTTATTTAAACTAATGCGGTAACATAGTTTTACTGCACTGGTGTCCAATCTTCATTCATTAGAGGGGCACAAGAAGAAGAAAAATAATTTATACACTTTATTATTTAAAGCATTAAGATTTATTTCACAATTCAACTTTCCAAGTCTTTGAAGTATTTTTAGCTGACTAACTTAAATACGTTTGCATTGAAGTACAAATATTAAACTTGTGTCTCTTGCATTACGCATTTTGTTAATATTATACAGTGAAAATACAGTAAAACGTATGCCATGTATAACGCAGGTATAAATCTTCCACGAACGGCGTCTCGCAACCGGCTGCTCGTGTCTATAACAAAACGTAAAAGTATTTTGCTCAGGCCCTTAGTGCGCGTACTTGAAAGCAAATACCTAGTTTTAAAACCTGGTCGGGTAAATAAGTCCATCCCTTGTGTAGTCTTTACGTAAAAATAACTAGAAAAATATTTCTTAGTATGAAATTGCGTTTTAGTAAGAATTGTTATTAACCATTTGTATTGTGCTTCAGTATAAGAATATCGTATTTTCTATTGAGGTCTAATATAAATAAAAAGAGCGTTATAAAATGAGAATGATTTATTTTTAGATTAATAATCGATTTTTCAAATACCACATCTACTATCCAACTAAACTTTTGAGACAGGTAATAGTTCTTTCTTTTATATTGAATCCTTACCATTATATTATTTAAGTGTTGTTATCGGTGATTTCTGATTTGCAGGTAACCAATCTACTATCCATTTATTTTCGATAACCTTGTCGTTAAACCTTGAAACCAAAAGTTGGTAAAGAATAACGCACAGGTGCTATCCTGTTTGTCATTATTAAGATTGCTATATGCGTTAATCTAATATTTTTGTACATTTATTAAAAGCGAAATTAATGAGGAAGGTTATTTCTAGATTACACCTGTTGTAATATTGATCTTTTTTGGGATCAATATACATTACTAATAAATTTAGGTCATTCTCTTCACAACTTCACATTGAATGTAAATTTATATTACCTTATTATTATATATATAAATAATACACTTTTTGCTATAAAGTTCAGTGAAATATTGTAACATTTACAATTAAAACCAATTAACATGGTGTGAATTATATTATTAAACAATTTATTTAAACTTAGGATGGCAGTTAAAAAGTGTTGTATAGTGAACTGTAACTCATGTTCAACAAGAAAGGAAGATATTGGTGTAACCTACCACAAGTATCCCAAAAATGTGTCATTATGTGACACATGGTTATCTGTTACACGGCACAAACACTTTAACATAGCTACTACATCATATGTGTGTTCACGACACTTTTGTAAAAGTGATTTTCAAGTTTACAAGGATTGTAAATATGTTTTAAAGTCAGGTACATATATAGCAGTATGTCAGTAGTAGATTACTTTTAAGTTCTCTTTTGTTTGTAACAAACATGGATATGTTTTACAAATATAAATCACATGGCTAGAATATTATTTTTTTACAACTATTGCCTCGCTGCCACACACTTTCTTTTTTGCATTTAGTAGTTATTGCATGACTTATTGTGTATGAAAATAATATACTGCTTTGTAATGTATATATATGTATTTTAATTACAGGTGCTGTCCCATCTATATTTCCGTGGAAAATTAAAACTCAAAAAATGGATTCATTTGAAACTAGCTTAGAAAGTGTGGATGAGAAAAATTTATCAAAGAGCAGTAAAGAGTCAGAGTCAGAAAATTTGGATGCTATAAAAAAGTTTATAGAAGACCAAGAAAAAGAGATACTGGAAAAAATATATGATAAAACTGATGCAGATATAAAAGAAAAAGATGAGTCAATAACTAATAAGATTGAGGTAACACAAGAAAGTAGAAAAATGCAAGAACCATTGGCAGTGGCAACTAGTGTAATGGATCTTATATTAAGCGAGTCGGAGTCAAAAATGTTTTCTAAGAAGGATGATAGAAGCTTTGACAAGCAGTGCCTTAGCCCAGGAGAAAAGGGTATAACATTTATAATATAAAAATTCCATTTGTATCAGCTATTAAATTTGATAATTTTTCTGTTTTTAAGAAGCATGAATTTATAAGAATAACATTCTTATCTGTTTTGATACAATTCCGTAAAGTTTTGTTTAATAAATGATATTGTAATTTTTTTCAAATATTTGATAAATAGTAAAAAGATTTTTTGAAGACTAAAGATTTCTCACTTTGTACAATGGCTTTTAAGCATGCTTATATTAATTTAGTAATAATTGTTGTTTTGTATATGTAATTTTAGGTAATAGTATGTCATTAACAGTTGGGTCCAAAGTTGAGGCAAAGGATTTTGGAGAGTTTTGGCATCCAGCCAAAATTGTTGAAGTGGATTATGATGAGATGGAAGTGTTAGTTCATTATGATAATGATCTTAAAAAGTAAGTTTGTTATGGTAGATGAATTTGCTGTTTTGTAAATAATTTTATTTTAATCAATTAAGTGACTATATGAGCAAAACATTCACCTGATAGTAAGTGATATGCCTGCACACATAGCAATGTGCCGCTAGTTAGGATGGTAAATATTGTACCACATTGTGCTCATCATCTGTGTCATAAGATATTGAGTCATGTTACTTCAGTAATTTCACTAACTAAAACACCTTTCTTTCTGGAACAAAGTAATGTTTGCACTACTGTTTGGCGGCAGAACTAGGTGTTGCGGTGGTACCTACATAGAATGTCTCTGGCAATAGATACCTACCACTGGTATAACAATACAATATTTGAATTTTGGCTATAAAACTTATGTGCTGTAAACATGTAAAGTAAATCATAAATAATAATATAATATATAAGTAATATATGAAATAAGTTTTTATATATTAAAAACAAACCACCAGAACAATAAGAAAAGTAAAAATATTTTGCCTGCTAGAGCCATAGTATTCTAGGTGATCATGCTTCATCCAACGTCCAATCTTACTTAAGCTTACTTCATTATCATTGAGGTCATTTGTTAACCTACTGTAAAATTAAATGAAAAAAATTATTTAAAATAATTCCAATTTAAGAAAGCAAAAAACTTGTATGCTACATGATTGTTACGGTCAATGTATCTATGTTAGCAAATTTTCAGGCATGATGAATGGATCAATGTTAGTAGTCCCAGACTAAGGCCATTAAGTAATATGTTCTCTCGATCACCTTCCGAATTATCGAATATGGAAACAGTAAAATTGGAATCAACTATTGTTAAAGATGATAGACTGGAAGAGAAACCAAAATTAAAATTT
Organism: Ornithoptera alexandrae; assembly: GCA_029030555.1. NCBI lineage: Eukaryota > Metazoa > Arthropoda > Insecta > Lepidoptera > Papilionidae > Ornithoptera > Ornithoptera alexandrae. The sequence goes on along the minus strand of JARDVY010000023.1, from coordinate 3,240,864 downwards.
GTTATTGGAGAAAGATGTTTAGCTCGTTGGAGAGATAATCGGAGATTTATGGCAACTGTTAATAGAGATTTAGGCAATGGTATGTATATACCTTTTTATTTATTTGTTTTTTGTTAAAAAGAAGATATATATGTCTTATTTTATATATTTTTTATTGGCAGGCTCTTACGAGATAGTTTTTGATGATGGCTTCCAGTGGAAATGTACTACGAGCAGAATGTATAAATTAAAAGAATCATCAGATAGACTAGACCCGCTAATGATTGACACATCCTCCTCGTCTTCAACATCTGTCAATCCATCCCCTATCCCTTACGAGTCTGGTCCTAGTAACTTTTCTCCAGGTTTAAATTTTTCTCAAACACCTGCTTTCCATACTCACTTGTTTGACCCAACACGTGATTATTTAGGTTCAAAAAGTGAGCGCCGTGAAAAGAAACGAAAGTTGAACATAAAAGAGATTTTTAATATTGGCCAGAAAAAGAGAAAGAAACAAAGGTCTTCTAAAGAAATGGATATTTCTGTGACAAAAACTATTAAGCAGAGAAAACCTTGGACTGTACGTAAGAAAATCAAAGTGGAATTCGATGTCCAAAATAAACAGGAAGTAAAAAACGACATCCCTGGTATTTATTTATTTTTTTGTGATTTATGTATTTTCACTATGTTATATATTGATACAATAATATTATTAAAAATATTATAGACGCTGTAGCATCTATAATTGGTACTGTAGCAAAAAAAAATGATGAAGTTAAACAAGAGGTAACATACAGAAACGAAACAGTAACCTCAGAATTGGACATTAAACCTAAGACGGAAGTGGATATTACTAATATATCGCGAAGCAATGATGATGATGATGATGAAAAGTGTATGGGTATAAGAGAGGTATCATTCTCAGACACCAAAAATATTGATCCAGTAAGTTAATAATACTGTTCATTACTGCTATTTAATTAGCATTAATTATTTTGTCTCAAGAGTTTTAGATATCACAGATATTTGTACTATTTTATTTTCTCTCAATGTATTATTTGTATTAAAAGAAATTTTACAAATACAGGTATTAGATGAGGAGACAGAGCTTGAAAACTTTGAAGTGACTGATGACCAAAAGCACGAGGAAGTAATTGGTAGGATAAAAGAAGTTATAATTAAGTTAGAAGATGGTATAAATAAAGCAGAAAATATAGATTCACCTAAGTGCATAATTACAGAAGAAGATAACAAATTAAATATAAGAGAACCTGACGATATTATCATGGACATTAAAGAAGAACAAACATTTATTGAACAACCACAGTTAATAAAAATCGAAAGAAATGAAGGAAAAGTTAAAAAAAGTACATCAAAATTAAAGAAAACTAAAAAGTTGAGGTTGTTACAAGAAAAAAAGGTTAAGAAACAGGTGGAGAAAGTTAAGTGTGAATTAGAAGAGATGAAACGGCAAGTGGAAGAGATGAAGAAACAGATGTTATTGAAGACGGAGGCACTGACTAGTCCAAAACACAATACAGTGATGCCTGAAAGTTTTTTGTTGCCTGGTGAATGGTGTTGTAAATGGGTGAATGGACAGCCAGTGGGGACTGTCAGCGAAATAGAAAGTGAAGTAAAAATTGATTCATCTGGTAAACCAACTCTACCGAGGCGCAGTGTGCAAGTAAGAGCTACGACCTTCATTTTAAATTTTGTTATAATATTATATATTTTTTTTCAATTAATAATAAGATAAATCATGATGTTGAAGGTTGAAGATAAACGATTACCGGAGGGGTGGACGAAGCACATGGTTCGAAGGAGTTTGGGAACTTCTGCTGGTAAATGGGATGTAGTTTTAATAAGGTAAGTAAATTTATTGGTCAAGGGTTATAGGTTAAAAAATTTTTTTACGAAAAGATGGTCGTGTCGTTTTGTCGACAATATTGACAGCTTCATCAGACTGGGAGCTCGTGAATCCAAAGTCTACGAATATATACAATTTATAGATGAGGATGAGGAGATCCAATGAACTTGAAAAAGAAGAGACCTATTTTTAACAGCGGATAGTCATTGTTTAAAATAATGATGATGATAAAGGAGGGGAAACTTTGAAGAGAATAGGAAAGGAGGGTGTGCAGCAGGAAAGCAATATATGTATATATATATGTATATAACATATATATATATATATGTATATATACATATGTATATATATATATGTATATATACATATGTATATATGTATGTATATATACATATGTATATATATATGTTTTCTCTCATCTCTTTTATACAGTCCAGAAAACCGTCGCTTCCATACCAAAACGGACATGCGAGGCTTCCTAGAGAACGAAGCTACTGAAGAGCTGAGACAGTATGAGAGTACTTTGCTTGATTTTGGGACCCATTTGAAGTTAGCGAGGCGAATGGGTTGGATCACCAAAACAGGTGAAGATGAACCGGTTATACCCATACCCGCCGGAATAATGAGCACCACGTCTCCTCTTATAAGGAGAAAGAAACTTGGCCTTAAAAGGGTGAAGAGTATTATGAAAGCAAATGAGGAGAGAAGAAGACAATGGGGAGTTGAAAACAAGATTAGAAGAATGGTCTGTTGTGTTATTTTATACACTCTATTTTTTTAAAACAAATATAGCCCTACTCTACAATTAAATCCCATCTTAAAAAAGGGATGTATAATTGTAGTATCTTATATCTTGAAAGTTTGAACTATTTTTTTTGTTTTTAATTTCATGTAGTCACTTATTATTTACTTTTATCCTTTGTTATTGACTTTAATAGTCTAAGGGTAATGGTTGGCTCCCATGAATATTATAAGATATTTATTAATACATCTTCCTTTTATCTTCAGTGGAGTAACACCATATTATTTACATTCGGAACAGAGTAATGCTGTTATGGCGGCAGTTTACAATAAGAGTACTAGTAGTTAGTAGCTAGCTAAGACAAGTTCATGAAAACCCTATCACCAACCAAATTTTACTATATGTGGTGATTGAATCGTATCAGGGATTGACGTGTTACTACGGTAGCCGTTAGTGATTGCGCCATAGGGATAATTTGATAAAATTGAGAATGAAATTATTGTTATTCCAGCATCTTAGCAATGATGAGTTACCGGGAACCAGTAGTGACACATTTTTTGATTCGCTGGATGAATTTGGCAATACTGACTCGCCAAATGAAGATGGATATGGTATTTATTTTAATTAGTAATTTATTAATTCTAAATATATTATAGAAAAAAAATGTTAGATGCACATTATTTAGTATTACATTAACGCATAAACCTGCACTTGATTAGTGTGGTGGATAAATGGCCTGGACTAGGCTCTTTATAAGCCCCCCAACAGGTTACCGCCTTGTGGCGAAGGGGCTTAGAAACCGTGGGTTATGAAGAGTAGCAGCATTTTCTCTGGAATTGCCTCCACTTTGGCGCTTCTAATGACGTAAAGTAAATTGGCTGAGACCATTCTAAGATAATTTAATAAAATATGCATTTATGATAAATTTTGATTTATTGTTGTTATATTTACAGTATTTGTTGGATCCTTAAAGGTGCAAGTAATAGATAATCTATTGCGTTGTCCGGCTGATAATTGTATTAAAAACTTTAGAAATAACACATTATTGAAAATGCACATAAAACATTATCACAGAGAACTTCGCAAATTGCTCGGTGTCACACCTAAAGTTCTAGATTTGGCTTATGCTAGAACCAGACCGACCAAGGCTGAAATGATTAAAATGAGAAACGAAACGGAAAGTAAGATAATTAAGGTTAAAATACCGAGACCGCCGAAACGTAATGAAGATCAAAAAATAGATATTCAAGAGCTTGATTCTGAATTGAAGGTTGATATACCGCTTACACCAATGAAGGATGATAACATTGTGCCAAAGGTTGATGATTCACCAAAACTGCGCAATGTACTTACCAACAAACCAGTAAAGAGACCTAAAGTTTTACTTCCCGTTAGAAGATTAGAGAAAGATTTGAATGATGGAACAGCAGAATTGGAGCAGGAAATTAGGATGAATACACCAGTTAACATACCAACAGTTGAAGTGTTGGATTTTGAAACAGCTATATCAACTCATACGGTGACAAAACCTTTAGAGTTCAAAAAGAAAGCCATGAAAGGTTTCGCTACTTTTGCGAAGAAACCAATGAGCGAAGATGAGGAATGGTTGGTTATAAACTCTGATGTCGAGACGATGTCCAGCTTCCCTGGTTCTGGAACACCAGATTCCAGACAGACTATGGACAACAAGACATCTATTAATGCAGCAGCATCATCCGAATCCAATGATGATCAAAAAGAAACAATGTATACATACAGCGAGAGTGAGTGCTACTTTATATTAAATATTAGAAAGCTTAAGTAGTGTAAATATTCGAATTATTTAACGATTAACAAATTTTTAAAAAAGTTGATTTGTATAATAGTTTTTCATTTTAAATCCATCTTTGTTCAGTGGTGATGTAATTGACTCATTAGTCTAGTAACAAGCTCTTCATTCTTCTCTTGAACTCCTTTTAGCTGGCGAGAGGATTAAGATAGTTCAGATGAAACGAGAGGAGATCATTAACTGTCACTGCGGCTACCGCGAGGAGGATGGGCTGATGGTGCAGTGCGAGTTGTGTCTCTGCTGGCAGCATGCACTCTGTCACAACATCCAAAAGGAGTCTGAGGTTATTTTAATATTTTTTTTAAAGCCAATTTCATTGTGAATGAAAAGACAGTCTCTAGATCGAAATCTGATGATCGATTGGGATCTATCACCCGAATAATTTATTTACGACCTGTTAGGTGCCTGAGAAATATACGTGCAGTATCTGCCTGAATCCTCGACGCGGACGACGATCGAAGCGTTTCGTGCACGATCAGGATCGGATGTACGAGGGGCTGCTGGCGGGTGCGAGGCCCTGCGATGCGTTGCGTCGATCCCATGAGCTCGCTGGCAACTTGCTTCGCGTGCAGGATGCGCTGCACGCGCTGCGTGTCAAGTACTATGTGGCCACGTGAGTAGACCAAACACTTTTTTACGTAACAGAGCGTCGAGGCAAGGACAGTTCACTTAATCCCAAGTAATAAATACATTGGCCTATTACAACTTGATAGATTGTGTACAGATACTTTAGTGGTCCTGGGTAGCTGTTGCTGGAGAGCGTCCAGGTAAGTACCATTGCAGCTTCTATTTCTGCCGCCTAACAGTAGTGTACAAATATTATTGCCTTTCGATATGAAAGATGGTATAAGCTGATGAAATTACATGGGTAACTATAATTAGTCTCCAAAAAGCACAATTTGGTGCAGTGTATGTCATCCTTAGTAGCGCCACGTTATGAACAGGTATATCCCTTACCATCTGGTGACGTTAACGCTCCTTGAAACATACTTGCTAGAACTAAAAACCAATGCTGTACCATAGCGGAGTGTAATTCCGTTTGGCTATGAATGCAATAAGTATTAATATTCTTCTGTAATTTTGTAGGAAAAAAGATCATCCGAAGTTATATCTTTGGGCAAACGACTGGGAAAGTTCTGAACTAAGTGTAACACAGGATAAGATAAACTCGGGTTATTCTGACCTTAACATCATAATAAATAATATAGGCAAAGAGAACTTGCCAGTGAAGACAGATGACATTAAAGATGTTCAAATGGATGTTCGCATGTCTGCTATGGAGGAGAACGATGAGAGGTTCAGTCAGAGGGACATGCCACTTGGCTCTCAGACTCTGTTGAGTGGGTTGCTGTCCAGCCCCGGCGGTGCTTCGTTGGAATTGCCTATCAGTACGTCTGAGTTGGAGAGGTTGGCGAAGTGTGTACAAGGTAAGCGATTCAATGAATTATAGGAAAAACTACAAATAAATAACGAAATTATTTACATTATTTTGTGTGTTATGTAATTGAAACTAGATCAAGGGACGTGCGTCAGGGCGCCGCAGCCCGAGGCCGCGATTGAGAACGGCGCGTGCCGCGAACGCCTGCTAATGCACATCCAGCGCTGCCAGGCGCTTGTCGACGCGCGGCTGGACTCCATCGAAGCGCAGGTGGCTGGTTAGTACCAACATTCATTACGAGGGTTGTGCTAGCCATGTTATTCAACTTTTCATTGCGTATGTTCAGGTCGGTCAAGATGTTGTTTCCTATTGTTTATTCTACAGGCCTGGGATATTAAATAACTTGTAAAATGGTGGGAGAATTTCTTCTTCACACCAGGGAACCACTGCTACTATATCACATGAGAGTCGTGTATAATTATGGCCATTCTGTCAATTGACGTGAACCACTAAGAAATATTTAAGAATTGTTGCTTCTTTATTATGTTCACTTCCTATATATTTCATATTTTCTTTCAGAGTTAGAATCGCAAGACCCGTCATTCGAAGACGACGAGACCGCCGACTTCTACCCGCGGACCAAGCAAACCATTCAAATGCTTATGCGCGACCTCGACACCATGGAAGAGCTGGGAGTCGTTACTTGAACATTAAATATACCAACATAAGCTATATGCATTGTTTAGTTTCTCAATGCACTTACGAGGATCATACTATGGGGATTAATTGGCATGTATTTATATATTTAATCAATATTGCTATAGAGATTGTTTTAATGTAATTTTTGCCGTTTGTTTCAACTCTTAAAGAGTAGCTTCAAGCTCTAGACCGTGAACCAATCTTGACGATAATTTGTATGTATGAAATATGAATTTACAGATACGCAGACATAAAAATATATTGTCTGCGTGGTGTTATAAGATTAAAATTGTTTATAGAACTTAATATATTAATACAATTCTCCCCCCCCCCCCACACAGTTTGTTATTTTAGCTATCCACAATTTACATATATTCTTAATTTTTAATAAATTTCAATGCTTGGATCCTGAACATTGGTTTAAAAAATATTATTAGTTTTAATTTTAATATTTATATTTTTAATTGCACATTAAAAATTTATTTGATTAGTGTATATTCAACATTTTTTTTATATAAAATATAATAAAAAGGAATTATTGTGAAGGTTCAAACAGAAATAGTTAATTTTTTTAAAAAGTTTGTGTTATAAAAGAATATTAAAGATTTATATATATAGAATATTCAAGAGTTGATTTATTTTCCTTACCTGCCACCATAGTGGCAGCAGTTAACCAGTCGCAATGTAAATATATTACTCGATTCTGGGATACAACATTTAACAAGCTGGGATGGTGATAAGATATTTTCTGTTCCACTTGGCCAACTAGCATTCATATTCGGTCAGTCTTTCATCATAACAGCATAGCTGTTCCGATTGTCAGCATTTGAATACCAATGTATACTACATAATCATTTTCATCTTTATTATAATTTAATTCAATGAAAAATCAGATCATGATAGCCTATAGAATAAAAAAATCATAAGAACAAATTTTGATTTATTCAAGGAGGTATAGGATGAGAAGATTTTGTTATTTCATAGACCAACCAATTTGTAGCAGTTTCATTTTACTTCTGTATGAAATGAGTAAAATTGTAAATAAAATATTAACAACCAAGAACTGTGATAATTTAGAAAAATTTATTATTACAATTCAGAAATTTTAACCTTCATAGAATTTGGGTAATTTATCTCCCAAGGTCACTGAGCGTTCCACACCAGCCTCGGTGATGACACCCAAACGTACAACACCACCAGATGAGCCATCACGTAACATAGCCAATGTAAGTGTGTTAGTAACGAATTTCACAGCTTCGTCTTTGCTCATATTTGGTTTAAAGTTTGCATCTACATAACCATAGACATACGATGATCCTGAGCCACCGATAGAAACTGCTTGCCTTTGGACCATACCTCCTATTGGAACACAGTAGATTTGACCTGAAAATAGAAAAGGTATACTCATTGTTGCCTTTTACCACTGAACTAACAAGGCTCTGCACAAAATAATAGATGATTTATTGGCAGGTTTCTGTTGCGGGAGAACATCTAGGTAGGTACGACCACCACCATTCCTCCTCCTGCCTTCAAGCAGTAGTGTGCCACTATTAGTGTTTTCTGATTTAAAGGGAACTGTTAGCGCAATTACTTAGGAAATTATGTTTAACATGTTTCCTCAAGGAGAACATAATAAGGTAGTGTCATCATTTTAACAAGTGCAATATATTACTTAGGGCAACATATTACTTAGGGCAACATATTACTAAGGGCTTATCACATACCATCAGGTGAAAGTATAATTTATTACCTCATTTGATCAAATATAAAAAAGTTTTTCAACAGTAAACACAACAGTAAGTACATAACATATATAGTCACCATATAGGAGCCTAAACAGACCTTCACTCTACCATTGATGTGTTTTAAAAGCTGACAAAGTGGGGAAATATTCAAAAACACAGAGTAGGTTTTTCATGTGATCTCTACCAATAACCCTTACAAACTTTCACACCAAATATAATAAGTATAGTAATTAATAAACTTAAATGTATTGCATAATTTCTCTAAATTTTTTTACGCACAAAGAAAATAAGATAAAAATATAACATGGAAACTAAGTGCAACAGAGCATCTTATGGCAACATGTAACATCTTCCAGAATAAATTAAAGAAATATGGGAAAATTTTGATATAAAAAAAAATTGCTGCTGATAGTGAAAAGTGTACACTCCAGTATTATTGAAAGTATGACAGCAATTTGCAATACAAATATATTGTATCTAAAATTAGAAACTTTATCAAAAGTATATTACAGACATTAACAAAGTTTGATAAACCCTACAGTAACATAAGTAATAAATTCAATAATAAAAGTGTAGGTTTAATTATATATATTTACATATACAAAATTGGGGAGCCCTAAGACAGTCTAAAAACCTATATAACTCTACTTGCCAATAATGCTAGTGTGAAAAGTTTTAAATTATATGTGAAAAACTACAATTTCATATTAGGTGAGTCTAGTGTGCTGGGTGACCACAACTGTTTAATGACGGTCAGTCTTTCAATACTGTTAAAATTAGAAGGAAGCATTATTAAGTGAAATTAGTACAATTAATAATTACCTCCTTTTTGCTTGTCCCAACCAGCAACTAATATACCAGCAACTAAAGAGTCACGATAATTGTAACAGAGCTCGCGGAAAATTGAAGCAGCAGTTTCGACAAGAGGAGGTTCACCCAGCTCCATTTTATGAAAGTCTAAAAAGAGTAATAATTATAAAATGTGTATTATGTTTAGTAAAATAAAAACAATAGCAAATATATATATTATGAATATAACTTACTAAGGTGATACGTAACAATATCAGCGATGGCTTGGGTGTCGGCAGCTGAGCCTGACCGACAACAGTAGATATGGTCAGTAATTTTTGTTAGTTTGTCGGTTACTCTGTTTGCAATATAAGCTCCCGTAGTTGTACGGGAATCAGCACCAATGACAACGCCGCCAGCAAATTCGCAGGCCATAATTGAGGTGCCTGTGCTATGCGGAGCGTTCATCCATTCGGGTATGCAAGGGTCAGCGTAAGAGTTGATCACCGAAGCCGCCATTTCACTGAAAATATTTCCTTATTTAATGACTTAACTTACCATAAAAAATGTTTATTTTCGTATAACTAATAACATTTATAAAACATTACTTACAACAATACTTTAAACGTTTTGTTAATATAACAAACTTGAAAGTCACGTTCAGTTTCAATTCCGGTTTGCTGTCAATGTCAACAATGTTTTCGTGTTGCTATATAAACTAGAACATAATTTTAGAAACTTTTTCTCCAATTAATAAAAGTAATAGACAAATGATAAGAATTAAAAGCAATATATGCTATAATTAATTTCAAATTTCAAGTAAATTGCCTTTGGTTTCCATAAAATATTGTAAAAAATACTAAATGATTTTATTTCAATGTTTATAATAAATAAATCAGTTTCATAATTTTTTTAATCTACAATTATTACTAAATTTCCAAATGCGAACTTTAAAACGATTTTTTTATTGCAGACATACACATTTCTAATCAATTTTAAAATTTTCAAATATAAAATAAAAGATGGGAGAAATGTTAGTAAAAAAATGAAAACCTGGCGTGATAACCGATACGATACTTAATCTGTTATATAAAATATTGTGTTTCTAATTTAAATATATAAAATGATGACTTTTTAATGCAAAAATATAAAGGATGACACTTTTTTACTTTATGTTAGATAGGTTTCGATTTGATTTTGACTTCATTCATTAAAATGAAGTTTCGCTTCATTTTTGATAACAAGGCCTAGTTACAAAGTTCTATCGTTTCGACAACCGGACGCCAGTTCGAATGGTTGTAGCAAATCAAAAGGAAATAAAATACACAAAACAAAAGAGAAAAATTAAGCTTTCCTTAATATTTTGTGAAAATTTAAAATGATATTGAAAAGCCCACAAATATAATTCTTTATTTTATTAAAATTTTTATTTCTATTCATCATTTTCGATAATGATAATCGCTTATTTATTAAAGTATATTGGTATGTAATTTAGTGGTTTTTTGGTACTAAATTTTTGTGATGGATGTAGATAATTTCGGTTATCGTTATGTCTTTTATAAAATGTTTCACCCGAAAATTAATACTTAGATATTCGAGTCTGTGCGATTTTAGTTACTGTAGTTTTATGGAATTGTTAAATAGTTTTGATAAATCTCGAAAAAATTAAATGGACTATTTTTTCATATAGTTACAACGTTTATACCACTTGTAATATTATTAAGAAATGCTACATTACGTTACGTTTTTAGCCAGAAGACACCCACAGTTGAGCATAGGACTCTCAAGAATATTAACAACAATCAGTCTTGCGCACCTTTCCTAAATTCATATTTTTGTATTCTGAATAGGTTACAGCAAACATTGTTGAATTCTGAAAGGAAATGATGCGTCACTGTATCGTGGGTGTTCGCCGCTCATTAGAACTTCTAGTCTCGCCAAATTCGTACGATTAAAAAAAAACTTTAAATTTGTAACGCACCATTTTGTACGTCATCCCAAAAACGATGTTTATTTAAACGATATGAAGGAACGCTCTGAATGAATGGGCAGCAGTTTTTGATAAATCACCTTTTTATTCGACATTTTTATTCAAAAGGAATATCGAATTTATATTTATTCATGAACTTTGCGATTCGCCACCGCTTTTCATAACGAAGGGATGACAGAACACACATCACACGCATACGCTTCTTAAAAAATCTTTGATTGTAGACTAAAATTCGACATTTTGGTACTTGAACGGAAACGTTTTATATTTTAAATATAGCAATTTAACCTAAAAATTTACATATTTATTATGAATTTATATAAATCGATACTGTCTTTTCGAAACTTAATTAATTAAGCGACCAGTCGAACGGGTGGTCGTTTACCTGATGGTAAGTGATACGCCTGCACTGCACCATATTGCGCTCGTCGCATTGAGAAATAAGATGTTGATTCTCGTCACCCTAGTAATTATACTAGCTACAGCTTCCTTCAACTAGGACACAGTAATGTTTGCATACTACTGTACGGCGGCAGAAATAGGCGCTACGGTGGTGGACCTAGACGGTCTCCGGCAACAGACACCTACCACCAGTGATAAAGCCATCGCTATCAACAAGGCGGCATTCTTTGTCGTTATTATTGCGTAGCAAACTAATTAAAGTACCAAAAATGTGTTAATTAATACAATAATACACACACACACAAAATCATTGAATTGGTGTTTAATGATTGATATAGCAGATGTACTGATTAATTGGTAGTAGGTTTCTGTTGCCGTCCAGCCCTATAGTCTTGGGCTATTAAGAATAGGACTAAGGTATTCCCTGCTTGTCGTACAAGGCGACTAAGAGGGTCCAAGGGTTCGTGAGCCTTGAGGGTGGGGGTCCTCAAAACTCAATAAGCAAGCCATAAGAGGACGACAAATGCAGGGTGGTCTTGTATTTACTGTAGTGCGGCGTGGGTGTTAAGGAAGGCTCTGCCCTTTCGTGGGATGTTGTAGCCAGAGTGCAGGGGTGCGTTCTGTAGGAGATCCCTGATCTCTTAAGGCACTGACGGAGACTACTGAGGGGGTTTTAGTGGGTAGAAGCCCCACATAACCTTGTCTTCCTCGAGCAAGGTATCTTTTAAGATTTCTCCCGCGAAAAAAAAGGTCTCTGTTGTCGGAAACTGTCTAGGTAGGTACCTCTGTAATTACAGGGGTGACGAAACTCAACATCTTATATCTCAGGCGACGAGAGGCATATAGGCAAGCATATCACTTACCATTAGGTGAACATACCACTCTGTATATAAATATATATAAATATTTTTATTTGTTCCAAGTATCAAGTGGTGGAGTGCAGTCGTGTCAGCGTTGCACCTCTGCAGTAAGTAGGCGTATTATTGAGCTCGCGCGCAACCCCGACCTATGGAAGTGGCTGTCAATCGCACTTGAATAATGACGCGTGCGGTGGTAACGCTTTGTCGTATATTTATTCGTCCGACTCCCCCGCGGACCTAGACAATGGCCAGATGTTGATATTTTTTCATTATTACAAAGTATTTTAAGTCGTCATTCGACGATCGCCTTTGTGAGGAACGCTGGTTTCCGTTGGATGTTCAGTTCACCCTAACTGACCTGGCGGCGGCATCTTGCTGCCATCTGTCCGTATCTACATCTTAAAATTTTGTTTCACGTATTTGACCATTATAATATACATTTTGCATAGAGCTATATAATAAACTATACGCTTAATTAAATAGTATTTCTATTAACTACTGCAACGAAGTGAAAACTTTTAAAAACAAATAGTATAGTATATTAGTAAGTTATATAAAAATTAAGATTATTTATTCATCATGCTGTTTAAGTGCGGATTGATGAATAAATTTTCTTTTATTCGATTACCCAACTAGTGGAGCGGCATTTTCACCTGATGGTAAGTGATACGCCTGCTTATAACAACGTGGCGCTAGTTAGGATAATATACAATGCACCACATTGCGCTCGTCGCTTAAGACACAAGGTGTTAAGTCTCGTTACCCTAGTAGTTACATTTGCTACAGCACTCTTCAATCTGGAACGCAGTAATGGTTACTCATTACTGTTTTGCGGCAGAAATTGGCGTTTTGATAGACGTAGACGGTGTCCGACAAAAGAGACCTACTACCAGTAAACTTTTCACTTGTCCATAGAGGCTGCTGTTCTTAGAACATATCGGATTCCTCACGATATTTTTGTTCACCAGCTGTGATAGGTTCTTTTCTTCAGAGATATATATATACACGGACTGAAAGAAATAAAATAACATGATAGATAATCTAATATTACAGCCTGGCAGAACTGTTTAATCACATATATTTACTTATATACTGATCGTGATAATCCTAATTTTTTTTTCTAATAATTCAAGTAGTATAGTTTTTATTAAAAGATCGTACTCGTAAATACTTTAAGGAAAACACTGTCCCTTTAAGTTATGAGAATTATTGAATATTCTAATTATGTTTGATTATTTGTCCACTATTACATTGTGTTACTGTCATTATATAAACAAAACAAGTCATTGTACAAACAACAACAAACAAACATTTATATCAAGATGTGTTACTAATTTTATTGAATAGATAAATGTAACAGAAAAAATAAATTAACTGGTGACATATTAATAAGTAGTTAATTTACTAGTTACGTATATTATTATATTATACACATATTATTTCTTTTATTTTCATCGTTATTTCTGCTTAATGTTGTTCACTACTGGAAATGAAATTTTTCAACTTGATTACCTGTTTTAGTTTAAAATGTTAGTTTCGTTAAAAAATTAATAAACGCTTGACAAACTAATCATTGTCACTCAATTTTAATGAAACTTTTATGCTTTCTTGTTTGTTATTCATTTATTAGTTGTAAATAATCTAGCTGTTCCCCGACCGTTTTGCTGACCGTAACACTCCTTTTGGGGAAGCAAGTTTATAAAATCCGTTCTTAGCTGAACTATACTCGGTAAAAGGAATATCTCTACCAAATATCAAGTCTTCAGGACTTACGGTTCAAGAGAGGTCGTGACGAGCCACTACATAGATGGAGTTCTCATATATATATATATATATATAGGTTGTTTCCTCTGGTACAGTATGAAAGAAATTTTTTATTTGTATGTTCTACTAATTTCCATATTTGTAATTGAATTTTTGTAGGAGCACTTAATATTTAAAAAAGCTGATTAGTAAATAAGGGATATTCGTTTGTGAATAATTTACTGTCCCTTGATGTTTATTAGTCGCCCTTATATCCACATTCATTCACCGTTAAAATCAAAGCCGTTTTTTTCGTCTTCCTCGTGCCAACAAAGGTAATTCCCATTATATAAATTTGATACGATATTTTATAGAGGAGCATTGTGTTGTATCCACGCGCCGAAGCGCCTCGCTTTCAGATTTTTGTATTTTTTTTCCACGTCGGTGCGGGTTTCCCCCTACTGTGGGGATGGGGCGGTAGCAGGGGACCTTGCAAGGGAGGCCGCCCCTAAAAAGTTATGTATTTTTTCTCCTCTTTTTTCCCATCGACTTGATGAAACGGCGAGCGATATTGATCCAGCTTGCGTTGGCAGTTCTCTTATATTATATCGGTATGTGGTCAGGCGTTCCGTTTATATGCTTTCTGCGATATTGAGTAACTTTCTCTTTTAAGGCAAGTTTCTTTGAAAGTATGCATTGCGAAATACAATGCTGATATTATCCTAATATTTTATTTATTTAATCTTTTTATAACAATTATAATAGCAATATAAACAAAGAACGAACAAAGCGTGAGTCAGAGAGACAAGAAAAAATTCTATATCCAAGTTCTCTTGAAAACAGATTTTTTCATACAATGAAGCGTAGAGATGATCAGGGCATTTATCTCATGTGATGTCTGCCCAAAAAGTCGCGGTGGCTAGGACGATATACACTACACCACATTATCCTCGTCGTCTTGATATGTAAGGTGTCTTTACCCCAATAAATTCACTGGCATAATGAGGATATCACTGTTTGGCGATAGACATGGTTTTCGCGCTTCGCTATTACTAATTTTAGTTAAAATGGTTGAAGGATATCATTAAAATTCAGTTACTTATGCATATCGTTTTTTGTCTTGAGTTTGTGAAACTAATATTTAGGGGTAGAATTATTTGCAGGGATAGTTGGTGTTTTTTTTTGTAAGCAGGTGTGTCACACGGTGGCCGGCGTACGTCTATCCTTTTGCGTTATTATGTTCGCAGGACAAGCTGCCGCGTAGAGTGGGCAGCCATCACGCATACTGCCCCTTACACAGGGTGTTAAGATAACATATTACTTTATTAGAATTGCATATAGTATCGGCCTTTCAAAGAAAACAGATATGAAAAAAAATATGTTGTATTATTCATTCCCTCTATATAATTTTATATTTACTGTCATTTCAACTTTTGCATCCCTTATGGATCAGGAGAAGGAAGAGATTTAAATGTCTATATATAATAAACATAATGAGTCCATCATGATGTAACTATTAAGCAGAGAAAACTAGTTTTAAATGTTTTTAGAGGTATGAGTAACAATTATTTCGATTTCATATGGTGAAAGCAACACTTGAACAAATCACACATTCGTATTCCTGGCATTTCGAAAGACAAACAAAATTTTAATTATACAAAGCTGTGAACAATTGATAAAACATATTTAGTTTATATAAAAAAAAAATTCTTTCAATACATATGTGTACATTTGAATAATTGTCTTCAGTATAGTTTCTGTGCAAACAAACAAATGGAAAGTTTAAAGTGAACTCACTATCATATTGCGATTGTAATAATTTCAATTACAAGAATGTTAAAAAAAAAAATACCAAAATAACCATTTTCAAACAGTACATCGTTCAAGCTGGTGAAATATATCACTCCTGTATAAAACGATACATGGAAAATCCTCGATAAATGGGTGATTTAAGTTTTTTTTTTATTTCGATTCCTATAGTTGTCGACGGTCCGCATTTACCGACACAATTCCAAGTACTCTTTTGGGGTCACTTTTTGGAGATTATTTCGCATTGTGGGCCGGAGTCGAAAAAGCTTAACAAAGGGCTGAGGCCCTGTTGACTGACCGTGTGCTGCTTTTTGTATTACCCAGTAATAGATTAACGCTGCACACGGGGGATCGATTTCACATCTTGATATTCGCTCGCGCCGAGTGCCCAGAAAATCGGCTACACTGATACGGATCTTCCGAGATGAAGATATCTCACTGATCGTTCGTGAAATTTGTTCATTCGGCCAAATACGTAAACGATTTGTTGACGCGTGCCCTGCAGCTGCTGATGATTGTTATAAATAATAACGAAATACTACTGTTTAAACTATAAAGTAATTTAAGAGACATTATTATTGAAAGTTTTATTATTTATACTCTCTCATCATCATCATCATCATCAGTTGATAGACGTGCATAGGCCTGGGCCAAAGATTAGACCACATCAATCGGTCCTGCTCTGTCTGCGTCCAGCTGCTTTCCGCGATCTTCACTAAATCGTCGGACTATCTGATTCGACGCCTGTCAACTGTGCGTCTTCCGGTACACGATCGCTATTCGAGGATCTTGCTGCTCCATCGACGGACAGTGCTTCGAGCGATGTTATAGTCTGTATAACTAAACGCTGAACATAAAAAAATTGGACTCATTTAAATAGCCTACGTGTTACCTACATTTGCTTGTCTTCAACTTCCTGTCATTAAATTGCATTAATGCAGAAAAAGAAAAAAATTGAATAAAGAGCAAAATGTTTATAACTTCGCGATTATATTAAGTTTTTGTGTGTAATCACTTAATATATACGATTAATCAAAAAGAGTTCATCGCTTAATATAAAGTATGCTAGTACTTATTTCTATCGCTCTAGAGATGTGATGCTGGAGGAGAGTGTTCGGAGTAGCGTGGACTGAATTTCGTACCAACGAGTTTATATTTTGAGAACTCGGCATCAAGCAGCATTTATCATCTTTGGTACAGTCTCGTACCCTCACATTTTTTGGGTCATATAACCCGCCGAGGGGAAGTAGCCATTGAGCGGCTTGTGGCCCGGGGAAAGGTTGAGGATACCAAGCCACGAGGACGAACGCCTATGAGATAAAGGCGGCAGGCAGTAAATGTGTCATCTTAGTTATCACTACATGGATGCACTACGAAGGCGGCCATCAGAGAAGTATGGCGACGTGTTCTTAAACTTGCGGCCAACACCTGAAGTGATGACCACGACCACTCTGTCAAGAGTGATACCGACGAAGATGTAGAAGTTATTACATGTAGCAACACCCGTATATTACTAGATGGTAAGTTATATATGCTCATAAAAATGTGGTGCTAGTTAGAATACACTACACCATATTATGTTCTTCGCCTTGAGAGAAGGTGGTGGTGGTGACAACAGAAACTTCAGTAGCTTTTTTTTATTCCCGTAATTGCGATGAGCGAGGGTTTACCTAATGGTAAGTGATAATCTCGCATTATTATAGCGCTAGTTAAGATGATATACACTGCACCACGTTGTGCCCGTCGCCTTGTGATATAAAATGTTATGTCTCGTTACCATGGTAATTTCATTAGCTACAACACCTTTCAAATTGGATACAGAAATGTTTGCATACTACTGTTTGTCGGCCTACCGTATCTAGACGGTATCTTCCTACAAAGAATAACAGGAAGCAGCAGAATATGTTTCGAAGAAGGAATCTTCGAAACATACTCTGCTTCTGGGCAGAAGTAAACACTAAAACCTCATCGGTGATCTACATCAGTGCATTCGGAGAGACCCTGGGAACTCTTACAGAATGCACTGATGCTCATCTACACTTTGTGTTAGCACGTCTCTGACGAAGGGCTAAACCTGCCTAGGCACTATCGCTGAGTCATAAGCTCTCCCACGCAGGTTCGCTTGTTGAGCGATAAGGACCTCCAACGTCATGGTCCGCGAAACTCCTAGACACTTTTAGTCGCCTTCTGCGACAGGCAAAGCTTTTTTTTTTTATTAACGCATGTAACAAAATGCTAACGGACGCACACCCCGGAACCAAGGGCCGGTAACGGGGTAGTGTCGGACTCCAACCGACTAAAAAGCTTCACACGGTATTCCAATCACTTCCGAAAATATGCACGAGGGTCACGGGATAACATCGAGCAGTTCTTCCGCAACCCCCGCAGGCAGGGCTTACCTTAGTCTTATTCTTACTAGCCCGACACTACAGGGCTGATCGTCCTAGTGAGACCTACCACCAGTAAATAGAAGGTGCTGTCATCATAACCGGAATTAATAATTCTATGTATATGAAACAGTATTATTATGTACAGTTATCATTTTTACATAAACGCATGTAGAATGCAGTGTATTTGTTTTCTGTTTTTAGATTGTATATTAAATGGGTTTTGTAAATAATTACATAGCGCGATAGGGTGGTTACTACGAAATTTGTATAACAAACATCTCGTTGCTTTAAAATTGTTATAATTTAACCCTGATAACGTATATATACATAACTTTAGACAGGCTTATCTCTCAACCGCAAATACATTGTGGCGCCATTGCACTATGTCAATAGACAATCGTCGTGGTTGATATTAAAAATAGTAACTACAAATATTAAAGTTAACTGTAGTATGAGAAGATTAGTTAGAGTATAAGAGACATTTTTTTTTATCCAACGAAACGACCAGACGAGCGGGATGTTCACCTAATGGTAACTGATACGTCTGCCCATAACAACGTGGCGCTAGTTAGGACGTTATACGCAGCAACACATTGTGCTCGTCGCCTGTCAAGTGAGATGTTGAGTCTCATTACCCCAGTAATTACACTGGCTACAGCGCCCTTCAAATCGGAACAGTAATGTTTACACACTGTGTGTTTACGCGCTGCGGTGGTACCTATACGGTCTCCGGTAATAAAGACCTAACACCAGTAAAGATCAAATTAGTTTCCTGATTTCCCATCAGTCAGGGTTTCTGTAAAACGACTGGATCCGCTGCAAATAAAAAAAAATCGTCGCAGTAATAATTTATTTACAGTAAGGTAATTATGTAATGATCACATCGTTAAAAAACTCATTGTAAAAAGTTCCCCCAGCTTTTTAAAGTACGCCGCGGCAATTGAAGTCCATTTTTTTTCTTCAAGGAGGGGACTTTTTATGGAGGTCGATGATTGTTGACGGAAATATGAAATGCGAGGTGTTAAAATAGGTTAGTTTTTTTTTTATTCCTATCGTAAAAAATCAACGTGGGTGTGCGGTTGCTTTTTATTAATATTAGTTCATACATTGGATAACTCCAATTTCAATGTAACACTCACTCTTTGGTGGTAGGCTTTTGTTATATACTAACTCATATTTCTACCGCTAAACAGTAGTGTACTAATATTACTCTGTTCCGGTTTGAAGAGCGCTATAGCTAGTGACATTACTGGGATAACAAGGCTCAACATCTCGTCTCAGGCGACAGGCACAACGTGATCCAGTATCATCCTAACAAGCGCCACGATGTTATGTATAGATATATCACTTACCATCAGGAGAATGTTCTGTTCATCTGATGGCTTCGTAGTACACAAAAAAAAAATCTAAATTTTTAAGACTATAATTTCATGTACTATTCATGGCAATACTCTCGCCTATGTGTAGTGTTAGTCATGATCATATATTGCACCACGTTCTGCTCGTCGCTTTGAGATCGAAGTCGTAAAGACTCGTTACTGCGGTAATTTCACTAGTTACAGCGTCCTTCAAATCGGAACACGTAATGTTTGCACATTACTGTTTCGCGACAAAAATGTGAGTTGCTTATCTACCTATTTAGGTCTCCGGCATCAAAGACCTACCAGTAGAAAATTATGATTGGTATGTACTATTCTTTTAGGTATATATAAATGTACTGTTTCTATCGGTTAGTAATTATACGCCAAATTCTCTTTCAATACCTTTTTCTGTATATCACCACGTTGTTATGGGCAGACGTATTACAATCAGGTGAACTTCCGGCTCGCCTCATCACTTAATTGTATAAAAACATAAAGAAAATTTTAGATCACAACTTTTTATAGATGAACTAAAATCTTTTTCCTTATTCTCCTTCCTTCCATCCTTATCTCCTTTGAAGAGTTTTTGAGAACTTGTCTATCTTGTAAAGATAGAGTCAGGTATAATATATTTTAGGTTAATTTTAAGGTGATTTAACCTTTTGCATATTTGTGGGACGCATAATGAATCACATGTGCGCAACACCAACATCGAAAACCGCAAACGAGCGAAACTTCGAAATGCCACCTGATGTTATGGCACACGACCACAACTAAAGTTATTATAACCTGCTTTTTATGGTTCAAAAAGCCACAAATGTTTAAAAATTAAAGAGCAACCCCTGCAGCATTGGGCGAGGGGAGAATTTAAAACGTGTTACTAAATAATTTGGTTTTTTCGCGTTCGCGTGCCGCTCCTTACCGCGGGGCGGGTGAATGACAAGGGCTTCCGGTATTGTGTTACCCTCTTTAAAATTTCAACAAGAATAAGAATCAAATTAATAGTTTTTTTTTCTTTCTTTTATTCATTGCAGCCATAACAAACAACTACATTCATATATAAGTAATATCTCGTGAAGCTGTTCATATGTATTAGTTTTTTTTTATTTATTCAATTAAGCGACGAGACAAATAGGAAGTTCACTTGATGGTAAAGGATATGCTTGTTCATAATAACGTGGCGCCAGCGCTGACTGCACCGCGCAGCTCCATCTTAGGAGGAGAGACCCTCTTCCATTTTCCACTTCTGTAAGGGCGCGCTAAAACATAGCGTACTCTCCTTTCGGCCTTTTATCATGATTTGGGCAACGGATCCTTTCGAATCCATCACTCAGAGGCCATGGGATCCAAGAGAGAAAAGTCTCTCGACTCTCTGCGGTGGACCTGGTCTTGGGTTCCGCCGCCAACCGTTATACGGCCACGGAGGACAAGGAGAGCGGCAAGACGTAATTCCGATACTCCTCTTCCCTTGCGGCCTTACCACGGCTGCAAAGGGTAGTACATGGTTGTTCCCGCAACACACCGGCACACATCTGAGGTAAACTCACGAAGCGCATCTGGAGCGATCATCTCGGGCTGGCGCTACACCTCGGGCCGCCTGGTTTCTCTAGTTTCACCGTGGGTGATCAAGCCACGGCTACTGAGCCTCACCGTCACGACAAGACAGGAACAAGTTTGGAATGGTTTGGGTTTATCTAGACGTCTCCGGCAACAGAATCCTATCACCAATGAAATAATGTGTATATAATATCTCACGACCATACGTTATGATGATGTATAAATCATATGAAAACATTTACATGAGGGGTTATATATTTATATATGTAAGTCATCGACAAGTTTATTTTATTTGTATATATTTCATTCATTAACATCCTATGGCCCCAAGATGTAGCGAAGGGCGTCCACAGTGATTCTCCGTCGCGTTCGGTCTTGGCTTCACCCTAAATATCATTCCACGTCTTCCCCATCTTCTTTGTCTCGTCTGCTAGTGGGCGGCGCCACGTCTGTCTGGAGCGACCGCGCTTGCATTTTCCATGCAGATTCCAATCAAGCGCCTGCTTGGGAATACGGTCCGAGATCTATATGTAAAGTATGGTCAATCCACTTCCATTTGCAACGTCTGATTTGAAAATCGAACGAAGCTTAGCGGCAGAGCTCCTGGAGATTTTCATTGGAGATGCTTTTCGGCTATGGAATACCGAGAAATCGGCGAAGACAGCGGTTGACGAAGGCCTGGAGCTGGTGCGAGATGATAGTGGTGACCTTCCACGTCTCACAGCCATATTTGTATTTTTAACCAAGCCTCTAGATTGGGGGGTTATAAATTCTTTATAATTAATTTTTTAAGTTGTATATTTGAGATTTGATGATACAAAGAAGTGAATCGGGCTTAAATACCATCAGATAAAAAGAATAGATGGGGTTCGAATTGGTTTTCTTAATCTGATCGCCGCACTTCAGTCAGAAGAGGGTATCTGATGATGATGATATTCTTTATTAATGTAATTTTAGTTCCGAACCAATACCACATGGGACCTTGAAGACAAGAGCGTAATATTCCCTTAAGGTTCGGCAATGCAGCCGCGAACCCTCTGGTGTTGCGACTGTCCATGGACGTCAGAGCTCGTTTGCCCATCCTTCCGATACAAAAAAAAATTAGAACTTTATCACGCTAACTATCAAGATGTTGAATTTCAAATAGTAATGTGCATATTAAAGAGTTTTAACGTTAATTAAAGTAAAATTTAGAAGAAAGATTTGTATTTAAAAGTACCGTTATTTGAATCACTTAATTTAAATTGTGACAAAAAAAAAACTAAATGTTTAAAAATGTTAAAACGAACTTTCTATAGAATTCGGCTGGCGAGCGGCGCAGTTTGCATTACCGTTACTTCGCCCGCGTCGTACCGCTGAGACATTTCAAGGCACCAAAAATTAATACCTTTGTCCATTAATCAAGTTAAAAGGATTTCTTTTGCAGAAAACGTCGGTCCTTGTTTTCTAACCCCTTTTTTTTATTGAAGGTACCGTTCGCTCGGTTATATTTGTAACAATTTCTTTGTATTCTTTCTAAGCTTTTTACGATAGTCAAAGACGACGGTTGCTGTACCTTTGTCGTCCTCGTAAAGTAATAAATTTGCATATTTACGTCGGCGGATTTGCATTCCCAAAACATCGCACCATGGACAGTATTATTTTTTTTTTAATTCTCCTGCGCTTTGTCACTTACAAAGAGTTAAGTTATAAAATTCAAATCAGCTCTTTTACGATTTTACAATGTTTTATTTTCTAACATCGCTATTTTAAGGAAATTGCTATTTCGGCATTCGATGAAGTGAAACTTTATGGCGAACAAACTTATTATAAATTCATTTTTTGTTATTAGTAATAATTAAACAAAATTATTAAGGGTGTAATGGGTTCCGTCCCAACGTTTTACGGAGCCCAAGTAAACCTCAGTTACACGCGGTGCACTCTGCTGTATAACAGACGAGGCTCTGATCACCCATAAACAAACACTGGGCCCACATGGTGGGCTAAAGCCCAATTTCCCTCAATGAACTGTAACGAGATCTTTGGGGGATCAATGAACGTGTATCGGCTGATGATAATGAATAATAATTACAATTAAACCTTAAAGAGAAATTAAAACATTAACTCCACGGCGTAATTTCGAGTTATTTTGCGAATAACGTGAACTTACGCCGATTATATACTCACATGTAATTCACGAAGTAATATTTCTGGTGATATATGAAAGCATTTTTACTGTACCGGTGGTTTACCTGAAGATTCCCTTATAAAAAAAGAAATTATGTAAATTGTAAATAAAATGGCGGGAGAATAAAAATAACCGAAATAGTAAAATAGACGCGATACAATCCCTAAAATTTAGTTTTATTAAAAGTATTCGCGTAAATATATGAAATCATTAAATGTATATTGATTTGATTGATTTTACTGGTGGCTGATCTCTGTTGCCGGAGACCGTCTAGGTAGATACCACCGCAATGCCTATTTCTGCCGCCAAGCAGTAGTGTGCAAACATTACTGTGTTCCGGATTAAAGGGGTAGCTATTGAAATAACTGCGGCAATGAGACTTAATATCCTATGTCTCATGGCGACGAGCGCTGTTTGGGGTTGTGTATGGCATCCTAATTAGCGCCACGTTGTTACGGACAGGCGTATCACTCATCTTCAGGAGAACGTCCCGCTCGTCTCGTCGCTTCAATAGATTAAAAAAAATCTATTATTATACGATTAATAATATTAGAATTAAGATAAAGCCTGTGTAAAGTTCGTGTTTGAATATTGACTTGCTTAAACCGATTGTGGGGGATACGTGACAGATTCGGAATACACACACTGTTAGATATGTAAACTTCTATTGACTTTGTTAATATTTGTAGCCCAAATAAATCCAATAATTATATTTAGATATAACTAATATATTGTTAGTATAATGATATATTTTTTTTTAAGTAACATTTCATTTGCTAAAATCCTAACATTTTTATAATGAACATGCTGAATATAAGTTACTTTACTGGTAGTAGGTCTATATTTACAGAGACCATATACGTAGGTACCACTGCAGCGTCTATGGCAGCCGACAAACAATACTGTTTCGGTTTGAAGGGCGTTGTAGTCTGCGAACGTACTGCTTTTTGTCGTCTTGCCAATGTTAAACGATATCATGATTTAAGTGGTATATCTATGAAACTATATGTTACATTTAACTGATGCTTCCGACTATTGTTTTATAATTATAATATATATAGTACCACAATAGAATTACCCTGTGTTTAATACTACACACACTTGTCACTGTGTCGTTATACACTATGCAAATAATATTCACAGGAAAAAGAAAATTAAATCGACCAGACGGCTGACGTCAATTCTAAAAACCTTGAGCGATCTATTAAAGAAACAAACTACAGTCTTTTGTATTCTAAGCAAAAGTTTGGAAGTA
This sequence comes from Ornithoptera alexandrae, assembly GCA_029030555.1. Lineage (NCBI taxonomy): Eukaryota > Metazoa > Arthropoda > Insecta > Lepidoptera > Papilionidae > Ornithoptera > Ornithoptera alexandrae. The sequence continues at coordinate 3,216,303 of JARDVY010000023.1, read as the reverse complement.
TTTTAATCCAAAATACTAAATAACTGTTATTGTAAGGTTTATTTAAGCGTTATAATAAAATCATTATCTACCATAGTTTTTACTTTTTTGTATAAACTAATAACATAAAAATTACAAAGTTTATAATGATAGGTACACTTCATTATATATTTTATTAATAATATTAAGATATTACATGAATGCAAGCAACATGTTGTAAACATGTTGGAAAGATTAGTTAACATTCATTTTTTTACGTGTAATTTTAATTTCTGATCCCGAAAACCGTCTTACTGGTGGTAGATGTTTCCGGAGACCGTCTAGGTTGACACCACTGCAGCACCTATTTCTGACACCAAACAGTAGTGTGTAGTAGCTAATATAATTACTGGAGTAAGTAGACTCAACTTCTTACGTCTCAGGCGACGAATGCAATGTGTTGCAGTATATTTCATACTAACTAGCGCCGCATTGTTATGGGCAAGCGTATTGCTTACCATCAGGTGAACGTCCCGCTCGTCCCGTCGCTTAATTGTAAAAAAAATTAAAAAGGATTAGATCGGCTACACGTTTTGGAATTTTCAATAACCGGACAAAGCAATTGCAAAAGTATGACAAAAACTTTTTTGCAATACTATTCTAAATTTCTTCGGCACCGAATAACTTATAAGAGAAGGTTTTTTTTTTACATATCGATCACTGGAACAACGTTTGAAAATGGAATGTGCATGTGGCTGTAAAGGGACAGAGCAAGCAGGTAGATACTTACTCGCGTTTTTGCATTTCCTCTCCACACTTTTTACAATAAAAACTTTCTTTTAAATAAATAATCCCGCCGAAGCTTGACAGGACTCAAAATAATTTCTAAGCGGCCAGTATTTGGTTTATTTTTTTTTTGACAAAAGTTTTTAAAGAAAACATGTAACGCTTGTGTATGTATTTTTATCTATGTAAATTTTTATTTATCTACTTATTTTAAAATAAAAACTTGAAAACCTAAAATTACCTTACAATAGGCGTAGTTAATTCCTATCAGCATTCTCTACCAGTCAAGCTGGGAAGTGGTGAGATACTGTGGTAGGCAAGTAGGAATATTTTATCTTATTTTTAAATTTTTTTTTTATTCTACGAAGCGACAATACACGCGTGACGTTCACCTGGTGGTAAGTAATATGCTCGCCCATAACAAGTGACGCTAGTCAGGATGTTATACAGTGCACCACATTGCGTTCCTCGCCTTAAGAAATAAAATGTTAGGTCTCGTTGCCCCAGTAATTTCACTACCTATAATTTCCTTCAATTCGGAACAGAGTATTGTTTGCACACTACTGTTTTAACTATATTCTCGGTAGATATACTATTAGTAAGTCTATTTTCCTATGTATCTATAAAGATGTACGAGAGTATGAGATTCATTAAAAAAAAAATTTTGTAGAAAAAGTTTATTTTTATCTAAGCATCATAAAATATTCAAATGTTTAATTAGATGCCACCGCTAAACAAAAGCTGGTCGTACAAAATTTTTATTGAGTAGAAAAAAAAACAAAGACAAGGTATGTGAACAAAATAAAAAATGTAGTTTTAAAATTATAATTTTAGACAATTTCGTTATAAAATAATGTTTTGTGTAGTATAATAGAAACTACGAAATTTGATCACAATAAAAGAAAAGCAGAACACGGGTATTTTAGTGCTTGGGTTTTCTTAATTACTTTAACAAAATGAACCCATTAGTACTTATTTCCTCAATAATATATTTATACTTTATAAGTCAAACATATAAAGTCTTGTTTTAGTTTTATTTTGTTTATAATATAAAGATCGGTGGTAATAGTTGGATACCTAAACATCTAATGTTTACGAACGGAAGAGGGTGTAATGAAAGCAAAAGGGAGTGTGTAGCAATAAATAAGGACGGATTCATTTGAATTTCCAATCGGTACATGCATTACGTAGGGGAGGGTGAAAAGATTAGGTTTGACTCCGTCTAGAAGAAAAGAGAAATCAAATATAATATGTGCATTTGTATAATTTTCAAATATAAGCAGTCCATTCTTTTAGTTTTAATTAAGGATGACTAATTGCAAATTTATGAATACTATGTTGCCAATGACTATTTGTAGGTTATTTTGTAATTGGTATTATTCAAATTAGTAATTAAAGCGGTGACATATGATAATCATTATTTAAGTCACATTTGTGTCTATATCGGACCACGAATATTATTTATTTACTTCTTTTTAACGTAACACCTTAAGCTAAGGGTACAGAAAGCAGACTCAATACCACGGAGACATTTTCTGCCAGTCAATCCAAGGAAAGAAGTAAATTTTGTATGTACATACATTTATAAAATAGTGCCAAAGTATATATATAAATATATTATATCTCTATTAAGTTTATGCTTCGAAGCGTTTTGTCTATAACATTGATAAAATAGGGTAAAAATTTCGTGAAATTTATAATTTTTGTTTTACTATGTTTATCACTTTTAAAAGCAAATTATAAAGAAGCAAAACAAAAAAAAACATGATATATCAATCCACAACTTTAAGTAAATATTTTTTTTTATTAAAGTGCATTCTTTTCGTGTAAGAATTAAGGATTTTTTAAAACATTCATCATGCTAATCCGATTAGTTGAAGAAAAGGTGTTAGTCTAAATTTGTCCGTGGTCAATCTCAACCTACGAATCTGTAATCCCTAAAAATGGCGTCTCTATTTAAAGATCAGATTTAATAAAAAAAAATATAACTTTGGAGTGTCGATTGAAATATCGATATAATTCTATTTAACTTTTTGTTCGTTGATTCTACTGTCGTAAAGTATTAACAGAAGACAAGCTTTTGGGCATTAGTAAATAAAACAAAAATTATATAAATTGTTAATATTAAAGGTTTCCTTACTTTATAATTCTTTACATATTTTAAAAATAATGGTTTTATGCCTCCGTTAATATTTATATTTATAAAAACTACTTTCATAGCCATTTAAGATAAAATCTAATACATTTATCTAAAAACTTCACAATCAAGTTTTAAATAATATTCATATTTAAATGAAAACTATTTTCCAACAGATAAAAACGTTCCAGACAGTTACTTTTCTTTTATGCATATTTAGAAATTTCCACATCTGCAATGTGGCAACAGTATTATATAGTATTAGGTTTTATTAAAAAAAAGATGTGTAATTGACAGAAACACGTGTCGATGGTAAATAATAAACAGGCATGTGACGCGATGGCAGATTAAGCAAGTGTCGTGTTGTGCTCGATTCTAGGAAGGCGGAATCGATTATTATTTCAGTAACACTCCTATTCATCGCATATATTTTGGATTAGCATTTAATCTTTTAGAATGTTTTTTTTTTTTAATTTAATTAAGCGACAAGATTAGCTGGTTGTTCACCTGATGGTAAACAATACGCTTGCCCATAACAATGCGGCGCTAGTTAGTATGAAATATACTGCAACACATTGCATTCGTCGCCTGAGACCTAAGAAGTTGAGTCTACTTACTCCAGTAATTATATTAGCTACTACACACTACTGTTTGGTGTCAGAAATAGGTGCTGCAGTGGTGTCAACCTAGACGGTCTCCGGAAACATCTACCACCAGTAAGACGGTTTTCGGGATCAGAAATTAAAATTACACATAAAAAAATGAATGTTAACTAATCTTTCCAACATGTTTACAACATGTTGCTTGCATTCATGTAATATCTTAATATTATTTATAAAATATATAATGAAGTGTACCTATCATTATAAACTTTGTAATTTTTATGTTATTAATTTATACAAAAAAGTAAAAACTGTGGTAGATAAAGATTTTATTATAACGTTTAAATAAACCTTATAATAACAGTTAATTAGTATTTTAGTTTAAAATATTTCCAAATTTTTGCTTAGAATATAAAAAAACATTTGTTTCTTTAATAGATCGCTCAAGGTTTTTAGAATTGACGTCAGCCGTCTGGTCGATTTAATTTTCTTATTCCTGTGAATATTATTTGCATAGTGTATAACGACACAGTGACAAGTGTGTGTAGTATTAAACGCAGGGTAATTCTATTGTGTTACTTTATATATCATGACTATAAATCAATAGTGGAAAACATCTGTTACATGTAACATATAGTTTCATAAATATACCACTTCAATCATGGTATCGTTTAACATTGGCAAGACGACAAAAAACAGTACGAGTGGTCATCAAACAACAGCTGTGTCCGCGAACAAAAAAGGTAGTACGCACGAAAAAATTTCAAGCTTCGAGGTTTAGAAGCGTGCCGCCCTGTACCGCCTCTTATTGCGTTTTTACTTCAGGAGTATACTTTTTATTTCTTACCAAGAAGGATCGCCGACATCGTTTATACGTGGTCAGTGGCCATATGCCATTATTAGAATTAAGGAGCGGAATAAATGCAGCTTTTTTTTTAAGTAAGGGAAAACTTAAATACTGGTACAACGGTCCCGCTGGAGATCGATTGCGAAGCCCACGTTCAGTATTGGACAGCAACGGGCTAAAATAATGATGAGTTTGACAATGAACATCTTTAACACGTTCAGTGCTTTATGTGATCTAAAGGATCTCCTACAAGTCTTTCAACTATTGCGGCGCTGAAAATTGTGTTCTCTCCTTCTATCCGAGAAGCCGAAATTTCTCTGTGTCTGCCGGAGATAAATATATTATACATACATGCTTCCTGGATTCAGTTGGATTCAATAGTAAAGAAATTAGATATCGTTTAGGTCCCCTAAGCACTGCACTTAAGGACGATTACCAGATCTAATAGGTTTCCACGAACTGGCTGTAAGTCCTTTGAAAATGGCTCATAATCAAAAGATATATGAAATCCACAATAATCACAGGATATTTTAGTAAAAGCATAACTTAATGTTTTGCTAACATTTGATTTTTTTTCATAAAATGCATCGGAGATGTTTGGGCGCTATAAAGAGAACTCGAAAAGTGATTTATTGCATGTTTTTATGTTAAATCATTTTATAATATAAGTGGGTGTGTGTGAAAAATTGTAAATTGTGCACTGCATGAGACGACTCCAAGTTGACTGGCGCCCGATACTTTAATCATTGTACTGCTTAAGAACAGTCTGAAACGTTTACTTGATTTATTAATGATGTAGAATTTCTCTTATGTAAGTATATAAAAATTCATCTACTTTTATATGCATAATAATTATTTTACTTTTATCTAGGATATATCATAATTTTGTATAAAATAATAATAATTTTCTTTTAATATCAAGCTAAAACTTCACGCTTTCCAATGTCTTAATTTACACAACAAGCAGTTTGTTTTTGATATTTGTCTGGTATATATTTAAATATATTTATACCCGTTCACAGCTTATTATTTTTATAATGTTACTCTTTGTAATACTTCAGGAAGCGAAGTAGTTATAAACTTTCTAAATTTTTAAATGATATTTTCTTATATTTTAAGCATATCTACCGTTATTCTTTAGTACGGTGGAAATTTTTCAACATTCGCAAACAGAACGTAAATAACAAAGGCGGTATTAATTGTTACTCATTTCAACTTTTAATCATAATTAGTAATTTTTACTGAATATTACTACTTAGTTAAATTATGATGAACTTAATCACTTTAAATATTTTCTTAGCAATTTGTCTCGATCGTTGTCTAGGCTCTGTTTATATATAACGTCATGAAACGTTCACAAGAGCGTGAAAAAAATCTCGGTTAATTTTTTTATTATTCTCAGATGTACTGATATCTAAATATGGGTATAAACCAGTTATTTAACGACCCATCAACTGACATATATGTACATATTATATTTTAAGTTAACTTTATTATTAAATATAATTATGCGAGCAACTTTAACGAACTTTATGCACGGTTTTGTAATTATTATCTTTTCTATTTTAATGCTTCCATAAAGACATTGGGGTATTTATTATTTGATTGCTATGTTACAAATAATAAATATTCATTCAATTTGTCTTTGCCTACATCCGTTACTATGGTCTTTGGTTTGGATAAATGAATTAAATATTCAGTTATTTAAAGCTATTTGTGGAGATTGAATATATATTGTTTTAATTTTAACTATCCATTCTAAAGTTTATTTTATCTAATCGTATTTTACAGGTTTGAAAATGTATTTTTTTTTTGCTCTCTCAAGTAATAATGTAAATCTCTGAATTTGGGTCAGGCGACAATTGTTATAGTCTTAGCAACGTATCCCATTTGAATTTAAATCGAAAATTATTGAAATGTTTTGGAAGAAATTTTACGTTGTACAATAATAAATTTTTTTAAAAATATATATAATATTTAATATAGTTAATAATAAATTAAAGAACGTCTTTAGAGAATACCTATGTCCAGCAGTATACATTTATAAGCAGATGATAAAGAACAACATAATGATCTCAACACGTTTTATAATCATGAGCTATTTTGACTGAATCTATGTTTTCTATTATTGTGGAATAAACGTGTAATTTTTTTAATATAAAAAAATAAATAAACAACGAACAATATAAAGTACATATTCTTTGGAATTAATTATTGTTTTTGTTCTAAAACGGCAAAAAACGTATGTCTACCAATTGTACAATGAAAATCGTTAAAACTATTATTTACTTTTTGCACATGGAATTACAAAGGACGATGCGTAATAAATATGCGTCATTGCAGCCGTTTAGCCTTGTGCTATTAAGAATACTTAGGTAACCTATGCATACCATAGGAGCCTTCAAGTTCCCTCATTATCCACTCATCGAGCTCCGGAAAGGCCATAAATACATGGTTTTAAGTTTGTTGTAGAACAGCGTAAGTGCTAATATGCACTAAACCTCTTTGGGTAATGCTTGTGTGTAATGCAGAGGGCATTGGTGGGTATATTGAGGGTGACCACCGATGCGATTTTTTTCCGTCATCAATACAAGAGTATAAATCAGCAAATACAAATCCTTCCTGAAATATTTGTACGTTGATGTAAATAAATTTCCTTACATAAATATATAGTAGTAAAACAATTAAACCAGACAATGAACTTATTTTTAACTACACTTAATCTACCGGATTGTGTAGTTGAAATAACTACAAAGAGATAAAAAATAATAAGCTTGAAGTATGTGTAACAAATTTCTGCCTGTCGCATTTTAGATATACATTGATGTGTGTGTTTTTTTTTTAGTTTTTCTAACCGTCATTATGGTATTCAAATCTCTATACTAGAGACGCAATACTTATGAATATTCAAATATCATTTTTACCCGTAACGGTGACATAAAATTTTTCATTGTTATTTAAAAAGTGGACGTACTATAACAATTAACTTTTTGGACAAAAGAATATTTTAGTACAGCGTTTAGTTTCTTCTGCTGTATTTAGATACGCGAATTTTTCTGTCAGTTATCTAAGCATCACATGTAGTTGTTTTCCCATTAAACATTTTGTTATTCCTTTAATATATTTTATATAACTTTAATAACGGCCAAAAAGTTAGGCACCAAAATACATACATGTAGGTGGATAGTTAGATTTTAGAAATTGAGTCAAGGTTAAAAATAAAATTATTTAATTTAAACTTTATTAAATCAACCCTTGCTAATACAACAAACGATATTAATAGAAAAGATAATATTCACAGTAGTAAAACTTGTTATGAAAGATTATTTAAGGAGATATCATTGTAAAATAGTCAAAATTTGTATTACAGATCAAATTATGATGTAATGAAAGTAATTCGTTTTAATAAATAAAGTGTTATATAATATTCACTTAAAAATGTAAAAAGTTGAAATTAAACAAAAAAAACTTGATAAAACAGATTGTTTATTACATGTAATCGGCACACAAACATTTTCTTACCTCTTACCTATATGCTCTTTAATTCCATGTATTGAGCAACGTCTCAAGTATGCACACATCAAATAGTATTTTATTTAACATTAGCCACTTTAAAATACCCGTAATAATAATACAATAACTCTATAAACTAACTAGCAAATTAATAAACAGCAAATCACATTTGACTCGTTACATTGTATTTTAATAATAAATAAATAAAATAAATCTTTGACATAAATACACTCTGATTAACTTACACATTACATAAGGATGCAGTTTAAGATTACATCTAATAGTCTATTACGACTACACTAATACAGCTAATAGGTAACTTCACCGTATCTCCAAAATTATACATATTGTTTATCTATAAATAGACGACAAAGAATATACTACAAAAACTATATATCATCATTACAATTTGTACTTATATAAAGGATAGCAGTCTTTAACAGATTGGTCAATAGTTTTCTACATAATTTTCGTGAAGTTAACACATATTTACGCAGGATTGACTTCCGTGACGGAGACCTGTTAAAATATACTCCTGCTCTTCGGCGTGCTGTAAAAGATAACTAAGAGGTAACAATTCCAGAGTAAGCCAATTTTTCCTCTGACCTTCATTAAAGTACTGAGCTCGTCAATCGGCATCTCAAGTGCGACACACAACTATCTCACAATTTGGAGAGCCTGTGCTAAATTGTGGACTATAGACTGAAAAAATCTTAGGTATGATCCAAATCACTGAACATTGTACTGGTGCTAAGCTGCCTGCAACTACATACTATTTACACTTACTATTTATATTAACTACAATACAGTAACGAGGAGACCTAAGATGTAGAGCTTATTCTTATTTCATGTCATATTTCCAAGAGCAAATGATAACAGTTTGAAAGAAGTTTCACGACGTTGACTGTACCAAGCAGCGCATGTACCGTCTTTGGTATTATTATTATTAGTAAACGAAACAAAAGTTACACTGCCAAAGAACCTATACTATATATTTAGAAGTTATTTTGAACTCCAGAGTGTTGACTAGGGTTAAAAACATTAAATACGGAGCTAGGCATGCTGTGCGCGCCCTAAGTGAATGAAGAATGCGACGCGGTCGGCGCTGCGCTCACCGCACTTGTTACACATGAACGGATCGTTGTAACCATGGAAACCCATGTGGATCGTGTGCATGGTGAGATCACCGAAAGTGATGTCGCAGTACTGACAGGAATACGTACTTGGCGCGGACGAGGAAGGAACTTCCGCCGAAGCGTCGGATTCCGAACCTGATACCTCATCGTCGCCCATTTTGTCATCCTCGTGCTGAAGCCGCAATGCCGCCGGTTGTAATTTGAAGGCGCGTCCTTTTCTCCTGTTTTTCATTGAAGTTGTAGGTGTCATTGAGGTAGATCGCTCGTTAGGCGGTGGTGAACCTGCTTCGCTTGTTTTTGTGTTAGTGAGATCGAGCGCGTCGTTGGTGTGAACTGGTGTAGTGCTGCGCGGTGCGGTCGGTGTTGGTGGTAAGCTGGCCGGTGACTTTCCCGGTGGTGATGCCATGCCAGTTTCCGTTGGACGCTCATTGTAAGAAAGCCGTTGCTGCAATATGGATTGTGGCGACACCGGTTGGCGTTTGTCAGTAACTCCTTCGGGCAATGGCGAGGTTCGCTGCTCGTAATTGTTATTCGGTGGAAATAGAAATGAATGAGGCAGTAGTGGTGGTAGATAAGGAGAGAGGTTGACAGGGAAATGACCTCCGAAAAGAGGATGTGATGGCGGTTGCGGTTGTTGGGGGTTATTATTGTTTATAGCAGTTTGTTCGAACATCTTCGAAAGAGGTTTTTGTTTAGGACCGCGACGCGTCCCATACACATCTATTATTGGCAAAGGATTAGGAGTGCCGTCCATGTTCAGAACCATTGCTGGGTTGTGCTGATACTTGCGAAGGTGTAGTTTAAGAGAGTGACAGTATTTAGTGGCGTAATTACAGTCCGCACAACGATATTGGTAAACATTAGAATGAGATTTTAGATGAGAGTTGAGCATTGACTTATTGACGCAGGAATAAGAGCATTGAGTGCATTGGAATGGCTTAGAACCTAAATGGTTTCTCATGTGATACTCCAAGTGATGTTTGTATTCTGTGACGAATGGACATTTTCGACAGCATAACATCTTTTCGGGCTTTATATGTTCTTTGCTGTGTTCCCAAAAGCTAAGTTTCGTGACGGCTACGAATTCACACTGTTTACATTTGAAAGTTTTCACTTTTCCGTGTGAGTTGACCGCGGGGACCCTGAGACCAGGCTCTTCGTCGAAGTCGTCTTCCAATCCCGAACCGTCTCTACCGTCGTCATTGTCAGGCTTGTGTTGGTTACCGTCGAACCCGGAATCGTGGTAGCGTTCAAACGAACGTTGTTCCCGATCTCTGTCAGGTGTGCCAGGGGGAGATTTAGGCGGAGTCGCATCGGCTCTTGATAATGGCGTAGACACATGAGCCGGTGGTGGCAGCGTTCTAGGGGAGTACGATGTCTCGTATCCAGGTGAGTGTTCGCGCTCATCATTGTTCCGTGAAACTTCGAATCCGGGGGGTGTGAGTAGACTATAGGGCATGCCGTTTTGAAATGAACCTAGATGCATGCCAAGATTAGCTTTTGCTTTTAGCGACATGGTTTCGTAAAAGGGAAGGGGTTCGCCGGCGCTGCCAACGCTGCGAGGCGAGTGGCCATTGGAATCCTTGCTGGAGGATGAAGGTGAAGCGCTGTGAAATCCTTCAGAGTAGAATCCGCTCGTTTGATCCTTTGCAAAGCCACCTTCTTCCATCGGTTCGGATTTCTAAAAGGACGAATAAGATGTAAGAAATATAGAAAATCGACCTAAATAGGTTCAGATTGAAATATTCCTTATGCAATGTTATTATGCGAAGAGTTATGTTGTTGTTTATCGTAATATAAAAAAAATACTTACAATTGTTGGAGGCTGTAATAGTGATCCCCAGTTAGGAGTATGAGAGTGGGGTCCGGTCGGCATGCCGGCCGGAGATGCGCAGCTCAGCATTCCTGTCAATAAAATAATATTGTTTATTGAATTGTGGGTTATTTTTTTATAAATAACGATAAATACAATTCCTCGGCACTAATTTCGAGTTAAATATAAATGGACTTTGGTGACAGTTTAGTGATAAAAACAAAAACTATATTACACCAATACTTAAATAACATATTTTCTAAAGGTTTTTGTGTTGTAAAACAAACAAGTTTAATAATGAGGTATTGTACGATGGAGTATAGTAAATTATTATAACAAATATGTAATTAGTAATTTTCCGCTTATGTTCAAAGTTTGTAGTAGACCATTAGAATAGAACATGGTACAAAAGGTATGCGTTTACCAGTACAGTATGGAAAATTAGAAAATAATATTAATTTGAAATATTTCTTTACTGGTGGTAGGTCTCTGTTATCGGAAACCGTACAGGTGTCCAGACATTACTGTGTTCCGGTTAGAAGACTAAATATCTTATGTCTCAGGCGAGGAGCGCGGTGCTGTGTATCACAACCAGCGTCACGTTGTTATGAGCAGGCGTATCACTTACCATCAGGTGAACGTCCCTTTCGTCTCGCCGCTTAATTAATTAAGAAAAAAAAAATCAATATGTAGTGAACGTTTATTTGAACATGAAGCGAAATTATGCAGATGTAATATATATTTTTGGCGTATTGTTATTTTTGCATGCGAATGCAAATTTCCTGCAATACATTTTTTTTTGCACTACGTGACTCAAACGATTTTGCGAATATAGTTTCATAAAAATCGCTGCCGATTTTGTTGTAATTCGACGTTTTTATCGCATTGTTGCGTAATTTGCATGTTTTCGCATAAATCGCTTGCGTAGCGTGTTGGTAAAGTTTCGCTATATGGCACGTAAATACGCGCCTTTACATTCGTCGTAATTAATAATAGTTTCATTAACTAATTGTCAAAGGTGCCGACAGTGATCTACCAAACGATGTGACTTTTATCGTGTTTATAATTAACTTAATTGTGTCTAATCACTATCAAAAATAATTAAGAGCGTCTACGGCAGTGTTTGTATTTATTATAAGAATGCAAAAACTGTACAAACATAATTATGTTGTGATATTTTTTTTACAAACATTTTTTACATAAATATTATAACGTTAAGATCTTGAATCTTTAAAAAATAAATTTATCGTTAATGTAAAAATGTAATAAAAATATCACATGTTCTAAGGTTATTATATAGTAATATGTAAACCTACCCTGCCTTTTTGATGTTAAAGTTATCAATTAAAAAGCACTGCACACGGTTTGAATATCATTAATTTATAAAGTCAAAACTCACTTCTATCACCGTTTTTTAGCAATTGGTACACAAGTTAACGTCTTCGCGTCTCCTCTATTAACACAACCCTTCGACGCGATGGCAGAGAGCGATCTGACCGCCGTCGCTTCTCACGATGAACTGGAGAAAAAAAATCTGTCAATTTTTATGCCCCAAACATCGATAAATGTATTTCACATTTGAAGGCGACGAGTTTTCTGGTGCGAGTGCAACGGTACGACGGCCAGATACATCTGTCTCACTCCCACCCCCCACAACCTATTTTTATCCGAACCAATGCGATTCGAGCTACTGTGCGTGGGGAGCAAGTTATTAAGTTATTGTTTATGTATTATTAATATTAAAAAAAAAATACACACTCCCGTTGTGGCCGGACGCCGATATCGGAATGGCCGTATCACTTATAATTTGGCAATAAAAGAGAAATATGCAATTTAATGCAAATGTTCCTCCCCATTCTACTTTTAATAGACAAAACATTTACTTTGTCGATTGTTTATTACTGTTCGTTATTCTAAAACTATAAACATATTAAATAATATACAATGAACATATGATAAGAGTAACATTGACATATTTTTTTTAACCAAATCTAAGTTACAGGTAAAGCGTGAGGCAAATTTATGTTATGTTATGTTATATATACCGTTTCCGATTGTGTAGCGGGGAGCAAAAAAGCTCTGCGGATAAAAAAAAACGAGACGTACAAGGGCAGGCGTTGTGAAGGGGCGTAGAGCTTTTTACAGCGACCGGGTAACCAATCACAACGGCTCGTGTTAAAAAGAGAAACGTTTTTTATTTAACACGTTGAGTTTTTTTTTTTTTAACAATATTAACGAAGCTCCGACCAATGGATTCGTTTAACTCGATTGTTGTCTATAAATTATTCGCCCATGAAAGCAATATTTGAGTTCGTTTTTATATCTTCTCAAGCCTGATAGCATACGTGTCACGTATTTAAACAGAACTCAGGTGTAAGCGCGCAATAACTCATGGAACCCAAGCCAACCTTACCTGCTCATGGTGCATCCTGCTAATCTACAAACGAGGCTCTGGCTCCCACCAATCCATATCGGGCCAGAGTGGTTGAAAATGGCCCAAATCTCTCCATATGAAGCGGCGGTCCCTAGCGCCCGGCGATGTGGTCAGCGTAGGATCGATCAATATCAGGATCTTTGGGAGAAGCATATGTCCAGCTGTGGACATGATGATGATGATTTGATTTATTCTTAAGAAATATTTATAACGAGAACATCCCCTATAAAGACTTAATTGTAAACAAACTTATATAACTTCCTTCTTAACCTTAACTTCCTCCTTCTCCTTCCTTCTCCCTTTGAGGGTTATATTGGCAGGACACTAAATGAACTCATGTATACTACAGCATATACTTCGAAGGTTGGATATGGTTAAGCGTGCTCACCCAAAATACTCGGGCTCTCATATGTCAGCCGGGATACAGCAGTGCTGTTATGGTGACAAATACACAATGTTGGAGTGAAAGTTGGCTTAGCGAGTTTGATAAAACCCCCACCCCGATCCATCAATCTTTTTTTTCACAACTACTTCCATACTAAATCCTTACTCGGTCGACCAAGTAGGTTATAGTAATAATTTTCTTTGTTTGAGGCCTCAAGTCCCAGTTGTGGGAATATAAATTGAGCTGTTTATAAATAAATGTATAACATTACTGGCGGATAGAGACGAAATGTTATCTCTCTATATATAGGGTGGCGCAAAAATAACCTTATAAAAAGTACCTTATTACCTGTGTTATAAGGTACTTTTTATAAGGTTATTTTTGCGCCACTCTATATAAAGGATTTCACGAGGAGTTCTCCGAAACTATTAGATGTAAAGACTAATAATTTGGTAGAGATAGATTCTGCAATTTAGATGGTTAGATAAGAATAGATTTTACGTAATTGATGGATTAGTTAAAATAATTATTTTAAATGGCACAATGAAACTGTTTTAATTATTGAACTCGGTCGATTATTCTCAATGTTATTACCGTTTTCATTATTACTTGGTATTAGTTAGTATAATATTATGCATGTTGCTTTTAAACATACGATGTTAAATCTTGTTACTATGGTAATGTTTGCTTACTACTGTATGCCGCCAGAAATACGAGCTGCGGTGATACCAACCTAGATAGTCTCTGACAACAGAGACCTACCACCAGTAAATTGGTACTTAAATTTTAATATGATGACTTGACTAAATCTTTTGGGAAATTTAGTAAGTAAACAGCTTTTACAATTGGAAAACAGAAATGACGTCGGCACCTAGCGGCTAAGAGACATTTCTTTTTGAGGAGGGATTTAAAAAGTACTCATTGGTGGTGGATTTAATCCAAAAACTAAGTAAACGTTAAAAAAAACTCAACAGAAAATAAATTATGTTGCTATTAGGTTAAATCAGTAAAGCTATTTATTTAAGTAAATATTCGAAAAAATAGAGATGTCAGTACGGTTTTTTTAAATTTATATAATATTATATTTAACAAAAGTGAACGTTTTTACAATAAAGAGATAGTTAGGAATGATCTGAGTTATAATTGTCTTCTTTCTGAGAAGTCGTTTGTCGATATCTAATGAAGTAAACAATAACCAATAAATTCGATCTATTTACTTATCCCACGCTCTGTATTGTTATGTGAGGGTTGATATAATGTGAAACATAAATTTACTGATACCCAAGTACAAATATAAATAAGAAGGCACTATGGTAAAGATCTTTAGTCTAACGGAATTTCCTTATGGTAATTATTATTTATTAAAAAAAAATTATACTATATTAACTAGTTATTACAGTAGGTCTACGATTTACAGTTGAACCAATATGCGATGAGATCTGATCGCTGAAATAGGGGTGAGCTATCGTTTCCTACTTTAATTAGGGCTCTGATAAGAAACAAGCAGGCGAGTTGCTGGCGTCGCCTTTTTCCAACAAGTTATGTATCAAAAAGAGGCTGCGGAGAGGGATAGAAAAAGAGTCCCTTTTTTAACTATCCGGAGAAGGTTTACGACAACATCCGTTCTCGTATCAGAGGCCACCACGAGTTCGGGGGCTACTGACCGCCGCATATCAAAGATGTCGAGGTCACGCGCGATGTTTTTTTGCGAAATTGAATGGTGGGGAGCTCCACACTGACATGTGGCCCTGCTGTGGGCCAATGTCGTTGGGATTGTAGAAGTATACGTAAACGCTCCTGTAGTTCCGATCAAGTGTTTTGAGAGATACACCGGGTTGTATTGGAAGAGAGTCCGGGATAGCTCTTCTATTGCCTCCGCAGCGGAGGAGTATCCGATGCAGATTCCTTCAAGAAAAAAAAAAAGGGTATTATTGGAATGAACATCATGAACTATTCATCTTTTTATTTGTAACAAATTTACAACTGTTTTAGTTAATTTAAATACTGATATAAACGTTTTTCAATAGTCTCTTACAAGTACCTACGATATGTTATTACGCTCTGTTACTCAGGTTCGAATGGTGAAGAATTCCTAATAATTCCACTCTCCGTACCTATAAATTAGGTATTACGGTAAGATTTAATGAACAAAATATTATATATATAGAATATAATTAAGCATAACCTAATTTACGTAACAGTGAGTATAATAATTATAATGCGTAAGGTTTACGTCAAGAGGTAGTGTGCAAAGATTAAGTACTTGCTCTCGTATTTTAACAGCTGAAACAAAGTAATAGTTTTAGCTTTAGATTTATATCTTAGGGATATAGTTAGCCATGTTCAAAACAAGTACACGTACTGCCAATGAAACCAGAATTTTGTAGCAGTATAAACAACAATTAAATATAGTGGCATTGAAATCTACTGGAAACAGTATCCACGTTAAACTGACATAGAATAAATTTGCATTATATGATAATAAATATATAACTAGCCATAAATTAAATACATAATTTTGCATTTGTATAAAATACATTTGGAATTTTTAATTAACTATTTAGTGTACGATTTTTAAGTAATTATTTAATAACTGCGAAATTTAGCAATAGATATAAAAACGTTCAGAGGGCGAGAGACGGGTTAGATTATCCCCAATCCAATGTACCAACTGGTATCTAATAAGATACCTGAAAACGGGGTATTAGTCAAAAAAGGCAGCGTATTTTTTTAATCAACCTTCAAACCGTCGACCCGCAGCAGGTTTTCGTTTACCAGTGAGTATTAACAAGCTGATGAGATGACAGCTTTAGACCAGCGGTGGCCAAAACATTTCGCTGGTCAGCAGAAAAATGTAGATTATACTCATCACATTAACATATAAGGTGCATTGAAACTTAATTGTTTATTTTGTTACGGTTTATTAATAAAGCTTTTATATATATGGGTTTTATATATATATAAGGTTTAACATGATAGTTTCATTTCAATAACTAGGTATATCATCATCAGTCGATAGACGTTCACTGCTGGACATAGGCCTCTCCTAAAGATCTCCACTGTAGGGAGATATGATAGATCCATATGGGGAGATTTGGACTTTTTTCCAACACATTGGCCCAATACGGGTTGGTGGGAGCACGCTTGTTGTTAGCAGGGTGCACCACGAGCAGGTGAGGTTGGCTTGGGTCCCGTGAGTTAGGAGAGGCGTTAATTATAAAGTGAGTGAGAATGAGGTACAAACTTTTTGGAACCAAGCAAAAGGTAATATTTCAACTGCATTATTGTTTAGATAAAAAAAAAAATTGTTTGCATCTGTGCTATAGAACAAGTTAATCAAAAACTACGGTCTACTTAAGTAGATGATGCTCCCCAGTATCAGTAGCAGGTTGGTGTGCAGAGTTTAAACGTGGAGGAATCTACCAAAAATGAGCCTTACTCAGGTCTCTCTTCGACGATAGGGACCAACGAAATGGTTAAAACACGATTGGAGTAATTTTCACTAGTTACAAAGCTCTTTAAACCGGAACACAGTTTTGGCGATAGAAATAGAAACTGCGGTGGTGTCTACTTAACGGTCTTAACGATAGAGATCTGCCACAATCAAGCGACGAGACGAGCGGCACATTCATCTGATGGTAAGTAATACGCTCGCTTATAACACGGTGGCGCTAGTTAGGGAGAGTATACTGCACCATATCAGGCTCGTCGCCTGAGATATAAGATGTTGAGTCTCGTTACCCCAGTAATTACACTAGCTACATCGCCCTTTAAACCGGAACACAAAAATATTTTCACACTATGGTTTTTCGGCAGAAATAGGAGCTGCGGTGCTATCTACTTACACAGTCTAGGCAATAGAAATCAACATCATCATCATTATCAGTTGCCGTCTTCAAACTGAAGTTTGGCGATCAGATTGAGAAAACCAATTCGATCCTCGGCTATTCTTTTATGAGTTCCCAAGGTTGATCCTGGTGGGAACACGTGCACCTTATAGACAGCGCAAGAAATGCTTTGACGACATAAAGGAGTGGACCGGGTTTAAATACCATCAGTTAAAAAGAATAGCTGAGGATCGAATTGAGATCAACCACTTGTAACAGCTTGTAAGATCTTAAGGCGCGGTAACATAGTACAGATTGCATACACTACTATGTCGCGGCGGAAATAGAAGCTGAGGTGATTTGTTAATTATTAATTAAAACGAAGCTGTTGTTTTGTTATTACAAACATGTTATTTGTGTTGAGTATACGTTGATACGGCCTAACGACGCCGAAGCGTCACCGCCACGTATACGCAGACATCAATTTGTAATTATGTTGTTTTAACAACCGATATAGCTTCTTTGTCGGCGCCGTTCTAAAGAAAGACAAATAACTAATTGAATTTTAATAATTGTCCAAAATTATCCCGATCGTCACCAGCGCTGGTAACCGCTTTGCGGTTTGCCTTTGCGTATCTAGGTAGTATAGCAGCGTCTGTGTATACCGCCAAACAGTAGCGCTGTAGCTGGTATTTGGTGGTAGGAATTGAACAGCAAATATTCTTAGAGCTGGCGGTTTCCCTGGTGGTCGGTCTTTGTTGCTAGAGACCGTCTAGTTAGATTTCATTGCAGCTCCTATATCTGCCCGCAAACAGTAGTGTGCAATTTATACTGTGTTCCGGTTTGAAGAGCGTTGGAGCGAGTGTTTTAGTGTAGAATTACTGGGGTAAAGAGACAGAACATCTTATGGCTCAACTAGCTACTATCACACTAGCATCAGATAACGTCCCGTTCGTATTGTCGCTTCATTCGATAAAAAAAAAAATTATTAAATAGATAGTACGACTATCTAATAGCCGTTTTTTTTAAATATCACCTTTTATTTTATAAGAAGAATGGGCGAAGGAACGAACAGTTCACCAGCTGCAAAGTGATCACCAGACAGTCGCAGGACCAGAGGGGTCTCGGCTGCGATGCTGACCTTTAAATTTTAGATAAAATATAACTTGATGAAGATGGCGGTTTCAATTTTGAGTCATCGACTGAGATCATTTCTGTTTTAATCTGCAAAGGGCTAAATTAATGTAAATTTTACATGTTCTTAACTGATAATGAGGCTGTGGTTGGTGAAGTGTGTGTCCAGAATCAGGTTTTCGTATCTTATCAACCAGAACACATCACGGATGTAATGGCGGCTGAGTTACAATTTGGAGTTAACCAGGCGAGTGTGATAAAAGAATACTGTTAATTAAACTTCACGACATGTGTACTCAGGAATCGAACCACAGAATTTCTCTTTACTATACCAACGGTTCTACTACGCTACACAGGTTTTTGTTTTTTTTTTTTCATTAGGCAATTGTATAGTAAATGAAATTTCAAACAATCATATATCGACCTCTACGTGTATTAAGTGGTTGTGGTATTACCACGATTGCTTTCTTCAACTTAAAAATAAATAATATAATATAAGTAGGCTTCTGTTGCTCGTCTACATAGGTACCACCAGAGCTTTAAAGCTGCCGCCAAACAATAGTGTGCAAACATTACTGTTTTCTGGTTTGAAGGACCCTGTAGCTAGTGAAATTACTGTTTATATCATATTAACTAACGTCAAATTGTTTTATCATTCGCCATCATATGAACATGCCAGTCTCGTTATATTATATGAATAACAAAAGGAGAGAAGGAAACCTAAAGGAAATAAGGAATTTTAGACACTGATAATTATGAATTAACGGTCCGATTAAGCAAAGCGGTCAATTCGGCTTCGCCACATTGAATCGATAGTGGACGTATATTTGCCATTTTCCGGTCAGTGCACTGGCAGTGGAGATATGCGCCGGCCTCGGCTCCGCAGAAAAGTGCCCTTATCGTGTCGAGTAAAAAGTAATGTGCTCAGCCTTTATGGCAGTTGCGAGACACGCGCTTTATTACGGAGGGCCGGCCCCCGCGGCTGCGGACACACCGGGAGCGGTCAATATTGCCGCTGCTAGGTCACCGTTGCTTGCAGCTCTGCGGTATGGAGCTAAGAAGAATATGACTAAGATAACTTCTACCTGAAGGCGACTGAAGGACCTTTGATTTCGTGTTAATAGTGGGGGTCTTTATGATTCGATAAGCTCATTAAATGTGTTTATCAGGAGGAAATCTTCGTAAAATATCCTGTTTCTTGAGAGTAGTTATGTGGGATTTTTATACACTAAAATCTCCTCGGTGGTCTTCATCTGTGCTTTGGGAGGAGCTCCAGGATCTCCTATAGAACGCACCGGTGTTCCTCTGCACGTTGGTTAAGCAGGACTCAAGGAAGGGAAACGAAATCTTTAACGTCCACGTTGTGTTATTAAAAATACAAGACTATCTTGTATTTGCAGTCCTAAGGCTTGCTTATGGTGCTCTGAGGGTCCCCACACCCAAGGCTCGTGAACCTGAGAATACTTTTAGTCGCCTTCTACAACAGGCAGGATTTACCTTAGCCTTATTCTTATTAGCCTGAGATTACAAAGTTGTGATAAGCGGGCCCTAAGGCGACGGCAATTGAATGTGCTCTTCTATTTGCCGTAGCACAGTGAGAGTCCAGAGAGCACTAAGAGAAGTGGGTAGAAATCCCGCATTATCTTGACTTAGCCCCTCGAGCTAGATATCTCCAGGTTATTTCCCCGATACAAAAAAAGTAGAATAGTAAAAATTTACTATATCGAAATTATACAACCGATCGATTGGGTGTGGAGATCGTTGGGAGGAGGCCTATGTCCAGCAGTGATGTTTATCGGCAGATGATTATGATGATTAAACTGTTTATAATAAATTAAGGCACAAGAGTATCTGTAAAATAAAACGGTATGGAAAATGTTTCAAAAGAGCTTTGTAAAATTGATCTCGTTGTGTGATCATCACAATCGGTATTATTTCCCCTCGCATAAAAAATGATTGTACCTTCAAATCTATCCCGGGCGGAGGGCCGCTCCCTAAACCCAGCCTCCGATCCCTCCCCCTCCCACTTAATGTCCACCCTACCCCTACGTATATGAATGAGCCGAGCCTACAAGAATATAAAATGACGGCTTTATATACGGTTGCACCTCGTAAAGAAGGCTAATGGAGTAAAGCATTACTTTCGCTTTTTGATATTTATCGCATCTCTTAGAATACTTGCCTACATGTGTACATTATTATATATTAAGTTATTATAAACGCTTTTCATTATTGTTAAATGAACAAATTGATTTATCAAAATTCAGTAATTTTTAGTTACCAATATTACTGTTTAGGTTTGAAGGGTGCTGTAGTTAGGGTGTTACGAAAGTAACGAAATATAATATCGTCATCATCCGAAAGACGTCCACTGCTGGATATCCACAGTCAACATGTCCGGCTTATCTGGGGGATTTGGGCCATTTCCCACCACGCTGGCTCAATGCAGGTTGGTTAGAGCCCAAGCCTAGTTTGTTGATTAGCAGGGTGCACCATGAGCAGGTGAGGATGGCTTGGGTCCCGTGAGTTGTTGTGCAGGACCCCATACACTCCATAAATATATCATATTATGTGTAATGGTGATGATGACAACGCGATATAAAAGTTTTAAATAGACATAACTTTGGGACGAAAAGCTGAATCTAAGGCTTTGAATCAACGGACCTATTTAAAAAATATTTTCTTGCTCAAATATTTCTAATGGAAATATCTGTCTCTAAAGTAATCATTTAATTTAAAAATATATGATCCATACATGAATTATATATATATGCTCTTCCGTTTTAAAAAAGAAACATTAGGACTCAGGACTAAAGTAAACTTTACGTTAGGTAGAAAGCGTAACTTAACGGTTTAAGGTCCACGGTTTGTTGTACGAGGTTCCAAGACGCAGCAATGAAAGTCCATAATAAAACAGGTTCTCTGAATATTGTCCCTTTCCACCAATGACACGAAAATAAGGTTACTTTTGCAATAGACAATAACCAATAATTATCAACTGTGTCAACAATTGTAAAAAATAAATAAAAATTTGCGTAAATGGAGAAAAAAACAACGGCTAGAAAATTTGAATAACGTAAATTGATCAGTTCTGTGCCACTTGATCAAATATTATCATTAATAGTCTCTTAAGCTTTAGTTAAAACATTCTGAATTGAGGCAAAAATTTTCCATGACGAAACAAAAGTTTACCCGAGGCCGTATTGTGTTAAACATCTGCTCATATATTTAAAATTATTAATTCGTATTAAGTACGTCACTTGTAAAGTATAGGCACATAACACATTACGTTCGACTTTTTTTTATATAAGACACAAGAAACGAGCGTTTAATTTTTTTCTTTTTTTTTTTTTGCGTAACAAAAAGATATAAACAGGACGTTCAGCTGTTGGTAAATGTTAAGATTTAAAGACCTAATTTGTCATGGATAGTCCACTTACGATTTGGTGAACAAACCGCTTGTCGCATCGCTTCGTAAAATATTAGAATTGTCAGGGCTAATACGAAAGTACTAGCTTCGTAACATTTTACAAATTGAATAGAGATATCATTATCGGCCGACAGATGTCCACTGTCTCCTCCAAAGATCTGCACATAGATCGGTTGTGCGCTGCCCGCAATGGAAAGACTATGCTCGGGATTTCCCTGCGTGGTCGAAGAAGATCTGCAGAACTAAGGTCACCGACATAGTCTAAAAGATTGATTATTTCAAGTGGCAATGAGCAGGACACAACGTTCGAAGGACTGACAGCCGATGCGGCAGCAAGGCCTAAGAATGACGATCGCGTACCAGAAGACGTATTGTTGCCAGTCCCCCATTAGGTGGTCCGACGATCTGGTGAAGGTCGCGGGAAGCATCTGATATGTCTATAAGATAGAAATTGTTATAGGTTTTAATCTTAATTTTTTTAATGAATAGTTATATTGTAACAGTTAAAATATTTTGACTGATTGTTTCTAAAAGATATATGAATGTTAATTATATATATATATATATATAATGTTTTTAGATAATTTTGTTTGTAACAAAATTTCAACGGTTATCGGTAGTACCAACGAAACCGCCTGTAACAACTGCCACGTGTCAACTTTCCGTGTAAAGCCGGCACCCGGAAGCAAAAAACAAGTAGCAAAAAGCGAGAGTGTCTGTAAAAGCACTGTGCTAAAATAAAATAAATTTATTACTCACCCCGCAATTGTTTCGCGAACCGCCGAAGTTCTCTTTTAGTACGAATTTTTTTTTTAACACCGTTCTCATTGTCCTATGGAGGTACGTTTTGCATTTTTGTACCAACACTAGACAAGAGACATGGTGATTATTTTTAGTTAACAATAAATTATATTTTACTTACATTTTGTTTCACAAATATTATCATTTAATTGCTTGATAAAATAGCGTTTTTTTGTTATTACAAGTATCTGTAAGGTGATAGTATTTTAGTTTGGAATATAATTTTAATTTATTAGTCTATATGACGCACTACCTACAACGTCCTTCGAATCGGAATACAGTAATGTTTGCGCAATACAGCGGTGGTACCGAACGCTGCTGAAGTTTTATTTTCGTGCGACAGAATGACGAATGGAGATGTTAATTTGATAATAAGTGACAGGTTTGCCCATAACAATATAATGTTGATTAAGATGAAAAACACATTAGAGAACAAACAAGCATGTCATTAAGCTCGTCCCTTTAAGACTTCTAGTTCAGTCTCGTTTCACTAACAACTACGCTCTTCAAACTCGAACACAGTAACGTTAGCACACTACTCTTTGGACGCACAAAAAGGTATTGCGGTGATATTTACTTAGATGGTAACTGACATGAGACCTAACATAAATTCCCACTTATTTTTTATTATAGTTATTAAATCATTACCGAATAAACATTCCAATAATAAGATAAACTTGAAACGGTCTGTTTTGGGAACGCCCTGTATATTCATAAACTGACCTATAAAAGTAAGAGTCGTTTTTACCTTTTTTTTCAGATGATACGGCTCAGCTGCCCATGGTCATAAATCATGTTGCACCCAGTACAGTAGCCAAAATTTGCGAACGCTGTGTTCAAATTTAAGGTAAAATTGTGCTTTTGTCTCAAAAAAAAGGTAAGCTTTTTAATACTTTGCGAGTTAACCACGCGATAAGCCTAAAAGGTTGGGTATTCGGAATATTTTATGTCGCAAACGGCTTGCTTGACGTGTAACATGTATTTTTTTAAACAACACTTAAAAGTATGCAATATTTTTAACCCCATACGTTTCCATTTTAAATGATGTGGTAACTATAAGTTTAATTATTTAGTGGAGCAAAACGCTTTCTAACAAAATGAAGGGCAATTCAAATAATTTTATAAAATTTAAAGAAATTTATAAAAACAATTTTATAGCAATGGAGATTCATATCATATATACAGAGTTAAAGGTAATAGGTGTTAAAGATCTATCCTATCTATCTATGTTTGGCATACACCATCTAAAAACAATAGTACTGGAGTTATCAATTTTATAAATATTTTTCAAAAACTTCACGATTTTCTAGAAAAAAATTCGATGATTTTATTTCTGACTTATTTCTACACAAATTTTATTGTAATAATTATTGTTTAATCATTATTTTATTGAATTAAATTAATAATCATCACTTAGAGGCTAAAACTTTTAAAGTACATATTCTTATACCTTTTCGGATAGCAAATGAAGTCATGATGTACTTATAAATAAACTTATATTTTAAGATAAAAAATAATGTAAGTATGACGCCTTATTTTTTACTGTCACGAACCTAATTTAAAAGTTTGAGCCTCTGACTGATGATTATTAATTTGATTTAATAAAACAATGATTAAATAATAATTATTATATATGTTCGGTTGAGGTGACGACCAAAACTATCTGTGTATAATACTGTTGTGCTCATCGCTTAGATATAATAGACGGTATTATTTTGTATCTGCGTCTAGTCATTGCAAAAATTGTAAAATATCTATTACAAAGAAAAAAACTCTATCGAGTTAATCAAAAAATTTGTTAAAAAGTATCGGGCATATGTTAAAGACTGCACGCAATTGTCAAGGCCACAGAATTGAACCCTGTGGTACCCTATATAGGTTGGCTCCATTAATAGACAATTACCAGGAAAATAACGTATTGCCTTATCGTTTTATACTGCATATACGAAGATGTAATACTTTTAACAGTGATAAACACAGTTTATAAGTTAAAATGAAGAAAACAAGTATGTTTGTTGTTGTCTATTGCCGGAGACTAAGTCGCAGCGCGTGTTTCACCAACCAAATAATACTGTACAAATATTACCGTGCTTCGGTTTGCAGCTCGCATTGGTAGCTTTAGAACCACCTTAACCAGGACTATATTAACAGGAGTATAACACTAGATAAACATTCTGCTCATCTTGTAGCCTCCTGGTGTTAGCAGAGTTCGGGATCTGTAATGAAGATATTTTCCGTTAATTATTATATAAAAAAAAATCTGCTGAAAAAAAATGGTTGCAAGTTGAGCGTGCAAAAAGTATTGCAGCGTCGAGACGTCGGCACAGGGTGCAGCTGCGCGCACTTCCTCTTCCGAAATGCAAAAAAAAAAATTTAAAACAAATAAAACTTTAAAAGTAACGAACGGCTAACTTAGATTTTGCTTACTTCGACGCATATGAAATAACTTAAAGTTTAGCTACAAGTGAAATTATGAAACTAATAAATTCACCATAAATTGTGTGAACACGAGTTTAAAACATGTCGGCTGTTTAAGTCTGTCTTATTATTTTTATCTGTAATTTTTTTTTAAAAAAATTCTATAGTTTATTATGTTATACGAGTACACTACGTTACATTTCACTTATGGTTTGGCTGGGTAGTACATTAGTAATATCTATGCTTTGATTATTGGTAAGGTTTATTCCATCCTTGACTAGGTACTACTCTATTCGTAAATCTGCCGCTATAACAGCATCGCTATGATGCGGCTGTCAACATATAAGAGCCAGAGTATTTTGGAGAAGCTGAATTAAACATTAATACCATCATTGTTCTGTAACATGATATAAAATTGTAGCTATCCCATTTTAGACAAAAAACAGTATATTTTCATCTATCCCACTGACTTTTATCCAAAAAATATCTTGTTCTTAATACGACTTGCTAGTTCGGTAGCCGATTTCTTTTTGTTTCTCGGAAGGTCTTTGCACAAGTAGAGATGAAAGTATTAATCCTTTGGTTCACATGAAACTTAAAGTATAAATAGGTCTTAGTTTGTTTTCTTAAACTGTTATTAAAATTTTAGGATTATTTAGTAATGGTGAGTAAAATTATTCTAATATTCTAGAGTTATAGGAGAAAAGAGAAGAATAAACTTATTTGCACGAAATACCACAGACTTTCAAAAACAATGTCTGACTTTAATAACTTGTTTTTTGTTTTTAAGGATTTAATATAGTTTTAATTTTTTTTATTACTCACATTTAGAATGAATTTGCAACCTGTTAAAACACCCTTATTGGATTATACAATAAAAAACCTCCCCAATCGTAAATTAGTCAGGTTTATAAAAAAGTGTAACAGGTTTTTTGGGGGTCTCTTTATCGGTATAAAACGATTAGCCCGCGATTGTCGACGCGATGGGGAAACTTTTTATCCTCCCCATTTTACCGTGGCGTTAGTTTTTGTAGCGATACCGATCTCTCTCTCACGTTTTTTAAAGTTTTTCTTTTATTGGAACACTGTGCCAGAGATAATTGAGGCGTGTTAACACGTGTATTACCTTTTTTTTATCCACTATATGCTTTTATAAGAATATTTATTAACTTTGTTTGGATTTCTACTTCGTCGCTTTTAATTCAAATATGGTTTATACATTCAATGACGATTTTTTTGTTTTTTTTTTTTTGTGATTTAGATTAATTCAAAGTTTGCGTTCTTGATTCATCATTTTATATGGATATGTAGATTACAAATTATATTATTATACGCCGTCAATAAAATTGAAGTCCATGTTTCAATTTCGGTGTCAGACATGTTGAAGGTAAAATGCTGGTAGGGTTGTTTGGAACCGGTCTGGCAAATTATCATCCATAGATGCCATTATAACAAGCTAAAGGTATCGATGGGATTATTATAAACCTGTCTCCCAAACAGCGAAGCGTTTCTTAATCTGGACAAATTCGAGGACCAATTTTTAAAGAAATATTATTAAGTATGTTCGTGCACAGAAGTATATTTTTTTTACAGCTTTACGTCACAATATGTTATTTAAAGTTATTAAATGATTTCACAATATTAAGTAAATTTATATAATCTTAATTGATCATTGTCTAACAAAGACTGATGTGCGCATTAAATCTAATTATCCTTTTTTAAATAAGATTATTGTAAGTTTTAAAAAAAAACAATGTAGCTATGTAAATTATTTGACAGTTTATTCTTAACTGTGATTAATAACAATGGCAAATAGTTAAATTGAAAATAGTTGCAGAAATTATACAAAAATCGTTGTTATAAAACTCTATTGTGTGTTGAATTTATAATTTATCTGGATATGTATTGCTTAGCTTTATTATTATGGGTCAGCCACCCTGAGACGTCTTATTTGTTATAGTCCGACGGGGTCAAAGTGGTCGATAGTCAATAATTTTTTACTTTTTTAGAGAATGTTTTCTTGTATGTTGTTTAATTTACGCGTTTTCTTTAACAATGATGCGATAGGGCTTCTCTCGCTCTTCACCTGATGGTAATATGCGTACATGGGTAGAATTGGTAACGTTTCTACGGTAGTAATATCCGTTTTTTATTTCGAGACATAAGATATTTTTGTCAGTATTGTTGCTCTAGTAACCTCTTTACTTACTGCGTCCTTCAAATCGAAAGCAGGTTAGGATTTCATACTACTGTTTGGTAGTAGAAATAGCTGCGTCGGTGGTAATAGGGGTCTTCAATCGATAGAACATAGTGGTGTTATTTATTCTTGTAAAAATGCAAAGATATGATAATAGTGTGAAGTATAATTTTAATATACACTGGTGATGTATCTATTTATCAGTGTTTAGAAACCAGGTACTATAAAAAAAAAACTTTAAATTCATTAAATGGAGTACAGCAGTTTACAAGCGGAAATACATAAATCAAAGCATCCAGCCGTTACCATCACGGAACCGTTAACCTCTGCTCCGCAAGACGCGCGCGACCTGACCGTTAAGTAATATAAATCCGAACACAATCGAACCTATTGACCCATAACCTACGCTTTCCCATCCTTGTGCGTGATCCGGTGGGGTTTTCAAAATAAATCAACATTTTGAACACAACGAAAATGTGTCAAAATGGAAGCAACGGTCCGCCGGACAATGGCCGAACGTACACGGTAACATTATATTTTATATAGAGAAACGTAACAATGTTCGATTGTTATCGGAAAGGAAAAAGGGTAGATTTTAGTAATCTCCTTAATGGCGTGTGTGAAAAGATTATAAATTAAGTTTCTGCAACAAATAAAAGTGACCCCCGTGTATTGTCGGGGTGTCAATATGTGTGACCGAGGCCATTGTGTTTGACCCTGGGTTTAGTGCCAATTTGCGATCGCTTCGTTTCACAGCCGACCGTCCGATTTAAAATACTTTACTTATTTTAGATTCAATGTTATTAATGTAATGGTATTCCTTACTTTGAACGGAGATCACATTCGTCAGGATCGAACCGTTAGAGATACGTATTTTATTTTTAAATCGCATGATAATTGTATCAGAAATTCTCTGGTACCTTCTATTTCATAAATCAATCTCTTTACACGTGGTCGTGGTGATATCCACTGCGTAATTACACGTAACACAGGTGTTATTGGGTTCTTAGCAAACACACAGGGTTATTACGTAAAGCAACAATCACGAAACGATCGTTTTGTGGTCGCTTGTTTGTCGTAAAATGGTTATTTTGTAATGATACAAAAAAAAGGAAAAAAGATGTGAAAATCTGTGATCTTCTAGAGGACGTCACGGATAGAGCGAAGTGATAGGGGAAAGCAGACCTCAAGTTAAGTAAGAACGAGCCAAGATACAATCGAAAAGAACTATTTGCTTCTATCAAAGATACATTGTTCGCATTAGTCATATAACAACAAATACATTTGTGGATATTAAAATTTTCTTCAGAGGTCTCATTAATAAAAACTCTTTATCATAAAAAAATTACCATAAATTTACTATATTTAAATTTTTTCCGCTAATTGCCTAATGTAATATATACATGACGTTATTAAGTAGAAAAAAGACAGCCTGGTAAACTTTACTTAGATTTTTAATTACAATTTTTTAACTTTTTTGTATATTTTATGATAATTTGGGTAGATTAACATAAAATTATCGTTTAATTGTGAATATCATGTATCCGAGTATCAGTTGCCGCTTACAGATTTGCGAGGAATATTTAAACTAATATAAACTTTTTATAAATATTTGTTTAATTGCGAAATTTTAGTCATTAAGTTGAACTGGCTCGTGTACCACCTTAGAATTATTCTCATAAAAATAACTAGTTTCTTGTTTTTATAATACGTTTACAAAAAAAAAAGGATGACTATACATGGTTGAAAAGTACAGTATTCAATTTTAAGGTCTATATTTTGTTAAATTCTTAAAAAATATTGTGTTGTATAATACTATTTTCTACATAAAAAAATCATCGAGTAAAAAAGTATTCGTAATCATATATGGCCTTACTTCAAACGGTTTTAAAGCGTTTAAAATGTACAATATTTGAATAATATACCTAAAATTATTCAATTTATCATGCTACTATACTATTGACCTTTGTCATAGTAAGCAACACAATAGAACAATATATATGTGACCTTACATAATATGCGGATTAAACACATTTGAAAAATTTCGCCCGGACAATAAAACGTACTCAGTGCATGCATTAAAATGGCAAATGCTCCATTGTTAGAGTTGACCCCTCGCCAAAAATAATGGGCAGGGGGCAGATAAATTAAAAATGGCTCAAAAATACCCCTTGACGTGCGGCGATTTATCGGTCCGGACCGATTTTATGTCCGAGTTCCCGTCGAGATCGCTGATGGGGTGAGAGCGAAGTTCGGTCAGGGTCGCTGAAACATGTGTTCCAGAGCATTTAGAGAAATCCATATATATCTTCAGTTATTGATAATAAGCGCATTGCACGTTAGCAATTGAACAGCAAACATTCTTAGAGCTGATGGTTTTACTGTTGGTAGGTCTCTGTTGCTGGAGACGTCTAGGTAGGTACCACTGCAGCTCCTATTTCTGCCACCAAACAATTGTATGTAAACCATACAGTGTTCCGGTTTGAAGAGTGCTGTAGTTAGTGAAGTTACTGGCGTAATGACACCTAACATCCTATATCTCAATGCGACGAACGCAGTGTATACCATCTTAATTAGCACCACGTTGTTATGGGTAGACGTATCTCTTACCATCAGGTCAACGTTCCGCTGTTCGTCGTTGTCGCTTCGTAGAATAAAAAAAATTCATATTCAGATTTTTTCAATAGTTATTTTCGGTTGTCTAAGTACCAACATCTGGACAATCTCCTATCAAGATGGATTGTGTACTTGATGGCCTCTGTACTCGACGCCTGAGATATAAGATGTTGAGTCTTCTTACCCCAGTAATTATACTAGCTACAGCGAGCGACCTTCAATCCGGAACACAGTAATATTTGCACACTATTGTTTAGCAGCGGAAATAGGAGCTGCGGTTTAACTTAAACAGTCTCCGGCAATAGAGACCTGCCACCAGTGAGTTTCATAGCCCCTTTTGGTGTTTAAAAGTTAATGAATATAAGTTAAGCAAGTAATCTTCAAAGTTTGCAGCTTCCAGGTAAAAATGTGACGGAATACTTAGTCACTTGCATAAAGCACGAACAAATGTTAATGCAATCCGGTCGTTTGCGAACACAATGACATAAGATCGATGTGCTTTTTTACATCGTGCAGCTTTTTTAAAGGATAACAATGCTAATACATCGAAGTTCTTAAAACCTGGTCGCTGGAATGAAAGCTTTAAGCCGTTGTAATAAGAAGCGAAGTGTTTTCATAAAGTTAAAGATTGTTTAGCGGTTTTAAGCGTAGATATTTTTTTAACGCCGTCCTTTGTGATTTTTTAAAAGGACACGACGATTAGGAATGTCCATTTTGTCACATTTTATCGCACTTTCGGTTATCAGCCGTAGTAAATGCCACAATTGATCGATGAGCTGCATTCGCACCTGCATTTCTTAGCAATGCCAGGCCGTAATGGTGTAAAATCTAAGAAATCCCTCTTTCTTATTTTTTTTTTTTTTATAAAAAAAGCGAAACAAATTATTTTGCCTCCACCATGTGTAAGGATTAGAATGTACGTTTGTTCAAAATAAAACAAACTTATTCTAATACTAAAATTGCTTACTTTTGAAAACTTTCGGATCTATTAAAAATGTCATATTTTCTAGGACAATATATATCAGCAATAATAACGTGAATAAATATCAATACCTCAGTTTTGGAGAAGATGTCAAACTGCAAAATAATTGCCGGTTTTAATTTTCTTATGGCAACTATTTTCTATGAAATGTTTGGAATTTTTTTATATTGTATAGTCCAGCGCTGGACTACCCCACCTGATGATAAGCGGCGATGTAGTCTTTAGTGGTAAAGCGCACAAGTCTAGAAGTAGCCTATTCATTCTTCTCTTAAAGATTTCCGTCATACCTGGACGGAAACACCGTATCCGGTAGACTGTTCCAATTCTTCCTTGTTCGCATTAAGTCGACAACGTGGGTATGAATGCCTGCGGTGTGTCTGTTGGTTCGGTGGTAGAAGGGAGATGGTGGATATAATTCTCTTTTATACATATATTTATTTTATTAGACCAAGTGACCAGGCGAGCGAGACGTTTACTTGATGATATCTTACCAATAACTACGTGGCGCCAGTAACGATGATATATATTGCGCCACATTGTATTCGTCGCCTCGACAGGATATTAAGTTCTGTAATTAAAGCTCGATTATCGTTTTTTTTTTTTATTTACATGTTAAATACTAAAGACAAGTCTCTTTTAAAAATGAAAAAGTTACTCGAAAGATGTGATGCCGATTCTCTCCGTTATGTTACCACGAAAACTTCTTTCGTTTACCACCACGTCTTTCGCTATATCGGTCTGGTCCATCGTCATCGATCTACAGAAGAATAGATTAATATTTGATAAATATTAATGTTGTGTCTATTTGTTTATTTTTTAAATTAGATTAGTTAAAAAAGTATTTATTGATAATGATCGAATACAGTCTCATAAGAAGAGCAATGTTGCGAAAGAAATAGTAAATAGGTTAAATGCTGCGAAACTCTGATATGCGATTCCTGATTTGGCTTCAACGCGCCATGAATAAAACATAGTGGGGCGATGGGGGTGAAGGCAACCCTTTTTCTGCGAGAGCAATCTCACCCGCACACCCCACGTTTTTTGCGACAATTCACTTGCGGTGGGGTTGACTACGTACATTATGTATTGGGGCATCGATTCGCTGTAGCAACGTACTCACTCGTGGTCGAGACTGTTGAAAGTAATGTTCGGCTCTCTCGAGATGGTTCACCACAACAATCTAACTCCAGTGAAAAATTTACCACAAAAGCTATAAAATAATGATGCACAAAAAAAATTTTGTTATCACAAGAAAGCGCAGTGATCTATCATGATTAAGATCAATATACTGAAATCTATTCTCAGAGTAAGGAGGGGAAGAAGGGTAATTAAAAATAGAAAGCAGATTATTGTAAACAATGTAGGTATTAATTTATAATGTACTAGGATTGCCGACAATACACGACTAAGTAGTACTAAAAATATATATATTCCTTTGTAACTCCTTTTAAACGTAAATAAATGTATAAATATAAATGTTATAATTGTTGCTAATTGACATCGATTGTATTAATCATTATTAACAAAACTGTTTATACTGTAATTATAATGTATTGTTAATTAATTTTAAAAGAATTAAATATTACATTTATGTGTATACGTTGTTTAACGCTTCATCGTTTGAATAGTTCACATGAAGGGTTAGGGATGAATGTTATATATTTGCTTCTAACCCTTCCCGGTGAAGTCCCCTGTTGTATAAAATGGTAGTTTATGATCTGATAGTAACAATAATTCTGCTAGCACATATAATTTGATAATAAAATTCAAATATATAAGTACTGTCTGATCGTGAAGTTATAACTTATGTTTTGCGTGGTGACAGATTGGTGAAATTCATGAAATATACCACAGAGACGCTCGACGCTATATATAAGGTGATGAAATAATCTTTTTACATTATTCTCATCTTGCCTCTCAAAATTTTTTTTTTAATATTGGAATTATGTAAATAGTTCTTTTAATGTTCCCAAAATTCTGACTTGGATGTTCTTTCATAAGGAAGGGGTCACGGCTATTTATCTACTAGAGAAACCAAATGCGGGTTGGGCAATAACTGTATATTAAAAATCAAGTGGGAATTGGTACAGTACTTTTTTCGACGCGTTTCCTTTTTTATTAGCAAAATCCTGCTCTGCGGAACTCTGGTACGGTTCACTAATATTTTTATAAAGGTGAAGAATCCGCGTAAACAAGTCATCAACAAGCGTAAGAAGATTTATGAAGCGAAATGACTCTAGATTCCCTTTTCATATAACGACTTGGGAAACTTCCCCCGCGCTCATAATTTTAGGATTCCCTCAGTGTATATTTTTTTTTTCAGGGGAAGTTGGAGAAGGACGGCGCGCGTTAGAGCGGGACGCGTATAAAATCCATACTTATAATATTTGCACGCTCCGCTCTCGGCACTCACACACTGCCCGTGCGATTTAGTTCTCTTTGGAAAGTATCGGACACTGTACAGGTTGTTGTTAAAACGAAAATCTTATAATCACATCGATATAATATAAACAATTATTAAAATTTTATAATCAGTCATCCTTTATCAGCCATGTAGACATCTAGCTGCTGTATATAGTTCTCTCCAAAGATTTGAAAACCGATCGCCATTCCAAATAATAAGTACGCGAAATTAAGTTGGATAAATTGGTATGACAAAGTTATGTATTTATTTTATAGTCCATCCTTCCGGATAATCAAAGAGCTAAGGAGTTATTTATTACATCATATACATTGAGACGGTCTATCAAAGATATACCACTAATACAATTGCTCAGCGACGTAACTCTTACTAGCTTTGCCTGCTTAAGTTTCACAGTCTATTATTATGTTTCGGTTTTCTGTACTTTTTTTTTATTTTACGAGACGAGCGGGACGTTCACCTTAAGTGATACGGCGGCCCACAACCACATGGCGCTAGTTAAGACGTTATTATACTTCACTACATTGTGCTCGTCGTCTTGAGACATAAGATGTTATGTCTCGTTACACCAGTATTTTCAGTAGTGACAGCCCCACTGTCAGCAGAAATAGGCGGTGGTATCGACCTACACGATCACTGGCGACAAAAATCTACCACCAGTAATCTTTTAGTCGGTTATATTTTTTAACAATTAACATTAAGGTGAGGAGATTTTGAAACAGCTTCTGTGATACAGGGGCTGTGCACTTGCCTTGTTAAACGAAGGTATCTGTTTTAACTTCGGTGTCACGTGTTGCGGAGTTCCGTTGGTGGTAACTACCCGCATGATTGGCTAACTCTCTCGTAACTTAAACATGCTGTGCTTCGGCTGTGATCGTATGGGATTATGTGGACGTTCACGCTTCATCATCAACAGCCTCATTGTTAATTAACATCATGTGATATTGACGGAAATATAAGTCAAACGTTGATAAAAAAAATCACTAGTAAAAGACAAATTTGACATTTGAACGATGTAAGAATGTTTTTAAATAAAGTCGCCCATTACAATAATTAGTGATCATCCTGTATACATCGTACACGCACACTTAGATTCTCCCCAAGACGCTCAGCGTCGCGGCGCAGAGGAAAAAATGTACGATGCCATAAAAAATCAGCGTCCATTCGCTCCCGGAATTTTTACCCGTTTTTTCCCCTCGGAGGGTCGACGGTTGCCATAGCGACCACTCCACCCCCACCTCGCCACACCGCCATAAGTGCTTTGCGATATTTTTACGGCTGACGAAAATGTCCTCCGTTGATTTCTTTTTGATGCGGACTCCGTTACTGCCGCGGGCGACAACAATTTATGATGCCTTTAACTTTGTTCGTATTGTGACTTAAAATAAATAACATTGCTGTAAATATATAAATAAATACGCATTCTCTTATGTATTGAAATTATTATTGTCGCTATTAAGTTTACTGATGGATGTTATTGTGCATTCGTTTGTCTGAAAGAGGATACATGCCGCACTCATCATGTTTCGCATATTATCTAATGCACCAAATTGGTAACGGTCACGATGGTATCTACTATATCATAGTTGTATCTTTTTAGTCGCTTTCTACGACGTGCTGAATGTAATTTAAAGTTTTTCTGTCTGTAACAAGCTAACACTGGATCTTAACTTCAGATGTTGGTAAGTAAGAATAAGGCCGCGGGTATTGAAATGTGCTAGCACTAGAAAATTAAGTTCCTTATATGTTGGCAGCAGGTAGGTTTTGATACTTATCATCAACTAAACTCAATATTCTTAAGGCTAGCGTTTAAGCATCGCTCTACGGAAGTATTAAACTTATTTTGTGATACTATGTTAATATATTATATCTCAATGGGCTTTAGAGTGCAATAGAACACGCGGTTATGAAATAAAGATGGACCACAAGACCTGGTCGCAAGGTACAGAATGTAAAGCCTAAATGATACTTATTTTTAAAGAGTTCCTTCATATAAAGGAATGGAATAAAATTCACAATTTATGTATTTGGCAGTGCGCTGAATTTTTTAATTTCTTCTTGTAACATGTTATCGACTCCCGCAGAGATTCGTTTAAAGTTATTAAATTGCTCGGAGTGCCAATTCCATGTTTTCCAAAGCCAAATATCTTACGTACTGCTACAATGATACAAAATTGATAGCATTAAGTGGTTATCAGAATAATTATTTATAAATGATGATGATTTTAAAGGTCGGTTGTAACGCTTGATTGTTAGAACTGGAGGATGAAGGGTTGAAAGGCTGTCGGAAAATTGGAGATTAAAAATTACTATCGCGACTTTTTAGATGTAACTAAGTTTAAATTTTTAAGTAGCCATATAGAATAATCGTCATATTATTTAAAAGTATGTTAAAACAAAATTTTTTTATATGTTGAATACTGGATGAGAATTTGCGATCTTATAGTTCTGTTTAACTGCGAGAACCAGCCAAGAAACTTCCTTAGAAGTTTCAACGGTTTCTTATTGAGACTTGAACACTACTGATGGTGGGTGTCTGTTGCCGGAGACAGTTTAGGTAGGTACCACCTCAGTGCCTGTTGCAGCCGACAAAGAGTAGTGTACAAAAATTACTGTGTTCCAGATTGAAGTGCGTTGTAGTTAGCGTAATTACGGGAGTAACGAGTCTCAACATCTTATATCTCAAGGCGATGAGCACGACGTGAGTTAGTGTATAACATCCTAACCAGCGCCACATTGTCATGGGCGTATCACTAAATATCAGGTGAGTGTCCCGCTGGTGTCCCTTAATTGGTTAAAAATTAAAAAATGAATTATTTTTATGTATTGTTTATATACGAAGTAGAGACGATACGAGCGGGACGTTTACCTGATGGTAAGTGATGCACCTGCCCACAACGATGCGGTGCCGAGTTAAGATGATATATACAGCACTACATTATGCTCGTCATCTTGTGACATAAGACGTTAAGTAATTTCACTAGCTACAACGCAATTCAAATCGGGACACAGTAATGTTTTGCATACGGCTGTTCGGCGGCAGTAATAAGAGCTGCGGTGGTACTCATCTAAATGGTATCCGGTAATAGAGACCTACCATCAATAATATAATGGCAATAAAACGTGTAAACGGATTGACGGGGTGAGATTTTAAGTAATTATTATTTTTAACTTCGTTTTTAGTATTGAATGATATTTTAATAATTTACAGACGAATTGAATCTTATCTAGGTATGTGAGATGTACAGACTCATGACCATATCTCTGAAACCATAAGGCCTAGTGAGTTGAAATTTCGCAGATATATTCCTTTTACTGACTATAGGTCAGCTAAGAACGGAATTTACAAAATTCGTTCCCAAAAGGGATATGTGGAAGTTTCACTCCAGCAAAGAGGGCGGGGAACAACTAGTGTTTTATAATTGTAGAATCTTCAACTATCTAAGAGTATAAAAGTACTATCCAGAGGACCTCTATCGGATAATGATTCAATAAAATATTTATATTAATAGTTTAGAAGTAAAGTTCCTGCGTCTTGTCACGAGGACGACAGAAAAGGATGACACATTGTATTACAATGTTTTATTGCACCAGTATTTACTTAAATGTTAATGTTTCTTGTCGAGTTCGAGTATTTAAGCTTCGTCACTGTTGCATGTACACATATTCCCACCACCACCGCGACTGCTCCAGCCCATAGTAAATAATCGAATCGATTGACTAAACAAATACAGCTACAGACAAAACATATCGTTTTCTTTCTCAGTACACTGACAAACAGACGCACTGCTTGGGTAACTTAATATTTGGAAATCAATTATCTATAAGACTTTATTTGCTATTCCCGGAAAATAACTGGATCAGGAAAAATAATATACATTCGGCTGTTCCCTATTGCTTCAGTTTTCATGTGAAAACAGAGCATGAATTAGTTACATCCTATGAGTTTTTTAAATTTAATTTTTTGTTGGTGGATGGCAAAAACTTTTAGTTATTGGATAACCTTTTAGAAAAAGATTAACGTCTGAGTTTCAGTTAAATTAACTCTTAGTGTCGTTTAATTGTTTACATGGCTGAGAAGGTTATTTTCCGGCTTCTTCTGTTGTTTGTGGGCTATTGAAGTTATATTGTGTTAAGTATGTGAGAGGAGCAGAATATTTTGTTGGTAAATGATTCGTCTGTTCATAAGAATATAGCGTTCTAGAATGATATATACTGCACCATATAGTTCTGGTGTTGGAATATAAAGTTTAAGATCCCTCTGCCCAGTAATTTCATGTTAAATG
The DNA here is from genome assembly GCA_029030555.1 of Ornithoptera alexandrae. Taxonomy (NCBI): domain Eukaryota; kingdom Metazoa; phylum Arthropoda; class Insecta; order Lepidoptera; family Papilionidae; genus Ornithoptera; species Ornithoptera alexandrae. The sequence continues at coordinate 3,178,579 of JARDVY010000023.1, read as the reverse complement.
CTTGTACACTATTTTTCCGCGGTGGAAATGTCTACTGCGGTTAGAGTTAAGATCAGTAGCGGACTCTAACTACATTACAACAGGATGGAACTACAGGTAATGTGTTGTTTACTGTTGTGAATACCGTTTCAGCATATTTAAACATTAATATCACTTAAAATTAACACAAAATTAAATAAAGCGTTAGTCTACTGTAGAAAACGGACAGTACGTTTATGTAGATAGAAAACCAATACTTCCCATTTTAAAGGGAAGAGATAAATGACTATCACGCCTCTAGTCTATAAAAAAGTTATGTGGGAAGACATATGTATCGAGATGTATGTAGTGACGGTAAAAAACCTCCCCAATTTTTATCAGCAGAGAGCCGATTGGCTGGCGACGGCCAATAAAAAACCCAAAAACTCGTGCCACCGCCGCACGTTCCCCATTCGAGAGTCGATGCACGCGCGCGCTCGTGTGCCGCGACGACGGCTGCAACTTATTATTAAAACACCACCACTTTAAAATAATCCCTCCCCTCGCAACACACGACCCATGTTCCAACGGAACAGCGCGATGAGACCGCATCTGCTCGGAGCTCGTATTAATTTGGACGGCAGCTTAAAAATACTCAAGGAAAAAATATAAAACCGTAGAGGGAAGCGCATTTAAAATAGAACCAACTCCCCCTTCCGCATAGGGGGACCGGATTGATATATTGTCGGAGTTACTACGGATTCTCATAATACACACGGTGTGTTAGTGCAGCGAGGCCGTAAGATTTGTCAATATATGGCATTCTGTGGGCGCTATTTTGGTACAGTCGCGTGTCGCCCCGCCGAGGGATCGAGTTTCTAGATATTGTAATGTTTACCTGCTCCGTAGCTCCGGTTACGGCTTCCGGTCGTCGATAGGTTATTCTGAAAAATTGATCGCACATGAAGAAATTACAGTTTCGTATTTGAATTAAGTAATTTATTTAATGACGTAATATACAAAGCCCGGACTAACTACTTAATGTTCTTAACTATTTCGAATCATAATTATCTTCTTTAAGTTTATTTTAAGGAAATCATACATTTTAATTTAGCTCATGAATATTAACGATGCTGCGAAACTGTACAGATAAAACATAAAATAGAGCTTACTAAATTGTAAATATATTATTCGAACTTATTTTTTAAAATATTATTATAATATCATTAATATTTAATATGTATAATTCGAAAATTGAAGGTTATATCGAGGTCATTGTCACTTCAATATATATTTCATAAACAATATGTCTATAGTGAAAACATAAATGATTGTTTTTTTAAAAATTAGAGGTAATTTAAAAAACTATATACATAGTAGCTAGTTATGTATTAAATGAAATGAGCGTCAATTTAATTAGCATCACTCAAGGGCTGTAAGCCTGGCTAAAACCGTCAATTTGTTATTATACGCCCGTATCCAATTTAAAACAACGCACGCCCGAAAGCAGCCATTAGATGTTAGGGGAGCGCATTGTTTTGAAATGGAGAGAAATAAAGAGGGGGATCCTTGTGGAGAAGAAAAAACAATTTAAAAATAAAATGAAATAATTATAAAAGGGAGGGCGACCGGCGCGTGTCATGGCCGCTTATTTATTTCTGCGTCTGTTCAGCTGCCGTTTGAGTTTCGGGACGCCTTACGCCCTTCACATTGGCTGGCGCGTACGAGTGACATATGGATGAGAAGCGAACATGCCACAGACAAAAAATGTTTATTAAACTTACACCTGTTGAGCACAGAAGCGCAGTCTATGCACCTGGCAATACTACTCCTGTTACTGTACTATTAAAGCCTGCTTGTAACAAATAAGTGATGTATTCAATTAAATTAATTTTAGTTCCCTCCGTGGATCTATGGCTGAGAGCTTGTAACATGAAGGTCAGTGGTTGGATTCCATAGCCACACGTTGTGGAGTTTGGTTGGCGGTAGAGTGGTTCTGATCCCGCCTGGTTAGTTACCACATATTGTGAATCTACCACCATGTAAAAAACGAAGCATTCGGAGTGACTACTCATCATGATCCATGTCCCCATTGTCGCTTAGCAATACGTGAAATTGTGATCAAGTGCGCCCATTGTAAATAAAAAAATGCCTCTTCCATTCAGTTAACGTATACTAAAAGTAAAAAAATAAATTTATTCAACATTTAATAGTTTATACCCACTATAACAAAAAGTTATGACGCAGGGAGTAACATTGAAATGGACAACAGGTACGTCAAAAAAATTTATATATATATATATATATATATATATATGTAAATAATATATAAATGACATGACTATAACATAATCTGTTTGTTATTTAATGTTTTTTAATTAACCATAATGAATTAGTTAATTTATTAAAAGGCGGAGCCCAGATGCGGGTGCAATATTAATTATGTGACGGTTTTGTTAACATGTTAGCTAATCTAAGTACAAAAGAAATGTGATTCGGGTTTTCGATAACGAAACACAAAATTAGGATGCTGGGAAGGGGAAATTGTATTTAGATCAAAAAGATAATTCTATAAATATTAGATTTATATCTTTGTTAACTATTTCAAACAGTATATCAATTATATATTGTGGTAGTTGCGGCTTGAAGTCATCGAAACTCAGTTACAGCTGTAATAAAAAAAAAGAAATATTATTTATTTATTTAATAATACAATTGTTTAATCAAAAATGTTTTAATTAAATCTAAAATATTAAAAATAAAAGAAATGGTCGTTAACAGGTCTAAATGTATTTATGCGATGGCGTATAAAAACCTCCTTAGAGCAGAAATAAATATCTTTATCCAGCCTTTATATAGAGTCAAAGAACATAAAGTGTTAAGAAAATATAAAATATGATCTATGATAATATACAGATTCATTAAAATGTAAAATGAAGTAATTTTAAAATAAATGTTTCCTGGAAAATAATTACAGAAGTAGTGTAGTTTATATAAGGAATGAGGTCAATTTATAAACTACATTACTATTTCAAAAATACATTCTAGATGAACAAATAGATAAAAACTTTAATCAGACACGTCACTCGTGTAAATGCTTTTTTTATTCTACAATACGATGAGACGAGCTGGACGTTCACCTGATGGTAAGTGATACGCCCGCTCTTAACAACGTGGCGCTAGTAAGGACGATATACACTGCACCACGTTGCGCTCGTCGCACTGAGACAAGACATTGCGTCTTGTTACCCCAGTAATTCACTAGCAACAGCGCCTTTTAAACCGGAACGCGGTAACGTTTACACAGTACTATTTGGCGACGGAATTGGAAGCTGCGGTGGTCTCGGCAACAAAGACCTACCTCCAGCAGAAGTTAAAACAGTTTATTCATATAAACACTATTATAAATGTCATCAAAACATAACTTAAAAAGAACTTCATAAATAATAACTTACTATAGTGCTAGAGAATAAAGAGAGATACTTATGTACTCTCTACATAGGTCTCTTTTACTGGTGGTAGGTTTCTGTTGCTTGCGACCCTCCAGATACGACCACAGCCCTTATTTCCACCGCCAAATAATACTGTGAAAATATTACTGTATTTCGGTTTAAATGTAAATACTAGTTACCCCAGTAAATTCACTAGCTACAGCCCCCTTCAAACCGGAACACAGTAAAATGAAGCGTCATGTAAACTTCTCTAATTTTTATAATCTTTTATATCGTTTTTTTTTTTGTTAACAATAATTTGTTTAAAAATATAGTATTTCATTGTCAAAGAGCTTTTTTTATATATCTTTACACTTATTAATCTCCATCTGTCAAAGCAGGCGGTGATTTGGCGGGTCGGTAGGAGCCGCCGATGTTATCTCGATGGAAGCTTAGCCATCTTCGGGAGTCCGAGAACTGTGTGAGGAAATTTTGTACGCATTAATTTAATGCTGACCACGACCACCACTGACGTGAGCGTGCAGTCATTATATCTTTTTTTTTTATCGCAACTTTTTCTTTAGATTTTAACAGTCGCTGTGTTTAAAACAGATATAAATGTATGATGTATATATAGGTTGTACATTTTGTTATTATATAGACCTCCATAAGAATTAATTGGTACTGTAATATTTCTCTAAAAATATATTATAACCAGCTGCTCCTCTCCCATTTAGTAGTAATGAACTTACTAATTAGACTAGAAATTTGTCTGAAATATTCTTTGAAAGCAACCGCAGCATATATAACACGAAATGAAAATGTTTATAAAAGTTAGAAGTAAAATAATGAAGGATCTATGAAATTTAAAAACTAAATAGCCTGTAACCATATAAAAATCATTTCGCGTCGAACGGTCATATTATTATGTCAATACGTTAACTAGTTTTTAAGTAATTGGCAAAGCAAAAAAACTAATTTCATTACTCATACATATAGATAAAGTTACGTCATCAAATATTTGTATTCAAATGAAAAATAAAAATTACCTTAACGTATGCATTTTTAATTATATTTTACGGCTTACAAAAGCAAATTACAATAGACGTTATATTTAGTTCCAATATCTGGTTGAAAAAAAATTTGGCTATTTTTAGTAGAGTAGTGCCTGTATTCACTTATGGAATAAAATAAATTTTATAATATTTGATATGAAAATATAACAAAAAAATATTAATCTCTCTCTTTTTAAGTCGATTCCTTAGAGTCGTGACTCCTTATCGATAACCTGTTCTTGATGATGTTACTCCAGTTAAATCTATTTAATGCTATCTGTATAGCACCAATTCCAAGTGTTTCAATGGTCTCTTTGACCTTGTCTGTTTTAGGCTCCGTCCACGTAAAAATACAAATATAAAAATATATGAATAATTAATAACAAATACCTCCTGCTTATGATTTGTCAAATACAATCTACACTTTCTTTCCTACATATCGAGAGAATATAAAATGACAAAAACACCGCTTCAGCTGTAAGCCATTAAGCAAAAAGGGAGGTCATTTGGGACACGTTTCTTTACAAAGGCCCTTAAAATGACCGGAAAAAAGATCACTCTTTTACGTACAATAGAGTCATGATGCGAGGGTGGACGATCGTGCAAAAACAACAATTCGTAAAATCGTTGTAAATTTTGTGGATGGAGATTTATGCAGTCAGTAGTCATTGTGGTGCGTTATCGGCCTTAACGCAGTGTCCGGTTGCAGATGGCAGATAAAAAAAGAACGTCTTTTGTCGTTGATTGCGCCAATTTTTGTAGTACCATAGACACGGCGTTATATTTAAAACGTGCTTTGATGTTAATACGGAATATTCTTTTAAACACACCCAGCAAACATTCAATTTCTAAAAGGTTAAGATGTGGACAAAAGTAATTAGCAAAAGACCGTAAAAGAAAATTTTATAAATATTGAATTCACTGGTGGTAGGTCTCTGTTGCTGGAGGCAGTATAGGTAGATGCCACCGCAGCTTCTATTTTGGCCACCAAATAGCAGTGTGCAAATATTACTGTGTCTGAACACGAACATAATGTGGTGTTGTGTACATCCCAATTAGCACCACGTGGTCATAAGCTTGTCACTTATCATCAGGTTAATAATAGGTATATAACAGAACATTGTATATGATTAGTTGAACAACCTTCATGTGCTTCGTTATCCACAGATTGGACTCGGCCCTTTCCGATTAGGAAAGAGTCAAGGTCATTGTACATATCACATATCCAAGAAAGCTGTTGATGTTTGAATATATAGATTTATTATGTTTTGCTGGACCATTATGAGAGAAGCAGAAGACTAATCCCATTAGTAGTAACATTAAAAGTGATTTATCATATACAATAAAGAATAGATAAGCATACAAAAATGATGTTAAAAGGAAGCTCAAAAATCGTATTCCCCTCCACGCACTTAAAGTTTCAACTCGTGGACGTGGTTTGTCAACATGGTGGCAGCACCCTTGTCACCGTCGGAGTACGACGCTGAAAGTTCTCATTCACGCTCAACTTGCGCGCCATCGCGCCTGCATTCCTTGTACCGGGGAGAAGTTCTACTTTCAAAAATAAGTTAACTTGTATATAACTTTGTATATAGCTAAGCTATACCAAGTAAATATAAAAAACTTATAAATTAAATGTTAAAACCTACCTTTTTTTTTCATCCCGAGGGAAATCTTTTTAAAAGATACCTTGTTTCTGGAGAGAAGACAAGGTTATGTGGGGCTTCTACCCATTAAAATCCCCTCGGTGGTCTCCTTCAGTGCATTAGGAGGGGCTCAGGGATCTCCTACGGAATGCACCGGTTAAAACATCCCCTGCACTCTGGCTAAAACATCCCACGGAAGGGTAAAGCTCTTCTTAGCATCCACGCTGTGCTACGGCAAATACAAGACCACCTTGCATTTGCCGTCCTCAAAGGCCACGAACTCGAGGACTGTTTTGGTCGACTTTTACGACATACATTAGTCCTATTCTTAATAACCCGAAACTACAGGGATAGCGGTGGTACCTACCTCGACGGTCTAAGGGAACAGAGACCTACCACGTCTGAGTAACGGCAGGTGTAATTTATTAATAACATTTAAAATCAGCTATTGTCAGTACTTATAGAATTAAAATAACCTAAAGAAACTAGAGACTTTCTAGGTAAAAGCTTACTCCTTATCTCGAAAGACTCGATAAACAAGATGCTGATTATCATAGCAGCTATCTCTAAACAGCGGTGTTCACTTACTGTGGATATTTTTCAACATCACTAAGAATAAACTTTAATGTGTCGTTATCGAGATATAAAAAGTAAGTTATTGGATTCTAATTATTCACAGGACACATGTAATAAAAACACAGTTACTTTAAAACATTGCGAAGTAAGCGATCAACAGATTTATCGTTATTTTAGTTAGAAACATAAACTTTTGAAGTTCTTTCGAAACATTAATTTGAACAGTAAACTATCTCCGTCACATGCAATGAAGACGAACGACCCGTCAAATGAACGACTCGAGTTTGGCAAAGAATAGAAATAAAAAAAAAAACAATTGTAGAACAGACTCTTTTCCTATCTATTTTTTCTAGTAATTTTATCTCAAAGAAATCTGCTTATTAAGGTAATATACAAATTTATTAAAGAACCATGATAAAACAGCTTGATGATTTGAATCGTTACGAATCAAAACAATATATGATTAATTTCAATAGCTTTTACTTTTTCATGTGTGTACCATTTTTCATAAATATATTTCAGTCTGTAATTGTGGCGTTTTCTATACTTTTTTTATCTATATAGATTTATGGTGAATGCCGAGAACAAATTCTTCCATATTATTATGAGGCAATAGAATAGCTGCTGTCGAAGCATTGTTGTAAGCTTTTACCATCAAATTAACATTTACTACTACTAGACTGACTAGAGGACTAAAAAGACCAAATATCAATTTGCAGTTGACAAGTTAGATATTAAACAAATCAGAATTGAAGAGATTAATCGATTGACACAATTCGCTGATATAGTCCACCGATCATGAATAATGAAGATGGCAAGGATTTGTGTGACGAATGGGAACAAATATTGATGACTTTCAATTCCGTTTTTAGTAAGAAAATATATAAATATAAATCTACATCCGTTTAATGATTGTTACTGATTCACATCCGTGTATAAATTTGGAAGTGTTTTTGATTTTTTAATGTTAACGGTACGTTGCGAAAACATATTTAATGTTTTGAAATAAATCTAAGATCTGTATTAAAATTTCAAATATACGTTTGTTTAGAAAATAAAAAAAAAACGATTAGTGTTTTAATAGATGAAATAAAAATTAATTTCTTTAAAATTTTAATAGGAAACAAATAACAATACAAAACTTATACTAATGATTTGTATGTTGTAGTTAAGAAAGACAAATCGTATATAATAAAGTTTACATTTGTTAATATTACGACTATATTATAAAAAAAATGTGTGCGATGGTTATTTAATAATTATTAAATGATTATAGTACATGTTAGTTATTCTTTATTAATTTTCACTTAACGTATATTATTTATGATGTGACATATCTACACTGATACTCTTTGTACTCAAGCTATCAAGCGGCCGTTTAGCCGCCGCACTTGTTTCCACTGCTTGCCTCATGTAGCCAACTTTTTTTTATGCAAATTAAAAAAAACAATGTAACACGAGCCGAACGGTATGCGGATGTCGAATCGGCAGCCATTCCTCACTTCGCCCCTAAATGAATATATTAGACGCACTGACATTTTGGAGACTTTTTAATAATGACATTGCGCCTAGTGTTGCCAACATCATCATCATACTGAAGTAAGGAGATCAGCGCTACCATATACGTTTTATATTAAACTATTGATCATTTTAATTATACTTTAAATATATTGTTAATAGTACTGACATTTTCCGTTTTATGTATATGTATATTAAAATCTTACACAATTACAAAAAATCTCATTAATGTATAGATTTAAAGTTTTCAATTTGTTATAAGACATTTTTTGCTTACTGCGACTGTAACTTTTTACCAGTGGTTACGATTAATAGACTTTTGGCATAATGATCTTTCAGACTCTGTACTTAATTTATTTATATAGTAAAAAAGTCCTTGATTTATTTAATAATTAAGTCCTATAGGCAATTTTTGTATAAGACTTTTAATTAAATTGATAGAAAAGAATAGAGAGGCAAGACAGGTATATGTTTGTTTATGCTGCTTTAATAATAATATAATTTGTTAGAATTTAACAAATTTCAAAAGCCTGAAAATCTATTTTATAATAAGGATTTCTACTGAAAAATTTAAAAAGTCTTTCGCATTGTCTCTGTGCATAACTTTGTTCTTAACAGTCAGTATATTTCTATTATTCATAATATCATTTGTACAATAGAATATTCCAAGTAAAATCAATTTTATAAAACAAATAAATATTTCATAAAACTCGTTTAAACAATTTTTATTAATTTAATTAAGGTATAAACAAACTGGCGTCGGTTTCGTGCGTTTGAGATTTTTGCTGACATTTTTTATTGACATCTTCGGCTCCGATGCGAGTTTGCTCTAGCAGGAAATGATGTTCAGGAATGAGGATATATTCTCGTTAATTTGCTCCATAAATCATCGAAAATGTTGTTTTCGGCGTGTCGCAGTGGGCAGAAGGCGTCGATTGGGGCTTTTTGTGGCTGAATTTTAGTCATTACATCGGCAGGTTTCATGTTTCAAAAGTTTTCGGCATTTTTTCTTCAAGTTGTAACCTCTGTTAACGGTTTAAAGATTTCATAATCTGCAACAGACAAAGACAACTTAATCCTATTATAATTTCTAAGAATTATATACCTACTTCATTGATCCATAATAATCCAAATCAATTATATCTCGATTATAACAATTTTTATTGCCATACACAAAAAAAGAGGTTTTATGAATAAATACAATTGAGTTTATTTAATGAATAAGAAATGTAATTAGAACTTTTTGCATTATGTTTTTTTGAAGATACGAAGTTTTAATAGACAACAAAATAATTTTTTGTACCCAAGTTAAGTTTCATCGATACGAACACGACAAATAATGCCCTTGGCTTAACCAACGAGACGTTGGTAAGAAATATTCGCACAGGAAAGTTATGCTCTTCGGATAATGTTATGATTGTTTTGGGAATACGCCAAGTGGTTCCCGATCCATTGACTTATTTGACCCCGGGGAGGGTTCCGTTCCTAACCGGAACTTCTAGATAGCTCCCATATTAAAACTTGACTTGATTTACGATTTGGCTGTTGCAAAAAAATGACTACTGATTTTACAGGAAGAGCAAGAAAGAGTAAGAAAAAATTATTAATTTAGAAGTCTTAAAGATTTGTTGGAAAGTATTAATTTTATAACTTCAGGAATTTCACATTACAAACAATACATTACATTACTGTGTAACGTTGTAGTCCTATTTAAAGGATACTGTAGGTAGTGAAAATATTAAAGTTTTATCTCATAGTGACCACAATTTGATCTTCTGTAAATGTTTTATTGTTATAAGAAGGTATCATTTATTATCACGCAAAGATCTTGTTTTCTTCGTAACCAAGTTGTTTTAAGCATTATCGTATTTTCCCTTACAAGTCGCTGTAGTTGAAATTACAGTGGAGAAAAGACGTCTTATTTATATACAGACATATATCTTAAAATTTTTAAGAGGCTGTTTTTAAACCCTTTTAGTTCCAAGTGTGGTTCTCAAGCGTTATCTACACAGGTTTGATATCAATCTTTTCCTATAAATATCCTTTAATTTTTATATGGCAGCATGTTTATTCTTTTATGCACAGTACACAAAGAAATATGAAAACGGAAATACTTCAAATGGTGACTGTCAAATCGCCTAAAGCGTTTTCATTTAGACAACCAGTAAATATATACGTTTGACATGAACTTCCACTGAAAGTGTCGGATATACGCAAAAATATACATATAAACATAAAAAAGTATAAACTTCTATACCAGTAGGTTTAGAATTGGATATATGTCCTGATATAGTCTGATCGCTATAAAAATGTATTTGTTTAGTAGATACAACGAAATACCGTATCGTTGGTAGCCACTTTATCATCAGCGTGGTTATCAATAGTCTGAAATAAAGATAAGCACTAAAAATTAAAACAATGTTCGATTTCGCTTCAAGCAAGTTTTCTCTAAGATAAACAGATGAAATAAAGGTAATGAAAGTTTGGTCTTGTTCTGATCTTTAAATGTTGTATCTTAAGAACTAATATCTAAACTTAAACCCTGCTTAATATTTTTAAGCAGTCTTAACACGTCTCCATTATAAGTCTCAACGCTTTGTTGCTTAAACGTATCTATGTTCAATCTTTGGAACCTACCGGAAATAACTAGTGAATTATAACTACATTATACTTCATATTTTTAATTTAAAGAACTTACTTCCAACTTTTACCGAAAAGGCAAAGAAGGAGGTTGATAGTTTTAATTTGTGTATGTCTTTGTAACTCTCATACAACTAAAACTATTTAGATAGAGTTTTTTTTTGTTTCAGATTAATTCGATATTGATTCAGTTCAAAAGTTATTAAAAAAAAATTTCGATTTCTGAATATAGCTGAAATACTGTGTTGAGATTTCCCTAACATTTGGAGTCGTCAGTTAAATATCTAATTAGGCGAAAGCTCAGTCCTTTCAGGAAATACCAGGCGGTTCAGAGTTCGAGTCCCGTGGGACCCGGCTCATTAGCCCACACCCACCTGCGGTGCCCGCACGTGGATAACCTTCGGTTTTTATCACCGATGTGTACAGGATTTCACACTTTCCGAGTGGTTCTGTATTTACAAGTTGTTACTTAAGTATTTCCTTTGCGGGTAGTTTAGATATTTGATGTAAATTGAACCTTAAATTGTTGAACATCACCTTGCGTTTCTGACAGCAGCTAGTTTCAGTTGTTCTTAGAGCAGATATTTTTTCTTAACTTTAGACTGATTCGTAAATTTAAATTGTAATATGTTTATGGAAATACTACTGTCTGTAAAACCAGTATAAAGGTAAGGTAAAGAGGATCTAGTTAAAACTCAGAAATATAACATGAAGCGGACAAATGTTTGTTATTAATATTATAACCTATCTTATATATAAGATGGTATGGGAGAGCTGGAGGTAGATAGTAGTTTTACTGATGGTAGATTTCCAGATTGTTATGAAACTGTATATTATGCAAAAAAATTATGATTTAATGTTTCTAATGCAAGAAAGCTTTTATATGGACGGAATACTGTAACTTATATGCAGTCGGATTATTATCAATAGGAGTTGGAATTAAGAACCCGGCAGTACATATATACTATAATAAAAATGTAAACACATGTTTAAACACCTTGCGGCGACTCATAGATCACCGCGTAAAGCTTTCGCAATTACAAAGGGTCCTTTTAAAAACCATTTGTGCCAATCCTTTCCACTCACTATGTTTTTTTTCTCCGACCCTTGCGCAGGCGATTATTTGACAAGAATCTTTCTCCGCATTATTTACTTTTAAAAGGTGCTCCATATTTCGAAACAGGGTAAAAGCACCAATACTGTCATTATGAGGTCTATCAAAATTCAAGAAATAAGACTTTAGTGTCTGAACAATGATAGCTTAATAATGTTATAATTTGATATTAGAGTAGCAGGGTATGGAACTTAGAAAGAGAAATACAAGAATAAATAGTAAAAATAATATTGCGATTAAAAAAGGCATCTCGTTTATATGGAAAAACTTATTTTTATATATATTATGGTTTAAAAAAAATTGACGAGAAATTTATTACCTTATAATTAGTATCACTTTCGAAGATATGTCCCTCCCATAGATGATGATCTCCACTGATCCCGTGACCTTCACTATACAGTCCTTTACAGTATAATCAGCCTTTTTTCACTTAAAGCTAGTAATACTTTGGACTATGTCGATAATCTTAGTCCTTGTTCTAAGTGGTTACATCTCATTTTGCTATATCGTCTCTAGTAACACGCACACGTAAAAGACCTTCGTCTTCAGACATTAAAATACTTGAATTAAATACATCATCATTACCTCAACCGATGAATGTCCACTGCTGTTAAGGTCTCTAGTAAGGTATTCCACAAAACACATATGTAAATATCATTTCAAATATAACGAAGAAGAAGAGAGAGGCGACGGGTGCGTTTACCTCATTCATGGTTAAAGGTATATGGAGATGGGTTGATTGAATAGTTACGTACATAATTCCAGCAGTGAAAGCAAGGGGTGTGCAATAATGAGAACATCTGCTGTTGCAATGCGAACGCATGCGACAAGCGATAATGTGTTAATAAATGATCAAAGCCAAAATGTTTTTGCCAAAATCGCACACTATTGTAAACACTGCTTAACTGGTGTTTGGCCTCTACTGCCGGAAACCATCAAGGTAGGTACACATTCGATTCAAACAGCGCGAGACCGTGCTTTGAGAAACATTATAAAACACCTACGTCCAGCATTGAAGTCCAACGGTTGAAAGAAAGTATCCACCGCAGCTTCCACTTCTGCCTTCAAACAGTATAAGGGCGCTGTAGGTACTAGAGATAACTAGAGTAGATTTAACATTTTATGTTTTTTTTTATTTATTTTTTTGTAATTAAGTAACGAGAAGAGCGGGACGTTGACCTGATGGTAAGTGGTACGAGCGCCCATAACAACATAACGTTAATGAGAATGATATATACTACACCACATTGTCGTCATCTCCGTAGATATAAAATATCGAGTCTGGTTACCCCAGTAATTTCACGAGCTACAGGGCCCTTCAAATACAACACAGTAATGTTTGCACACTGCTGTTTGTCGGCATGACGATACAGACCAGCGAGGTAACAGTTGCTGCAAAATAAATAAAAATAACTACAGGAAGTATTGTGTTCTGTGTTTCCTCGATACTGATATCGCCTAGTGAGGAATTCAGAGGTTACAACCAAGAGAAATATCATTGTTTGAAAACTAGTTATATCTACATAGAAATATATTTGTAATGTTTGTAAGATTTGCTGAAATAAATAAATTTTTCATAAATAGGCCTTGCGCTGGTACCTGTCTAGATGGTATGTGACGACAAAGACCTACCACCAGTATCGTTCCATAGCTCCATAGTTAGACTAAATATTGATAAAGTGTAGTTTTGTATGTTCCAAACATTGCTGTCTCTTTGTCAGTATATCTAAACAAATAATTTCCTTTTTTTTTCAATATAACAACTGTTCAGCTCCTTTTGTTTCCATCACTTGCTCTAATTTCCACAATGTAACTAATTTTCGTTTTCAAAACGAGCACAATAAAACTAATATAATAATGCTATTGACGTAAACTGCTCCAAATATATCCACTACCACTTTCTGGTATACAGCAGGTAATGATTTTTTTAAGAGAAGAAAGAAAAAAATTGTTCGCACAGAACCCCCGGTGAAAGTTTTCTATGGGATCCGTTCATGAACAAACAGATATAATGTATTTTTTACTCTGTGAGATTTTTGCAAAAAATCACGCGAACCTTTCTCCGAAACGTCCAAGGGTTTCGACCACAAAAGGGGTTTTAGATTTCACAAACAGATGCCTTTTTTTTGTACAAATATATATGGAAAATATTCAACTGCAGTGTTTGTTTACTTACATAATATCTATGGGTTTTAATAAAATTTCCTTTTTCTTTTTCTCTGATTTCTCCCTGTTATTATTATTCAGGGCTTAATTTTTCTTACTCTATTATATATAGAATTAATAAATTCACTTCTAATTTACACTATTTTCATTTCTTCTTACATTATTTCTATTTGGATTATATTTTACATTATATCTATGGTTTTACTTATGCTATTATTATCTACCATTACTTAGAATAATATTGTGTATATATACTAATATAACGTAATATATACTTGTCTTTATTTATATTGTTTACTATTTTATAGATTTCTTATAAATATTTTGGAAACATATATATAACTATCCTTAACTCTGTCTCCTGGGCAAAATGATACCTCAACTCTCTATGAATAGATTTTCCTTTATGTTTTTTCTTTCGTATTGGGGAAAACCTTTATTGTATTTATTTGCTACAAATTGTTCTCTCCAGTTATCTCCTCGCCTGTTAGCGTTACATTCTCACCCCTTCAGCCCGCGAACACAACGCTCTTTTAGTTCCCTTTTAAGACTTATAATATCTTTCTTTTATTCTAGTTTGAAACTATAGGTGAGGCGTTCTAATTTACGTACAAAACAAAAAGTTATTTCGAAATATTGATAGACAAGAAAATAATACTCTGTGATATATTATGGACGTTCACATTTAACGAATCTACGTTACTTTATAACACGCGATGTTTGAGTCTTTCATGAATTTTTAACTATTCTATTCGACTTCTGCATTAGAAAGCAGTGAATTGTAATTTTTTAATAATAATTTGTATTACGTTAAGAAAGATGATCTATAGAAATGTAGAAATTATATCTTTCCTGTAACTAATATTGTTAAAGGTAAATCTTTAAGTAGTTACTTCAGTCGTTGCCGTCTTAGAATCAAAAACCAAATTATATAGGAAAAAATTAAAAGAGCTTTTTTTAAATGCTAATTTCATTATTATCTGATTTAATATTTTAATTATGTAATAACAAAAAACTTAACCTTTGTCTGATGACGTATTGTTTTGGCAACTCATTTGCAAGTAGTCTTGCCTAGTTAAATTGAAACGTTTGACAAGGACGTGCAGTGTAATAAAAAAGTTGCACGTGTCTATGGTTTAAAATAGTTTCTTTATTTTATATTAACATTAATATTCATGGAATTATTGTAGACAATTAACACCAAACAATGCAGTAAGTTTTTATAAAGGTTTCTTATGCGTTTAATAATTTTAAATTATATTATAACAAGTTTGTTTAGAGGTGTTTAACACTCACGGGAGCCAAGCCAACCTCACCTGCTCGTGCTGCACCCTGCTAGTCAATAAACGAAGCTCTGGCTCCCACTAACCCGCATTAGGCCAGCGTGGTGGGAAACGGCCGAAACTCCTTTATATAAACCTCTACAAACGTAAGGATCTTTGTGGTAGGCTTACGTCCAGCAGTGGACGTCTATCGGCTGATGATGATGATGACAAGCAATTGTAGCGAAGGACGATAAAAATAAAAAACCGATTTGCTTCCACAGTTTATTTTGATCACAACTTACAAGTTTAAAACTTAAAAGTAATCATTCGAAATTTAAAAACTAATAAATGCATTCACAATAATCTCAAAGGTATTCTCAATTCAAATTTTAAGGCATACGTATCGTCGATTTTTTTTCGGACGCCATTGATATTACGACTTCTTTTTTAGCTTCATTGGACTCGGACCTCGTGGATACGGAATCAAAGTACTAATAAATGTGGCCAGTACATAAATGACAACGATAAATATATAAAAAAAAAAGAAAGTGGAAATATTAGTAACCGGTGCGAGGGCTGCAATTGCACATAAAGTAAGATATAATAAAGTTAAGTTTTATCTTAGCATAAGTAATTCCGAACAATGTTCAAAATAAATAAAAAATAAAATTGTCATCTAGTAAGCTTTAATAAATTTTAAGCTTAATGGACGAAAACTAGTGCTTGCAGCGTATTATAAATATTTTAATAGATTTTATTCATAACTCATCAAATACATAGTTATTCTAATAATCCTAAATCGCAGAACGGTTAATTTAAAACCTAATTTTAACTAAATGAAAGTTAATAGCCAAAATTTATTTTTTTTTTACTGTTAAAATGCCTTAATTTAAACAGCATATTGAATGTAACAATACATGAAGTTCAAATAATGATTTAATTAAATATATTATAATGGCTGCAAACATCCCTGATGTACCGTAAACCACAAGAGAATACGAAACGCACTCTTACTTAATGAACTAGAAAGTTTACTTAATTAACTAAAAAATGAATAATGATTCATGAATTCATTACAATGATATTGTTGATATCAAAGTGAGCTATCTCTAATATCAAATGAATAATGACAGTTGCCATACAACATTAAGTGTTTATAAATGCGAACAAATGGCGAGTTTAACTTAAGAATACTACCCTCTTCAAGTTAATATTATTACTATGACAATAACGTAATAATGCAGACAATTTTAATTTACGTGTATATAAGAAATCAATCGGCAGACATCAGTGAATTTTCATTGCTAGTTCAAAATACATCCAGCAATTACCATGCTGTGGCAACCTATTCCAGTTAATTGTTTATGTGTTCTAATTTCATTTATTAATAGATAATACATTTTATTATCAAATCGTGAATTTGAATTTGTTTATAAACATTATCATTACCAAAACCGCCCATTATTGACCGTTACAAAACATCTTTCTCTCCCTTTCCGCCCGATTTTAAATTACACGACGTAATATTTATGTCTGTTCCAATTCTAAAGAATAAAACAATTTATAATCTACAAATAAAAATCGAAGTCCATTCCGTTTCCGCCGCTCAGATAATCGTAGAAGTAAACCGCCATTTCATCCAGCGCTTCAAATCTGGGGTCGGGGAGAGAGTCATCGCGGATGGATCGCGCCGACCTGGAGATAAATCTTGAAGAAAATGTAAATGTATGATAACTATAAAGCAACAAATTTGTTGATACGACAAACAAGTTAGACACTTGCTGCTGTTGTTGTTCAGACAGCATTGTCGCAATAGCTAATTAGATCTTAAGCTAATGACACTAGCTATCAAGGTAATAATTGTAATTAGTGCGCCGTACGCCAGAACATTATGACGTGAGCTTATCAATTACCAGCAGGTTAGAGTCCGACTTAACATCTTGTCTCAAGTCGACGAGCACAAAATACACTGATGTACACTGGTGGTGGGCGTTACCGGGGACCGGCTAGGTAGGTACCATCGCAGCTCCTATTTCTACCGCCAGACAGTAGTGTGCAAATATTACTGTGGTCCGGTTTGAACGGCATTATAACTAGAAAAATTACTGGGATAAGAGACGTAACGTGTTACATCTCAAGGCGACGTAAGTTGTTAAGTCACTACCATCAGATGAACGTCCTGCTCATCTCGTCGCTTCGTACAATTAAAATCTACAAGGTACACTTAGTAAGAACGTTCTCAAGCACAGCTCTATATGATATAAAATAAACATATATCCTGTACCAGATGATTTCTTACTAGATAAAGTCTCTAGTCTTGTACTTAATATATAGCCTAGATTCTTTCCTCCAAAAGAAAGTCCCGTGTCCGTAGCAGTGTGCAAATTATACGAACAGTTTTTTTTTATCACATACAAAAGTATAAGGTGCTATGTAAAAGTTCTATTAAAAACTCACCTAAAATCACTTTCCGAATCCAATTCATCTTCCGTGGTGAATCTCTCGCGGATATCTTTCATAATACACGCCTCCATTTTCTTGTGCTGCAAACAAAATTTTCTTTAACCTCCGAACTTTTGTAACAGTGTTAAAATCCTTTGAAATGTAACATACCTTGTAACATCGGAAGAAGAACATTGGCTTGATGAGCTCCTGGGAGAGAGGTGCCATATCACGTTTTATTTCAGGAACACATTGCTGCAAAGGACAATGTTGAATATTTAATCATTCACCAGTACTAGTAAATGTATTTCGTATTCATGATGCCACTATTAGTCACACAGAGATATCTGGTCCGATTATGAGGCTACATATATTGGAGTTTGGTTGGTGATAGGATTCTTCTGAATCTGTCTGGGCTAACTATCATCTACATATTGTAATTCTGCCGAGGAGTATCGGAGTATCTTGAACGAGCACGCTTAATCATCTATAGGTTGATTATTACTTAATAGAATGTGAAATTTAGGGGTGAGTGTTGGTCAATTAAATATATGTTGCCACGGAAATTAACAACCATGTTGCTTATAGGAGGGAAAAGGTATAACATCTGTTTATATCAACAGCCTAATTTATAGCAGATGATTAATAAAAACTTTTTGCAGTAACAAAACGTCGAGGAATTAAAAATTATAAAGAACGAGAAGCTTTTCAACCGGCATAGATTTTAATTTTAAGAGAGTCAACTAACCGAGAACTTCTGACAGAACTGCAAACCGTCTTGTATATCGTTCTTCAACGCGCTGGAGACCGGCAGGTTGTTGATTCGCTGGGTGATCTGCTCGTAGTTCGGCTCTAGTGAACTGTCGATGTAGCCGAGCTCCTGCATCACGCACGTGATGTTCCTCACTCGGCCCGCGTTCTGACCACGATATATCAGTTCAAGCCGGTCGCGCAAGTCCATATCCCGCTGGTGCTCCAAAGATTTCATTTGTCTTGTTCCCAACTATAAGGACAGGATGTTTATTAACATATTTCTTTTTCCTGTTTATAACGATTGTTGGACTGCAGCGTGACGTGGAGCTAATCGTTGAGCGAATCATACGGATCAAGTCAAGTGTAGATTATGTGATTGTTTACAAAAAGAACTTACCGACAATCTGCCGGTACCGAAGAACGGTGGCTGGAAGAACGCCTGCTGGAACTGCTGCGGGTATGCGTAGGGATTGTATTGTAGTCCAGGCGGGTAGAACATTCCAGGTGAACCGTAAGGAGATTGGATAAATGGTCCCGCTTGGCTGTAGGGACGCAGTTGAGGGTTAGGCATCATGTACGGCGGAAATCCAATTTGTTGGTAATTTGGCTGCAAATTCAAAATGATAAGTATCATAATAATGTTGCAATTTAATAAAAAAGAATGACTTAATTGTCAAATGAACATTAAAATAAAAATAATTGTTTATTTGTATAAATAAACGAATGTATATTTTGACAAGTACTATATCGCCTCTTTAGCTCAGTGGTAGAGCACTGGTCTCGTAAACCAGGGGTCGTGAGTTCAATCCTCACAGGAGGCATCAGTTTTTTGCAACCGTAACCTTGAAAAGTCTATATTTTTTATCTAAAACATAATTTACCGAAACTGGTCTAAACGATAAAACGCCACTGATTGGTGATTGTTTTATTGGTTTCATCTCTATGTTAGACAGATCGTTCTCTTGAATTAAACCAGCGCCATCTGTCGGCTTAGTTATGGTTTGCGTGCTAGGATCTATAGAGAAACCGGGCGGCAGTTTGCCCAGCAGCACGGACGGCATCTGTGGTGGGTTCGGTGTCTCTTCGAAAGATGGCGGTTGTGTGCACTTTGCGTAGGCTTCTTTCATTTCTTCTCTGACTTGCTTAACAACTTCTGGCCCAAAACAACTTTCGTAAATCTAAAATTAATTCAAACTTATTTATTAGAAAATGTATTATATATAATATATATAAACAAGATTTGTGTTTTTATTTATTTAAAAAATTTATTTGATATTATGTATTTTTTACCGATTTAAATATTTATTAAAATTTTATTTAAATTATATAATTGAAGTTATTAATCAATTTAACTTAAAATTACAACAATCTGTGGAAGCAGTCGTGGCCGAGCGGTTAAGGCGTCTGACTAGAAATCAGATTCCCTCTGGGAGCGTAGGTTCGAATCCTACCGACTGCGAAGTTGAAATTTTTTTTTATTTTTTATTATAATAATTTAAAAAAGATGTTACGCTTTACTTACTTTCATCATAGCATACTTTTTGATAAATTTGTCGTCACTACTGGCAATGGCTTGCGCCGATACGTACAGCAGGCATGATATAACAAGAGCTTTGTGCAACATTATGGATCTGAAAAAGGAAATATTGCTAATTTTACATTATTTATTAAATCGAAGTTATAACCGTAAAAATTCTGATTACCCTTCAAATAAAGGAGAAAAAAAATGCTGTAAATCTGTGTTAATCTTTTTGCTAATGCCCAGTTTTCTACTCGTTATACTATTAAGTGATAACTATTGGTTCGATTGTCACACTCAGTATTGAACACGTGATAGCCAGAATTAGATATGAAAAGATATATTTATATCTGTAAACGTTTTATGGTAGACATAAATAGAAATGGTTATATTAATAATATACGCTGTTTCAATTGGTTCGCTAAAAGATTAATGTAGAGAGATACCAGCCAGATGTAGATAAACGAGAATGCGAGATCAATGAAGAGGGGTCCTAGGCCATGGAAAGATTTACAATACAAATGTAATAAAACATATTTCTTATATTTATATTCGTAAAAATGACTTATTTATACTTATTATTTACTTAACGTCATTTACATTTTAGATAGAATTTAACAATGTTTTCAAGAGTGAATCTATAAAGTTGCATATTGCAATTTTTTGAATATACATCTTCACTCGTGTTTTTAATCTGTACCAGATTGAATGAGCTGTTTATTTTAAACCACCTAAAGAAACAAGTTTTAAGAGACTTGCATAATACTCGAAAATTGTCCTTAGGGTACAGCAGCTCTTCTGCTTGCATTGTAACATGTAGGTCCTTGTTTCATTTTGTAATTTAGTTTAAATGGTAGCAGTACTATTTCAAACCCATTACTCAGTGATAATTTAGATACACAAACAATTAGAATTCAATGTTAGAGATACAGAATAATAATATCCTCCCTTGTGTGCTTCCCTTATGTGATACATTCAAACAGTTTAAAAATAGCATATTAACCTGTCTCACAACGCGGTTAGCAAGATGTTATGGAACAAGTTTTTTTTAATGTGTCGTATCAAACACAAAAAAAAATGATTAAAGATGCGAGTCTAATCATGTGTTATTACACATGAGGCTTCTAGTAGCCTTATGTTAACCAGAAATTGTTTTAGAGGGTAGATTATGGATACTGACGGGGTAATATTTGTCCTTTTTATAAGTTGAATTTAAGCAGTCTAGTTATTTAGTTATATCACTTTAACACACTTAATTTACCTTTCTTTGGTATCAGCGTTATGTGTGATTTTCGTCCACCTAAGGAACTAAGCGAAATACCTCTCCATTTCACAAAGAACCCACCAGTCACCTTTTCACTTTTATTAAGCACATACAGAAGAGAGTTAAGATGCCTTCATCAGGATTATAGCAAACAAGAGATGTGTGTGTCCATTGATATCCCCGTGGGGGTGAGAGAAATAAGAGAATAGAGAGCAAGAGTGTTTTAGATTCAAAACTCGCAGACTAGAAGACTCTTTAGTTACTTTTAATACTACTTAAAATTATAGTAGACTGACACCAAAAGCCTAACGGTTAGTCCTTACCTTTCAATGTAAGTATATAACAGAAATTCCTGTTTAATATATTTATAGTACAAAACTTCTGTAATATCTATAACTGAGGGTATGTTGATTATCCTTTTGTCTCCAATCATAAGCCACTTTATACGTCTAGGTCAATGAGTAGAAAAACTGTTGATGGTATTGCAACCGCAGTAACCTTACGTATTACCGTTACCGTTACGTATTTACAAAGATCGTGTAATATAACTGTTAGTCAACATGAAGCAGTGTTGATCGAGCGTTAGATCCGGCATCCACTAACAATAATACCACGAATTTGGTTTATTGTAATTGACTTTACAGTTAGCGGGTTCATATTTAGTTACCGCAGTGCTGGTTTTTTTATCGAAAGCGTGGAAAGAGTATTTATCTGATGTTTATAAGCTTCGCACGGCCAGTCAAATTCCAGTTAACTTATTCTCGGAATCGAACAAGGGACTTCTACAGAAGCAACGGTTAAATAATCTACCTATAACATTATGTCTACGCAATATTAAACGGCGATGGAAATACCAAGGAGACCCGACATCCTGCTAGAAATATTTATCGGAAATTAAATCATAGTTATAAAGCTTTCATCGGCTTCCGTTTCCTTTCTAATCGATGCTAATGTTTGTTCGATATTCGTCATTTGACTTTGCAATGAATCGATTAGAAATCCTATCTGCAACTAGTGAGGAGTAAAATTGATTTTGATGTTGGTCTTGCGAAAAAGCAAGACTAAAAACAGGACAGACCTATTATCCTAGACTAACCCGAAATGTGTAAGACTAAACCAAAAAATATTTAATTCTTTTGCAATTAAGAGTTAAAATATCATAATCTAAACACGTGCTTTTCTTCTGGTTTAATAATTATAAGGCTGAATATTCAGGACTGAGATCAAGATTAGAAGTATGTTAGCAAGACCAAGAACAAGACCGAACAGACAAAACCAAGACCAATATTTCGATTGTCCAAGTCTTGGTAAGGTTCTTCTTTTGCTCATCACTACCTGCGACGAATGTGGCGGCTACCTAAGATATACTATATCTATATCTCATCGGCCTTGTCGACTTGATACATCATGACAGATCTCATTAATGCAGTAATTTTATCAGCTGCGTCCTTCAAACTGTAACACAAAGATTTATACATACCATACCTAGTTAGATGATCTCCAGCAATGAAGATCTATCCGTAAATCATTTACATTACAAATTTTTACCGGTATCTGATGATTTATATTGCATTTTACTTTCGATATGTTCTTTGAACAAGTTAATAATATTGTATTAAAGTAGAATAACGTTAAGCCGCTTACATTTAATTATGTGTGCGATATTACGTTAGCTTTTGAGCTAACGAAGGGAGAGGATCTAGATTAATAAATCCTCACCCAGCCGAGTTCAATAACATCGGCGTCTAATCTTTCGAAGCCGTTATGCGTATCTGTAAAATAATCTACTGTCTTCAGATAAAAGGCATATGAAATTGGCTTTTACAAGCAATTATTCTAGCCGGAGAAAAAAAATTGATATAGCATGTATTATACTGCGTGAATATAGCGCCTAAGGTTTTTTCATTGTAGTATTCCTTAGCTATATTAAAGTTATTGCTTTAAGTTAAAATAGTGGAAATCTTTTCGTTAATACATTCTTTAATGTTCCAATTTCACAGCAGAAATCGCTGTGTTTTTTTTTTTTAAACTATTGGTTATTATACATATATCCATAAGGCTCTGTCGTGATATTATGTAATAAGGATTAAACTTGTGTATATCCTGTCTGTTTCAGGTAGACTAAATAATCAAATATAGTATGGACGAAGAAGATTGTGAGTTTTTTCATAAAAGGGGAACTATTTGATTTAGCAGTACGAGGCGGTCTCTTTTGTTCAACGAGGAGATTTCAAAAACGGCTCTGTCAGTGGAAATTAGTGAAAGTTGGTATGTGTGACTGTGGTGAGGCGGTGGAGAACCGCCATGTCCTTCTATGACAGTGGGGGTTGTGTGCAGGTCTAAGACGGAAGACATTTTCCTTTTTTTTATTCAATTAAGCGATAACATGAGCGGGACGTTCGTCTGACAGTATGTGATATGCCTGCCCATAGCAACGTGGCGTTAGTTAGGATGATATACACTGCATCACATTAAACTCGTCGCCTGAGAAGTTGAGTTTCGTTAGGTCAATAATTATACTAGCCACAACGCCTTTCAATCCTGATGACAGTAATGTTTTCATACTACTGTTTATAGGCAGAAAAAGGTGTTGCTGTGGTACGTACCTACACAGTCTCCGGTAACAAAGACATCTATATGATAAATGGAATCGATCGAAAAGAGGTGGGTCTGGTGTACTACGGCCTGGTCTACTCGGAACTAATAAGCATCGAACTAAATTTTGCATCGTTGCGAGAGTTCGCATATAAACAACTTGGTAGCGATGATTGGAGCTGACCGTGTTAAACGTCTTGTCTAATCCGCAAAGGGAGAGAATGGAAAAGTAGGAGCAAGGACAGAGAATAAATAATTTTTAAGAAGTCAAGCTGGTGTATTTGGAGCTGAACAAAGACTAGACTAGGTTTCTGCCCGTATGACCTTTGGGTCGGTAGGCCATGATATATTCTTTGCCTTTCCGTGAAATGTTTTAGCTGGAGTGCATGTGGCACTGGTGCGTTCGGTAGGAGATCCCGAAGCTCCTGCTATTGTTCTGAAGGAGACCACCGAAAAGAATTTCAGTGGGTAGAAACCCCACATAATCTTGTCTTCCCCTCAGAAGCAGATGATCTGTTTAAAACGATTTTCCCCGCGTCAAAAAAAGGCCAAAGGAGCTTTATCCCTTATTGTACATATTACCTAATGATGTAAATATTTTCTATATATATATGTAGGCTTAAAAAGTACACAATTATTATTTATATTAATTTAGTGTAATTTAATGAAAATATCTTTTATTTAGCATTTCTTACTTGGCTTAAAGTATAAAAGCGTTAACATTTATAATATAAAGAATCTTTAAGTAAACGATCTGATCGTTTAATCGGGGACTGTTCTCGCAACCGTATTATTAAGCAATAAGTAATAACTATTAACGACTGCTTGACTGTACGGTAATTTTATGGACTAGTCTATTTATTCTTGTTCGTGCTATTTATATAAAAAAATATATTATTATTCATCGTATTCTACTATTAAGACTTTTTGTAAGGCCATAAGTAAAGTAAGGATAACTTCACGCAAAATGTGTTGAAATCAGCAAAGTTGCGATTCCCTGCAGTAATGTTAATTGAGAGCTATGTTGAACTATGTTTAACTTGATGATCTATGTTTTCAAATCCTTGATATTTATTAACACATTCACAATATTAATAAAGTTAATGTTGTAAGTTAAAGTAAGAGTTCAACGTATGAAAGCCTGCGTAATACATTCACTTGTAACCAGTATATGCTTTGAAGCTAGCGAGATTTTTTTTCATTACACAAATCGATGGGTAAAGTAAGATGGTTACTTGATGATAAGTGATATCAGTAAGTGCCCATCCGTAATAATGTAGTGTTATGATGATGTACAGGCTGTGTTCGTTGCTTTGATAAACAAGAAGTTGTCATCCTATATAGTTATATTTAGCTATATTCTTTTTTTAACTGTAAGACGGTAATGTTTCCACACAAGTGTCTAAGGGCGAAAATAAGCGCTGTGTTAAGCTTATCATAGATACCACCAGTAAAATATCTACATGTAGCAAAGGTTGACTTAGAGTACCTCATATAAATTTATTGCTACTGTAGCCAGGGAAGTGGTATCTAATGGTACCTAAGCGGTCTCCGATAAGAGAGACCAACCAGTATGTTTGAACCAAATTTGTATCGATTTGGAAGCAACTTGGAAACGTTTTAACTGCCTTTTTGTACAAGTTGTATATATCTTAAAATGTACTTATGTATATATAATCTTTGGTTCATGATTAATATAGCCTGTGTTGTTTTTGTTGTGTACATTTTCCCATTCGCCGCCAGAGTGCGCTGGTTTTGGGGTCGACGCACGCACACGGCCTTGCTTCAGGGCGCAGCTCGCATCTGCCTCTGACAACTTGCGTAATGACCCCCGCCAGCCACCATTAAGCTACGTCGCTTTGGCTTTAAGCTTTTTAGCTTTTTTTTAGACCACAAGTCTGAGATGCTATTAAAGCTCATGCACTTTTTGCTATAACAAAGTTTATTTAATAAAAACCCTCTTACATTTAAACAGGTGTAAAACATTCTTACTTGACTGATGATATTATAAATACACGGTCAGTTCAATTAACAGTGTTAAAAATAAAAAGTTATCTTAACTACTGTTTATGAATATGACGTTAATAAAAAGTATATAAGAACTTCTTTTTTCTCCTTTCGTGTCGATTTTGGTATTTTTTTTGAAAAAAGATGCTCGCTATTAGTTTATATGATATGTAGTAACTGTATGCAAGGTCTGAACATTTGTATGCAAATATTCAGTTACAGTTAAAATGTCAGTAGAATTTCGTAAAGCACTGTTAGACAGCGTTCCAAAATGCCAGATAAAGTTAAGTAACCAGATAAGTTTGTAAGCCATAATTTACTTGCAATCGTTTCTTCTTTATAAGGAACAAGATGACTTGTCATTTAATAACCTTACTTCCTGGCGCAAGTAGTATAACTTGTTGCAAATGCTATTTTTTTTCTTTCGAAATTTACTTAGAGCGCTGGTGTCACATTCCTTAAATAATATCTGTTCTTATAAATTACCGACAAATTGACTGCTCAAGTGGAGCAGTACGAGTAGGGACACATAACCACAAACGACTGCATGTAAATCAACAATAACAGTATTAAACAACCGTTAATATTCCGAGATTCAATCTCGGTTATAATTTAAGCAAATAACCGTAAATATGTGGCCCATAATAGTACGTACGAAACAATTGTTTACATTTAGAATTAACATCAAGGAAACGTCAAAAATATTTCAGCGATCGAGGCAAAAGTATAATTTTTTCTATCAATAATGTGCTGTCAACTCCATATATAAAAATACCAGGCTCGGTATATTTCCAATTTTTGTAAATTATCACCAGAAATAATTATTTATCGCCATTTATTTATTACATTTCTCGTAAAAAAATTTAATAGCTTTTTTACAATGGCAAGAATATTTAACAGTTAATAAAGGAAATAACATAAAAACTGTGAGAGATAAATGTACACTTTTTTATTTTACAGGTAATAATTAATGTAATTTCTATGCTCTTTATAAACGATTTAAATTATCTTTCATTACATCTTATATTTATTTATAATAGTTATTCATGTAACCAGTGAGACTGGCTCCGGGCCATATCTTACTTTTGTCTTTTCTTTTTATTATGGCGGGAACTCGATTAAAAAAATTATATAATAATGGCCGACGTGAACTGAAGCGAGCTGATGCGTAAACGGATGTTTATTTTTTTATCGTATAGATAATAGTGTTGTAATAAGAAATGGTTGATTATTTCCCATGAGCTCCGTTTAAATATAGACGATTAACCGTTTTGTTAGCAATTAAAATTGTTTATCCAATAAAAGAAGCACGTACGATGTTTCAGTAATCATATAGTGTCATAGAAGAAATATCTTTGAATTAGATTATGATTACTTCAATAAAAAATATATTTTAATGAACCACTGAGAAATATTATTTACAGCAATGGACGTCTGACGACTGATGGTAAGACTACAATTTTCTTGAGAATTTGTTTAGCAGTAATACAATATATACAAATTATTGAATTGTCATTAAATATAGATTGTTTCTATTCAAAATTCTATGGTCTATATCATGACTAAATGTTATCTGTATAATTAGTTATAATTTGACTAATTTCTAGTAATCAATGGCATAAAATCATCAAATTGTCAATATTTCGCTAGTAGATTTATTAACGTTTATCAATTATCATTTCAACATATTAATATCCACCTTTTATTCATTAGATCCATTTATTCTTAGCTGACCTCTAAATGGTAGAAGCGATATTTTTCCCAAATTTTGAATGTTTTCATCTAATAGTTTCGGGATCTCGTGATGAGTTAATGAATCTGGATGTCTCCCACATATATAGAAGATACCATTTAATGTCAATGATATTTTCAATGGTGTCCATTCAGTAACATAACAGAGAACGTTTGTAATAAATCATCAAAATTATTAAGTTTCGAACCATAGTGATGTCCATTTCGAATCTTCCTGCGTCTGAATCGATTATTATATTTGTTGTTTTCATACATATATAAGCAAGAAGCTATTGTTTATTACAGACCCTCGTTGTTGCTCGTACCTCCGTACACGAACGTTGAGCTTCTACCACCAAATTGCCCAGACCGTTACATGGTTAGCGCGTAACTCATTTTAAAGTGTCGGTTCAGATGGACGTAGCCTTATCTCGTACGGTTCGCGGGTCAAACGGAACTTTGTTTACGATTTACATAAATTTTCATGTGGAAACACCGGTAACCTCTTTATAACGTTTTTACAAAGTAACTACTGGGCACTATGTTACTATTCCTTTGCTATGATAAGATTTGTACAGTATTTGAGAAATAAATGTCACTGAAGCACTTAGTTTTACTGTTGGTAAGTCTGATGCCGGAGACCGTCTCGCTAGGTAATAATGGTTAATACTATACCTATCGTCAAATATAAGTGTGCAAATTAATGTTCCGGTTTGGATGGCATTGCAGATAGTAAAATTATTGGGGTAATGAGAATAAACATCTTATGTCTCAAGGCGACGAGCGAAACGTGGTGCAGCATCATCTTAAGTAGCACTGCAGTGATATGGGCAAGTGTATCACATCATCAGGTACGTCTCACTCTTCTTGATACTTTGCGGAGTAAAAAAGTTAAATGTAATATACTTATTACTATTAATATATGTACTATGGGGTGTAATGGGTCTTGCTCAATAAGTCACGGGACCCAAGTAAACTTCACTTCCTTGTGGTATACCCTGCTAATCAACAAACGAGGCTCTGGCTTCTACCAATCCACACTGGGCCAGCGTGGTGGAAAATGGCCCAGATCCTCCTAAATGAACCCATATAAACGTCGGAATCTTTGGTCCAGTAGTGGACATCTATCGGCTGATGATGATGACGATGTAACATACCTACAGCGTTCAGCCGTTCAGCTAGCTAATATTCTAATAATCATCATCTACCACCATTGCTGTATGCCGACAGTCAACATATGAAAGCCTGAACATTCTGGACGTGCATATTCGCACCTCCTCGGCTTCATTGTCACTCTACATCATATGCAACTGATTTCAAGTGATAGATCACTATAGATAGTAAAATAAAAAAAATGTGCAATTTCTTATGAATTAGTAATTATTAAACATACTTGATAGTATTATTAAATACTTTGTAAGGAGTTTATCTGCAGTAGTTTAAAAGTTAAACTGATTTAATTTTTAGTTAAAATATACTTATAATAACTTACTTACACAGTGTACAGTTATATTCTTATTTTTTATCTACAACCTTCCTACCAAATAATCCTTATTTTTGGAAATGATACAGTTTTCGTTTAGGGCTTTTATTCTTTAGGGATGTCAGCCCTATTGGCTCAAAAAAAAAAACAACAACACAAAAGTAATTATATGGCAAAAACAAATGATACAGTTAGTATGATTAATACAACATATGTTAGCATTTTATGTTTTAGACAATTATATCAAAGGTAATAAAGCAGGAAACCGCTGGATGCGAGCAGGGTAGGACGGAGCACCGTGGAGGTCCTTGAGGGAGTCCTATGCCCAGCAGTGGCGTTATCCGACTGATAAGAAATTAAAGTATAGAACTTATATTTCAGTCAGTTACATAATTTTATGACTTTTATATTAAAATCATTTATTACAAGCTAAATAATTAGAAATATGGTTTTACTTGTTATACTTTTATAGTTGTACTAGTTCTGCCGCCAAACAGTACTGTACAAACATTACTGTGTTCCGGTGAAAAGAACGCTATAGCTAGTGTAATTACTGGGGTAACGAGACTCAACGTCTTATGTCTCGAAGCGACAGGGTAATGTAATTCAGTGTGACCATCCTAACAAGCGTCACATTGCTATGGGCGAGCGTATCAGTTACCATCAGGTGAACGTCCTGCTTGTCTCGTCGTTTTGTAGTATAAAAATAAAATAAATTCTTTTTAAATTTAAATACTTTAACATCTAGAAAAAAAAGAGCAACTAATTACACTTAATATGTAAATAAAGTATAAGATATTATCTATTTTCTTTTGGAGTATAGTTGCGTTCAGTTCACATGGAACGGTTCTCGATAGACCAATACCAGGTTGTAAGTTCTCCTTTTAAGGAGCAGTTAATTCCGCTTGTCTGAGAGACTAACCTACCCTTATAAGTACATCGAATGTGATATATAATATCCGTAAACGGGAAAGGATTCATGATGTATGAGAAATTAAAAAAAAACTAAATATAGAAACATATTCAGTCTAACGTATATTGAAATATAATGAAATGAAAATTTGTTCTTGATAATGTACTTTATATCTCTCTCTTTATTCGAAATAGAGTTGAGAAGGTCGCAGTTAAGTTTCTCGTCCAGAAACTCAGTTTCCAAGCCCATAACAAGTTTGCAGGATACGAAAGGGATTTCATAATACTCTCTTGATATGTATGGCGTTTATAGGAACATAGTAAGACTCTACGGGCCTAGTAAAGAAATAGTATCCAGTACGTTCGTCTGACAGTAACAGTGACCACCACCTGAAAGACCACGATAGAATGACGATGAAAGTGGCAAAATTTTCCTTCAGGATATACATGAAATTAACGCTAAGACCGTAATCTCAATAAAACATTATATATAGTTTACATTAGTTTATGAGTTAGATAGCTATAAAAATTCAACGAAAAGCTGTCAAACCGGAAGTGAGTAACAGTTTTAAGTATTGGATCATTGAAACTAGATCTTCTAGTGACAAATATCGCGATGCTGTAAAAGCTGGCACAGTTAATATAGTAATCAAAGGCAAAGACATCCGAACAAAGTTGTATATATATATTGCCTTCATCATTGTATTTAATAAAAGTTTATTTGTACTGTTTTTATGGCTTTTATTTTATTATTTAATAAACCCGCCATTTTGAGTGTAGCAGCCATGGGGAGTAAGGTGAGAGATAATAGCTTCATAGTCATCATGGTGCACTTACAGCTTTTTAATTACTTACTTCAAACTATGAAATGTTCAATATTAGTAAAGAGGTTTCATTGTATTTGATGTGAAGTTAAACAAATAAAAGTTTATAATAATTTATTTATATTTTAGAAGTATTAAACTTATGATTCTTCTCTGCTTCCAAAATTTCTGGTTCTATGAGAAAACCTGTGATATATCATCATAATCATAATCATCTGATAGACGTCCACAGCTGGACATAGACCTCCACCTCAAAGATTCCCACATTGATCGATCCTGCGCTAGCCGTATCGTCGAGCACTAGGGGCCGCTGTTTGTAGTGGTACAATAGGGGGAATTTGGGCAATTTCCCACCACGCTGACCCAATGCGAGTTGGTGGGAGCCAGAGCCTCGTTTGTTGATTAGCCAGTTGCACCATGAGCGGGTGAGGTTAACTTAGGTCCCGTGAGTGTGGGACCACTTGCACCACCTGGGATAGATATTAAAAGGGTATTGTTTGTTTTACGCTTTTGTTTCTGTATTTAATGTTACTTTAACAAAATTCAGTTAGTTAATATTTAAATTAGTTTTTTTTTTATTTACTGTATGTTGTACCATGCGTTACTGTTTCGCTGAACCATTAGAATAACGGTTACAAGGCAAACGTAACCGCAGTCGGTTTTGTATCAGTTTAATTATATGTTAAGCAAAAAACTTGTATCATAATTGCTGCGCTGCTCTTCCGGTTCTGCGAGACCAGTCCGAAGCGAGTTTTTTTTTAACTGTATGTGATATAGTAGTTGCGTCAACTTTTTTCTTTACGAACGATAACTATTTGATTGGTCGTACGTCTCTGTTGTCGTAGATCGTAGTTCAGAAAGTTTTTCTGCCAGGAACCATCAAGTTATAGTGTGAACTCCCTGCCGATGTTTTCCTAATGACCTAGAGATTGGGTCGTTTCAAAAAGAGCGTGATATGGCTTCTTCGGAGTCGACAGTGCGTCTATGATACCTTTGGTACTACAGGTGTCTATAGGCTGCGGGAACTGCTTAGCATCAGGCAAGCCGTACGTTTGTTTACCACCTTCGTGGTATAAAAAAAGAACTCCTATCTCATCGCCAATTTCTTTCGTCAAACAGAAATGTCTAGAACAGCAAAATATTTCCATATTTCTTTGGACTTGACTGTTTCAAAGCGACGGGCATAATATAGTGTAATTTATATCATTCTAAGTAGCGCCCTATTGGACATAAGTTAACTTCATTTATCGAGTCCTGCTTATTTCGTAGCTTTGAAGAATAGAAAAACAAAGTTCTAAACTATAATATACACAACAACTATGAAAAGCTCATTCACACATCGACTATGCCTGAATAAATTACTTGTCGATGTATGTAACTGGATGTTGACGCTTCACGGTTATCAAGAGTTCGTTGAACTCGGTCCGAGTATAAAAACATCGACAATAGCAACTAGTGTTTTGATTACACGATTGTGAAATCATCTAAAGTTTCTCAATTCTTTGTTACATCCAAGTTTTTTTTTTCGTTTACACGTAGACTGAACCGTCTTCATTAAGGGCAACGGCTTAGAGAAGTTACTGCGGCCTCGATGTTTAAGTTATAAAATCTTTATATTTTTACGTGCAATATTAACCATCATGTCATTGTCACCAATCACAATATTAACCATATTATTATGTAAGCTTAATTGTCCTTTAGTCTTGTAACTTATAATACTTAAAAAATGGCTTAAATATAAAGGAAAAACTTTTTTGTAATATTCTTTATTGTTTAGTAGTAAATATTAAGGAAATTGAAGATTTATTTATTGTTAAAAACAAATACAAATAATATAAAAACGTTTGATATATGAGATAATAAAAATAAAATGCTTAGCAAACTTTTTCTGCTAACCAGCACTTGGCTAGTGTATGTGATTAACGGCTTTGTTCCTCTTCCTGTAAGAAAAGGCTTCGAGTTCCTGCGGATGAATGTTAAGGGGGCTGTCTACATATACTGAAATTGGAGTGAATTATCCTCAGCAACGATAGACGAGTCGATTTTAAATTGCAGCACTAAGTTTTTCTGTTGATATTACTTCTACTTTACATTAAAAGTAATTTCAAATAGCACTAGAAGTTAAGTCAACTTTTTACGTTCGTACTTATTATGGTGTGTTTAGATCTGGTTTCCCATGAAAGGAATAATGTGATCTTTATAACATATTAATAAATGGAAGATACAGTAAGATTACTAGTAATATAGCTTGTTATGTCTTGGTCCTTTGCGGGTATGCCACCAGCTTTTATGCTTTTCATTCCGGAGTCATTAAAATACGTCTTCTACCTTTAATAGACAAAATATTTTCTAATGTTGGCTCTCTAGTTTCTTCTAACATTTAATATTAATTGAGGGGTTTTGTAGTTATTTATCATTCGCTGTAAAGATATATCGTTTCTAATTCTCGTACATAATTTTTTTGTTTTTTTCAAATCTCATACGAGATAAGTCTTTTAAATATCCGGTGCCTAACCAGTGTTACATGATACGTTGAACTTGGAAATAATGATCATTGGGATTACACACGCGATACGGAAATCATATTGTGATAATGTTTAATAAACTTTGAGCTATAACAATAAAGTTCTATTTGGTTTAACAATTAAATAATAATCCTACGCTCCTACACTTCCCGCGAGCAGTATTTCTTTATATATCAGTTAACTTTATCTCACATCTTTGTGCAATTTGAATATAATTGAATAATATTACTCAAGTCGAGTATAATGACCGTCATGATTAGTAATTATGAAAAAAAGAGTAAAAACTGTCATGTACTGTATATTAATGGGTAACAGTATATATTAGCTTTTACAGTTGCTTTACCTTGTTAAAATTGTGCGTATATATTTTATGTATACATTACAAGAAATATATGTCCAACATTGGATATTCATCGGTTGAGATGATAATGATAATTATGATGTTTGTATAAAGACCCTATTTACTATTATCAAGATTCGGGTAAAATGTGAAAGTTATCGATAATATTAATATGGTCACATTTGTAAGGTAACTGAAATAATGGACTTAATGACCGACATAATTAATAATAATAAGGCAAAACTAATAAAACAAAATATTATTACGTTAATATATTTGTCCATTCAAAGTTTATTATTGTGATAATATATTTCCCTTTTTCATTTTGTGTAGCCAGTTTTGTATGCAGGACATTTTTTTTTTTAATTATAATCATAGTTAAAAACGATCAAATTAATATATACAATAATGGATATTCTTGTAGGCACAAATTGATCCTATAGGTACAGGTATAACGATAATATATTTTTTTAAAAAGGCTAAGGTTATACCTCTAGTTTGTCCAACTTTAAAACAATTCATGGGTTGTAAAATCGATGAATTTTTCATTTATAATATTTTAATAAAGAAGTTTAAACGCCGCCGAATCCGCGTTCTATTTTTAAATAGTCACCGGCAAAATGTTGCTCGCGCTCAAAATAAAATATGACATGACGATAACTAAATTTTATCTCATATTAATGATACAAAAAAAAATAATTTATGTTAAATTATCAATCCCGTTTTCAGTAAGTCAGAGGTATTTAAAAACATAATTTTTTTCATAGCACTGGCGACACACATTTCATCTTGTCGTTGATTTTAAAAACGTCACGTTTGCAATTAAAAAAAAAAAAGCTCTATTATCGCTGTCAAATCGTTGGTGTTAAAATCGATTGCGCTCAAGCAAATAGAGAACTTCGAATCGCTTACGAATGAAGTGTTCTTGTGTAAATACCGTACCGTTGCCCTGTTTGTATAGATGAGTACAAAAACAAATTTCTAGCTCAACTCGTGATGACTTAATATAGTCGAACTGACGTCTACGTGTTCATAAAAAATAAATAAATAAAAGAGTTTAGAAAAAAAATTATAGATTTTATAAGATGGTTAAACAGTTTTACATTTAAGAGAGTTTTATATTACTTTCCTTTCAGAGAGCAGTTCTTTTTATAATAAAATACAAGACGTCGAAATATATGTAATAGTCTTGATAAAGTGATATAACTAATCTATGGAAAACTTTATTATTTATTTCACACAGCGACGCGAGTATAACAAATTACCTGATGGTAAGTAATACGTGTAAAGGTTCCTGCACAACAAGGCACGGAATCCAAGCCAACTTCACTTGCTCGTGGTGCAACGTTGCTACTCAACCAAACGAGGCTCTGGCTCTTACCTACCCGCATTGGGCCAGCGTGTTGGGAAATGGCCTAACTCCCCTATATAAATCCCTACCCCATTGATGTGGGAATCTTTGGGGGAGGCCTATAGCAGAGCAGAGCCAGCAGTGGACGTCACTGCACCACATAGTGCGCGTCCCTTTGAGATATTGATGATATATATCAATTTCTCAGTAAATTTACTAGCTCACACGCTCTTTAAGATCAATTATTTCAGGCTTTTTTGAGACATAAGTTTACTTTAATGTTTTTTTTATAATTTATGTGTTGTTATGTAAATTAGTTAAACTTGTTATTGTTGTGTCTCTGTGTAAACGTACACACGTAATCAACAATTATAAATTAGTTACACTTACCAGTAACCAGAGAAATTAAAAAATTTGCTCAATCGTTATTGTTATTCTAGTTTATTTTCTTTAATTTAATTTTAATATAAATTTTAACTATGTTAATTTTGATGGCACTTAGATATGTTTCAATTGAAAATTAACGCGACTAATTAGAGTAGCTTTAATTTGCCGAGTTAAAACTCCGTTCAAGTTATCTTTGAGATTTTATTGTAATGCTCCATATGTATATATATAGGAGATATCTACAGATTCATTAACTCATCACGAGATCACCGAAACTATTAGACGTAAACTCTCAAGATTTGATATAGATATTGCTTCTGCTATTTAGAGGTTAGCTGAGAATGGATTTTACAAAAGTCCTCTCCGAAGAGAGTAGTGAGGAGTGGAGGAGTTCTATATTACAGCCAAAATAGCGTGCGGGAAACAGAAACCGTATGTATAAATATACACTATAATTTATTTTCTAGTGTTAAATTTCTAGTAATTAAGCTTGTAGATATTCATACATGTTATTATCATTATGGGCAGAAAAAACTTAGTTTTGCACTCAAATACAAAAGTGATAATTTTTTTATTAAAAGTATGTAATAGTTCGTCTATGTATGGATATAATATTATAGTTTAAACTAAATATTTGGTTGCCAGTGAAATTCAATTAATTTAATCGAATTAAATATTCTATATAAAAATATAACAAACAGAAGTTTATAAAAGAGATACTAAGATACCGATACATTGTAACCGTTATTATTAAATTAAAAAGTCTTGATCTTACAATCAATGTAAAGCTTTTATATGGATCTTACACTCAATCTTAAAGCAACAGATACAAATTTAAATTGTACATTTTCTATGAAAAAATTTTTTATTTATTAATATTACCAATGTTTATATTAATGGTGATGAAACAGTTAACAGTATTTTTCATTTCACTATACAATGAAAATAATCTAGTTAGTTTTCGGTACAATTATTATTTTATTGTTTACTACAATTTTCATTTCAGTTAATCGACAATTAGATCATCCATGTATGGTATACGATTTAAATAAAAAGAAACTTACCGTGGACAGAGCACGGGTTGAGGCGCGGAGGTAGTTTGCGCAGGCGCAAGTGTGCAACGCGGGTGGAGCAATGACTCGGACGCTCGAACTTGACCTTGCGGGCGCGGGCGAGCAAGTACACGCGAAACACTCGCCCGTACTTGTTTTATACTCGCTCACTTGGCGATCACACGAGATTCCCGGTTGGCAAACAGTACTCCGACTTCTTAGTTTTTCATTCATCTGTTTTCCAGAGAATACTGTCTATACAGAAACGTAAACTGATGATTTAAAGAGAGAGATGTTATAAGTTGCGCTTGCATCTGATAATATATGGCGTCTTACCTTTCAGACAACTAAACCGATTCATATTAAAACTTTTTCTTACTCTTATTCATCATCTGCGCTGACAATCGAGATTTATTATAAATAAGTTGGACCACAATCGGCCTTAGTTTAAGCAGTCGCTTAAACCAATTTTCTGAATCCCTTTCGGACTTTTTGAAGGTATATGCATTATAACTTCTTTCAGTTTTACAATTAATGATGAAAGAAGTAGGGGTTCTCAAAATTGTATAAAACTTTACAAAAATCCCTTCAATTAATTCAACTATATTTTCCATAGAAATTAACATACTTAGTTATAGTACATTCAGCGCATAATGCGTAGTTATAAATATGATTTCTTATAGTACATAACACTAAAATTTAGAATTTCCGTACGAAGGACATATTAGTATGAAAACGTCCGCCGATGCAGTAATAAAAGCGGATGTTCAACTCGCGATAGAGCATGGCGTATGAATATGAAAAGGATCAATCATACCTGTTATCTATTGCAACTGTATCTTCCCCTGCTAAACATAATTATAATCAATTGAAAAAAAAAAAAATATACGTAATGAGGCTCGCCAACGTTATTTACCCTGTGTGTATGATGATGACCGTCCAGTTCACATTGAGCCGCTTTATCCGGAGTCAGCTCGAGGAAATAGAAGAAAGAAGCAAACCTCGCGTATCAGACTTATCTGGTTACTTTTGTTACGCAGCTTTTGTTATGCGGTAATTTTTGTTGCTTTTTTCCCGTTGGTAAAAAAAATATATATATTTTGAAAAGCTTTATTGATCACTCTAAAGTAAGGACAATAAGCAGGTTTATTACTGAAAAGTTTTCAACCAGACAACCTGTAAAGTGGTGAGAAGTTTAAGCAGCCCCTAATCATATTAATGAAATAAAAATGGGATAAATACATATATTAATATAGTAATGTCTGTCTGTACGAACATAAATCAGTACATTAAAAATACTGACAACATAATGGATTAAAGGAAATATACTACAAATCTCGTTGACTACGATATACAGTTAGCAAGATATAAAAAGCTGCTACTTCAAGTCCAAAGCATCCACAATATATTATACTAACCATACATCTTCCTGTCATTACTAACTTCATTATCATTACCATTTTAATACATTGCACATGCAATAAGGTTCTCGAGTAGCGATGGCCTATCAGTAGACGTAGTACTTACAGGTACCCCACATGCCGCTGGATGCGGGCGGCGCAGGACTGATCGGTATGGAGGCCTATGTCCAGCAGTGGACGTCTATCGGCTGATGATGACAATGACGGTGATGACCATTTTAATGGTATCACCCTAGTAAGATAATATTTAAAAAAACCCGTATTGTTTGTAATAACATAAACATCTAATAATGACGACGATGTAAGAGAAATGGGAACTGAATAATAATCTGTTGCTATTACGGTTGAACCGTTTATCATCATCATCATCATCATTTGAACCGATGGACGTCCACTGCTGGATACAGGTCTCTTGTAATGTGTTCCACAAAGTAAGGTCTTGCGCTGTTTGAATCCATTGGCTCCTAGCCATTTTACTCGATTCGTTTATGCTTAGCTTAAATGAAACGACTGTTCACTCCTCATTTTAAACCTACCATACGATACTTCCGCTGGAGATACAAAGCGATCGATAATCTAATAATGAATTACAATCATGAGTACGAACTTGAACTCATTTCCGGTAGTGGCAGATGTCCTATGTCTGATAAGTGTCATGCTTTCAAATATTACGAATCAAAGACTTCTAAGTTTTTGTATGGACGAGATGTGATTGAAATACAACATATGTTTTACTGGTGGTAGGTCTCTGTTGCCAGTCCAGTTAGGTACAACTGCAGCCCCTATTTCTGCTGTCAAACAGTAGTTTGCAAACATGACTGTGGTTCGGTTTGAAGGGCGCTGTAGCTAGTGTAATTACTGGGGAACGATCTTATGTCTCAGGCGACGAGCGCAACATGGTGCTGTGTCTGTCATCCTAACTAGCGCCTCGTTGTTAAGGGTAGGCATATTACTTACCATCAGGAACACATCCGTCGGCTCGTCGCTTAAAAAAAAAACTAAAAAATAATGTACTTAGTTCATTGCTTGGACTAGGAAAATATTAATACCTATAGAATCTAGTTCTGTTTTTATTAATTTGAGTATTTATAACCAAACAATCGTTTATTGAAAATTCCTTCATCGATTGTTTTTTAATAAATAATTTAATTACAACTATTGTATTGTTAAATAATTTATCAGAGGCATACTGTTATTTTAATGGTTTCTCTCTCTTATCTATATTTCCGATGAAATGAGAGTAACAATGATGCCATTAACTTGAATTTAAACCGACGAACAGGTAAACGGTGAACTGCAAATAAAACTTGTTTCCGATATCTCGGCGAAAGATCTGGGTCAATATTTAATACAACTATCACCGTTATAATGATTCTGGGTACATTATCGCTGTATATTGCTTCGATTAGACGTAAATAGAATTTCAAATTACCCTAATCAAGAAGTGATGACGTCACTGTTCAAATATTATCAACAAGATTGAAACTTACTGCGCCCACCGAAATGTTTTTATCGAATTGTTTTTGACGTGTATGGGGTCCACACACCAACTCACGCGTTCTAAGCCAACTTCACCTGCTCGTGGTGCACCTTGCTAATCAATAAATAACACTCTGGCTCCTACCAAGCCGCATTGAGGCTGCGTGGTGGGAATTGGCCCAAAAACCTACGTATGAAGCTCTACAAACGACAGCCTTTGATGCTCGGCGGTACCGGAGGCCATGTTGACTGTAAGGTCACGAGAAGTCGCCAGATGCGGGTAAGCGCAGGACCAATTGATGTGGAGATCTTTGCAGGAGGCCTGTGTCCAGCAACCGATATCTATCGATTGAAGAGAGAATTGTTTTTTATCTTTAGATCACGATGGTAATGGGATGTGTAGTATTTTTGTTACTTTTCTTAATTATCAATTTCACATCTTATTTTATTGGATGTAGAACTATAATCATACTTACTAAGGCTGCATATAGTCATGGTAAAATTATGTTGACGATAATGTTACCATTCGGCTTTTAAATTTAATCTAGACATTTTCAGTACTAGCCAACAGTTTACATTCATACTCACTGTAATATTTATTGTTTTTATCTATTTTTTAGATGGTATTTGGATTACAGTAAACCTTGAATTATTATTCTATAATATATTCTTATCATATCAAAGCTTTCACGTACGTTAATGTGAATTATGAAAGTCTCTCGCATTCACGTTTATTTGAGTTTGTCGTGAATTATTCGAGTATTACTTTAATGTTGATTATTATATGCTAATAATTTACATTACAGTGAAAATGTACGAGTAAAATTGTATGAATATTTTACTTCAGTCGCCTTACGAACTTTCAAGATTTATGGAAATTATTTAAATGAGAGAACATAAGTAATATCTATAAGTATTATTAAAATGGTGTCGAAGTTTTATTACTTATTAAATTAACATTTCACATATTTCAATTCGGTTAGGTTATCACGCATTATATTATATATTAATTATTAAAATAAAGCATTATACAATTCAATGGGGTATTGTAAAAATATCAATATTGCAGTTATATTAATGTTAATTAAATAGTTAATATAAAAAGCCCACCTAATGTTACCACTACTGGGATTCGGGATCATCTCTCTTCAAGATCGAAATGGAACCCATCGGCGCCTTCCAGCCACTTACATACTGCTTTAATTATATAGTAGTTAAAAAATTTCCATTAATCATTGTTACAGGCGTTATCGCATTTTTGCATATTCAGTCCATAACCCATTGCAATAGGTTGTAATATGCAATGTGCTGTTAATCTATCTGGACCTGGTTACCAGGTTGTCGCTCAATTGAGGATCTAATAAACCAGGTACGTATTACCAATCAATCATGTTATTAGTAACTACAAGGCGATAGTTTAAAGCGAATTGACGCATTCGTAACAAAGTACGAGTTGATTGCTGGTTGCTTATTCAGAGAAGTAGTTCTGGATGTTTACATCTTACCGACCAGCTTCTTATATAGGATGGCGCAAAAATAACCTTATAAAAAGTACTTTATAACACAGGTAATAAGTTACTTTTTATAAGGTTATTTTTGCGCCATCCTATATATTGTTTTTTTATCTTTTTCTTTATATCAAAATGCTTCGAATTAACTCTTACATTTCTTACAAATACACGCGACGTTCACCACATGAGATATCATATCAATTCTAAGGAACCTTCTATGTTTTACAATATATCATACACTCGTATATAAGCCCTAGACTAAAACTTATTTTTATTACTTTTTTTCTTTCATTATTTTCATGCAGTGCCTATAGCATATCAGCATCTAGTGTATAGTGACGTTACAAGAGGAACAGTTTCCATGGTGCGTGATGTACATTGTACAGTTACAATCAACGACAGTACTTACGACGGTATAATCTTGATTATCGGTAGCTAACTGGAAAACCCAGGCCGCTAGATGTAATATCTGTTTATTAATTAGATAACATGATTCTTTGATTACTTTTCATAGTAAATTAGACTTACTTGATGACAGAAAGTGAGTCGTAAGCTGAACACCTAAAGCGTAATTTGTAATGCGATTTTTTTTATAGGGACCAATTCTTTGTGTTTGGAAATAACACAGTAAAATTATTATAAATATTTAATGTTACGCGGTTTGTCCTCTGTCCCCTGTCCACCTAGTGGGAGATATGCAAACGCTGCGCTTTTCGGTGCAAGGTTGCCGTCCAGCACTTTAAGAGCTCAACGTCCATCGGTTCTACGAGTTATGTGCCCCGCCCATTGCCACATCAGCTTCGCGGCTCGTAGGGCTATGTCGGTGACCCAGGTTCTTCTGCAAATCTCCTCATTTCACTGGGAGCCACTGGATTCAAACAGGGCAAGACCGTTCTTTGTGAAATACATTATTAGAGGCCTCAGTCCAGCAGTGGACGTCTATCGGTTGAAATGATGACGATAAGGTGTTATTTACCATATAAAATTCCTGCATACTAAAAATAAATAAGAACACTTTTTAGTGTTCGTGTTAATGATCACAATAAATACACCATAAACACTATCGCAATTGAATAATAACAGTAATTCAGTACGACTCTAAAATGGTTTTATATATAATAATAAAATTTTATCTAGACTCTATTCAAGGATAATTTACGATTTATAGAATCCATAATAGTAAGGGTGTTAAGGTTAAATGTGACTTTAACACAGCTCAAAGCAAATGCAGCCGTTAATTGGAATACCTTGCGACTTCATGATCCCTCGTACATAAAAGAAAATTATTACACAGGGTGAAAGGTAATAGCTGTAAAAGATCTGAAGGGACTAATGTATAGCCCGAATCCTATCTATCTATGTATGGAATACCCCATCCAAAAACAATGGTTCTGGAGTTAATAATTTTTTAAATATTTTTCAAAAAATACCCGATTTTCTAGGAAAAAATTCCTTGATTTTATTTCTTACGTATTTCTACACCAATTTTAATGTAATAATTATTGTTTAATCATTGTTTTATTAAATTAAATTAATAATCATCAATTAGAGGCTAAAACTTTTAAATTAGGTTCTTTGAAAGACATGACAGTAAAAAATAAGGCGCCATACTTACATTTTTATTTAATATTAAAATAAATTTTTATTTTTAAAAAATACCTATAAAGCACATAAATAAGTACCTGACTTCAATACCTATCTGACAAGGTATAAGAAAGTACATAAAGTTTCTAAAATTTAGAAAAAAAAAAACACTTTAAATATAACCAAGTACTATGAAATAACAAACTGTAGAGATTCATAAAAGCAGACGCCGCGCCGGCCTTTAATGTGATCATTTTGTTTTTGTTGTAACACGTGCGAGCTTATTGTTGTCGTTTTAGATATTGAGTTCAT
Organism: Ornithoptera alexandrae; assembly: GCA_029030555.1. Classification (NCBI taxonomy): domain Eukaryota; kingdom Metazoa; phylum Arthropoda; class Insecta; order Lepidoptera; family Papilionidae; genus Ornithoptera; species Ornithoptera alexandrae. Next base: position 3,135,718 of record JARDVY010000023.1, on the reverse strand, counting down.
AGTAAAAGTTTAAAGTAGCAATTAATTTAAATTTTGCTCCATAATGGTCCAAACAGAGTGGCTCCCCGCATGAACCCCTACAAACGTGGACCTCTATCGGCTGATGATGATGAAAGCGAAAATATTGTTTTATGGGAAAGAATACATGACATAATCAATTTTTATGTAAAGTCTCCGTAGTGGTTTTTCAATTTTCAATCTTGCCACATTGTTGCTGTCCGTGAGGGTGACGATTTAGTATAATACCGCTGTCACCTTAGCTATGGAGTGTTGTAAAAGTATAGTTGAATAAAGGATAATTCCAGGAATAGTCTAGCAGTATTCATATTAGCAACATAATGTGTCGGTTAAGCTTCAATCAGCTCCTGCTGGGAGAGGCCTACGTCTAGAATCGGATATTAATAAACCGATTCTTAACATGTTTGTAGTTTTTGTTTTATTGCCGAAAGTGTTGATGTATTGAAGGACCAATTAACTATATTAGAACCGTGAAAAAATTATTTTTATCCGATTACAATTTTCCACCAGATTCATTAACGACAAACATCATCAATCTTCACATATATTTTATTCAATTATAATTATTTTAACCGATGAACGTCTACTGCTGGACATGTCTCTTATAACTTGTTTTCACAAAGCACAGACTTACGCTGTTTGAATCCAATGGCTCTCAGCGATATTTTTTATGTCCTCTATCCACCCAGTGATGAATCTGTTAACGCTGCGCTTTCCGGTGCAGGGCCGCCATTCCAGCACTTTAAGTCCCCAACGTCGATCGCTTCTATGACTTATGTGCCCTGCACATTCCTACTTTGGCCTCGCCACTCGTAGTGCTATGTCGGTGACCTTGGATCTTCAGCGGAACTCCTCATTTCTGATTTGATCACGCAGATACTCCAAGCATCACCTTCTCCATCGTCCGCTGTGTGACTTTGAGCTTTCTTATGAGGCATATAGCGACCAATTTTCGGTGGCACTGGACGAAAAGACCTTGCGAAGTTTCTCGAACGCTGTCTATCCAAGTGGGATTCAGCGGCTTATCTCTTTCTCGAAATTGGATCTATCGAATTGGATCCTATGCCCCAGGTACACATAGTCGTCAACAATTTCGATTGCTGAGTTCTTAACCCTCACACATCTTAACCGACAGTGAACAAGAGTATTAGACATAATTTTTGTCTTGCTCATATTCATAGGAAGGCCTACCTGTTAAGAGACTGCTGAGGTCACCGAGCATTGCATTGATGTCTTTTAGCCTCCGCCATGACGACTATATTATTGACAAACCGTAGGAAAGTGATGTACTCACTATTGATGTTGATGCCAATCCAAAAGCAATTTGGTAAAATCTTTTTATTTTGTCCTTTACTTTTAATTTTCTCCGAATTTATCAAATGTGTAATATAAAACGTTCTTAGAAAATAATGTTTGTTATTGATTTCAACGATGTAATAACGATTGATCGATATATGTATAAGGAAAGTTGTTTTTTGTGTGTTGAATTTGGTAAACAACTCTAAAATTGTTATGTTTACAATTTCTTAACAAACAGTTACTAATGATAATAGTACTGATTTACAGGACTTAGTAGACGTTATTCTACTAGTTAATATTTATTTGTAATGTTATAGTAAATTGTTTCAAATATTGATTATATAACTATTGATATCAATTTAAAATAAAAAAAAAATAGTTTATGTGATACTGTTATTGTTGATAAATAAAACCAGGTTGATAATTTTCTAGAATAACTCTAGAAAACTGTTTGGGTGAGCTACAAAAGTAAATATGGAAAGCCCACAAAAAATAAGATAAGACTTAATACAGCTACTGTCGTCTGAGCTGGTTTTAAAAACTTGCAGTGGGGAAGGTGGAGAGGGATGGGGAGGGGGCGATATTGTTAAGAAAGCACAGGATGTCATGAGAAAGACTACAGACGAAACTAATGTAAATTTAATTTTTTTGTCAAAGTTAATTTTTTCCCTCAGAGAAACATTTAATTTCCATTCTATTTGACCTAAACAAACAATATTTTTTTTTTTATAAAATACTGTTTCAACTCTACCATAACAACAATTATTGTAAAAAGCAATATAAGTATTTATTTCGTTGTAACTTCTTTAGAATCATAATACGTGCAAAAAGAGCAAGAGGTATTCATTATTATTTAATTAACGTCCTCGAATTCATATCCTTGAATTATGTAAGTGTCTGTGGTATAAGCATAATGAGTTTTTGGCACGCTCTTTTATCGATATGTCAGATCTGCTTTCGTTTATACATCTGTGCCTAGATGGCTGTTCTTATAATTTTTCGTTTTTTAAACGGAAATTTAAATTTAATGGGATGTATCTTAACATTGTGTTTACGTTCAACATAAATGAAATAATTATTTGATGAAGCAGATATCTCGTTTAGATATTTTTGTGAAATGAATAATATTGGCAACATTCTATTTAACATCAAAATCAGTAAATGAAGTTTATCGCGCTTTTTTTTAAAGGTTATAATTAAAACACAAAATAAGTAGAATTATGTTAAGAGAATTTAATGAGAACTTAGAAGAAGAAAGTGTATAAGTGTGTATAAGTAAGCCCGGATTGCCTATAAAATGGCAAGTAAACCTAATTCCAAGCGAACAATTTACGTTGGCGGGTTAGCAGAAGAGGTTGATGAAAAAGTTTTGAACGCGGCATTTGTTCCTTTCGGTGATATAATTGATGTACAGATACCCTTAGATTATGAGACTGAGAAACACAGAGGATTTGCTTTTATCGAGTTCGAAAATGCCGAAGATGCTGCAGCTGCTATTGATAATATGGTTTGTATTAAGTTCACTTTCAAAAGTTGTTTGTCACATATATAGAATATTATAACAAATTGTTGTAGATTTGATTATTTAATAAAACATTTTACGTATATCACACTGCGTGATTATTGTTGCTATCTTTATAATTATTGATTGTAGCTTAAAAATCAGATTGACAATTTTCTAGAATGACTCCGAGTTATTTGGACGGACTATTAGAGTAAATGTAGCAGCCCCACAGAAAATTAAAGAAGGCTCCACAAGACCAGTGTGGTCAGAGGACAGCTGGCTTCAGAAACATGCAGGGGAAACACTGCCTATCAACAAGGAAGGAGAAGGTGACACTGGGAAAACTGGTGATGGAATTAGTGTGAGTATTATTTTATTTATAGAATTAGTTTGTACTCTTAAAGTTTATTAACATTGCTTGAATATTTTAATAAAATTATAAGAAAGCTATAAGGGTTGGAGTAATTTTGCTTTATTTCAAGTTTTCTGTTATCTTAACATTTTCAGGTTATTTACTATTTTGTATGTTGGTGCAATACTAATTTACGTGTAAAAAAAATTATAGGTTATACCTCCAAAATCTACAGAGAAGCGCAATCCACAAGTGTACTTTGATATTTGTGTTGGGAAACTGGAGTTGGGTCGAATTATAATGATGCTCCGGGCAGATATTGTACCAAAGACAGCTGAGAACTTCAGGGTACTATGTACACATGAAAAAGGTTTTGGATATCAGGGCAGCTGTTTTCACCGAATCATTCCTGATTTTGTATCCTTTTTATAATACAGGTGAATTTTATTTACAAATAAACTCTGATACTTGTTCTTATGGTATTGTTTGTATGAAAGTGGAATAAAGACGTGAATGTTTATCCTGGTAGCTAATAAACTATCTGGAAATTATTACTGTCCAATTGTCTTAGTTGTTTAGACACATAATCAATATTTTATTATTTAACAATGTTGTGTTGGATTTCAACACATTTTCTACTAGTTCAGAAAGTCTTTATATATGACATCATATAATTTGTAATAAATTGATGAAAATTGATCATTAAAAAGTTCCTTATCGAGAATCAGATGTGTCAAGGGGGAGATTTTACCAATAACAATGGATCCGGTGGGAAATCCATATATGGAAGAAAATTTGAAGATGAGAATTTCACACTTAAACATACTGGTCCTGGTGTATTGAGCATGGCAAATTCGGGGCCAAACACAAATGGCTCACAATTCTTTCTCTGTACAGCGAAGTAAGTGTTTTCTAATTTATTTTAATAGGGTCTAATATTAATGCAGCTTTGCTTCCAGATATGTGGATGACCTAATAAAAAAAATTATAAATATTACTTGGAAGAATATACTACTGAATGTTATATAGGCAAATATAGCATTCAGTGTAACAAAGTAGTTAACATTATTTTTATTACAATGTTATAAATACTGATCGATGTAGAGATCTTTGGAGGAGGCTTATATCCAGCAGTGGACATCTATCGGTTGATGATGATAAACATATTTTATCATTATTTTCTAATAAGACAATGCATTAGGATTCTTATGCATAAAATATATAAATCGAGAACAGATTATTTTGCTATTTGCTTGAATAGCATATTTAACAGTGAAAAAAAAATCTTTTATAGAAGAGAGTAATATGCTTTTTGGCCATGATATGGAGCAAAAATATTTAAACTTGTCTAACATGCTAATCATCTAATGTCAAACTACCACCTTTAAAAACACTAGTGTATTATGGGAAGAGTATCATATTAAATAAGGAGTATTCTAGGCCATACCCCACTGTCTTCAATTGTATCTTAACTTAATATGAACTGTTTTTTTATTACCTTTAATTTGAATAGGAGGTTTAAATAAATCATTTCTTATAAAATTGGAAATAATGTATATTGGTATTATGTTTTTTACAGAACATCTTGGCTGGATAACAAACATGTTGTGTTTGGTCATGTCATATCAGGTTTAGATGTATTGAAGAAAATGGACAAATATGGCAACAATCTGGGAGTTGTTTCTGCTAAGGTTATTATTAGTAACTGCGGTGAATTAAATTAGTGATTACTAATATATGTTTATATGAGATAATTTTATTTATTTTCTTTATTTATTAATAACTTCTGAGATTCAGAGCTTTTCTGTTGAAAGTTATGGTTATAAACTCTCTGTATAGACAGATTTGCTTGTTCTAGAGGCTGTTCCTTTACTGAATACTCTGGACCGATGAGATCAAAATCCACACTAATTGTATTAGTATTTCTTTTTATTCTACAAAACAAGTTGGCGGATAATAATTTCTGTAATTAGAGGTAGATCTCTGTTACTGGAGACTGTCTAAGAAGGTACAACCACAGCACCTATGTCTGCCCCCAAACAGTAGTGTGTAAAAGTTACTGTGTTCCATTTTGAAAGGTGCTGTAGCTAGTGTTATTACTGTAGTAACGAGACAAAACATCTTAAGGCGACAACCATAATGTGGTGCAGTGTATATCGTCCTAACTAGCGCTACATTTTTATGAGTAAGCGTTATTATCTACCATCAGAAGAAGGTCACTCGTCTCATCGCTTCGTCAAATAAAAAAAATAAGATTTTCTTTATTTAATAAAAAATATTTTACTTAATATAAAAGTCTCTGCTGTGTTCCGGCGCTATAGCTTAAGAAAATATTGGCTTCTCGTACGTCGAAAAGTTGACAAATATATGAATATTTACTATAAAGGAAATATGGCATTCAATTTACTTTTTAAACTCTCAAAAAGTTAGGTTAGTTATACACGGACAAGGCAATCCATGCAAGTGTAGACAAAATCTAGAATTAAGAATAAGTAATAAAAAATGAATTTTTGTTAAAAATTTTCCTTTTTATTCCCATAGATATGAAATATGAAAATTAAGAATTATGTATATAAATCAGTACAGATTGTTAATATGATATGAACTATGACCATATTGCGTGTGAGCAAAGGTCCTAATTTTCGAAAAAAAAAAAAAAACTTTTTCATGTGGACCTTTAAAAAAATTATGTTAGATACCTTAGTTGAAAAAATAATTAAGTAATTATGTTTTGGGCGAAATAAATTTAGTTTGTTCTGTTGAATATGAAGAATGTTCATATATATTTTTTATCTGTTATCCACACGTGTGAAACTACGCAACAGACGTTTTAATGAAAGCAAAATAAAATTTACAAAGGAATTATTTATATGGCGGGTTTAACGTAGTTTAGATTGCTTTTGTTACTATCCCAAGATCAATCTTTATTGTGCTGCGGTTTTACTAAAGTTTGATGCTACACGTGTTTAATTTACACCTCGCAAGTAAACGACTAATAAAAATAAACCTTTGCAAAGAAAATGCAGTAAAACGGCGTTTGTATTGAAGGAACTTATTTACAGATATTTTTTAGTTAACTTAAGAACATTTTTTTACATCATCAGGCGATCGATGATACGCTGCTGAACATAGACCTGCAAAGATAATACACGAGTTAATAAATAAGCTAAACCATTAAAAATATTCGAAGAGATAACAAATTATTTGTTTTCAACCATTTTTAAATAGAATAATAGAAAAAAGTAATGTTGCTTTAGTATAAATGATAGTTTAGAATCTAAAGGAATTTCTTACAAATTCATCTTCATCATCATAATTAGTAGGTAACTGGTACTGGTAACAGGTACTGTTGGATATAGGTCTCTCCCAAAGATTTCCACGTAGATCAACCCTGCGCTGCTCTGGTTCCGGCGCCTTGCCAACGTACGTCACGACATGGCTGCAGTTACCGCCGGCCACCAGGAGCCGTCGTTTGTAAGGATTCATACGGGGGGTAGGGGGGGATTTTGAGCTATTTCCCACCGTGCCGACCCAATGTGGGTTAGTGGGCCGTTAGTAACTTGAATAAGCGAAAGAGATTTTAATGAGAATGGAAGTGTTAAATTTTTTCACAAAAAAATAATCACGCTTATCCGAACATTGAACGCTGACGAGTTTTAGTTTGTTATTGAAAAATTTCACGAAGCAGTCTTACGCAGTGACTTGGATTCTTTAACAGAACAAAGGAAACATCATGTCGCCGAGTAAAGTCGTGAAGTTACTTAAGATATGAATGATTTTGTTTTACTGTTGGAGTATGTTTTGTGTCTATTGTTCCGCATTCGGAGCTAGAAGGCCTTAGAACTCTTTTTTTTTCGTAAAGATGAAAACCAGATGAAAAGAGATTATAGTGAATTACAAATTAGATTCATTAAAAGTTTTTTTCTTTACAAAAGCTAGCCTGGTACTCGTTAATTAGGATTAGAAGCATAATGTTTACAATTCACGAGCGCGGTCGGCATTAGGTTGTGGTTATACATGTATATGGAAGTTATGACGGTGTGTGGTTTTCAGAACTAATGAAGTACAGTTAATTAATGATAAAAAGCGCCGAATTATTCATAGCGCATAAGTAAAAAAAAAAATATTTAACTTTTTCATAACAGAAAGTACATAGATCAGAATCGGGAGACAGAGGAGATAATAAAGGGAAGTATGCTTTTATTTAATCTATTATTATTGAATTAAACGAGACGAACTTAACGTTCACCATTTTGCGCTCGTCGTCTAAAACATGTCTCGTTACCCCAGTAAATTACACTAGCTACTGCTCCCTTTGAATTGGAACACAGTAATTTTTGCATAATGTTGTTTGTCGGTAGATATAGGTGCAGCGGTGGTATTTACCTAGACGGACTCCAGTAGAGACCTACGTATACGTAATTTACTGCTTCATTTTTGTTACACATCAAAAATATATAAAGTATTAATAAAAATCAATCGGCTTATACATAAATTGATTTATTTGTTAAAATTATATCTCTTTATGAAATCGTTAACTAGATAATAATAAATTGATGGCTGTTACTGTGACAACTATGATGGCAACTGGTTAAGCCTCAACATCAAATGTCCATTGTATCAAAACTCCATTGACTCATTGATTGACTCACTCATTGACCATATAACCATATATGATAATAATTTCAGAGTAGTCGGGAATAATTCTCTCATTCTAACTACCAAACTTTAGGATGACGATGACTCTGATTATGATTATCTAGTTCAAATTTAAAATAACCCAGACAGAAACAATATTCTAGATCCTTGTTAAAGTTCGACTCTACATAAACTTTTTTCATACTTGGATAAAGCAATAGAGGTAATTGTTGTCTCGTGAGAGGCATAACGGAACATTGGCAGTAAAAAAGATAATAAAAATGTATTTCTGTTTTAATCATGGATTTATAATTTTCGGTGCAACAAAATCATCTTGTATTTCATTTTTATGGACAGACGTATTATTTAGAGAAGAGAGGAAGAAAAAGTAGAGACGCAGCTCCATTTTCTGTAAGATATATTTATCTTATATTCATATTTGTTTTCTAGCTTTAGGTATCTTTTAAATTGAATATAGAAATAAATTAGCACAATTAAATAGCAGAAGATTTGAAATGGTAGTCGTAAAATTCGCCAGCTTGCCACTGAGTGTAATCTGAACTTAATATGTTTGTTTAGATCATAAAATTAGGCGGATCAGCGGGCAACCCATGCGGCGACGGGCTGGCGTCTGCTGCTTGGATTAAGTGCTAACACGACTTAATTGTTTAACATAATATATTGTCTGAATTAAACTTTCATACAATACATAATTAACTTGTATCTTATCTATAAAACAAACTTATCATAGGTCAAATCGTGCCCAAGCAATTAATTGATCCGGAATGATCTATGCTTACTTAGGTTTATGGGAGAGGACTATGCTCTGCAGTGGATCTCTTCGGATTGATAATCATGATTGCTAATAGCTTTTGCAAGCCAATTTATTAAAACAAGATGTAGAAAGAGAAATGAATTGAAACATTATTGTCATAATTAATATTAAGAAAATTTTGAAATAACTTTTTAGTATTTTGTAAATGCATACATTGCACAAAGAACTGCGAATAAAAATAAATAAATAATGAAGCTATGTGGTTCTTTATTATTATTATTTTTTGGATTAAATTTGCACTAAGCGTCAATTCCTAATAATGTTAAGTAGTTTTAAGGTTATTTTAAATAATTGTAATAATTTGTTGTGTATGTGAAAATTAACTTATGTGAGGTGAAATTTGAGCTCCATGATACTTAATATACAGAAAGGAAGAGGTTTTTAAATTGAAATGAAATTTTTTTTTTGGGTCTGGTTATAACCATAGAGTAGTATAGTAGAGTAATAGTTGAAGAGAACGTAACTTCGAATGTAGCTAGAAGGCTTTTTCAATTAATTAACCTATTTTAGTACAGCTTACATTTATTATAAAAAAATATTTTATTGTGTTGGTTTCCAGTGACCTGTATGGATGATAAAATAAAAAAAAGTTATTCAACTTTTACATTCTAAAATCTCTATTTCTTATATTGATTGTATGTTCAAGATATTTTTTTTACTTCAATGCGCTTTGTATAAGTGTCCAATATACATTTGACAAGAATAGACTGTGAAATGTAAATTTGAAGTATATTATTATGAATGAGAGATAAATAATTCAAATTTGTATAATTTCGCATGATGAGCCAGTCTGGAGAGACAAAGTCATTATCATGGCAACTGTCTATCTACCCAGGTAACGTAATTCAAATATCTGGTGTAATGAAACAATAATATTGTTAGACTAAATTAGGTCGGGTGGCTTAAAATGTTACTGAATAACGGCCGGTAATAATTTTGACGTAAATATCTAACGTTACATATTATTTTAGTAGTATTTGACTCATCCATTTAAATTGTAAAGTATTTAAAATTAAATGTAAATAATAAAATTGTTAGGAAAATAATTATTTGTCTCAAAAAGGTCTAGTTACGTATATATCTCTTCCCTGCCCGCTTTGTTCGCATTAATACCCCCTCTTTGGGAAAGAAATTTTGTAAAATTCATTTTAGTCTTCTCGGAGCCGGCGGTCTTGGACCAAATATTCACGGAGCACGGGGGATTCTCCGAGTACCAGCATAGGTTCAAACTCAAGGAGAGTCTCTCGTGTCTTTGTGATCCCGTGGTGAATCAGACCGTGATGCATATAGTCACCTCCTGTCTCTTATATTAGTAGGATGAGGTAAAATGGGAAATCGAGCTGGAAGAAAAGATGAATGAAGGTAGTATCGTGTCTCTGATCAGTGGAGACTTTAAAAATCTTTAAGAAAATTTGCTCCCTACGTATTATCATACAATTATTATGGATGATTTCAATACTTGTCTATTAAAAAATAATAGTACGGCTTCTAAACTTGTATCCATTATCGAAGCAGCAAATTTGAAACTCCTCTGCACTTCTGCTACATATCTTTTTCCTAATTCTGCTCCTTCTCTTCGTGACTTAATGTTTGTGTCCTCCCTTGACCATGTTGCAACACATGGTCAGCTCGCTGCTGATGCTTTCTGTTATTACGACCTTCTTTATCTGTCTTACAAAATAAAACCTCCTAAGGCTACATCAAGAATATTACTTCAGCGTAACTTTAGTGGCTTATAATCTAAAAGTCTATTAAAAGATGCAAAATAAATTAACTGGTCTGATGTCTCGGATGCGTCTACCGTGGATGAAGAAGTAGCTCTTTTTAACTTTAAACTGATACAGTTATATGACGTCTATGCTCCTAGTCCATTCCACTTCCCCAGGGGCCCCACCGCCGTCGCATCGCCGGTGCGACACCGTTTGGTCGCAGAGGGTAGTCCCTCCGTGACCCCACCTCGGCTGCAGAGGGCAGTATGAAACCGCTTCTGTAGCTAGCCGCAAAGGGCAGTATAAAGCCGCTCCTGCCGCTCCGGTGAGCCCCAGTTATCCAACCGGTGCTCGAACCTGGAGCGGCCATTTCGGCCGGCCTTTCGCCGCAGAACGGGCGGGGGTGGGTTCCACTTCGCTTCACCGTGTGTCGGACCACGATTACTAAGCCCCTCCGCCACGACAAAGCGAGAACCCGTTGTGGGGAACAGCCACTAAAGTTGCGCCTGCTAATTCTCTTCTTCTGTCTATTCTCGACTATGCCGATGTTTGCTATTTTGACTTAAATGAAACGAAACTTTATAAGTTTGAGCGTATTCAAAATTTGTGTATACGATTCATATTTGGGCTACGCAAATTTGATTACATCTCTGAACTTCGCAAAAAATTCAAGTAGCTGTCAATCTGCCTTCGCAGGAATACTCACATTCTTTCTATTTTATACAAGATATTGTTCAATCCTCTAACACTTTCCTACCTAAAGAATCAATTCGAATTTATTTCCGATTGCCCCAGTCGTACTCTTCGCTCTTCAATAAATCTTTCCCTTCGCGTTACCGTGCATTCCTCTTCATTTTTCCAAAACTCCTTTTCCCCGTTACGGCGGTTCGCTTATGGAACTCTGTACCGAACCATATTCGTTTCGCCAAATCTCTATTTTCTTTCAAAAAACACTTAAGTAACTACTATCATAAAGTTTAAATTATGCATTCTGTCTAACTGTGCTATTGCTTGTATCTGTCATCAAGTGTTGTAGTTTTTAATTATTTAGTGCACCACTATCTTTTCTTTGCTTTTGGTTCACGTCTTCCTTTTCATTGGGTTGTGTGGAAGAAATTGCTTTTTGATCAATAAGACCGCCCATTGTATATTTATGTATATATATAATGTATTCCATATCTTGTAACTAATGTACAATAAAGGATAAATAAATAAATTCACTTGTGGTAGGTCTCTGTTGCTGCATATGGTTTAAAAAGTACCATCGCAGTTCTTTTCTTTTGTTTTACGTGAGGGAAATGTCTTCGCATATATGCTCTTGCGGGGGCATGGACAAGTTACGTTGGACTTCCACCGCCTAAAACTCCCACGATGTTTTACCTTCGTCGCTTTACGGCGGGGTCACGGGAACACTTTCACACATATCAGCGGCCCGGTGCGTGTCGGCTACACCACGCAGCTCCCATTCGGGGTGAGAAATCTCTCCTCTTTTCACCTCTGTAAAGGCGTGCCTAAACATAACGCGGCGTACCACAATATCGAGACTTCACTTCTCCTGCGGCTCCACTGCTGCCGTATCCACGGTGCGGCACTGCTTAGTCGTGGAGGATAGAGAGAGCGGCGAATCGCAATACCGACACTCCTCTCCCTTTGTGACTCCACTACATTTGCGAAAGTCAGTGCAAGCTAGGTTCCGCAGCGACCATCGCAGCTCCTATTTCAGCCGCCGAGCAGTACTGTGCGGATATTAATGTATTCCAGTATGAAAGGCGTTGTACCTAGTCCAAAGAGGTAACGAGACTTAACTTTTGACCCAAGGCGACGAGCACAATGTACTGATTGCTGTATACATAATTTAACATAGCGCTACGTTTTTATGTGCAGGCGTATTACTTACTATCAGGCGAACCGTCTCACTCGCTTCGACGCTTCGTAAATAAAAAAAAATCTGAAGCGTTCTTATAGTAGGCACGTAAAATTATATTTATACTAATGAATACTATAATGGTCTCTCTCATCACTGACTACGTAAACAGGTCACTGAATTCAGTCAAATCTAAGAGTTAAAACACTCAGAGCATTTTAGCGCTCAAAGACTCCTTAGGCTTCAGAGTGAATGTGGAGCACGCAATTTGTTTTAGAAGATATTTCAGATCTCCCAATTATTATTTGTACAATAAGCTTCAGAAGTTTAATAGAAATTATAGAATTGTCGGGATCTTAAAACATCTGTACAGACTGTATTATTTTATATTATATACTCTCTGCTGGTAGTGTCTTTCTTGCCGGACACGAAAAAGTACTGTGCAAACATTACTTTGTTCCGGTTTGAAGAGCGCTAGTGTAATTATTGAGGTAACGAGACAACATCTTATGCCTCAAGGCGATGAGTACAGTGAGGTATGTATATAATTATAACTAGCGCATCGTTGTTATGGGCGGCTTATCACTTACCATCAGGTGAACGTCCTCATCGTCTCGTCGCTTCGTTAAATAAAAAATATGATTTATTTTTAGTCAGACAGCTTTCATTTGCAGACGTCGATGGATTGACACTTGAGTCGCAGCGATGTCGTTTAATCTGATCTCTGGTTATAACAAATATTGTGTATACTCATATAACTCGAGGCTAGTAATAATACGACTACGACCTCACAACTCCTCGAATTGTCTGTATGTCTGCATGTTTTCCGCTGTTGTCTCTATATGCCGTTTCTGTTGTAATAAATCGCAATAGTAATTTCCTTAGAAGACTATATTATATAATTTATCATTATATGTATTATAATTGTTAATAAATTGAATATCAATATTAATGGCTTATTTCCATTTCCCGAATATAAATTCTCTTACTGTTTCATTTATATATATATATATACATACATAGAGGTATATATAAATGAAAGCCACTGGATGCGGCTAACGCGGTACCGATCGATGTGGAGATTTTTGATGGAGACCTATGTCCAGTTGTGGACGTCTTTCGGCTGATGCTGATGATGATATGTATACATATCTACTTCAACCTTTATTCGGTACTAACATATTGTAAACAGTATGATTGTTAGCTATTTATGATTTTAGTATTATATATAACCTATTTATGTGAAGTATGTTCTGTTTTATTCCACAGACTAACAATATCTCTTGCTTTCAAGGTTGTCTGTTAGAGAATGCTATGATAGCATTAAGTTCTCTCAAGTCATTACAATCTTTTCGCGATCATATGTGCTAAAAAAAATTAAATGTCGTGTAATAAATAAACAAAATTACAACAAAATTGAAAAAAAAGTTTTACTCAATTATATGTGTAATATTCGCGCAAGTATAAGAAATCATTATATTTTGTCTTGGATAAATTTTAAGTAAAATTCCATACACTTGTTATGCGCAAATCCATTACTTACTATCAGGTGATCGTCCTGTTCGTCGCTTTCATATACATAAATGATCTCATGATTTGTTTATTAGTTCTTAAGAAGCTAGATATTCATTTGACGGTAAATGATACGCCTGCTGACAACGTGGTGGTAGTTAAGATTATATGCAGCATCATAATGTGAACGTCGCGTTGTGATATAAGATATTCAGCCTCATTATCCTTGTATCATTAGCTACAACGCCCTTCAAATCGGAACACATTAAAGTTTGCATACTACTTTTTTACAGCGGAAATAGGGAGCTACTGTGGTACCTGGACGGACTCCGACAATAGAGACCTGCCACCAGCACTTTATATTATGTAAATGTACATTAGTAGCCGTATTCAGTAGATTATCATCATCATCATCAGCCGATAGACATTTACTGCTAGTCACAAGTCCTCCCCAAAAAACTTCACATCGATCGGTCTTGCGCTGCTCTGAGTCCGGCGCCTTGCCAACGTCCGTCACAGTCTGTATGGCATCCGGTACCGCCACGCACCAAGTGCCGTCGTTTGTAAGGGCTCGTTTCTTATCACGCTGGTCCAATGCTGGTTAGTGGGAGCCAGAACCTCGTTTGTTGATTACCAGGATGCACCACCAGCAGGTGAGGTTGGCTTGAGTCTCGTGAGTTGTTGGGAGGGACCCCTTACACCCCTTAAGTAGAATATACTTATAACTACATGAATACAAAACATTAATATTGATGAAGTTACAGACATCAAAGCAGAATCAAAAAGGTTTTTTTTTTTCATAATGGCGCTGTTATGAAAGTAAAATGAGTCATCAGTGTATCATTTATCAAGGAAGGAAGAATGCTTTGTGAAAAAGTTTGACCTTGGATATTTTGGCTCAACTTTTAGGCTATTTAAATGTACGTATTTTATTTATCTGTGCCCACTTTTGATGGGGTGAGTTTATTTGGTTTTTGTTTACTTCCTTCATTAGAAATTTTTTTATAAACATTCAGTGCGATTGGGATATTATCGATGACGTTTCTAAACTGATGTGGCCAATTAGTTCTACTTTATGCTAATCGTGGGCTAATTGTTAAATATTGATGGACTTCCGACGGCTCTTTTTTAGAATCTATTTTTTTTACTACTACTTGCTCTCTCTTCTCTTGCACATTTTTCAAACTCAAACCAAAGATTTGTTTATTAAATTAGATTTGCACGTCAATAGTTAAGGTATTTATCATATTTTATATGACATGATACTTTTAACAGCTCACACATGAAGTTTCGTTTATTTCTTTGGTTCTACAAAAATCTTAAAATCGCCGTGGAAATAAATAAATCGATTACATAAATATATCAGATCAGTTAACTATCTAAATTGAGTAATTAACGTAAGTTATATTATTTTTGGAATCACTAAAGTTTTAAGAGGGGCATTTCATAGTTACTTTAATAAACCGTCACTTTCATAAAAAAAGTTTAAATCGTTATTTGTGCATTAAAAAAAGTATACTTTTGAGAAAGGTTCATTTTAATGCATAGCGCAACAAAATAATAAAAAAAATCACCTTAATAAAATGAAAATTAAATGTAGCAATGTATGCGACAATCGATTATAACTTCTATGGGAATAGTAATCGATAATCGAATACTTTCATTAACGCTTATACACTACTCTCTCACTATGATCTGGGAGAATTATTAAGTTATCTACAAAAAAAATGAAATTGGGAATCAAGTTAGACTGGCTAAAAACGCAACTTGATATATTTTTTCTTTTTTGAGAATATTGTACTTTATTAATAAATGTCTACGGATTTTCATCAAGTGAACGCCATATTTATTAAAGTGATTCCAATGAAGAGCTGATTAGATATAAGAATCAAATGTAACATATGTTACATTTGAAAGTTATGAAGTCCAGACGTAACGTTTTAATTAAGTTATAATAAGCACAAAGTATGTAGCTTCTATAAAGATTTGTCTGCAAGAGATATACAAATAATTTTTAAAGTTAACGATAAAGTAATGATTATTTTCTTCTTTCGAGAACTTCCGCCCAAGTTAGGATTAAATGTAGTTGTTTTTTTATCCTCGTTTAATACTTATTAAACGATAATAAAGATGAACAAAGCAACCGGATGTAAATAATTAGCTCTATTGGTGTGTTAAAAAATAATAAAAAACAAGTATGAAAATAATTTTAAAGTCAAATAAAATTGTGTAGATGAAATATTTTCGATTCTGATAAAGATCAGATGTTGCCATAAGGATCATAGCTGCTGTTGAGACAAATGATATTTCATATATACTAGATACTTCCGGGCCTATGTTTTGACCAACTTTTGGCAGCGAGCCACGACTGCTCGGTCGCTTATTAAGCAAGGATGTTGATATTATTATGAATACAGTATCACTTAATAGGCATTTATCCTCCCCCGTGTTTTAGTGAATATAGTCATTCAGCTTGTGGAGAGATAAGTTGTAATATACTTTCATGTTAAGGCCAATGACTCATAACGTTAATTGTTACCTTGCCAGAATGAGCTATAAATCCAACAATCGCATAATATTTATCTTTCCAATTCGTTACCTTATTTATACCTTAGTACCTAAATTTAGGTATCATTTTGGGTATTTCGTACTGGTTTCTGACTTAAATGAAATTGTTAAAGTAACTATAATTTATGATCAATATTATGTGATTATTAAGATGTGATAAGAATTGTTCACATCATTATCATCATCAGTAGGTACACGTCCATTGCTGCACGTAGACCACATCTTGCTGCAATTGAAATTGAACATCGGCTGTCGGTTATGTTTAATCTGTGACAAGGAATTGAAGTAGGTTCTTAAGTCGAAACGTAGAGATGATCAAGAGATCTAAATGATAGTAAGTGGCGCTCACCGTCTACGACAATGCTACTTTAGAATTTGGTTACATGATGAAGGGTGGAGACTAGTATTGTTCGTTGTGAATATTTATAATTAAAAATATTTTCGTCAGCATTAACATTATTCTTTTGAAAGGCCGAAGACATTTTCTTCGTTTCTATAAAAAAAAGCGCTATTGGAGTATCATAGGTATTGTCACAATTCCTTTATTTATCAAACAAAAGAAATATCTCCATTGAATTGCTACGGAAAGTTTTTCGAATTGGCATTTCTTCTCCATTTTTTTTTTCTGCCGAATACAATTCTGTTAAATGATTATGTATCGATAAAGATTTCTCTCGCGAAAATATTTGTAATGAAATCCATGAAAAAATGTATAGGTTTGTTTTAAGGCGATAAAAATCTATGATGTTATATGCTCACCGTCGACATCTTCGATGATTATGATGATGTTATTGTAAAGTGCGTTAAAATATTTATTTCACGTATTTCTTATAACAGAATATTATTCTATTTAAATATGAGGATTTATATTTAAGGTATAAGAATTATTGTTAAAAGTCCATTTATATAAACAAAAGTTCTTACCAATATGCTTTTAACTGATATTGTTTAAACTTAATAATGTCTATATTAATATAAAGTATTAAACTATTATTGATCATTTAATTGTCTATTTCTTAAGGAATCTTAATCACATAGCTCAATTGTTGTAAATCTTCATCATCGTCAGCCGATAGACGTCCACTGCTGGATTTTCCTAAAGATCTCCACGGTCAGCATGGCATCGGGTACCGACGGGCATTAGAGGCCGTCGTTTGTAGTAGTTCCATTGGGAGGGTTTGGGCTATTTCCTACCACGTTAGCCTAATGCGGGTTAGTGGGAGCCAGAGCATCGCTTTTGATTTGCAGGGCGCACCACGATCAGGTGAGCAAGACTTCGGTCCCGTGAATTATTTTGCGGGGACTCGTACACCCCTGTAAATCTTGATAAAATAAGACTGATCCATAGGTTAAGATCTGTCTTAAGTAACTGTTCCGATCTCGAGAGCATTTTAACAATAAATAAGTCTTTAAGGTCTTAAATCTGCGCCGAAGCAGATTACATCTAAATCCTTTGAGCTATTGAATAAAGATGTTGATGTTCGTAACAAATCTTTTTATTTGATTGAGAGAAATTTACAAAGTATCGTATGAACATGCAAATTATATTATCATTATCATGAATATTAATCAGCGGTAGTCCATAACTGGTATTAAGTATAGTTTATGGAACATATGGAACATTGAATTGGCTATCTTCGGTTATACGGACCCTTGCTACCAACTTCCTAAGGTTGATCTTCGCATGTGGTAAGGCAACGTTCAAAGCTTTTTATTTTTATAAAGAGCCTCTCTTACTCTTGGCGTATTCTGAAAGGCTACTAAAAAAGGAATAATTCTGGCAGTAGTATCCTGTCTGCTCACGATTTACTCTACCATGAATTGAATGTGAATAGAGAATGGATCTGCAAGTCACGAGGAAACAGGCGATTGAATGAGAAAGGAAGACCTTCATCAATTGTTTTCTGAGCATAGTAAAGACTACAAAGCAAACGGCTCAATAGCTTAAGTAATTACAGTAAGCTGCAATTGTAACGAAAGGGGTGAAAAACACTATTTTGGGGATGGGTATCATTAGCAGTGGATGTATATCGTTGGGGATAATGATTATCACGTTTTTAATTATTGTCATTGAGTTTTTCTTTTTGTTATAAAACTTTTCCCTTGAAGCTATAAACTAGGGTTGATGTATGCTTTAATATGTAACTCCTAAAGATAACTTAATTTTTATACTTACAGCTATTTACATATTACTGTTTCTCATACATATACTTAGATTTTTTACTCAATATATAATATAATTATGTACTTTTTATTTTCAATGCAAATTTCCACATTCCTAGTTGTCTTATTCCTAATTAACTGATTAATATTACTACTTATTATATTAAGTTCATTTCCTTTACCAGCTCATGGCTTTCTTTGATGTATAAAAGACACCCCGTTAATTAAGATTATGATGATACACACTGCATCACAGCGCTGGTTTTGATAACACAATAAAACTCGTTACCGAAGTAATTTCACTAACTATAGCATCCTTCAATACTCTTAGTGTGACGACGTGATGTACTAGCTGATCCTTGCCTGCTTTGCTGGCTTCCTTTGGAGAAGGAATGTTTTGAAATCCATTTTAAGTGTCTTATACTTGGAGAAGGAATATTCCTATCAAATTTCAAGTCTTCAGGTCTCATGGTTCCAGAGATATAATGACGAGTTTCTAAATAGGTGGAAATCTCTTACGTATATATTAAGTGTTATTAATAAGTTATTGGGTTAAGTTTTACAGTCCAAATAGAAACGCATGAAGTACTCCAACACAAACATTCCCAGTGGAAGAACCGGAATCAGCGAACTGATTTACGTGGAAGCATTTTTATGTAGGGCACGAACATCCACGTAAATTAGAGTGGCATTTCAAATATTTTATATATTACAACTTTTTCAATTTGGTTTTATTTATTAAATGGAAATTGTTTAAAAAAAACATCAAGCAGTAACTATATATATCGATAATATAGCATTATCACATAGATTATTGTATGGTAAAGACAGATTGCGGAACCATATGAATCAAGTGTTAGTTCGTCAAAATGGTGAATGAAGCGACGTCTGAGCGAGATGATCACCTGATGATGTGACACGACTGCCCATAACACCGTGGCGCTGGTTAGGATGTTACACAGCATCACAATCTGATCGTTGCTTCGAGACAAGACGTCGAGTCTCGTCACCCGAAAAATTACACTAGCTACAGCGCCCTTTAAACCGGAACACAGTAATGTTTGCACACTACTGTCCGCCGGCGGGTATAGACGCTGCGGTGGTATGTACCTAGACGGTCTTCAGCAATAGAAATTAGAAAACTCCCAGGAGTACAGCCATTTAAAATGTTTTGTGTATCATGGCTTAAGTTACCCAAAACTTGAATGGATCTGTTTTTCTTGACTTGCTTAAAAAAAAGGAAAAAGTAAAAAAAAATTACATGAAATTGCTGCAAAGACGGTAGAATAATACATGCAGCCTTTTATATAGATTAGCATAGTTGGAAATGAGGCTTCGTCAAGTAATCGGATTAAGGGGCTCAAAGCTACCTCGAAGCTTTTATTTGAACACTGTAAAAAAAGGGGGCAACAAAAGCGTTTTAATATCTTCATTTATATTTAAGTAATTCTCTTAATCAGCTGTTGGAGCAGGAGGATCTTTAAAAGGAGACCACGTAAGCAAGCGAAGAGTGAGATAATTATTTGCAGGAAGGAGTGATGATTTGGTTATGATTGCAAGATGATTGTTTAGATGCAGGTGAGGCAAATTATCTGTAATGATCATGATGATGTATATACTTTAACTATATGTGCCGATAGGACTATATTACCGGAAACCGTCTAGGTTGGTACCACAGAAGCTCTTGTGTCAGCCGCCAAATGGTAGTGTGCAAACATTAGTATTCCGGTTTGAAGGGCGCCGCAGCTAGTAAAATTACTGAGATAACGAGACAAAGTTCGAAGTTTCAAGGCGATGAGCGTGAGGTTCAGTGTATACCATCCTCACTTGCGCCACGTTGTTATAGGCAGGTGTATCACTTACTATCACGTGAACTTCCCGCGCGTCTCGTCGCTTCGAAAAAGAACTCATATAAACAAGGGAAGGAACATCATTTATTTATTTTTTGATGATACAGATGTGTTCTTTGGTGGTAGTCCAGAAGTAGCCTATACAATCTTCTCTTAAAGGTTTCCTCATCATAGATCATCATCCGTATTAATAAAATGCGGGCAACATCAAATTGTTCAAGGTATTTTTACAATAAAATCTCGCCGTCTAAATTGGATTCTCTGAAGCATTATTGAATTAACAAAGTACGTTTTATTGTTCTCGGATGGGATTGCATTATGTAAAGGTTCGTTCGTTCCGGTTTCAAGGGCGCTCTAACTAGTGAAATTACTGGAGTAACGAGACTAAACATCTTATGTTTCAAAGCGACGAGCACAATGTGGCGAAGTTTATAACATTTTAAGTAGCACCACATTGTTATGGGCGGGTGTATCACTTCTTATCAGGTGTACGTTCCGCTCGTTTCGTCGCTTAATTGAATAACAAAATAAACGATCATTTAATTAAAGATGAAGATTGTTCTATTGAAAATGATGAAAGACTTTAATGATTGCTTTACCTACCTAGATGGACACAGGTAACGGGGACATACCACCAGTTAAGTTAATACAATCGAATCTCATCGGGTGGAATGGAAACTTTGAAGATTTTTTTTAAACATTCCCCGTGCATCGAACCCTGGAATGCAGACGGGTAGCTGAAAGTATTTATGAACTTTTATTAAAAAGTTTCTAGTGCTTCGGCTTTGCGGCGCTTTAGCGTATCAGCGGAGCGGAGATTTATAAAACTTGCGTGGATTTAAAGGGGATTATGAAACCGTTGAGCGGACTTGTGGTTTTAGCTGAGGGATATTAAAATGGATAGAACTGGTAGACATTTTCAATATACCAAGCTTATGTATCGATATGTATCTTATTTTGTTCCCTCATCTATCTATGATGATATAGATAGAACTTGTTGCCGGTGAACGTTTAGGTGCGAATCGCAGCTCCGATTCTACTGACAAAATGTAATGTATAAATTTTGTGGCTTTGAGTTTGATACTTAACATCTGGCGACTCAATCCAACGAGGGCAATGATGCTGACGAGGTGTAGTATAAATCATCCTAACTAGCGCCACTTTGTTACAAGCGAGCGTTTGTGAAAATAAAAACAGCGCATAGCTTTTAACATTGTTATCTATCTTTGATAACGGTTATTAGATCATTATTAATTTATTATATAAATATTTAATATAAGCAAAATTAAAATAATGCACTTTATATCTAAAAAAAAATACTATCGATCTAGTGATTTTTAGAAAGAAAAACATTAATTAGTTTAATATCAGTTCAAATCTAGTGATATGCTACAGACGGTAAGAAACACTTGAGTAACATTCAAGTAATAACACTACTATTTTTCATCTACTGTAAACGGATGAATTCGCAGGCGCAGTAATGACCTAATGTTAAGTGATAACTTTAAAAAAATGATAAAAAATACCACTAAGTAACATGTGCATGTCCGTTCGCGGATTTTAATAGTGCGGCTTTCGTTGCTTAGTAACCGCACGGTGGAAAAGATTCTAGATGAAAACATACTCTCTGATAACTTCTCCCAGTGTATATCTCGGAAACTTCTCTCACGATACAGCCTAATCAATAAAAAAAAATTACTTGAAAGTATGAATCTTTCTTATCTTTATACAAAACCATCATAATCTATTGTTTAATATCGTTTAAACATAAATCAGTTAAGTTACTGAAGTTGTAAGACGTTAAATCATTAATTAAAGCATCGAACAACGGTAAGAACATTAAACTTAACAAAATCTCAATTAATGTCCAAAGTTGAAACAATTATTTCATCTATAAATCTTTAGATTTAGTTTTGGTAGTTGTATATAAGAGATTTACATAATAGTTTATATTATTAGATCTCGATTTTAACTTACTTTTTTTTTGTTTCGCAGGGGAGGAGAAAATCTTCAAAAAGATACTCTGTCTTTTGAGGGGAAGTCCGAGTTATGTACAGCTTTTTACCCACTAAAACCCCCTCGGTGGTTACCTTTGGCATTGGGAGCGGTCACAGGATCTCTGTACGGAAACTAACCGCAGCTTCTTCGCTAACGCTATGCTGGAATAGCACGTCCAGTGGTCTGTTTTATGCAGATCATATCAGCCTAGAGAGTACTACTTCAATGACTGGAGGTTACGTTAAGACAATGAGAACTTTCATCCCTACCGTCAACGAACCCCAATCGCCCCATCAAGGTAGGGGAACACCGACCACGCCACTACGGCTTCTTTTCCGAGCGGGATCTATCCTCTCTCCATCCCGCTCAGCTGCATTGTTTTCTATCATAACACTTTCATAACCGATGGTTACGGCTCTCCTGGATCCTAAACTACTATCCTTACTTAGCTTTACTTTAGCAAAACCGGGGACGTTATTCAAAAAAACGTGAATACTATCCAAGTTACTGAAATGAAAATGCTGAGATGGATCTGTAGCGTAACTGGTCTCGATAAAATCCGCAACAAGTAGGTGCGAGGTAGCTTTGGTGTGTGGGAAACCACCGACAAGATGAAAGAAAGTAAACTGCGATGGTTTGGTGACGTAAAAAGAAAGCCACCTGACTACATTGACAATTTGACACTGCAGCTTTCTCTCTCTGGTCGAAAACCCACAGACAGACTCAAAGCAAGGTGAAAGGATGCAGTGTCAAAAGATAAACGATGATGTCGAGGACAGAGCGAAGTGGAGAAGAAAAATGAAGCTGACCCCACCACCATGTTGGATAATAGCTAGGCTAGAGAGAGAGAGATTTTTAGATCCGGATCCGCAAGTCGTGAGTCATACATAATTCGGCAAATAAGGTAGACATAGTTTATAACTTGGCTTTACTTTAAGTTAGAGGCTTTAAATTGAGTTATATCCAAATTAACTTTTTTACTATCTTGGACAAAGCAACGTGGTAAACCAAACCTTCACCTGATGGTTATAAGCCTGCTCATCACAACGTGGCTTGTTAAGATTGCGCCACATTGTGCTTATTGCCTTGAGACTTAAGTGTACTTCGTTAAGTGGTAATGGAAAAAGAAATCACCTGATGGTATGTGATACGCCTGTCCATAACAATGTGACGCTAGTTTGCATGGTATAATCTGCACCAAATTGCGCTCGTCACCCTGAGACGTAAATTTTCAAATCTCTTTACTCAAGTAATTACACTGGCTATAGCGCCTATCAAACCGGAACACGGTAATGTTCGCTCAGTACTATTTGATGGCAGAAATAGGCGCTGCGGTGGTTTCTCCACGTAAGGCACGGTGGATTCACTGAGTACTTTTACAGGTTGAAGCTCAAGGAGTGTCCCTAGTGCCACTGTGTACCCCGCGGCGGACTAGACCGTACTGCACGTGTTGACTTCCTGTCTCTTATATGGTAAAGAGCGCTTTCACAGCCGGACGGATAAGTGATGACGGAAATTGTCGCATATTCCTTAAATACTTTAAGGAAGTAATGAAAGACACCATGGAAAGAAACAAGAACTAAAAGTAGAGTATACAATTGTAACATCTACGTGATAGAATAGATAAGAAGATAAAATAGTGAATGTAAAACAAAGTAAACAAAATATGATAAATGTAGAAAATAAAAGAAAAGCTGTAAGTAAATAATAATAAGCGGCGATTGGAGTTTGAGAGGCGATAGATGAAAGAAGAAAATAAGAACATGCAAAGAAGACAAGGTATAAAGATAGAAAGCGTGAAAGGAGAAAAGAAAATGTAGGAAGTAGGGAAAAGAAATGAACATAAATAAAAGAAGAAAAAGAAATACTGTAAACACAACGGAGGGGAATGATTAAAAAAAGAGACCCACCACATGTAAACACGTGTTCGAGAAAACATTGGTTTATATCTTAGAGCAGAGTCAATGAAGAGTCATTATTATCACCAGCCCTGTATAAAGACCATAACCAGCATCAGCAAAGGTCGGTGTTACCAGCTAATTTTATGTGGAAAAGGTTTTGCTTTCTTTATTTATCTTTTCTTTGTTATTACCTTTTTATCTTTTATATGTATTAACAACATTTAAATAAGCATCTAACTTAATTATTAAATAAGTTTGTCAAATGACTATTAAATAGCAAACCAGTTAAATGGATGACCAGGAATTACTTATATGGATACAGAATTAAATATATTATTTAATAACATTACTAATAATCCTTCGCGGCTATTATTAATTACTCTCACAGGATCCAAGCCGATCTCACCTGCTCGTGGTGCGCCCTGCTAATCAACAAACGAGGTTCAGGCTCCCAACAAGCCGTATTGAGCCAGCGTGGTGGGAAATGGCCCAAATTCCCTCATATGAATCGCTTTGTTTATTATCGCGGGGAAAATCTTCTTAAAAGATACCCTACTTTTGGGGGGAAGAGAAGGTTCTGTGGGGCTTCTACCAACTAAAATCCCCTATCTCTGTCACTGCATTAGGAGAGGCTCCAGGATCTTCTACGGAACGCACCGATGCCCTCTGCACTCCACGGAAGGGCATAGCCCTCCATAGCACCCACGACGTACTACGGCAGATATAAGACCATCATGCATTTGCTGTTCTCCTAAGACTTGCTTATCGAGCTCCAAGGGTCCCCAACCTCAAAACTCACGAACTCAAGAATCCTTTTAGTCGCCTTGTTCGACAGGCAGAGAATACCTTAGTCCTGTTCTTAATTGCCCGAGACTGCTGCCCAAATTAATTCCTACCTGATCGATGTGCGAATCGTTGGAGGGGCCTATGTCCAGCAGTAGATGTCCATCGACTGATGATGATCATGTAATTAGAGCGGTGTCTGCTAAGGTTGGTAACATTTAGATAGGTGGTACCACAGATTCACTAAGACACTGTGTTAGTCCATCGCTGACTGTTGAGAAGACCATACTTCGTACAGTGAGATATGTGAAAGCGACGAGACCAATGTGACGCTCATCTGATGGTGATATGTCTGCTTATAAAGACACAACTGTAATTAGGATGATATACACCACCTCATTAGACTCTTCCCCTTTAGACATAACATTGGTTACACTTTTAAGTTACCTACAACGCCCTTCAAACCGGACGACAGTAATATATTACTGTTTTACTAGAGAAATAGATCGTACGGTGGTAAATTTTTAGATGGTCTCCACCATCTGTGATATTCATCTTTTATTACTAGGAATGTTTAAATATCGAGGATATCGGGTTTGAGTCAGGGTGATACTAGAAATACTCTTTTCAAGACAGCTTGCTTCATCATCAGCATATGTCAGCTATACTCAAGCAGAGACCAGCTGGACTTTTAAAGTTGATCCACCTGATGTTATTAAAAGCCATTTTTAATTGCACCCCTATTAGTATAATTGAGCCCGATCGAAACGAGAAAAAAAAAATTACGCATTAAATCTTTTCAGGATTTTTTTAGCTTAATTAAAGCATTCGTGAGAATTTCAGAAAAAAAAATCTTTACCAACTATTGACGCTATGGCTAATGCACTTTTGTGACCCCCATGAAAGCTGGTGGTAGGTCTCTGTTGCCGAAGACTGTCTACGTGAATAACATCGAAACGCCTATTTCTACTGTCGAATAGTACTGTGCAAACATAACTTCGTTCTGGCTTGAAGGACGCTGTAACTAGTGTAATTACGTAACGAAAGTCAACATATTACGTCTCAAGAATATATCATTCTAACTAGCGTCACGTTATGGACGTATCACTTAACATCAGGTGATGTTCGTAGTTGGATATACCAATTATCTGCATATTAAAATTTGTGCTTTAAAATCATATAATAATTAACGTTCTTTGTTGTTCCGATTAAATGCAATAAAATATCAGGAACAATGTTGGTCCTGATGCCGGCGCTCCGCTGCCGACGAGATGAGCTTTTCCCGTCGGACGGAGATTTTCCCGCCAGTTTCCCAGCAGCCGGCGGATGATGTAGACGCCCGGACCGTAGCGCACGGCACACAAAATTTTCCGATATCACTGCTATTTGTTGCTTTCGTGTAAAATGTTATTAATCAAAACTAAGTGATCATATTTCCTCTGTGCTTGTTTATTTAAAGTAAAAGACGATATAAACTTTTTTTTTATGCTTTAAAGTTTCGTTAAAGGTGTAAATGTAATTATTGAATTTAACCTGCGGTTGGAGTAATCGGTTATCGGTAAGTATTTGAACTGGTTATATTTTTATGATATTAAATTACTAACTAACTCTGTTAGAGTTCAATAAATAAATACTGAAATTTAATTTATCGGTTAATAGTAAGAATGATAAAAAAATAGTTTTTTTTTTTTGTATTCACTAGTATTAAATATGTCTGTAATGACTATACTTTGTCGCAGTGCAGTTATTATTGTGCTGCCTAGGCGTGCTTAAACGCTAAGTTATTTAAAAAAGTAACATATAAATATATATATTATTCTGTAAATTATAATTACAGATTTATTTTAATGTTTATTTATTTATAAAATTATTGTTAAACGTTAACTAAGCTCTAACTTTCAGCCACTTGAATGTTGACTATTATAATAATATGGATAATCAATTAAGTTAATGTGTTTATACTTTTATATTAAATATTGTTAAGAGTATTTAAAAGATTGTTTCTAAAGAGGGACATGTTACATATAAAGTTGTAACCCAGTAAAAAAAAAAATGATGACTAAGTGACGTCACATTGTGCGTATGATGTTAAAACAGATAGAAGTGACGGACTTTGGTGCTAATCCATATTGATTGATGTCCAGCGAGTTGGCCGCGAACTGGTCGGCCATTTTAACTGATATCCAATACTTTTATTGATATCAATGACATTTTATTAAGCCCTTTATCAATACCATATATCCAATATTCAAATGACGTTCATTACATGCTATTGTAACACATAACTCAGACAATATGAAGGGCTGGTGCTAACATCACATAAAGCAGCTTCTGGGGAAATTACTTAATTCTTTTCCTGGTCTTCATTAACTATATTCGATTCATGTTTAGGTGAATTGTATATCATTTCACGCGTTTCCTGTATATGTAATTGTAATATTTACTTAATATATTATTAAGCGGTGGTTTAAATACCGCAGCGGCAATTTACGGCTTTTGTTGGATTCCGGACCATCATATTAAAACGTTCTGACGCAAAGGGATATCTCATTTTGGTGCGAGCGTCCTTTATAAGGTCCATTCATTTTGTAAGCTTGATGAAAAACACAAAACGTGTAGATAAACATGAGGAAATGAGAAATATGCTTGCATTTGTTCCTAAGTATATGGAAATTTTGTTTTCATATCAACTTGGATTGATTAAATTTAGTTTTAGGTTATCTGTTTCTATGTAAGTGATATCCAGAGATTAAATCACTTATCACGAGATTTCCGAAACAATTGGACGAGAAAATTCAAAGTTTTGTAGATGTATTGAATCTGTCGTTTAGAGATCAGTTAAGAACAGATTTTACAAAACTTTTTCCCAAAGTGAGTAGCGGAGATGTTTCAGCTAACAAATTCGGCGGGGAACAGCTAGTTATACGTATACGTATGCTAATAGTGAAAATCTATGTAATTAATTTAAATCTAGATTATTAAAATCATTGAAAACTACTTACGAAAAGTAATTATATTTGCAACAAGGATTTATATGTCCATTTTCTAATATATATACGAGTATATCATAGATAAACGTCCAGCTGGATATGGACCATGTAAGTTCACTTACGACTATTTTACCTCTTTTTTACGATAGTACGAAGCGTAATTGTTTATTATATTCATATAATGCATCATATAGATTCATATGCCTTATCCTTATAAATTTCTTAACATTTAGTCCAATCGTGATAACTTCTCGCCGAATTACGAATCGGTGATAAAAACGTGCCCCCACTTCGCTGTTGGACTGCTAATATTTGGGGAATTGTGCCATTCATAAGCTTGGCACGCAACAGTCCAAGTTTAGTGGTAATGAATGGCCAAAACAGACCTCCGAATATTACAATCTACCTGCAATGTAACGTAGGGGCCCTGCCGCTGCGGCGAACTACGACGCGTAGAAGTTACGATGATCATAAATAAGACGGCGAGTATTGTTACAGTTTATAAGGAATAGTATAATGAAATAAAAAAAAAATATTTTTGAACATAAAACTATTAAAATATATACGAAACAGATGAAATAATTTTGTTAATATTACAGCTATTTGTAGATTTTCTTATCTTTAATATATCACTTCTTTGCAAATGCTCCACATTATATATGCGCTTTTATAAATCAAGATTTGTTGTATTGCGGAATCTAACTCTCCCAGATTAAGAATAATCTGTATTATATTGATAGATATACACAATTATATGTATAAACATTATAAAATTTGTTCAACAATATGCTTTAATTATATAACTGCATGTGAATGTTTTCTATCTTTTTTCTTTCCGGTCGATAGGTGTACAAGAAGAGCCCTGTAGTCTCGGGCTAATAAGAATAGGACTAAGGTAAGCCCTGCCTGTAGTAGAACTAAAAGGGTCTAGGAGTTTCGCGGGCCTTAGAGTAGTAGCTCAGTGATAGTGCCCTAGGAGGGTTTGGCTTTCCTCAGAGACGTGTAAACACAAAGTGTAGAGGGGCACCGTAGCGTTCTGTAAGAGATCCCGAGGTCTCTTCGAATGCACTGATGCAGACCACCGAGAGGGTTTTAGTGGGTAATAATCTTACATACACTTGAATTTCCTCCAGAAGCAGGGTATCTTTTGGTGATTTCCCCGCCCACACCAAAAAAACGCGTATATTAGCACAAGAGGTAAAGAACGTCGTGTTTATTTTCTCTTCCAAGTATTTAATAAAGCACTTTGCGTCTGAATATCCTCCTGATTAGGCAGACATCGTAAATTTAACATAGCACTGCAACTTTTTTCTTATGTACTCTATACAATCCCAACACGGCCACTTTACCCACCCTATACATACAGCAAACAACGAAAGGGAGGGATCATTGCAAATTTAAACGTCGAATAAATCAACGCTACTGTTCGTTTAGGAATCGAATTGGCGATCCTGTTATATATCACAAAGGATACATAATTTTTTTTTTTATCAACAAAAAGAAAACAGATCAGGTTATCTTTGAAGTGCAGTCCAGAGAAATTCAGTTGACATGTTATTTAAGAGAGTAAAGTGATATGTTTCATCTGCTGCGATCAACACCTTCCTCTCTCTCCCGTTGCGTTTAATAGAGAAGGATTATACGAAGGTATAACAATATGCTATTTAGAAGTCGTTTAAAAATAATAAGGGAAGTTGCACCTTTATTAGTTACCAGATGGAATTTTTATTGAGCATCATCCTGCTTTCTTTGCCATAAGATGTAAGGTAGCGTTGTTCTACTTGTTACGGCTTCTTTTAAACGGGAACAAAATAATGATCGCATACTTTTACGGGTAAAGTGAAAATTTCAATACTAATTTAAATTAATCGTTTATCCACTGATCTGCCATCTAATCATTGGTGATCTTCCACTTTGTTTCGAGCTAGATCTGAGGACCTTCAATAAACGATACTCCTTCCTTGAAGGATTGTACGCAACGTTGGTCCTTTGAAGTTACATTTGTATTTGGACGATCTTTCTTTTGAACAAACTGCCACTGTCAGTTAATTTATGTTGTAGAATAGTTTGTAGTATTAAATGTTAGTATTTAAGTAATAATAAAAAAACTCGTTAGGGTGTACGTAAGATCCAATAGAAGCAGCTCATTTAGGTGAGTGCAAGTCGTCTTATAGCTTAAAACGGCTCTTTTCATGGATCGTTTACATTCTAAAGACGCGTAATGTTCTCTCATACGTAATATAACCCGTTGCAGGTAATGGCCTACCGTTTTATATGCTAAGAACTTTCCAGTACGATCTGAAATGGTTGAATCTAGACATCTTACAGCTTAAAGTTATTCCTGAATCAGTTTAAGATGATTTTACTTACAAGTTATTTAACACAAGTGACAAATAGCCCAGAAGAAATCAGTATTAACACTTTAACCACTGCTTCGGGAGGCTGTTGAAGTAGTGTTGTGAAGTTTGGATATTGTCCAGGTTTTTTCGACTCTGTTTGGCTTCCGGCTGTTTATGTAACAGAGTATTATAAGAGAGCACGTTTCACTATCCACGCCTGCTTTGTTCACATGAAAAAGTCCAGATTTCCGTTAGTTTTCAGTAAAATCTATCGTAAAAGTTATCCAAAATACTTTCTTTCTAAATATTTACCTATCTTTTATGTACTATAATGTCGTTGTTATTAAATTAGTATCTACCTACCAGTAGAGTGTATTTCAGAGTTTTCATGAACAATTATTATTTCTTAGTTACTAGTACTAGTAATTCTGTATTATAATTTTTTACGTCCAAACCGTATGAAATCTGGAGCTTAATTTCATAATCACTACAAAACTATTTTGACTATCAAGCAGTAGTTACTATATTGTATTAGTATGGAGTAGATAATTTTCTAAAGTTAACTTCCGGTTAGTCTGTACTGTATTATGTAGTTGTTATATAGTCGTACCTAGAGTTAAATTTTATAGGAAGTCCATAGGTTTTCTTTGTAACTTTTCCGAGTCCTATTCTAAGACAACAATCGGAAACGTTTACAAAGCTCTCGTGGGTATGAAGCTCGGAAGTAACCGGATAATTGCCACGAATGGAGAAAGGCAAAGGGTCTTCATGATGCATCCCTTCCATTCATTTGTAACGACATTTGAAAAATTTCGTATCAATAAAAGAGAAAGTATCAAAAAGTGGTTGTAAAATTTTCACAGGTAGCTTAACTTTATACTTCTCGTTGTTTTTTTTGTAGATGATATTTTCTTTCAAGAATAACATCGTTAAACTGTGTAAAGCTTAAACTTAAAATATAGTTTCATATTTCAGGGAAAACATAGTGAAAAGTTTATATACATGTATTATTATGCATGTGGGCGGTGCTTTCTCTGATGCAGCACTATATTCTAAAGCTTCATAAGCTTATTTCTCAGTTTGTGTACAAAATAATTTTTTTATAACTACAGATAACTTGTTAGTTAAGTATAAGAGATAATCGTTAAATATTTTATGTATAATAATAGTTTGCAGAGTGTTTATTATAGATGTATCCTATTATTCTTTTTTGAAGCCAGTAGGACCAATGCAAAGCTTATAGTAAAATGAATAAGTTAATAAAGTTACTAATACAGCCGTAAAGCTATTGATAATAGAACTTTATAATGTAGAAAATTCTTAATTAACTTCACATTATTCGAAGACAGCTTTATCATTTGACTTCAGATCATCTGCCTCTCGACACTTTAATACTAAATAACAACTAGGTAAGAACCGCGATTGTTAGTCTACCTCTATAACATTATCGCTGTCTTCCAGTAACCATAAACCGTGATATCGTCATTGGAAATTGAACCTGGTGGTATGTCCCTTTTGCTGGCGACCGTCTAGGTTGGTACCACCGCATATCCTATTGCTGCTGCCGATTGAATGCGTGCGATGAAGAATCACTGTGGTAACCTGATTTAACATCTTATCTTTAAAGCAGCACGGTGCGGGCGTATCTCTTACCATCAGATGAAAAATTTAATCTGCTTAATTGAATCGTCCACTGCTGGATATAGGGCCTTTCACAAAAATCTATACATCGATCAGTCCTATGCTACAATCAGCATGGGACATGGCATCATCGGGCTCTTAGCGTCGTCGTCTGTATATTTATACGGGAAGATTTGGGCCATTTACCACCACGCTGATCTAATGAGTGTTGGTGGGAGCCAGAGCCTCGTTTGTTGATTAGCAGGGTGCACCACGAGCAGGTGCCGTGAGTTTTTGTGCGGGACCGCTTTACACCCCACTTACTTACACCTCTGGCGCAGTGACTCAAAGTGAGTCTTGACATCCGACACATGATACTACACACCCCAGTAATGAGTGATGATTTTACCCCTATCGTTTACTCAAAAGAGTTAAGTCGTCGGGAACAAAAATCTGTTGTAAGCATAAACTAGAAAACATCAGCTAATTTTTATAACTAAGTTTTCTTCAAGTCGTATATCAAACTGAAAACTAGTAGATCAAAGTCGGCGTAGACATTATGATAGATAGATAACGGACTTGTTGTAAACAGACACACAAACACACATACATATAAACAAACAAACAAGACTTTTTTTTATGTAATATCGATTTACTGCTTTAACACAACGTAATACTGATACGACCAGGAGTTACCATGCTACACACAAACACTCTTAATGTCGTGTGAAAATACCAATACCTTTTTTTGGTAGCTGGTTAAAATCTCATTATCACTATCATCATCATCAGCCGGTAGAAGTCCAGTGCTGAACATAGGCCTCATCCAAAGATCTCCGCATTTGTCAGTGTTCATGCGGGGGGATTTGGGCCATTTCCCACCACGATGGTACAATGCGGGTTGGTGGGAGCCAGAGCCTCGTTTGTTGATTAGCAGGGTGCAGGGTTGGCTTGGGTCCCGTGAGTTGTTGTGCGGAACCCTAAAATCTAACTATATGTATTACGAAAATGGATTTCATTTGTTCGCTGATCACGTGAAAATTAGTGAACATATTGTCAGGGGTGACATGACCATTCGACACGGAATATTTTGTAGATGGTTATAGGTTATTTATTTTTTGAATTCCATAGATCCTTCATAATTTTATTTCTAATTAAACCTTTTAAACATTTACATTTGGTATTATTTGTGCGGTTGCTATAGTAACGGTTGTTATAGTTTTTTTGCGGTTTTTGTTGTTTTCGTAGAATATTTCAGACAAATTTTAGATTTCATTTTATATTACTGCAAACAAAGCGGGCGGGGAACAGTTCATCATCATCATTCCAACCGATGGACGTCCACTGCTGGACATAGGTCTCTTATAATGTGTTCCGCAAAACACGGTCTTGCGATGTGTGAATCCAGTTACTCCCAGCGATTCTTTTCATGTCCTCTGTCCACCTAGTGGGGAACAGTTACACCCCCTTTAAAAATCCACTTTATATCTGTTTTGCGCGTTGATTTTTTTTACGAATCTATTTTCTAAGTCCGCGATTATCCTCGTGTCTCCGGTAATGAATCCGATTCCTTTACCGATCGCATTGCTTATGTAGCATCCGGCTGGGAGCACCTTTCCTACAATCCCAGTCAAAATTTCCATAAAATTCATTAGATCCCTCCTGAAGAAGGTTCTCCCTTTGTCTTGTTTTTGTAGACGACGCTGAGAAAACATTTTGGTTTGTATAGAGAACTCTGTCGTAATTGGAAGTGATGCTGCACGATTTAATGAATTGTTAATTTTGGCTTAGACGTCTGTTAACGATTAAATTTTAATATCAAATCAAAAATTCTATTAAGGTTGTGAAGAGAATCTCTATTTTAAAATGGATGGTACAGTTGCTGCTGGTGCAATTATTGCGTTGGAGATTTCTCTTCTCGCTTGAAGATACAATATCAATCATCTTTTTTTTAGGCGACGAAATAAGGAGAGAAGTGAAACGTTCACCAAATGGTAAATGATTTACCTGTACATAAGAATGTGGCCTTGAGACGTAAGATGCTGTCTTGTTATTTCAGTAATTTCATTAGCTACGACGATCTTCAAACTGGAACACAGTTATGATTATACACTTCTGTTTGTCGGCAGAAATATGAGCAATATGAGATATGGGAATATGCGGTGGTACTTACCAAGACGGTCTCCAGCAACAGAGGCCTACCACCAGTAAATCCAAATTGTAGCTTATAGAAGCTTTGAACTGTATTGGGACAAAAAAATGTCATTAACGACTATCTTCTTTGAAAAAAAAATAATCATGGTGTTGACCTATGCTATAAGTACTAACATATACCACGGGGAGTGTATCAAGTTATTCAGAATTATTCCTGCTGCTACTTTCCAGCAGAGCAATACACGACACAACGCCAAGTTCCATCCTCACGACCTAAATGACTGGCGATCCTCCACTATGCGTTTCGAGCGCAACTTTTTACCACGTACTACCACTTTGTCGTATTAGTTGTCGCCAGCGGTATTTCGGAACCATTAGACATGGTGATCTTCAAGAAAAGACCGTATTACTCCCTTAAAGATCGGCAATTCAGCTGCGATCCCTCTGGTGTTGCGACTGTCTATGGATGTAACTGATCGTTTTCCACCAAGTGAACTGTTCGCTCGTTCACCTACCCTTCCAAAAAAAAACCTCATTTAACACTTAAAAAGATACAGTATAATATTCTTATTCTTCTTTTCAAGTGAAATGTCATAACAACTCATTAAAACTTCTACAAAGTTCTCGTAACTTTTTGGCAGTTAAAACGTAAACAGATCTTTTACAAACACAAAAAGAAAGTTCTCGCTTTCAAAGGGAAGTTTTCGCGTGTATGAAAATTTTCTCATAAAGAAAATTTATACTAATTATGAAGTTAATTTGTTAATTAAAAGAAG
The DNA here is from genome assembly GCA_029030555.1 of Ornithoptera alexandrae. Lineage (NCBI taxonomy): Eukaryota > Metazoa > Arthropoda > Insecta > Lepidoptera > Papilionidae > Ornithoptera > Ornithoptera alexandrae. The sequence goes on along the minus strand of JARDVY010000023.1, from coordinate 3,100,845 downwards.
CAACTGAAGAAGAAATTTCTATACTAAATTTCCGGTTTTGTACTGATCGTATAAATTTGTTCGTGTGAAACGACATAGAGGGTAATATTTATTTAAGAATCGTAAACAAGACGAGGGAATTGTTTTTGCATGTCAAGTAACAAATACTACATTACCTAAAAGTCTATATTTTCAAATTAATAGATCTATTTTTAAAAGATTATTCACATTATGGTTACAAACAATCAAATAAGATTGCTGATGAAAAAGTTATCCCGCTCATAACAACGTGACGTTAGATAGGATGATAATCGTACGAAATATAAAATGTTGAGTCTCGTCACCCTAGTAAGCCTTTCAAACCGGAACACAGTAATATTGGCACAGTACTGTTTGGCGGCAGAAATAGGCGCTGCGGTGGTACGTACATAGATGGAGACTTACCACCAGTGAATATATAAATGAAATGTGCCCAAAATGAAAATAAGTAAAGCCATGTTGGTGACAAGCATCAGCAGTTTTGGTCACCATCAAACAACCATAATCTATGTAGATCGATAGATTTGGGTTTAAGGAATGCTTGATGTGGCTACACAGTCGTTCTGTATATATAGCCTTGAAATGTTTTTTTCTAGAAAAGATAGAAGCTTTTAGAATTACTCTCCCACATTTAAGTTAGGCTGCGAATAAACCGCCCTTATTTCTATAGCGTGCACACGACTCAAGGCTTGAAAAATACTTTTCTCGCTTCGCTTAAAAATTCAACTCTATTTCAGAAATACTTCTACCACTAGTATTGCATGTGCAATACTCTATGAATACAAATGTATTTATCAAGTGAAGATATTCCTCTCATCTCTGAGCAGTTGTTGTAAAGCATTCGTTAGTTCAGACTAAGAGCATTGTCAAGTATGTGTTGGTTTAACAGGGAAGTTCCACGTAACGCTGTCGCGATGGAAGAGTATCCTTCGCAGGATCTCCTCTTGCGAAAATAAGATCCGTTGGTATAGCAAAGGACACAGGAATTGTTTCAATGGTATGTAATAAAAAAAAAACAACCAACGAATTTTGTTCTCACCTTTTAATCGGCACTAAAATCGTGTCCTGGCTTTATAAAAGAAAGGACATAATCTTCTATATTTATATAGAAGAAGTAAACATACAATTTGGTAGAGGTATTAAAGCTTCTGTCATTTAGAGGTACTAAAGAATGAAATTATTCGAAATTCTTTTTCAAAGAGGATTGCGGGGGAATTACAACCAGGAAAGCGGAAGGTCACAGCTAGAAATATATAATAATAATTCTATATTAATTAATAAAGTACCCACAGCTGGGACTTGAAATCTTTAATTATAATTTTAATGCCATTTACACCGACCAAGCTGATCTAATGCTGCTCGGTAAATATATGTCCCCGAAAGCTGTCAGTCTTGGAACATGCCGGTTTCCTGTTCCATGTTTTTCTTCAGTAGAAACCCAAACTCAGTGGGCATTAAGCCTGTTCCTCTTTGGGACGTATAACGCGTGCAAGAGTTTTACAATCTGATCTTTCGCTGTTCCAATCTATTTGGTATAGATTATAATCCTCATTTAATTTTTTTTTTTTTGTTACACTTTTATTATATTTATATAATATTCCATAAGTACCGGAAGTACATCATAGAAGAACACGGAATGTATGAAGTTGTTTGAAAAAAAAAAAAAAATCTAATTTTAACAACAAGTGCTCCAGGAGCACTTGATCACTCTATATGCTAAACTCCATAGCTCCGTGGTTTCGAAGCCTGGACTCGTTATAAATGGCGCTGTGAGTTGCATTTTAGATTTATTTGAAGGCTATAGTTGAAAAGAACTTTCTGTAGCGATGTTATTTAATACGATTTGAAAGAGGAGAACTGTTGATGGAGAGGAACTGTTGGAGGATAATATTTGTAAAGGAGGAATAGATCTTGTTGAGGTTTTTTTGTTAGAATGTTGTAATATATTTTTATATATAATTCCTCTGCATTTAGTATGGAATAAACAGTCTAATAATAAATATGTTATCACATGTTTATTTTTATAGAATTTCGATATATAACAGTGGTTACTATATAAAAACAGTAGATATAGCTCTGATATGAATTTATATATATATACTCAATGTTTTAACACCTGTTATGTATCATCGATTTTTAGGTACGTTGAAAATTAGACAATAATTTCTATCAAATGAATCAATGTTCTATTGATCAATGATCTAAAGCCGTCATTTACTTCAGTTAACAAAAATAAACAGATAATATATGAAGAAATTAAATTTTTCCAGCTACAGTAGTGAAAACAATACTTGCTGGGTTATCACTGATGTATAACCAGAATTTGTAGTTTAACAGTAACTATATTTCTTATTACAAATAATAACTAAACATAAGGTTAAATTAATATGTGTGTATTCCGTACAGATAACATGGTATCTGAGATTGGATGGTAGATTAGTACGCACAAAGGAGCGGCGACGGATCTTATATTTTTCTTATCTAAGATCGGAAAAGATGTGTACGGTCCCTAAGGATTACTATGGATTAAGTTCAGTATATGTAAGATAAGTTAAAACTTTTCTATGTGGAAGTGATCATTTAATTAGAATCAACGTCTGCAGTTTCATAGATGATGATAAATATTTATTTATTCTGTTTATGGTAACAAATCATACTCAATCTTAAGATGAGGTAGTTAAGGATACATGTTTAACTTAATATTTTTAGAGATGTTAATGTGTTGATATTAAGTAATTGATATAAATGTGAATGCAGGCTTTATTGCGACGCGAATTTATGCATATTCATTTCGCTCAGGTCCCAATTGGTGCGCATAATCGTGACCTAAAAAACTCTTTTCACAGATTGCTAACAGCTTTCAGGTGGTAAACCCTGCCCCCAATTCTATTCCAAACATAATACTACAATTCTATTCGGGGCTTAATACTTGTGCGAGTTATGTGACACAGCAGGGTAACGGTTTTACGGTTTTATCGTTTGGATGTAATATAGAGCAGTATTAAATGGCACCTTGAGAGAAATCCGTACGTACGCTCGTGGGATAAGAAACGAGGAAGAAAGAGCTTAGCTAAAAATTTTCATTTCACTTACCTGAAAGAAAGTACTATTGCTTAACTATAATAAATGAGAGATTTTGGATTATTCCCTTAATAAAACTTTAAATAAATTTACATTATCAAAGTAAACTTACTCGCAATTTTACAGTATTAAAAGGATAAACACTCGCAGCATCCCTTTCCGTTCACCGTATTCATATATTAACTGAACATACGTCAGAAAGTTTGTTAGGATTTCGTTTGTTGGACTTCGAAATGAAACAGAAGTCCTTTTTATATCTATCTAGCTTCGAATACCGAAAACTATGCGTGTTTGATAACCAGAGTTTGATGAATCAATTCGGTTTTATTAGGGTTAGACCGAAACTCATCTCTAATAAGATCGAAGCGTATCTATGGTGCCTCGGGGAGTTTACGAGATGCTTTTAGGTGTTTTACGGTCCATACAACTGTTTCATTTTTGTTTGCAACACCAAGAACTTATACGAACATATCCACATCATAGCAATGGTGTATTACAGTGAAATTTATCATTTACGATAAAAAAAAAAATTCTCGATACATGAAAATATCCTTTCTACGAGTAAAATGTTGGTGAAGAGAAAGTTTTAGGATACACGTAATATTTCAGTTTTACTTTTATTATACATAAAATAGTGTCGACAAAGTTCTAGTATGACAAAATAATAATATTAAACGAGCTATATAACTATACAATAAAATGTTTTTGTGCTTTCGTTTGCTATATTAAAAACACAGTAAACAAAACAATTAGTTTTCAGAGTCATGCTTAAGCGAAACCACAAATAGATCTCCGTTCACTGAAAAAAGTATACGAACATTACTTTCATGTATAAGTGAAGCATTGACTTAATGTAGTTGAAGAGATAATAAATAACGCATGAAACTGATATCTGAATAATACTGAAATAGTAACAAATATATATATATAGATATAACACCGGTGTGAGATTACAAAATGCCACTGTGTTTAAACTTCAGTCGGAATTTGTAGATTTGCAAGAGCTACCCGCCGGCGGCGCCTGGCAAGACTGTTGGCCAAATGGCATCTGTTACATCGCTTTGTACATTTCATATTTCAGAATGTACAGCTGAAGCGTACTACAAAGTGTTTCTATTTTTTTTTTTTTTTTTTATAAAACACTAAATAGATTCCCATCGAAAACTGTATAAAGTGTATCTTACCCTTTCATATATTCACAGATATTTTCACATTCATACAATTTAGTAAGTTCATAACTTATATTTAAAAAATTAATAAATATACACTTACTCCTTTCTTCTCCCATATGAATCCTTATAAACGACGACCTCTGATGCCCGACGGTACAGGTGGTCATGCTGACTGTGATAGACGTTGGTAAGGCGCCGGAAGCAGAGAAGCGCGGGATCGATCTATGTGGAGATCTTTAGAGGAGGCCTGTGTCCAGCAGTGGACGTCTGTCAGCTGATGATATACTTACTAATTATACTCGATACGCAGCACCATATTATACTCGTCGCTTTCAGATATAGATCATAAGTCTCCTTACCGTAACAACTTCACGAGCTACAACGTCCTTCATACAGGAATACAGTAATATTCGCTCAGTGCTGTTTGACGGTGGATACAGGAGCTGCGGTGGTACCTAGACTGACCATCAGAGACCTAACAACAGTGTTTACGAATGAGATAATAATATTATAGCTATAATTAAACTTTTAGTAAAATTTTTACTTCGTAGTTAAAAGAACAGTTATTTTTCTTATATATGCATGAGGAATGAAAAATTTCCGGAACTTTATCCTGAAATGGAGAGCCAAACACATTTATCCACCGTTAACCAAGTGCGGGTTGCAAGCATCATATATTCATAAAAAACTCTTTATTGCCAATTTCCTCACCATGTTCTTCGCCGGATGTTCAAGCTCGACGGCAATCGACCGCCACATAAACCAAGCAATCAAAGCTTCACCTTCCGTTTGTTTGTTTTTAATTGGAGCGCTACCACTTCGATGCATACAATAGAGGTTATATAAACAACATATTAAATAATAATGAATACAGCGGAAACGTGAATAATTTTAAAAGAACACAAAAACAAGCGTCTGTTTCCGGTTTCATTTGATACTTCGTTTATTGAAATTTTGCTTTTCAGCAGAGTAACATTAAAATAATAATGAGATACGTTGTGTTTCAGTTTCAAGTTGCAGATGAGAATAGGCTGTATTATTGGAATGAAAAAACGGTAAATTTTTTTTTTTAATATTTCGCTTTTGTAGAACCTACGCGATGAGTTGAACGATCACCTAATAGTCAGTGATACGTTCGTCCATAACAATGTGATGCTATATACAAGATGATTACAATACAATACACCTCCTCGCTTTGAAGGATAAGATATTGTTCCCTTCAAACTGGAACAGTAATAGTATATAGCTGGTCCAGGTAAACAGCATCCTAATTTTTAATTCTTCTTTCTAGCTGTAGTTTGATATCAGTTTAATATAGCTAGTGAAACAAGATATATAAAACACTGTCTTCAATATAATACTGTTATATTGTTGCTAATATGGCAAAAATAAATATTTAACCCCTTTTTCCCCCTCCCTTATCACTTATCACCATGAACAATGATGTCGTTATAAAAATGCATAACAGTTTTTTATGATATACAAACATAATATGTAGAGCAGTCTATTTAGATTTGTTTCTAGGTTATACTTAGTATATTAAGAATCAATAGACGAACAATATTTGACCCTACGGTGACCTTTAATTTCAATGTTTTCGTTTCGCGCTCCAATTAATATTAATAAAGGCCTCGTATTGCTCCCGGATTGTGATTTGATTTGGCACCAGCTCGCCTCTCAGGTAATTGAATGCTGCACGTTTGCCTGCGAACGTTCTCGTCGGCGGTGTCGACGAGTTTTGATTTACTTTATTCCACCCAATTCTTTATATGATGAAGCCAGTTTTTTTTCTAGAATATGCTCACAATTGTGGAAAATTTCACATGGTATTCAGTGACAATGAGGCCGTAGATGGTAAATCGTTATACCTATGTATATATATAAGCTGGGTACAGAATGAGGAAATTCTGCGGCGGGTGAAAGGGAAACGGGAGCTTTTCCTATCAAAAAGCGGAGGACAGCATATCTAGGAAATATTGTCTGAAATGCCAAATACAGTGTTCCGTAGTTTGAAATAATGAGGAAAGTGGCCAGAAAGAGAAAGATCAGTCGCAAAAACAAGTCATGGCTCAGCTGATATATGTCCACAGCTGGACATAGGCTAACGATGCTGGGATGCGAGCAAAGCGGGATGGATGGACGTGAGGAAGCGTATGTTCAGGAGCGGAAGTCTGTCGGTTGATGATGAATTATTAGCGTCAGGAGACTCAACATCGTACGTCTCAGGCGATGAGCACAATCATCCTAACGCAAGCGTATCGCTTACCATCAGATGAACGTCCCCCTCGTCTCGTCGTTTCCTTGAATGAAAAGAAAAACAGCGAATAAAAGAGGAAACACTTCAAAAATAACCAGATATACGAATTACGGTTGCTGTTGTATAAACATCCTATCATATCGTATAACCGCATATTTATTTAATACTATCGCTTCATCTCCACTGAACGCCTTTTCAAACTTTAGTCGACTATTAACGCCTACGTATTGATCGTTTTCAGGAATTATAGACAATAAACATAAACTTACTTACACTACGACATTGATTTCTTACTCTAGGTCATACATTTGACGTCATACGAAGTTATTAGCCGTAATCTAGACTTACTAGACTAGTCTATACTTGTTTCCTATCTTCCCATATACATTGACAGGAATTAAGAATTATATTATACCATAAAAAACGGATTTTTAATAGATAAGTTGTTTATTGTTCAGTTTTTTGTAAACTGGCAGAGAAGGTGGTGGTGGTAACTTATTAAATTATTATTAAACACCCTTCTCAATCTTCCCACCACTGGAACTTGGCGCTTTCTCTCACAAGGTGAGAGTCAAGGCTACTTATCAGCTACACTGGTCAAGTGCGGGTTAGCCTTTTACCTTAGCTGAAGAAAAGTAGACCTATCTCTAGTTGAATACTTCTAAACCTTTTAAACATACTTCATACCTTAAAAAAATTGTGTAGTTTTTTTTTATAAAATTATGCGAAGAGACTAACGAGATGTTCAATGGTGGTAAGTGATACGCTCGCTCATAACAACCTGGCGCGTCAGGATAGATGCACTGCATCATTTTGTTTTCATCGCCTGCGACATAAGATGTCGAGTCTCGTTACCCCAGTAATTACACTACCTACATCGCCCTTCAAACCGGAACACATTAATGTTTGTACTATTCTTCGACGGCAGAACTAGTGAAGCTTTGAGTGATTATGGCGGAGGCTTATCAAACTATTTATTGGAGTAAGTGGAGGTTAAAGTCCAGTAGTAGTCATTTGTAAGTATATGAAAAATAGTATTATTCCCTTTCTCTGTTCGTGGTGCACCCTACTAATCCACCCTATATGAACCCGTATAACCCCTAATGCCCGGTGGTTATGGAAGGTATGCTGACGGCGGGTAGGTTGCGAAAAGCCGCTGGACAGGCAGCTGCGCGGGGCCGGTCGATTTGGAGATCTTTGGGGTGGGGTGGGAGTAGGGGAGGATTATGTGATTATCATGATTATTCTTAAAAAAAATTTACACAGGAATACAGTTAGATACTTTTTCTTAAAATATGCTGATTTAAAATTCCGCCATCTGTAGCGTGCATACAATTACAGTTACAGACTTCTTTTTTTCTTCACAAAAAAATTCACTCCGCTAAATCTCTTCCTGAAAACTGGATATATAAAATAAATATTTTTGGAACTGACTGTATATACAATTATTACCTTATATAAATATTTCCTATATACAGATCTATGTGTAAAATGTACTAGATATATTGTTATATGTTAACGTAACAAAGTATACAATAGTTAGTTATAAAATCTATAAACTTAACCTTTTTATAAGGGTAATTTCATTAAGTTTATATATCACAAAACTATTGTTTTCTTTTACTTAAATAACAAATTACTTATTTAATATCGTTCGTATCGCAAGTTATTTGAATAATTTAAATCCGCTGAAACTTCTACAAACAAAACCGGAGTATGCCAAGTGGGGTGGACCCGGAACTTGCTTCAACATCAAACAACTAGCCACTAGTGTTTCATTAAATCTGAATATCAAACGTTAATTTATTTAATTCGGGACTGAATGAAAAAAAAAATTGATTTGTCAAGTAAATAAACGGAAGTACATAAACAGTCTTTCGAGCTACTTATTCAATTGTTTAATATTCAAATGAATGTTCGATGATGACTTTCATTATCGAGATCTACTATCAGTAGTTGTAGATAATATAGGGGTAGAAGCAGGGGTAGTTCTGTGGTGGGCTCTGAAAGTGAAAGGAGTGCCTGGGAAATACCTGCAGCTTATTCATGCTATGTACTGTCGTGCCAGTACACACATCCGGTCCACTGTAGATGAAAACGACAGTTTTGGGGTCTTGGTGGGCCTACACCAGGGGTCGGCATTAAGCCCGCATCTCTTCCTCCTGGTAATAGACACACTGACATCAAGCATATAGGGGGAAGCATCCTGGTGTAAGCTTTTTGCCGACGACATCGTAATTGTTGGGGAAGATGAACGCGAGGAGCTGAGCAGGTTGGGAAATGGTGAAATAAATTGAAGAAGGCTGGGCTTAAGGTCAGCAGGACTAAAACTGAACATTTGTTCTGTGACTTCGGCGGTAGCGCCAGCTTATCTCCAATTGCCTTAAATGCTGTATCTCTGCCAAGCTGCTCCGATTTCAAGGACTTAGGTTCACTCATACAATGCTACGGCGATATTGATCGAGATGTGAGAAGCCGAATAAATGCAGGTTGGATGAAATAGCGACAGGAAACTGGAACGACTTGTGATCCACTAATAACCCTTAAGCTTAAGGGACAGATCTACAAGTCGGTCATTAGACCTGTCGTTATTGTATGGAGATGAGTGTTGGCCCACCAAGGGTTCGGATGAAAGGAGATTACATGTGGCCGAGATGCGAATGTTAAGATGGATGCGTGGTGTGACGAGGATGGATAAAATTAAGGATGAGTATATTAGAGGAAGTCTGATTAGGGTGGTACGGGCACGTTATGCGGAGGGATGAAGGACATATAACAAAAAAAGTAATGAGAATGAATATGGATGGTTATAAGGGTAGACGAAGAGCGAAGAAAATGTGGATGGATTGTGTGAAAGATGATATTTGTAAGACGAGTATGAATTCATGACGGCTGATAGAGGGATATGGAAGAGGAGTACATACTGTGCCGATTCCACGTAGCTAGGAAAAGGGCAGGAGGAAGATGGGGTAGAAGCATTTTTTAGTAATTGGAGCAGGAATCCCGATAATGAATAATTAATTATAATTTAATTTTTTTTAGTTAACAAACTTAAAATTTAGTATCAGTGTGTATAAAATAATAATTCTATATTAATGTTTCACACAATACATCTTATAAGATAACCGAAAGAAAAAGTATGTTAGCAGAAGGTTTTGAGTAATTGAAATACGAGGGTTATCTTTTGACAGTTAGTCTTAGTCGAAGACAAATGCTCTAAGTTAGTTGTGAAAATGTTTCATAATCTTCTTTAAACTTTTTCATAACAGATTCTATAGAAAAATTATAAGTGGAGGTTGCGGTGAAAGATTTTCGCTTATTATGTTATTCATTATTAGAGGTGTTGTTTTTTAAGTTATTATGTACCCCTAAACGTAGCTTTACTAATTTTTTGGAATGGAAATGTTTAGTTAGATAATATTAGTTTAGTAATCTTATCAAAGCATTTAGATGAAACTTTATATGTTTTTTAGATATCAGCTTCAAAAATTTTTCTCTCAATTTAGAGTATAATACGCACTGCTTTGGCAATAACTAGTTTGTCTCTAACGATACCCTTAGTTTTTTTTTTTCAAATTAATGCGCAATTTCTGTAGTTATGAGTCAGAGAATTTGTTTAGATAATGAAATATATAATTATTAATAATTTAATATATTAATGTAAATGTAACCGTTTAATATAGGTTTAATTAACGTGACGGATTCCTGCAAGAGCGGTGAGAGGTCCTTCAACGAACAAAGAACTTCAACTACCCCTATGTTATTATTTTAAAATAAAACATGGTCGAATTGTGAATTGGATGATATTGTACGGCAAAATATCAGTTCGCCTTTGGCATTGTTCAACGAACCGACGAGTTGCATATGCAGTCACATCGAAGTAACCGAAGCGAAATACAAGCGATGCTGACGACGCTCCACCCCACCTAGCTTCATTTATCACAAACAGGAAAGACAAATTTGTCAATGTGTTTCTCAAACTGGGCATATATGCCCACTAGTGAATGTTAGATGCTTCTTCTGCTTAAGGTGCTTCTACAACTAGCGGAATTTGGCGGACAGTTCATCTTATTTCGTCTGGTCTCTTCCGAAGCGGAACAGTTGTGCTGCACTCGCGATCCCGTTCCATCCCCTGATGTTACGCAGCCACGATTTCTTTCTACCACCAACACTCCTTTTACCCGCCACTACCCTTGTAGCAATAATAAAGTTATATGAGCGACGCCCAAAAAATTGTGAAGGATGTTAGGTTTGTAAAATTGAAATCATGTTAAGGATTCGGAAGCTGAAAAAAGAGGTTTATTATTGTAATACATATTTTCAACAAAATATTTTTATAGTATATCCTTTGGAGGGTGAATTATTAAAAATAGCGCGAGCAAAAATGTTAATAGAGATATTGCTTCTGCTTCGAAGTTGAGATTTTTGGGGGAGGCCTATGTCTAGCTGTGGACGTCTACCGGATGATGATGATGATGGTTGCTTCTGCCGTTTAGAGGTCAGCTGAAAATGTATTTTACAAAATTACTCCTGTAAAGAGTTTTGCGGGGATGTTATCGCCACATGGCGGACGTGGAACAGCTAGTTTACATGACAGTTTTGTGCCAAAATGAAGAAAAAAAAAATTACGTTGACTCGTATCATGAATAAGTCGAGGATCAATCTGCTTTCTGAAAAGTAATTTTTTTGATAAACAATTGAAATAATAGTTCTTTTTGAACAACATCAAGCATTAAGTAGAACTTTCACAATGGCGTCATTGTCTTAAGTTTAGTACATTTTGTCTTTTTTCTTTATTTTTTCACAAAGACTTCGTTCTAACGATCGGGATGATATAAAACGATAGAAACAATCAGACGCAGAAATAGTTAGGATGTTTACACAGCATTAGGTTTTACGTTTATTCTCTCATTTCATTAGCTAGAGCACATTATATGGACTACATGTACTTATGATAGGCCTTTGTTTCCGGAGACCGACTAGGTAGGTACAACCGCAGTTTCTATTTCCGCCGCTAAACAGTAGTGTGCTGAAATTACTGTGTTCTGGTTTGAAGGCCGTTGTAGCTAATGAAATTACTAAATTGATTATATTGAGTTTCAAGCGAGCATATTGTTGTGTTGTGTATATCATCCTAACTAGCGCCATGTTGTAAAGAGCAGTCGTATCTGTTACTGCCTGGTGAAAGTCTCGTCGTCGTCAGTCGTCGTGGTCTGATTGGGCTGGTAGCTGGTGGTATCTTGATATTAAGAAGGCCTTCTCAATCTTCTTCCTGCTAGAATTAGGGGCTTTCTCTCGCAAGAACGGCGGCTAGGTTATATATTCATTACGTAGACCATGTGTGGGTTGGCGTATGGGTGGTACCTTATTTACGGAAAAATAGACATACCCCTCATTTAATGTTCTCGAACTTGTAAGGGGTTTTAAACAGGTAGGGTTGGGTATAAGGATTTCAGCGCAATGACTCACGGGACCCATGGCAACCTCACCTGCTCGTGATGCACCCTGCTAATCAATAAAAGAGGCTTTATAGAAATCTAAAAACGTTGGAAATGTTAACATAATTTAACTCCCACCAACCCGCATTGGGCTAAAGTGGTGGGAAATGGCCCATGTCCGCTCATTTAGACCCCTACAAACGTGGGATATCTTTGGGGGAGGCCTATGTGTGTGAGTGAACGTCTATCGGCTGATGATGAACCTATTAGTCGTAGATTCACGACTAATTAGTCTTTTAACTACATTACTTACAAGAGAACTTCTCTCTGTTGACATATTTACATTTTACATTCATTATTTACAAATATTTACAGCGAAACATTTTACTAAATGAAGCTAATTAAGTGATATATGAAAGGCTATTTACACACAGTATAGGTACGCCATTTGTGAAACCGGAAGTTGTTCGGGCGATTGAGTTACATTCGTTTCTAACATAAACCTTATAAAGTATAGTTTTAGTAATAAATCTATTAACAACTCGCTGTTAAAGTTAAATTGTTAATGTTGATTTTAACTAAAAAAACTGTTATTTTTTAAAAAACGTTATTTTGACTTTATCTCTACGTACTTCGTCTTTCATTATTTTGTTAACTATGCTATTGATGTATTATCTTTAACTAGAATACTGATAATATATTTTGAAGTAATAGAAAAACATCTAATTTTTATCTATAACTTTGAGACGTCATCTTACTTAAAAAGAGGATATCGCTAACACTTTAATGGTAAAGGACATTCTCTCCAAATCTAACAAAGGGTTGAGCAGAGAATAAAAGTAAGGGTGTAAATATTATCCAAATTTAGTATATATCGTTATATTCTCTATAAAGTTAAAATATTCTAAGGGAGGCTAGTGTATATTAATATTAAAAATAGCTGAGGTTGTGTATGAGAAGGAAAGCGGAAATAGATATTTAATGGTTACATGTAGTATACCTACCCACAGAATTCACTTAAAGGAAGTCTTACTGTCAAGTTATGTTATTTAAAAAGTGGTTGTACGATTTATTGTTTTGGTAATTTTTACTTTAACTTTGTTTTATTACTTTTATAATTAATTCACAACAAACGTTATATATATATATATATATATATATATATATATATATATATATATATATATATTTATTCAACATAGAAAAGGACATTGACCTTGTACCATTACAATGTAGCTCTAATTCAAATGTTGATATTATCATTGCTTATTAAATATATTATTTGTTGAGCATTTGTATGTTATTAAAGATATTTCTAATACTTATTTAAGTAGAAGTTATGGAGAATTACTCTCTACTAATTTATTTGTAGAAAGTTTTTTTATGTAATTAATAACATTTTAAACTTTCTTACATGGGATCAAAGTGAAATTGCTTCTTTATCAGACAGCGGTTAAAGTAACAAAGGTTTTAGTTAAGTGGGGGAACCATTTAACTGGGATCGATTTAAATTAAATAAAAAAGTTTCTATTAAGTTTGATGGCAGCCTTACTCGTGCATATAGAAAATTATTTTATCTACTTTAATCTTCTTTATGGAGGCATTAAAATGTCGTTAAAAAAAAAACGTTAAACCAATGTTTATGTTACATTAAAAACTGTTAATTGAGTTTTCGAAGAGGGCTTTATAAACGTATCCCATTTAGAAATGCTTCGGCAGCAGCTTTCGGACCAGACAAGCGTGGGGGAAACCACAGGAGAGGTCCCACGTTGTTTTAAATTCGCTGTGCGTGTTAAGGGATTACGTTCGCAATTTTGGACCCTCGGTTTCAAAGGATTCCTGTAATAAAATAACTGTTTTTTTTTTTTAATAAAATATTTTGTACTATTATTTAGGCTCATATAACACTTTTATGGGTACTGTCGTCGTTTGCTGTGTTATTAAGGAGGTTTACACAACATTGAATTTTGCTTCTAGTTATCTCAGCTATGATTCTCTAATTAGGATTGGAAGCGTAAGATGTTTAGCAGCAGAAATAGTTGTTTCGGTAGTGACGGTCATAAAGCCATAGATTCGGCTACCACAACAGTAATATTATTAAGGAAAATCCTAGATCATACTGTATGGATTACTATGGTTATATAACCTAGATGGGTTCTTGTAGACTTGCTAGTAGTAGTGACCGATCTTATAAGTTACTAAATTTTTTGCCATTTACTCGTATATATACGCTATTTATTTTTTTATTTATTTATTATTTTGCTAATCACTGGTGGTAGGTCTCTGTTTCCGGAAACTGTGTAGATATGTATGTATGTAACAGTAGTGTGCAAACATTACTGTGTTCCGGTTTGAAAGGCGCTGTAGTTAGTGAAATTACTGGGGTAACTAGACCTGACACCCGTCTTAGGGCGACGAGCATAATGCGGTGCTGTGTATACTATAGTAACTACCGCCACCTTTCCTCACATCAACCGAACGTCACGCTCGTCTAGTCGCTTTGTGGAATAAAAAAAGTATTAACAAATGCAAAATTAACTAAACTGCTGATTTTTCTTATTCTAGAAATTTCTTATTCGTTTGGGAAGAATAAGTAAATAGCGCGACAACTTTCGTTTACGGCGTACTTTTATGATTCGCGTCATCAGTCCGTGCTACCGGCTCAGCGAAGTGACGAAGAAAAATAAAGTAAGCTGACTCCATCACCACATGAGATAATGGCTAGGAAGAGAGAGAGTGAGAGTCTGTGGTACCGAGTGCTCGGTTCATTAGAAATTCATGTATTCATCGCCGAGTTTTCATAATAATATCGTTATATACAGCTACAGCGGTTAACTTTGGATCTTTGTTTGCGCTGCGTTCATTTCACGTCGCGTTAATTCTCTTATGAGCGAATAAATTTACATTTTTGATATAATAACGACAAGGTCTCATGATGATGAGACCTGATGAGACATGATGATTGAGACCTTGTCGTGATGATGATTCGTTATTGTTGTATACGTTAACATCACCCGCAATAGTTACACTAATAGTAACCGCAATAGTCACAACTACTACTTGTTTTCTTGGAGTCTTCTATAGTCGCCTTTTACGACAGAAGGAAGAGTAGCAGATGAGATATTCTGATTCTCACATGGAACATAAATGAATAAACATCTCTCCTAATCTTCCAATTACTGGATGCCTTGTTACACAATGACGGTCAATGCCTTCTTATCCACCATGCAGATCAAGTGCGGGATGGATTATCAATTAAAGCCGTTCCTCTTGAAGCACGTCGGATTCCTCGCGATGTTTAGTTTAACCGGAAGCTCAAGATCGGCGAGGATTAAAGACGCGGGTGTTACTAACTGTGCGAAAACAGCAAGAAGACCTTTATATGGAATTTGTATTCTCTAGTTTTTTTTTTAATGACGGTAACAAGCGTAATATTACATAATTAGGAAGATATCTTACTAGTCTATCATATTGCATTCGGCTTAATCACACAACTGATAATAAGGACGAAGATGAAGAACGCGCGCGGAGATCACTCCTTTTCATATAGCTATAACACAGTAAAGCTATTATAAAGAATTCATTATTTGCTATATAAATAATTCAGTTAATGTTAAATATATCTGTTATATATTTTACATCGAATGTATAGAGGAGCGTGAAGACTAAAATTTTATGATGAATATGCTCTCTGTATAAATTCCGTGAAATCCCGAAGCAGAATGCATCGAGCTCGACTTCAGTTCGACTGATATATTTGACAGACATTGGTACATGATTTTGACTAATACTATGCTCACGTGAAGATAGGATACACATCACAATATTATGTTCGTCACTATCAGGTATTAAGCTTCGTTACCCCAGTAATTCCAAAAGCTACAACGGTATTGAAACGGAAACGTAGTGATGTTTGCACATTGCTATTTCGTAGCAGAAATTAACCTTCTTAGACTGTCTTCAACAATATAAACCTACCACCGGTAACATGTACCCCATTATAATATAAAATTATTTTTTTTTGTTTAAAATAACAAATATATATAATTGTTATATTTTTTAAATTTATTTCTTAGCAAAGAATCGAATTGAAATAATATTTATAAATGTAACTCAACAATCAAAAATTTTATTTCAGGATATATTCAGGAGCAAATATATCTCCAATTTAAAATGAAAAAAAAAAAAAAAATTAATAAAGAAATAAATATTTGAAAAATGTACCTTTTAAGTTGTTTTGTTAATATCTGTTTTTTTTTAGTTTATCTTTAAAAAATCCTTTCTAGAGATCGCGCCATATTCCTATGATTAATGTTATGGAGTGCATTTGCTTTCATCAGGCTACTCCTCAAAGCGACCTGTTGATATTTGCACTCACGCTGCCGTTGAAGATTTATGATCCTTACTGTTATTGATTTTGTTTGCTCCTGAAGCGATCGTCATATTTTTTTTTTAACCATCCTGATGAGAAAACGTTCACCTGCTGATAAACACTTATGCACATAGATACGGTATTAGGATGGTATACACTGTAGCAGCAACACTCTTCAAACCGGAACAAAGTAATGTTTTTACACTACTGTCTGTTAGCAGAAATAGGATTCGGATCTTGCTCTCACGAGGAGAAGTTGATGGCGATTTATCCATCGCGTTGGTTAAGCGTGAGTTGGTAGATAATAAATGTCTACGACAGGTTTGGCTCTTAGTTCGTTGGTAGATGATAAATGTCAATGAAAGGTGCCATTTTCGTTAGTGTTGCCAGGTTTCTGTTGCCGGAAACCATTTAGGTAGGTACCACCGCAACATCTATTTCTGCTGCCAAACAGTAGCTTGTGAAATTACTGGGGTAACAAGATTTTACGTCTTATGTCTCAAGACGATGAGCGCAATGTAGAACTGCGTGTATTATCTTAAATAGCGCCACATTGTTATGGGCAGGCGTATCACTTATCATAAGGAGAACATCCGGTCCGTCTCGACATTACATAGAATAGAAAAAAAACAACAAAATGAGTAGATGAAAAATGTGCACGAAAGCTGAAATAACTGTCGGTTAAAGTTAAGATAACAAGAGATAATGAGAGATATGATAGTGTATAAATGCTACTGTTAAAGGCACAAGTCAGATAATTTCGTGACCCATTGAAAAATGATTCATCTCTTCGTTATCTGGTGCCTAAGGGTAAGTACTATTTTTTATGATTTTGTTGGAAGGAGTAATTTTTTCAATGCAAATAAATGGAAAAACTGATGTAATGGTATACTATGTTACTATGTATCAGTTTATTTTAGTATTATTCATACTTTATCCTTAAAAATTGTTTTCTCTATGAATAACGTAAAAAAGTATATCTCATACAAAAATTGCCAAATATTTAGATCTCATTGATCGTGGTATTTGTTTGTTTACTACTTTATTAAAGCAGTTTTTCTAGCAATTAAACCACATCATCATCAGTCGATAGAAGTCAACTGTAGGACATAGGCCTCCCACAAAGATCTCCACACCGATCGGTCCTGCGCTTCCCGTATCCAGTGGTTTCCAGGGGTTAGAGTGGTTCATATAGGCGACTTGGCCATTCTCCACCACGCTGACTTTATGCGAGTTTTTTGAGGCTAGAGCCTCGTTTGTTGATTAGCAGAATGCACCATGAGCAGATTAGTTTGGTTTGGGTCCCGTGAGTTGTTATGTGGGAACCCTTACACCACAACTGTTTTATATTTATTAGTAAATAATATTAGGTATGTTATAACAGTCTAACCGTATACTACATATATATTGAATTTTGTTGACAATAATAACAATATAATATATTTATAAATAAATCGAGAACTTCATAGACAACTTACTTCTGAAAATTGCTCGCCTACCCTCAATAATACTCTTCATTAATACTGAGAAGAATTTTTCATATTTCACATTGACTAAAAGCAAAGTGAATTTATTCAAACGAAATAGAAAAAAATATTGAGACAGTTTAATCTTACGCGAAGTTAAGTGTTACGTTTGGTGTGGAGAAAACTGTGCAGCTGTTGTTTAAATCTATTAGGGGGTTCAATCCTTAAGATAAAATCAATAACGAAGTTTAAACAAACCATGTTTTAAGTAAGCACTCATAACTAGATATTTTCAATGATCGTCATTCTAAATAAGTTGTACTATTCTAGAAAAATGTTTTAATATTGATTTTAAATATAAATCATGAATAATAATAATAATAATAAGAATAATATATCATAATATTAAAAAAACTCCAGACATAGTTTTTAGGAATGATGACAGTAGTATGATGCCTAGGCATTAATTAAATACTAAAAGCTGGTGTGTCGATGTTAAACTATCTATTTATTTATACAAACATATACGTATGTGTATTAATAGATATTAAGTTTATGTGATTTTTATTTTCATTTGTATTTAATTTCGTATTTCACTTACAACTGAATCTTTCTACATCTTAGGCGTAAAAAGCTCATAAGACTTAAGTCCGTCTGTTCTAACCTCCTTTTTAAATGTGCCAATAAAACTTTTACAGGAATATATGTTAATTTGTAACATGAAAAGCTTTCATGTTATAATATTAAAGTAGAGGAATGAGGGCTAAAGTCAACATACTTGTTTATATTCGAAGCAGAGATGATGCTTAAATTTTATCATTCCATTACATTGTTTTACAAAAGGTTTCCTCTTACAGAAATTTAAAAGAATTATCTCGAATAGTGCGAGAAAATAGCAGTCTTAATAAGCGGCAAAAGAGAAAGAGGAAATTTCAAAGCGAATTTTCCATGTGGTTTCAGTGAAATTCCACTCTCTCAGTTTATTCAAACGAATAAAGAAAGTAAGTGCGCTGCGGGGAGGTTTACGTTTTTCGTTTTGGTTTTTCTCCCCCTGTTATGTGTTTCTTTGAACTGCTTTTGTTTAAGTTCACTTTCATAATACTTAAGTAAACGCCTTGAAATAAAAAAAACGAACAACCTAAATCTATATCTTAACTATTCCCTCTTAGGTTACATGAATCGTATATCATTAATATCAGGTATTGGTTACTATTATAATTAATATTATTACAATTAATTAATAATAGACAATATTGTCTATTATTTTTAACAATGGATGCTGCTTTAGATATAAATTTTATTTAATGACCACTCAGTTGAAATTAATAATAAACTATTCTCATCTCAAAGACAGATGCTCCCAAGTTATTACTTGACTCTAATACTCTATAAACTTTAATGTTTATTAAATAT
Organism: Ornithoptera alexandrae; assembly: GCA_029030555.1. NCBI lineage: Eukaryota > Metazoa > Arthropoda > Insecta > Lepidoptera > Papilionidae > Ornithoptera > Ornithoptera alexandrae. Next base: position 3,081,628 of record JARDVY010000023.1, on the reverse strand, counting down.
TTATGTTATTGTATATATCATATTACTTGTAATAATCGTTTTATAGAAAAAAATAAATAAAATAGAATTAACTGCAATCGATTATAAATATATACCTTTGTTAAGACTTTTTTTTGTTTCGGGGCTTCATACCTTCGAATAATTATATCTGATGTATCTATTATAAATAAACCTGTTTTTATACTATACAAAAAATTTAATAGCTTTTATTTTTTTTTTATAATTAATTTAATATTTCCACTATAAAAGCACAACTCATGGAACAGAAACCTCATGAGGAGTACTCCACTAACAAAACATATTTTAGGTACTTTTCGAGACAATATTCAGTGAAGAGGTATTTTGTATAGCGCCCTTGTTAGTAATTCAACGTGACAAGTGTTTTAAGGGTTGAGTATTTTATTTTAAACAATTTATTATACTCTGGGTTCTACATGTTTAATATATTTACATATATTTCAAAGAATAATATAACAAAGTATGACAAGTTTAAATTTTATCATACTTTTTACTTGAAAATGAGAGAAAGAGACTTAGTTTAATACAAGAAATTTAAGGAATATATATATTTGCCGGTCGTTAAATATAATTAGACTTGATATTTGTCTGACAGGTTCCTTGAGAGCAACCGCAACCTCAAAAGACTTTCCATAACAAGCGTTACTATAGCAACCGCATAACTAACACACTACGAAAATGTTTCTAAAAGTTAATTAAATTAAAATAATGAAGGATCTATGAGATTGGTCATGTTGTCGCGAAGAAAGAAAACACATTTTAATTATATATATACATATATACACACACACATATATATATATATAGATTCCGAACTAAAATATGTTGTGTATTATCGAATTTGATGATTACTTTTATAAACTTTGTTATATATATTATAATAATATGTATTTAAATATTATTATTGGACTAAACTTACTTCACCGGTGGTCGGTCTCTTGCTGGACACCGTCTAGGTAGGTACCACGGCACCGGTTTGAAGGGCGTTGTAGCTAGTGATGTTACTGAGGTAACGATAATCAATATCTTATAAATAAGATAACGGTAAAGATAAGTTCAAATACTTATTCGAAGCGCTTATTGGTTATTCAGTAGGTTTTTCGTAGGTTATTACGAAACTTTCAATATAGTAGATTTATATAAATGATTCAGGAGATGTAATATGTTTCATTATTAATTTATCTTAATATTTGTTTTTATTATTGAAACGTTACTCTAAACAGCAAAGATGTCAATAAGATACTGAACTCATATGTTTGTATTTGTTATAAATTAACTCTTTAAAAACTTGTTAATAATTAAGGAATAAGTTATAACTGAGTAGATAATTAAAAAAAACTGTGCTAATGGAAAAATAGCTTGTTAAATCGTTGAATCATCAGCCGATAGATGTCCACTACTGGACATAGGCGTCCCCCAAAGATTCCCACATCGATCGGTCCAGCGCTGCTCGTTTAGCCGGGCACCAGGGGCCGTCGTTTGTAAGGGGTGATTTGGAGGGGTTTGGACTATTTACCACCACACTGGCCCAATGCGGGGTTGGTGGGAGTTAAATTGTTATATAAACATTTCCGTCATTTTTACATTTCTTAAACAGTTTATCCTCTCAACTTTTACTTACATTAGTAAAAGCATCATCATCATTATCAGCCTTTGTTTATCCGTTGGATGTAGGCCCTTTCCAATGTCTTCCACCAAATACGATCCTCGGCTTATCGCATCCACTCGTCGTCGTTCCATCTGGAGAGACGGCGCCTTACACTTCTGCGACCTGTACCCAACGTCCACTCCAAGATTTTTCTCCCGTATCAGTTATCACTGACACAATATGGCCAGTCCATTGCCGCTTCAGCTTGCAGGTTTTGAGAGCTACGTGGACAACTTTAGTTCCCCGTCGAATTTATTCATTCCAGATTTTGTCCCTTAAAGAAATGCCAAGCATAGCTTTTTCCATCGCTCGCTATGCTACTTTGAATCGGTAGACCAGCTCGATGGTCAGGTGTCATGTCTCTGCGCCGTAAGTAAGGCGGTAGTGAAGGCAAAGACATAAGAAAAAAATTAGTAGTACACTAATAAATTTTTTCATACTTTCTGAGTCCATAATCAACTGGTAAACTTCTCTCGTTTGGTTAAAATACTTTTTTCTTCTTCTTACAGCGTCTCTCCGACTAGCAGATGCTGAGCGACAGGTGGTCAGTTAACCAGTTAAAATATTAATAGGTTCTAAATACGGGATCAGTGCCCCTGTGACCAATCAATGGAGTGAATATTACCTGGAGTTCTACACACGCAGACTCCAATACGTAATATATGTCACGGACGTATTAGACTACGGTTGGTTCACTACACTGCATCGGGCATATACTGCGTATTCATATCAGACTCCAACTTTGATGTTTGTATTATCTATCAGCTGTTCCACACCTGCTTTGTTGGTTGTAATAAAGGATTAACACCCCTTCAAACCCTTTTACCCCTATAATCGGCAATAGGAATATTCCAACCAAATTTCAAGTCTTTAGGTCTTATGGTTGCAGATATATATTGATGAGTCTCTATAGAGGTGGAAATCTTTCTACATTTGAGTGCTGGAGTGTTTTGGGCGAGAAGCTTCACTATCTATAGATTAGCTTTATAGATAAATACTGGTGGCAGGTCTCCTAGTCGGAGACCGTCTAGGTACCGCAGCACCTGTTTCTGCTGCCAGACAGTGGTGTGCAAACATTACTGTGTTCCGGTTTGATCGCCGCTGTAGCTACTGTAATTACTGGGGTAATGAGACTCAATATCTTAAGTCTCAGCAAAAATATGACGAGCGCAATGTGGTGCAGTAACTATCATCCTAACTAGCGCCACGTTGTTAGGGGCAGGCGTAACATTTATTACCAGGTCAATGTCTCGCTCGTCTCGTTCTTTCATAGCTATATCTATATTGTTATGAAGTTTACTGGTTTCCTTCTTCATCTAGTTGGATATTTTCTTTTAGCAAATTTGCAAAATCCTAATAAACATTATGTAGTACCGCATTGTGTTTATCGCATTTGAAGAATGTCTTCTTACTCTAGTAATTTCACTAAGTACTATCTTCAAACTGGAAAAAAATTACGTGTGCCCACTATTATAGAAATAGACACATCTACGTTGCCATCCTGGAAGGTCTCTGTTAGTAGTCTTACTAGTAAAAATAATTTGCTTTATTCTCCATGTTTTCTTTGTTTCCATACAAATTTAACATTGACTTTCTAAGTATCTCCGATAATATAACTTGCGCTTGTAGTAACAATTGAATATTAGTTTATAACTTAAATCATTCAAAGCCCATAATAATCTAGCAATTGAAGTTAGCTCGACTGATTAATTTGTTGATAATTTACAATGTTATATATAGTATATTTTAGTTTAAGTTTTGTAGTTGTAAGTATAGTCATTAACTTGCTTATTTGTTACTAGTTTCTAATAACGAAACGTGAGTTTCGTTTAAGTAAGAATTAATAAGTAAACAGTACGCGTATAAGTTCTGTAAAAGAAATGTATAGGAAAGGTCAAACGTAGGATATTAGAGCGCTGAATAAAGCAGACTTTTTTCAAAACTACATACAAAAGAGATTAATTATTGTCTTGAAGGATTAAACAACATAATTATCTTTAAAAAAGGATAATTCTTAAGCTATTATAATAGTGATTTAATGCTTACTAATATAGTTAAGCTGTTTTCTTAAGCGGAGTGTAGTACAAGTGCGTAACGACCTATCGAATACGACAGACCGAGTCTACATCGTAAAGAGTACGCCAAAATCACTAAATATTCAAAAAAACATAAAAAAGGTAATAAACTTCTCTGAGAATCCATTAATATTAACATGATAAAGTTTATTAATATTAATATGAAAACCCTGAAACTAATGCTTAAAAATATTGCCAATGAATTTTCTTGTATATCGATATTGAAGGCGACGATCACTCAATGTATTAATAATTTTATGATGTATATATATATATACAAATATCTATATATATCTATATAAAACTTATTTAATTCACCTATGTAGAGGGAGACGAATAACGATATCTCTGGAGCAATAAGACCTAAAGACTTGAAATTTGGTAGGAATATTCCTTTTGCCAAGTACACTATGAAGATATGTATAGTACGAGGTCAGCTAAGAACGGTTTTAAAAAAAATTACCACTAAAAGGGGTTGTGAAGGTGTTACCGTCAGTAAAGCGGGCGAGGAACCGGTATTAATTAATATTACTCACAAATGACAATATTTGGAAGTGAAATAAAGTAAACGCTATCGAAATTTGCTCCTCTCTCTCTTTCCTGGTTCTTTATTAAATTAGCTGAGTCATGCTCTGTATCTTCAGCTACTTGCCAGTGGAATTACTGTCGAAACCTGTACAAGCTTTCTGGATAATACCTTTAACGTCATCGTCAACTAATAGACGTCCACTGCTGGATATAGGCCTCCCCTAAAGATCCCCACATCGATCGGTCCTGCGCTGTCCGTGTCGCCGGCCATAAGAGGCTGTAGTATGTAGGGGTTTAAATTAGAGATTTGGATCATTTTCCACTACGCTGGTCCAATGTGCGTTGGTGGGAAAAAGAGCTTTGATGGTTGATTAGTAGTTTTTTTTTGTTTTTAACTTGGGGGAAATGCCTGCGCGCGCATACACGACCTCGCGGGGGCAAGGACAGGTTGTCGTATGTACGATGTTCCTTTTCGTCGCTTTAAGGCGGGGTCACGGGTACGGTCTGGCATACATTCGCGACCCCGCCAGCGCTGGCCACATACCGCAGCTCCACCTCGGGAGGGAGGGAAGAACCCTCTCTTTCCACTTCTGTAGAGGCACGCCGGAACACACCGCTCGCTCCCTCCTCGGCGTTTTGCAGTCACGCGGGCAACGGATTCCCCTGAACCCGTAACCCAGAGGCCATCGGAGCCAAGAGAGAAAACTCTCCCGATTCCCTGCGGCGGCTCCGATCTTGGGCCCGTTGCCACCCGTTATACGGCAGCGGAGGATAGGGAGAACGGCGCATCGCAATACCGATATCCCTCTTCTCCCGCGGCCCCACCGCCGCCGCATTAGCGGTGCGGCACTGTTTAGTCGCAGAGGGTACTCCCTCCCCGACTCCACCTCGGCTGCAAAGGGCAGCATAAAGCCGCCCCTGCAGTCCACCGGCGCGTATCCAAGGTGAGCTCACGGTGGACTTTCGGAGCTCTAATCTGGAGTCGCCGCCTCGGGCCAGCCGGGTAGGTGCCTCTTTGCTTCACTGTGGTTGACCCAGCCACGATTATTAAGTCCCTCCGCCACGACAAGGTGGGAACCTGTTGGGGGGTGATTAGTAGGGTGCACCAGGTGCAGGTGAGTTGGTTTAAATCCCGTGAGTTGTACCAGACCTTTACAATAGAGACAAACAATCTTAAATGTTTTTTTGCATAAGGAACGCGACTGTTATCTTGTTATTACAATCTTTAATTTTTTTTTAATAATTCGAAGCAACAAGACGAGGGGGATGTTCTACTGATTTAAATGATATACCTGCTCATAACAACATGGTGATAGTTATGATGATATGCATTGCACCATATTGTCCTCGTCGCTTTGAGACAAGATCTAAAGACTCGATACTCCAATAATTTGGAACACAGTAATGTCCGCACATTACTGTGTGTCGGCAGATGTGGAAGCTGCGATGGTACCTACCTAGACGATCTCCGGCAACAGAGACCAATCACAAGTATAATATAGATGATAGGAGTATAAATATACGTGTGCATATTGATAAAGTGCTACATCACGCGTCTCATTTCCGTTCTACTGAGAGTCAGCATTATTTCCACATCGATTCACCGTTATCCGTTTTGAGCGGATGTAGTCAGGGTTTAGATTATTCACTTTGAACCTCTCAATTTAGTTTTTTATAAATTAAGAAGTTTGTTTAACAAGCTCTAGGTGGACATTTATTGTAACCGGCGATTTGCTGTTATCTATAATAAAACGTTATCGGAGTATTTAAACTATTATTTTTACTGACTGTTATAAATTACTTATTCAGTGTTACCATCTCCTTCTTTATTTCTATGCATGTTGAAATGTCTATGGTCAATTTTGGTTTATAAAACAGTTGCACTAATATATTTTGATTTTACTCATACAATCGATATTATAAAGAAATCACATACATTTAAGCTACAGTGAGTTTACGTAGTTAATACCTCTCTTTTAGATTATGTTAAGTAACAATGAGAAAGAGATAAAACGCGCTTACGCAGAATAATCTGGCATGTTGACAACGGATATTAGGGTCGTAGTTCATCATTATCAGACTTTGTTTATCCACTGCTGCATATAGGCCTTCCCCAATGTCTTCCATTGGGGAGTACTGCCCCGTATTCATTCGATACATAAACCCACTGACAGGGTATGCTAGTAATGGTCGCAGAAATATTATGCTGACTTTTCCATGGATTTTTCCTTCGTTAGTCGCCTTTTAAGACACTCCAAACGTAGTATAGCGGTGGGGATATTCTAACCCGTCTCTCAATTAAACTTCATTACATGTGACTCTGGAATCGAATCTTGACAATAGCGTGTTATAAGGCGAGTTCGCTATTGCACCTCGGGTGCAGTATGTGACAATGTGACGTCATCCGAACATGACCATGATAGCTGGTCTTAATTATGCAAAGCTCAGCCTCCACTACGTTGAGATGTTCCGGGACAATCAACATTTCCATTTGTATGTAGTTAATAGAATTAACAAGTAAACTTCCCTTTCCATATTTTCTTGTTAGTAATATGTTTAATGAAGTATATAAACTATTTTTATGATTTAAAAAAATGGTTGTATTATGAATATATTCAAGTTGAAATTTATAGAAATTAAATTAAAGAGAGTAGAGTAGTTGAAGAGAGAGAGGGGAGAAAGCAAAGCGCTGATTTCTATATATTATTTAAACAAAAGCTTTCATTGATGTTTGTATTGTACAGACATTACATTAAGATAAAAACTAAAATATAAAATAATATATAAAACAAGTAGTAGTACATAACGAGGTATATATAGTAGTATAAAATATAAGGTAATTTATAATGTAGTTTTAATATTACTTGAATAAAAACTATATATCACATAATGTCTGCAACAGATCTATAATATTAAGTTTGGTAACAACTAAAGACTTCACTTTTGTTTCAGGTTTACCAAAAAGTGGAATAAAGATGTGATCCCGGTGTTAAGATGTATCCAGATGATGTGACTTAACAACGTCCGCATGAATGTTGTGACTATAATGAATATCACATACTTGGATATACTCTTAAATGTATTGAAATGTCGTTTCAAAGTGGACCACGGATGCGGCGGGACTACCTCGGGCCTCGACTGCGGATCTTCAAATAACGTTTCAGATTATTACTGCGAATTAAATATTGATAAGCAAAATGAAACTGCATACAGTTGCACAAGATGTACCAGCAACACTATGGATCTTAACATCAACTATACTGTGTGTAATGTTAGATTCAAACTCAAGATACTGTCTGCCGTCTTCGAGAGTGCATTGAAGAGTTTGTGGTTAAAACTTCCGGAGTATGATGTTTGTGATTGGGACACGTTGTTCTGCCACAACGACGGATACGATCGGACGTTATACGTAGATCTCAATGCTAGTGAATACAATCTCAGTGCTGTAGAACCTTTTCGATGTAAATTTAACGTGAACAACTTCACGAATAACTTATCCTTGGCCGTTGGTTACGAGTGGAGCTTCTTGTTCGTTATTCTGTTCATAATTGCGGGTGGCGTTGGTAATATTCTGGTGTGTCTGGCTGTGTGTCTAGATAAGAGACTTCAAAATGTAACGAACTATTTTCTACTGTCGCTGGCGATAGCTGATTTACTCGTTAGTTTGTTTGTTATGCCCATGGGCGCCATCCCCGGTTTTCTAGGTAAGTGAAACTACAACGCATTGATAATTTTATTATAAATAATTAGTCGATTTAATAATAACATCATGAGATAGTCTAGATGTATCATAGAAGCCGTGATGGTTCAGTCTGTAAGGCTGATGTCTGCGTCTTATGTTTCGAGGTTGTGTAGGTTCGATCTCCACTGAGCCTAAGCTTCCGATGAATGAAAACATCGTGAAAATACCGAATTTCTTCAAGAACAACAGGTTTTATGGACTAAGCCGTCATGTTGGATAAATAGCCTTGACTCTCTACTTGTGAGGGAAGGCCTAAAGTTTGACTAGTGGGAACAAGAAGTGGTCTGTTTTATTAAACTGGTATAAATTTGACTTTTACTTGACTACTGACTTATTTGAATTTTTCACACTTTCTAATATATTTTTATTTTGAAGTTATTCATTAATTTAATAAATATATAAACATCTTTCCAGTCTGTTAGTTTGGAAAACAGTAGAGAATTTATGTAAGAGATGGAAACGGTTATAAGACACAAAAAACATTCTTCGGCGCTGAGGAAGTATTGAAAAATGTTTTCATCCGGATATCTGAGCCGTTTCGCGCAAACTTTGTCCGTTATTTTTGCTTATAAAAAGGTTATTGAGAATCATACACGTTTTCGTTCCTTTGAATACGAAATATTTGCGACGGCGCGATGTATTTCACTGGAGGTCAGGTCTTTGGTAGCCGACACGATATTGGACTCAAATGTTCTTTTATATTTAACCATTCCTTCGCAAAGAACAGTGTGTTCGTTTAAAAGAGATTGAGAAGAAACTCATTTTTCGAATTAAACAGATTTAAAAGCTAAAATCTTTGGATTTGTTTCAAAAATTAGTATTTCAACAGACAATAATAGACTATAGTTTATGTCACAATGATTAAGGTTATGTTGCCTATTGAAGATCATACGATCATCAGCATCATACATTATAAGTACTTACTATATACTATTGGTTAAGTGATATTGTGATTAATTAACTATATTATTATTGTCTTTGTTAATTACAATATTCGCAGGTTTGAATATAAAATATGACATACATATGAAATAGGAAAAATACAGCTTTGTGTTTTCAGTGTAGAAGTGTACCGACTAACGAGATTTCATAACTCTTGAACTTGTTAGGTTAACAACTAATTTGTAGTTTTACTGGTTCAAGATGTATGTTAACATGTAGATCTTGCTATCATGTGAATCATGCTAGTATATTAATTTAAATTCCTTATTGAGGTTACATTTATATGAATATTAATTCTATATGTATCTGTATATATATGGCCATATTTATTTTGTAGGTGTACATAACTTTATATATATATATATATATTTTAATTAACTGGTATGATAGTAAACATTTCAAGCTTATGTTTTTAATAAGTAATATCTATACTTTTTCTTTATAATTTGTTCTATATATGCTAATATTACATATTTAATGAAGCTAAAGCTTTCGATTTTTTACGAGCTTATTGTAACATTGGTAACAAATACCCCCTTTGGAGTGCTTTAAGGCATCTGTGGACATGGAAGGGTTGAAGTGAGAGATGTCCTAACGACATTGGTACCCTCCCCTTTAAATTATTATTTTATTTTTATAGATAAAATGATCATATAATTTGAAACGTCCAGTAAGAGATAGTTAAAGACTAAAAATTCCTTTACAATATGAAATAAAACTTTATATATATTATTGTATTACCTTTTTTCCGTTTGCTGGGCGTATAACCCTCGAAACTGCCTTTGGAGAGGAATTTTGTAAAATCTATTCTTAGCTGACCTCTAAATCGCAGAAGCAACTTCTCTACCAAATTTTGAATCTATATGTCAAATAGTTTCGGAGATCTCGTGATAAGTTAATGAATCTCCTCATATATATATATATTACATTACACAATCTTTAATAAAATGTCAGATACTATATTTGTTTTGCCTTTTTATCTTAATATGCGTCGGTATACAGTACACATTTCGCTATAAAACTAACTTCAAGAAGATGAATGGCTTTATTCAAGAATTTCAAAATATACATTATATTAACTATTATGAATGAACACTTATATGATATATACTGTACGATATTTTTCTTGATTAGGTAATAAATAATATACGATATTTGATTTTGTTTATAAAATATCGTTTATTCTTTCACCAATAGAATAGCTGAGAAAGATTTTTGATCTTATAATATTTTATTTGGTAGACTTTGATTACTCTTTCATAGTTCCACATGGTTCCAATGTCATAACTTAAGATAAATTTTAACACAAAGAGTGGGGAGATTGATTTTGAAGCTATTAATTTCTATAGTAATTATTGTTTTATGCAGAGTAGATTTTTTGTGGAGAGGCAATATATTGAATATGATTCCCTTAGGTTATTGGCCGTTGGGCGTGATGTGGTGCAACGTCTACGTCACATGCGATGTGCTGGCCTGTTCAGCAAGTATTATGCATATGTGTTTTATAAGTATAGGCAGGTGAGTTAAGTAATGTAAATATATTATCATTAAATCTTGAATTAATAAACTCCTGTAATAGTTAATAGTTTACGACGTGTAAAAGCGTCTTGAATTTATTAGTAACAGCAATTTGACATCGCTGGATCTTTAGTAGACTATTACAAATTGTTTTTTGTAAGTAACAATATGCTCTATTTGTAAATTAATTCTGAATACTTACGTATATACAGTTCAGATTCCGAAAAATTGGAATAAGATATCGCGTGTGATAATATTTAATTATTTCCAACATAATCAATAATTTCAATACTCTCAGACAAGGTCATAATTTCATGAATAAAGGACACCTTTTCACGTGAAAACATTGACATATTTTTATCTAAATTATAGTCTGATAAGTCATTTCAAATAGACGTACTTGTAGAGAATTTATATAAGTACCGCTTTTAATGATTTATGTAAGCAAAAACACTTTAATCAGATTTAATTGGATCTTAAGTAACTTTAAATTAATTAACATATTTTAAAACAGCGCCATCTGTTCACAATAAATTAAACTACTTAACAGTTAAATGTATTATATGCGATATTTTGACACTGTTAACTGCTGAAGGGAATATCTAATTTTTTTTTTTAATATTAATTGATTTGATTTTTTAGGTATCTCGGTATACGTAATCCACTTAAAAGCCGCCACCATTCTACGAAGCGAGTGGTTGTAATTAAAATCGCTTTGGTTTGGCTTTTGAGCATGGTCGTTTCCAGCTCGATTACAGTTTTAGGTGAGTTACTACACATGCTTTAAGTTAACCGTAGACATTAGCCTAATTAATAAAGAGTACCTCAGTTGATATGAAAATTAAAAAAATTTTAGCGTTTTTATTTATTTGATATAATTATAAATAGTCAGTAAATATAACAGGTTAAGAATCTTGTAGCTCGCTGGCCTAATGGTTAATAGCGTCCGGCCTTCACGAAGGTCGTGGGTTCGAATCTCAGCATGTACCAATAATTTCAATATATAAGTTATGTATATTTGTGAACTTTAGTTATAACAGCGAAATACAAACGGTGAAAGTCAATATCCTGAGGAAATCTGCACATGAATTGGAATTTATTCTAAGGTGTGTGAAGTCACCAATCCGCATTGGGCTCGCGTGTTAACTATGGCCCAATCGCCCTCATATTGAGGGTAGGCCTGTGCTCCAACTGTGGGGACGTAAATTGGCTGTTATAGTAAGATTCTTGTAAATAGATAAGTTAGTGAATATAATGAATTGCAGAAAGTTTGATAAATATTGCAATGGGTGGGTTTAGAAAATAAGCAAAAGCATGAAAGGATATGAATTCAATAAATAAATGCACAGGTAAGTGAAAGTATGAAAGGAGTAAAATACGATCCCCGAGCTCCGATTTCAAGATAAGAGAAGCAATGACAAGATAAAATTAGATAAGCAATTTAAGACACCGTATCGTCTGTAGCTATATACTAAGATGTAGTGTGTAAACATTATTGTACGACTAGAACTACGGTTATAATACATGTATATAATACATGAGTGGGAACTGTGTTGTTATCAGCTACGTGATTGTTTACGGAAGTGATATAATGTGAATATTTTTATACTGCTCACATTCACTTTGTTATATGCAATGTGAAACTTTTTATATTTCTGTTTTGCTCAACAAGCTGGAGCTTCTTGGATTATCTCAAGTAGTATGTAACTGGTTTCCGTCTTATTTCTCTAGCCGTAGTCGAATAGTTCAATGGGTTATCGGTACAGGTGAACTTTCCAACTCTAAGGCAGCTGTAATTCAAGGATCGATTCTCAGTCCAACTGTATTTGCTACACTGCAGACATTGTTGAAGATATCCGATTCTCTAATGTACATATTTACGCCGATGATATCCAAATCTACGCTCATGTGCCACTCGGTTGAAGGAGTTACAAGTGCAATCAACAATGTTAATCAAGATCTGAAGACAATTGTGGAATGGGCGAAGAGAGTCTCAATTATCTGTGGAACTAAACACCAAACTAACTTAATAAAACAAAACCCATGTATCAAAATGACGGATACGGTGATTCCAATACAAAAGTGCGACCGCAACCTTGGTCTTTTAATGGATGAAAACTTGAGATTTCAAGAACATGTTCAGAACTCAGTACTTAAATGTTTTGCATCTCTTAGGACTATTTACAAAATTAGAAAATTAATTGACGAAAGATAACGCTATCAGCTATGTAACAGTCTGGTACTGTCCCAGTGACACTACTGCGATATTGTATATGGCCCGTGTCTATTTAAGAAGACCTCTGCGACGATACAGCGTGTTCAAAACGCGTGCATACTGTTACTCAATACCACGGCAACACCACGTATCACCTTATATGATAAAAAAAGAAAAAATTTAAGATGCCATCATATCTTTATAATAAGCTTAGTAGATCCGCAGACTTTGCCAGAGCTAGACTGAGACCGCACGTTCGTCCTCTTACTGCACCAAAACACACCTTGGAGCAGACCCGAGGTAGTTACAAATTTGCTGCATCAAAATGTTGGATAGACTCACCACCTCCGTGGTATCGTATCGTATCTCGGTTCACCTCTAAGCGCAACTGTCGCAGATGACTTCTGATGCAGCGATCACTCGGCACAAACAGTTCTGGTTGATTCGTGTGTGTTCGCTATTTGTCATTACACTGTTTCCGTATCCTAATTAATCAAGCATTTATACGATTAAGTGTTCACTTCTTTCAATAATGTCAGGCCAGGGGCAGAATACCACGATTTGGCACTAGAGCCAATGTACTGAGTCTAAACCTTTTTGTCTAATGTATTTATTTTTGTTGTGTTTTAATCTTATATACATAGACATAAGTATTTTTTTAGACAAATAAATGGCTTAATTTTATTATTAATATTCAACAAGTACCCTCATAGTTGATTCTTCAATACCCACAAACAACATTCTTTCCCTCTTAGAAAAATTGCTCTAATAAGATAAATAAAACATTATAATAAGTATTTGAAACCTTTATTTAAATCAATCAAAATGTTAGGTAAATGAAATCAGTGTAAATATAAATTTCCTGTGCCAGTATCACATTTCCTGTCTTCTTCGGAAAACTCCTTTCTGCTATGAGTGGCATTGTCAATATCTCTGTCCATTTATAGCAATCGGGAATTTTAATTATTTCTTCGCAGTCTTCTAAATTTTCTTGATCATCTTGATCCTGCTCCTTTTCATCTTGAACTTTTATTACTTCTATTTTAACAAAGAAAAGATCAAGAAGATTTAATCAGTCATTCAGTAGCTATGTTGATACAGCATCTATGGCATAGATTATAGATGTATGTGTTATATCATTCATATTTTTTTGTTGATGCTGGAAGTTTGGTTTTGGGAGTAAAAAAGGCATTTCCTTTTGATTGCATTAGTGTAGAATATTACTTTATACCTTTGAATAGTGCTGTAAATTAAAATTACTGTGCTTAAAGGACGCAACTCAAGTTCATGAGCTTAGAGCTTTATTATTATATTGATAAAGTAATATGACGTCTATCACTTTTCATTAAGGATAGTTATGCGAATTTTATGTTAGTATTTAAGTACTTAAAAAGTACTTAAAATGTTTCTTAAGATGCTTTTTTTGTAGCTAAATATTTCAATAGATAAACTGCTGTAGTAAGTGTAGTTTGCTCGTAGTAGTTCTCTGATCCCGATTTTCATATAGTAAGCATTTCAGCTCTGATTAGCCGCTTAAAAGTAGTTTAAAAAAATTACTGTTTTTTAGCTAGTTAAATTATTGGAGTAACACTGACGTAACATCCTATATCTTAAGGCGACGAATATAATATGGTGCTGGGTATATTATCTTCACCTTGTTACGGACAGGCGGTTCATTTACCATCAGGTGGACGCTTTGCTTGGATTACTTAATTAGATATATAGCAAAGTTTGCATTTACATGCTAAATGCACATTGTAAGGACGGTTTTGAATGGTGGAATGAATTTTTCAAATGCTTAGCCAGCTATCATCTTTACCAGTGCCATTATTACCATCTGCCGTCGATATCTGCACTTATAGCTAGATTATTCTGGTTGATCATACTTCATCATCTACGGCCGCTTGTAACTTAACAGCATGACAAACTTAACACGTTAAATCTAGGTCACACAGCCCATTGGAGGGAAAGAATTGTATGAAACGTTTGTAATGTGACGTAAACGATTTTTCATTTTTAAAGTCTCATTATACTGTAGAGGAGTATATTGTAGAGTACAGGTGTAATTGGGTTTTGAAGTTCAGGTTATGCCATGGATTACATTCAGTAACAATATCCACCAACAGTTTAATTTTAGGATCGGACTTTCATTGTCTCGTTAGAGCAACACAACTAAATATGTTTAGTTGTGTCGATGTTTAAAGGTTGTTGAATTTAATCAGGCTTTGTTTTTTTTTATAATAAAATAATTCATGAATATGTCATTTACTTGTATTAATATTAAATAAACACATTTTCATGAAATTCCTTTTCTAAAGGTGATACTTAAGTTACACCGTGTGTTACTATCAAATCGATTGTGGGTACTCAATAATGTTTAATATTTACAGGTATTATCAACCGGAAAAATATTATGCCGACACCGGATCTGTGTGTTATTAATAACCGGTTATTTTGGGTGTTCGGTTCACTGGTGGCTTTTTACATTCCCATGCTGATGATGGTGGTGTCCTTCGCGCTCACTGTCCAGTTATTAAAAAGGCAAGCGCTCCTAGCTGCTACGCCGGTTCCGGGAGGAACTCAAAGGAGGTAAGTCCATAGTTAAAATTGTAATAATTTAGTTATATAAATATGTAAGTATATGTTTAATTGCTTCTGTGATTTATCACATAACTGGCTGTTTTGTAAGTAGTTTCTATTATGATTCCGGAGCTACATAAATAGTAGAAAGTGGATGTAAATAAGGATTCATCAAACCACCGTCGCCATAATTGCTACGCTGTGTTGTGGAGTATTAGTTATTAAAAATTGTTTTTAATCACTTGAAAAGGCTATAAGTAGAGATTGAAAATAAAACAAGTTTAAACAGATATTGAAATCACAAAGAACCATATTTTTGTAATGGAAAATATACAGGGTGTTAGGAGACCGCTTCCGATAACGAAGACAGGCGATAGTACTAATGACGCGTTTGACGATGGGTTGGAAATAAATCTATCCTGTTTAAAAAAAAATCATATTTTTAAAATGTTTTATTAGCATTATTTACGCTCAATCGTATTAGTACAGGTAAATGAAATGATAGTTTCATAATAAAATAATAATTAAAAAAAACCAGCAATGAAACATAAAATAAAAACCAGCTGATTCTAGGATCAACGAACGTTAAATCTATTTGAGATAGAAAAGAAATACGATATACTCTGTTAAAAGCTATGCTTGCTGATAAAAAATACAAGAAGATATATCTCAAATATATCTCATCTCAAAATACGTCCGCTGATGTTGAAAATAAGTTTTCATTGTAGACAATGCGGCGGTTTCGACAACGGGCCTCCCCAAGGTGCGCGCCGAATGGGAACTAAAAGCTCGCCGGATTTATCTCCTAGCAGCAACGTTACCAGGCAAATGACTTGGAGGATAACATCGAGCACCAGGTATAACAACAAAATACCAATGAATCGTTTTCTTTCCATTCAAATTTCCTAGTTATTAAATAATGTTTGTATTTCACCCTGTTTACTTTTCATAATCTGTTCAAACATACGACCTCACGTTGACCTGTTTGAAATGTATAGATAAGTAAATAATGAATGTTTCCTTAAATCACTTATATTGTATTCTTGTTCTTTATAATTTTTACTCTTTATCATACCAAAAATGTAAATTTTAGCCGCAGAAGGTTAATACATATTATAGGATTGCGGATTCGCGACACTCGAGTAAGATAAAACTGTAAAAATCTTTAAAAACTCTTAACCAATATATAATACATTTAAAAAAATATACTTCTACATAAAACAGTACATTTTGGAAAAAAAAATTAAAAACCTTAGATTACTTATTTATTTCAGACATTCATCTGAAGAACTTTAGAAACCTGAGAGTTTTCTAGACTATAATTATCGTAGTTAAATGTACTTCTGTCTATGTACCTATATATAGTGACATAAATATATAGGGTGGCACAAAAGTAATCCTCCTATCAGAAAATGCTATAAATTTTGCCTTGATGTAAAAAAATTAAAAGACCAAATAAAAATAATCCATAAGAAGAATCAAAGTTTTTCATATTTTTTTTAAATTACAGCTAAAAAACATCGGAAGGTTATTTTTGCGCCACCTTGTATACCTTGTATACAAGGTGGCTTATAAGGATTGCTTTTGCGCCACCCTATATAATTACATCGTAAATATACAATTAAACAGATAAATAAATTATAGTTGA
Organism: Ornithoptera alexandrae; assembly: GCA_029030555.1. Classification (NCBI taxonomy): domain Eukaryota; kingdom Metazoa; phylum Arthropoda; class Insecta; order Lepidoptera; family Papilionidae; genus Ornithoptera; species Ornithoptera alexandrae. Next base: position 3,064,714 of record JARDVY010000023.1, on the reverse strand, counting down.
GAGGTCTTAAATATCTTGAGTTATTTAGATATTTAAGGAAAGCCATTTCTAGCTCAAAAAATAGGTTCACATAGTCTAGTAGTTAAGATACAAACGTACAGTTAAATATTTCAATATTTAACTATATTTATTTATATGCAATAATTTAAAAAACTTTTTATCACTTGAAATGTGTTCAATTTCATTATAAAGGGGGCAGCGTAATAAGATTGGTATGAGCGTGTCGAACCCCCAGTTGAGTTATATGAACGGTTGTGGAAGCGGTGCGAGCTCCGGCGGCTCCAGGAGAGGTCGCGATGTTTCCACTCAGACACCACTCAGTATAGCAGCAGAGACCAGAAGAGCACGCCTGAGACCGCTAAAGCTGACCCTTGCACCGCCGAACGCTCTCAACTTAAGGTGATGCCAATTTAATATACTTCTATAGAACCATTAAAGTGATCATCATCGTCAATTCTTTGGATTAATTCGCTGGTTGACAGCCACCTTTGTTCTTTTGAATAATCAACTCATTCTTGATTAAATTATAGAGATTTTTTTTTATCTAAAACATGTTCACCTTGACCATCATGTCATGTGGTGCTTTGTAACAATGAAGCCGTTGATGGTGGTCATACATTGTCAGCCGAAACACATCAATGATATTATGGTAGTTTTTATTACGAGGGTGTTAATAAGTAAATTGGATACAAAAAAAAAAGTATTATCAACCAAACTCCATGATATGTGACACCAGATTCTAACATGGGACCTCTGCTTTACAAGGAAACCACGACACTGTGCTGTCGAGGCAGTTGAAAACCCACCAAGCAGCCTCCTCGAAAAGCTTTTACTGCTTTTAAATTCACTCCGTTTCCGACATAATGTATTTATTTTATTTTTATCGTAAAGTAAGAAAAAATTGAGGGTGTAAAAGTTCCTATACATCTCACGGAATCTAAACGAACCTCACCTGCTAGTGGTGTACCCTGTTAATCAACAGGCAAGGCCCTTGCTTCCATCCCAATACTCAAGTGCCCCCATATAAATCCCTACCCAATTTATGTGGGTAGGGATTGACGTCTACCGGATGATGATGATGATAAGAATTTGCGACAATTTCAGCCATGCTACTCTTAAGTGATAAAGTTTACTATGTACTTATGGACATGTAATTATTTATTACTATGTAAAAGTAACGCTTTTTATTTTTTTTTTCAGTAATTGCCTGTTAATCCTTATGATGGAAATTATTCGGTTTCCAAGTATAATTATTATTACATACACTATATTAATATGTGTATGAGACTGGTGATAATCGCGGGAACCCACTGATGGGGATGATAATGATAATGGGAATATGTGTATTATGTCCTCAACATTTCAAACAGCTATCAAACTAATATTATACTTGTTTTTTTTTTTTATTCAATCAAGCGACGAGACAATCGGAACGTTCACTTAATGGTAAGTGATACGCCCATAACAACGTGGCGCTAGTTAAGCTGATAGATACTGCACCACATTGCGCTCGTCGCCTCAGACATAAGATGTTGAGTCTCGTTAATCCCAGTACATTAGCTACAGCGCCTCTCAAACCGGAACACAGTAATGTTTGCACAGTACTGTTCAGCGGCAGAAATAGGCGTCGCGGTGGTATCCACCTAGACACTCTCCTGCAAAAGAGACCTACCCCCAGTCAATTTATATTAGAACGGAAACTTAGCTAATATATAATAAAATATTACTGTTCGTAGATTTCTTACTAATCGTAAGAAAGGAAGATCATTATCAGCGAATGCTGTGGCCAACGAACAGAAGGCTACGAAAGTACTTGGGCTGGTTTTTTTCACGTTCGTCCTTTGTTGGGCGCCGTTTTTCCTTCTCAACATTTTATTCGCATCCTGTCCCGCTTGCGTCGTTCCAGGTACGTTGATAATAGAATAATGGTACTAAACCTTAAGTTATGTTTTTAGTACTAGACTTAACTGTGTATTTTTTTTCACAGATCACGTGGTCAATGTATGCCTATGGCTGGGTTACATGTCCTCGACAATAAATCCCATCATCTACACCATATTCAACCGAACTTTCAGAGCGGCCTTTTTAAGGCTCCTGAAGTGTCACTGTAGCAGGTAACCTTTATGTGTCTCCTTCAAATTTAAGGAATTTTTTTTTTCTACTTTTTTTAAGGACTTCGAGGAGACCACTCACCTCACTTCTATTGCCTTATTACTATTATCATCATTAAGAGCTGACAGATGTCCACTGCTGGATTTATCCCTCCTTCAAAGATCTCCACATCGATCGACGCCGGGCTGCTCGCATTCAACTGCTTTCCGCAACTTTCACCAGATCGTCGCACCACCTGGTGGAGGGCCCGTCAACACTTCGTCTTCCGATACGCGGTCGCCATTCGAGAATCTTAGTGCCCGTCACCTGTTAGTCCTTTGAGCGATGTGTCCTGCCCATTGCCACTTGAGGCTAACAACCTTTTGGACTATGTCGGAGACTATAGTTCTCCTGCGGATCTCCTCATCTCTGATTCGATCACGCAAGGAAATCCCGAGCATAGCCCTTTCCATTGCTTTCCTCTCCTTATTACTGCGTACTTTATAAAGTATTTGATAAAAAATATTCAAGTAACACTTTCGCCATAAACTTGGACAAAGTCTTCGCTTCTTCACTAAAAGGAAGTGAGGGTATTCCATTATATAGGCCAACATCCAGTTTATTCAGATTTAGAGACGATAAAAGATTATATTTATCACTCTTACTTCTAGCAAACTATTAATAAATGATCTATGTCATCTGAGACATCATATTCGCCACAATTCGGCGATCTTACTTGCTTCAGTGTAAATCGAAATTTATTAATCTAGATTGTGACGAGACTTAATTCTGTGACCTATATAAATCTTTATCCTGCTTAAATTACTAATTCAAATTGAATAGTTCTTTACATTAAAATGGAATATTATTAACTTAACGATAATGCCTCCTAAAGAGGTATTTACAAATTGGCCTATGTCCATCAGTGGACGTCTATCAGCTGATGATGGATCAGACATTTACCGAGTATACAAATAAGCTATGCATCGTCATACCAAGTATTTTTTTAGTTTTAGTTAAGTATAGGTAATAAATTATTTTTGCTTAGTTTTTCTTCGCCTATTAATTGTCTTGGTTCTCATTTAACGGGATATGAGTAAAGTTAACTATGGACGAGTTAGCGAGCATAGATTAAGGAGTATGTTGTCTTCATAGTTTAATCGCTAACAGGCCGTGGATCCAGGTCCACGAGCCCAGTGTCAGATAAGCTGTAAAAGTCGCATGGCTTGCAGCGCTAACATCATTAGGAATCTAGAATCTAGTTTAATCGCTGGACTATAAGTGAGTGTCCGATAGCGACTAGTGTTCACTCGCTTTCCTCTATGAGGGGTCGTTTAGGGTATAAAATGGAAAATGCCCATTCCTTCGGCGACTTTTCTGATCGCATAGCAAGTATCACTCAGCGATTATTGTCTTTAATAAATCTTTTTGTTGCAACGGAACCAGTAGAGCGAGAGTCTCTCCAGCAGTATCAAAAGACAGCTACCAACTATTCATATATCTCCTTCATTCACACGTGATATGTATCTCCTGTATGTTTCTTGAGGGAGAAAATTTTTGATAGTTGTTCCTTATTCCGCCTGCAGTGGAACTAGTGCCTTACATGGTAAATCATCATCAAGAAGATGCTTTGGACTGCAGCTTAGGTGGAACGTAAGAAATTCTTCATAGACCTGTAACTGAAAAGGTCAACTGGTATTTCAGACGTGGCCACTGCACTCGGTATATGTCGGTCGGGTCCACGCGCGGTGCCTCCCAGCTTTGCGCGCGATCCGCATTGCCTCTGGCGATATCACTGCGACCTTCAGTGCTACCGCCACCAGCACCGGCGGCACAGGAGACGGCCGAATCAGTTCTGATCGAAGCACCTTTATCAGGCTTTAAAATGCGCTACTAAGTTGTGAACGAATGTAGAATAAGTTATCATATATTCGTCGCATGTTTTATTTATATCATTATCCATACATTCCGATATATAAATGTGATATTAATACATATAATAATTTTAATTTATATATGATCTTTTTAATAATTTAAGTGATACATTACTACTTACCCTGATTAAGTATAATTAACTAAAACGTTAAATACCTTTATGGTTGTTGTTTGAATAATGTAGTCATATTAATACATTTGTGCCAAATTGTTATCTATTTTTTTTTAACTGTAACAGTTAACACTTGATCTCAATTTTATACGGTGGTGAATGACAATGATATCATGGATGGTAAAGCATGTTCACCTGGAACACTTCACCTGTCATATTTCGATAGTGACTACAGCTATGTTGTTTTAGCCAGGGCTTGACAGTATGATAATGGTAAATAACTTAACTTCAAATGGATGACCTTCGAATTAAAAAGCGTTTAACCACTGCCCCAAATAAGTTAAATCTGTGTAATGTTACCTCATAATAATTTTGCTCAAACAATAAAAACTCTTTGTTAAATTTACGTATGGATTGTATATTCGAATTAAGTTGTTTACTTAGTTATTAAAGTACTCGATGTTTTCGAATATATATACTGATTTATTTAAACGTATCTAATAATGATATTTAGATGTCAATTATAGAAAAATCATCATCATCGGTGTCCTGTTCCTATTTTATGTGTGGTCGGCACAACATGCCTTCTTCCGTTCACTTCCATCAATCATCAACTGACAATGCACTCCTTTTACAACACAAGCATATCTCTCTTCACACAGTCCATCTCCTTAGTCTTCCCCTACTCTTCCGCCCATATATACATAGTCAATTAATTCTATAATTATTTTACAACATCACCATTATCATATGATTTAATTTGATGTCATATATTTCAATGAACAGTTATAAGTTACAGTTAAGTGCAATTTATGTATCCAGTATGGGTTAAGGCTTATTACGACACGTCTTAGGTATTAAAACGGAAGATTTCAGGTGATGATGGAACTTTATTTTGATTGCAAAATTCCTTAACTCTTCAATCACATGTACGGTGACTCATAATATTTACAAGCTGTTAACTTTAACTATAACTTAGTGCTTTTATTGTATTTTCTTCTATTGAAAACTGAGAGTTCAGTTTATTAGGTGACCATGTGCGTCATGAACGAATTAGAAGCTTGATGAAATTGAGCTTCCGGTGATGAAAATATCAAAGGTACAGAAGAAGACATAATGTTCCATGTATAACGGCTTTCGTGGATATGTGACATCCAACGAGTCGCACTTGGTCAGTGCTTAATGGCATAGAATCTGTCTACATGAGTGAAGTCCCAACAGTGGGAACGTTCTATTACTGAATTATTTGTATATTGTAATGATATAAAATTAGATACAGAAATCTGATTTGTTAGACTTTACAAATAATATCTTCTATTACATACATTTTCGTTAAATGTGACAAATTGATATTAAAGATAATTATCTCAAATATTAGATCCCCTTTCCGAAAAGGGTAGGAAAGGATCAATAAGATAAATAAAGTCTAGCTGTTATATTAATGTTTCTGTAATGGTAAAGTTTTATACGGCTAAACTTAACATAAACTTAATGTGTTTATGAAACTATGATGTAAATAATTAAACAAACATAAAAAAAAAATAGCGATTTCTGTATAGAACTTCAAAGTGACGTGTGTAATTGCTATTATTGTATGTTTGTAGAATAAAGTTTATTTTTGAACTGAACATTTCATTAGTTTATTATTAACCACTTCCTGTTATTGTTTCGATAGCAACACTAAATATTAACCATAAAAAAGCAATTTATTATTAATATAACTAATTTACTTATTATCGTAATGGTTATAATTTTTCTCGGAAGATATTCTTCGTCATAATCATTATATTAATTTATAATAACTTAAGTTAATACTACATTTGATATGAAACGATAGATTAGTGTTAGCATAAATTTTCTACAGTATTAATATTCTCTCTATTGGGACCTTGAGTTCTTCTCGTAAGGTATGTCTTTATACAATTTATCCTAGTTCTTTCTAAGGATAATAAACAGTTATAAAAAAAACTACTTTGCGTATTTCATTCGAAAATATCGTTCAAGCTTTTCTTATAAAACGCTAGAGTCCAAAGTAATTACATATTTACTACTAATTTTAAGTTAGAACAAAGAAAGAAGTATGTATATTTTTTTTTAAAATATCAAAATTGTAGAAAAGGAGGTTTAATGCTGTTTAATTATTATTATTAAAGTTTTATATTTTTCTATACGAATAAGCAATGAGCGCTTTTCCCAGCACGCTTCACCTTGAGACGGACGAGACTCTTCACCCCAGTTAATCCACTTCTAACCAGGAACCTGCTCAGGTAGTCTTTGGCAACAGTTAAATATTTAAGTACTTTTAATAAAATATTGTCTTAACCTAAGAATTATTGCCAATATTCTCTGTTTATTTGTTTTAAGCCATCATCAAGACAATACGTAATAAAATATATAATCAGAATTCCTTTCAAGTATCGACGGCATAAATTACTTGTGATATTATTAAGTTAGCTTTACTTAAAACTTATCCCAACTTCCAGAAGCTTTATGAGTTAGCGGCTGTATTAATTCACTTGTCCTACCAAAGAGTAATGAATGGAAACCGAAAACAACTGAAAGCTTTCTGAGGATATTTATGGCTTGTTCAACTTCCTCTCACTAAGAGTTTAATAGTTATAATACTTGTTTTTTTTTTCGTTTCACAATTTTTTTTTAAATTTCAGTTTATGTACTTATTTCTTTTATTAGGAATGCTTTTACTAACTTTAATAATTTACCTATCCAGAATCGCTTGGAACTATAGGACTCAAAAAATACAAGAACTATGTTTGAGAAATACGTAACAAGAGACCTAAGTTCAGCTACGGACGTTCATCGGTGATGATGACTCATTTATTTTACTTATTCGGTTTCTACATAATATAAAAAAATAACATAATTATATTAAAAAGGGCGAATTTGACTCTAATAGAGATTTCTTCCAGTAAACTTGAGCGTGACGAGGATTTTGATTGCTTTATACGGACAGAACATGTGTACACAAGTAATATTACAAAAGTAATTAATTTGAAATATCTATTATAATATAAATAATAGATATCCAATAATATAATAATATTTAACAGTAAACAAATAGATTGATTCATCAATATTGAGGTAACACTATGAATCACGCTTCCTAGGATAAAAATAAAATAAAGAGTATATTACTAAAAGTAGTAAGGATTCCATTAATATCTGGTGGAAGAGACTTCCACAACCTAACAGCTTGGATAGTAAAAGAAACATTATAACTTGAAGTATGATGAGGAGGAATTTTTGAAAGGAACGGTATTCCCGTACTACGTGAATCACTTCTGCACATTGGAAGTTCAGTGTTCATGAAGGTAAGTGTATATTGTTTCAATTCTTCAAGATTTTAAGATAGTGTGATCTACATCAAACTGAAATGAAATAATAATTAAAAGTTTAAATCACTATTTGATAGTTATGATTTAATCAGTACCTCTCAGGATGATCCTCCGGTTCTGTAAAGAACAAGAAACGTGATGAAATCTGAAAAATATTAAATTTTGTTAAAAGTGTATCTTATTAATCATAAAGCATCAGTATGGGGCTAAGGGTTGTTACAGTAGATTTTCCCGGATGTGTCCGATGCAATCACATCTCTGCGGGCATCCCGCCGTGCCTCCTTTCATACTCACAGACCCTCTGTCAGAAACACTGGTGTCTTTGGAGGATATTCCATAGGCTAGCAATATAACTATAATATGAAAATATATTAATTGGAAACTTTTGAACATTCTATTATATCTTAATAAGTTACTTAAGGTACAGGTTATGCACTCTCTATCCGCAACGTATAAAAATTAACTTAGTATTTGGTACTAGGTTTTTTTTTTACTATATGTATATTTATACAATTTCCGAATAATTTTTGTATGATTTCTTTTACATAACCCAACGCATAAAAATAGTATTTACTTTATATAAACGATTAAATATAAACTTATATATTACGGTGATTAAGAACATTAGGAGAATAGCAAAGACGGAGTGGTCTTTTATTTATAGTATCAAAGAAGATGTGATATGAAATACTAGAATGCTGTTTGTTTTTCGAAAATTTACCCTGATAACAAAAAAATGCTACAAAGCATTAAAATCTCAGACAAGAAATTGTTTTTGGTCTTAATTAACACGTTTATTGTCAACAAGAATCCGTCAGTAGTAACATGACGTTCTCACTCTGGTGTTATATCTTTCTCTTATATAGTATACAGGAATATATGTATATGTTATACTATGTATTAATGCGGAAGTGGCATTAACTTTACTAAATCCTTTCCTCCACTAAATCAATAAATTCTGTCAATATATAATATATATGGAATCGAAGGTTTGCAGAGGTCATTTGTTATTGCGACTGCGTGTGTGATAATAATTATAAGTAATGATAATAAGAAGTTTAATAAAGAAAATTTATAATCTTGATACTATAGTAACTTAAGTATCTGTATAGGGTAATAAGTGTAGTTCACTAAGTACAGCGCCGTTTAAAACGGAAGTACAGTAATGTTTGTACACTACTGTTGGGCCTAGACGGTCAGTTATATTCTAACCAATTTGACAACAGCAAATATTATTATATATAAAAAAGGCTGTTGTGTAGAGTATCGTGTAAATATCCAAGTTAAGTTTAAGTACTTTCTTGATTACAACAATGTGACTTGACTGTTCCGTTTTAAGCTCGAGCGCCCGCTTTCATCCACCGTCGCTCTCCTCATATACAAACTTTAACAAAAGATTTCCACTTCCTACACAATAAATCCGACTCTTCATATTTTCTCACGTCTAACTACAAAAGCAAATGTAGAATCTTTACAATTTGTAACTTAACAATGTAACTTAATATCGTGCATCATTTTATATGAAAAATAACTTAAAGACAACTTTACCTGTAGTAGGTCTGTGGCCGGAGACCATCGAGTTACTATGGATAGTATTTCTGCCGCCAAAGAAGTACTGTGCAAACGTTATCTTGTTCCGGTTCGAATGGCGCTGTTGCTACTAAAATTATTAGGGTAACGACACTTAACATCTTATGCCTCAATAGCTACTATAGTCACGTTGTTATGGGCAGGTATATTACCTTCCATCAGATGAACGTCTCGCTTATCTCATCGCTTATGGGATTTAAAATAATATTCTAGCCCTATCGTATTACTAGACATTTACTTATAACCGTATAATAATTTAATTACTTTCCTTTTTATGTATGTATATATATATATATATTGTATATATTTTCTTACTTTCTACGTTATTATTTACATATGCTTCATATATGCTTACTGTTTCATTAAGCAGGTAGAAAACTCAATGTGAGTTAATCTCGCCTATACTTTCCGTTTCCCTGTGATCAGTGTATATTTTATGCTTTATTTATAATGTATAGATTAGTGAAATATATAATATAATAAAATATAAATAATAAATCCTTCCCTAAATTAGAGAATCCTTAGAGAACATTAGTAACGCGTATCCAATACGTCTACATTTATTTCTGGTACTAGATTACTAGATATGTAATTTATTAATGATATAGTATACATTTGTTTTAAAATATGTATGATTTTAATTAAACATTTAAATAATCATGTCATTTTTTCTAATTTTTAATAACTTAATTTAAAATGAGTTAAACACTCATAAACTTAATATCTTGAAGCTATAAGCTTAGCATAAGCGCTGTGTAAAGTGTTGTTAATTGTTACAGAACGAGCGGCTGCGAGCTTATTAAAGTAATTTGTGGTTTAAATTATACGTTATTAAGGTTTAAATCGTTTTGAATGCCATTAATAATGCTTAGTAGCCTTTTATTACGTCAACAACACGAACAGTACCTTCAAGTTTGCATCTAATATAACTTAATATCATTCGATGTTAAAGAATCTATGACCCAATAATATTGTTAGTAAATTTTTTTAATAATAAAATTACGGTTAATCTGTATTGGTTTAGATGTGTGAAAGAGTTATAAAATACATTAAATAAGACATTAAATGTAATTGTGTTTGGATAATACAGTTAAGTAAAAAACGACCTCACAGCTTTACTTAAGTGTTATTACGTCCTCAATAGTATGATTTAACTAAGCAATGTAGTGAGAAAAATCTAAATTATTCTTCTTGGAATTGTCACCAAATCCCTTACATCAAAGTATGTTAAAGGATCGTTGTAAATTGTAGTGGGATAACATATAAATTGCAAATCCGGTTATCTTCTGAAAATAGATTAAAGGGATAAGGATATAAGGGTCACTTCGGGCATGTCTATCGAATTCCCTTTTTCGAGAGGAGCAAAGGGTTAAAGCTCGATAAAAATAGTAAATATTGGAGATTTGATATCGGTGCTTGAATTTATTGTGAACGTTGCTATCGCATCAAATATTTACCTGCTAGTTTTTATCCTTTAATTCTCTAAGGACACAAGCATTGTATATCTCATAGAACAGGAATCGTCGAGGTAAAGAGATAACGAACAAAATTTAAATACGTTTCTCTTCTATTATACCGTTATAATATTAATGAAATGTTCTTGTTACTTGGTATAATACAAACCAGTGTTTCAATTAAGGATTACAAAGGTCCTTTCCGAGGAAATGGACGAGCAATAAAAAGCGAAGTAACATTGATATTTGATGAGCCCGCCCTTTGTAACTACCACTATTACAGGGATTTAGATGGCTTGATAGATCCGTTATTGCCGGGGACACGAAACTTAACAGCCAACTCAAAGTAACATTTATGGCGCATTATTATGTTACAGACCTTATGTAACAAAAGCTTCGCGTTGAAGGCTGAACTTTCTATTTTATGGCGGCCACCGAAATTCTCTGTGAAATCCATGTTATTTACAATCGGTCTATGTTGTTTAAGAACATATTATTTTGACTTGTATGGAGCTGTAGCTAATTACCATGGTAATAAGACTTAATATCTCAAAGCGAGCGTAATGTGATGCTGTTCAACATCTCAGCATTGCCATAATGTGGATGTTCTACTATGATTAGAGTGAAACAGGCGGTGCTTTTTAATATAGTTTACATCAAATTTTATTACAAGAAATACGTAGCTAACATTTATATCTATCCCTGTAAATTAAGAAAAAAAAATTTTTTTGATAGTTTTTTCTCGATGCAATGATAATCAATATTCAGGAGATGGTTACTTGAAACTCTGCTAGGAATTAAATTTAAAATTTGACGAAAGTCAGTAAAAAGTTGACTTATGAAATAATTCACTGGAATCAATAGTTCCTGATTTGTGACTTATAGATTTTCTTCTTAAATATTAAAGAGATCATTTTTGAGAAAATGAGAAACAATCATCAAAATGGGATTATTAAAGGAAGTAGATTAAAAAAAGTGCAAGTAGTTTAATATAGGGTGGCGCAAAAGTAAAACACCTTGTATACAAGTAATATACTTTGTATACAAGGTGGCGCAAAAATAACCTTCCGATGTTTTTTAGCTGTAATTTAAAAAAAAATATGAAAAACTTTGATTCTTCTTATGGATTATTTTTATTTGGTCTTTTAATTTTTTCACATCAAGGCAAAATTTATAAAATTTTCTGATAGGAGGATTACTTTTGCGCCACCATGTATATAACTTTATCGCAAGCTTTATTATCAATATATTTAGCGGATGAAAGCGTATGTCGTGAATGAAAAACGAAGTTGACCTATTAAGTGAGATTTAATTAAGAGCTTAGTACCGTTCTCGTCATCTCGGTGCTCTATATGTCAGGGCGTTGGACCTTGAGCCGCTCAACATTCAACTATTCGTGTCGATGGCTTCAGCTGATGATTGCTCTGGGAAATGTTAATGACTCTCAACAAATCATTCGGCATTTCTACATTGAAAATAATATTGCGATTAATTTAAAAGCTTTAGTATTGAAATATTAAAACGGCGTGGGGAAATTTAAGAGAAGAGTGAATAGGTCTGACTGATCTGGTCTAGTTTATTACCAAGGTCCACATCGCCGCTTACCATTAGGTGGAATAAGAAGAATTAGTGGTCGAGTTGCAATCTATAGGTATTAAAAAAAAACTGAATTTATTGTTAAGCTGTCTCTGTTGTCGTAGACCGTCTAGATAGGTGAAAATTCAGTGTCTACTTCTGCCGCCAAACAAGAACTAGGGACCTCCGTGTTACTAGGCAAGCTTTCAGCCACTGCGCCACGGAGGCAGTCAAAGCTGAACTTGTATGTTGCTGAAATTTTAATTAATGCAATTATTTATTTAGAATATTTATAATTTGCCAATGCCTCTGCAGGAAACTAAATTATATATAAGTTGTCCGTTATCTAGAATTTTGCCTAATAATATTCTCTTGTGATAGCCGTTTCTTTGGCCGGTTACTAAGGACAGGTATCTGTTGCCGGAGACGTTCCAGGTACAACTGTAGTTCCTACTTTTGCCACCAAACTATGATCTGGTTTGAAAGGCGTAGTAAGTAGTAAAATTACTGGAGTAATGAGGTATCTTGCGTCAATGCGATGTGCACAATGTGGTGCTGCGCGTATACTAAATAGCACCATTTTATTATGGGCAGGTGTATCATTTATTAATATGTGAATAACTCGCTCGTTTCATCGTTTTCTCGAATAAAAAAAAGTTGGTTAGAATTTGGTACTTACTTCCAGTCCATCTTGCGCTGACTGTCAACAAGTAACACTGATAATACAGTGTTGCCTATTTAAAATTCCGCCACAGATACGAACACATACAACTAGTATTAGTCGCAGAATAATATAACGTTAGCGTTTTATTAGTTAAATAACTAGTTATAAATTGAATATCTAAAGAAATAACTGCTTGTTGGCCATTAATTTAACATATTTGCTATTGATATATATTCCTTATATTTTGTTAATTTTAGTTTTTGGTTCGCAGTTCAGATTATAAGTGCAATGGAGTTCGAGCTCTATCGAATAAACAAGTTTGGTATTTACTCAAGGTGTATTTACGTTAAAATACATTTCAGGATATACTATCCTTATATGATAACTGCTAACTATACTTTAGAAAATATAACATGATAATTTTGATAGCTCGTACATATGATATTTCGTTTTTTTTTTTGATTCTATGTACTAAAGTTAATATTATAATTTATAGAAGGTTACCGCTCTTATCGTAATGACATATATTTATCGAGTACAGATTAACAAAAATCGCTTTAGAAATAAAATAAATCGATTATATATAAATGTCACCAGGGTAAATTTATATTATACTTTTGTAAATATTTAAGTTTTTAAGAGAGTTCTTTGGAAATAAAAAAAATATTTAAGATCCTCTCCTTATATGCTTAGCGCAACAAATTAACCATCAGCCTAAAAGTTACCATTGTAACATAAAAAAATATATGAAAAAAACATATAGCATAATTATGCAACTATCGATTACAATTTTTAGAATAGTAATCGATAAGCGAATACTTTCAATAACGACTACACAACACTCCTCATCCTTACTGTGAACTGAAAGAAATATCAAGTTATATTTTACAAGTTATAACATTTGGCAAGCGTGAGTTATATATAACTTAAAATAGCGATAATGATATAAAAAAAAACTTGGTATAAATATATATATTAACTATTAAATTTACTTATTATTTTTTCATAAGAAAGTATAAATAAGAATTTATAACAATATGTCATTCGCTGATAAATTGGAATTAAACGTCTTGTAAATACGTTCCGTTAAATTTATTTGTGATGGTTAGTTAAAATATTACTAGCCAACAGTATAGTAAATTTTGAGTTCCAAATTGAGAGACGTCTAGCCGCTGAGTTGTTCAGACGTACCATTTAATATATGAAGATAGTGAATACAATCAAATTTATTGGGACAAAGCGTATCACTTACCGCGTGGTTAAAGTTCTGAAAACTAACACTAGTGTTTTCGTGTTAAATTATATCCTTTAGGAAAATTATATCAGTTCAGTTAATTATCCGACATCTACAGAAAAGAAACGATACACTCGAAAGCAGGTGAGAGCTCGCAATTTTTTCTGATTACTGCTAATTATGTTCGGGGTGTGCAGGAGATCCCAATACAATAATTTACGGGATCTAAGCTAACCTCACCTGTTCGTGGTGTACTCTGTTAATCAACACGGCTATGGCTTCTATCAACCCCCATTGGGTTAGCGTGGTGGGGAATGGTCTGAATCCCCCTGTATGAACCCTTACAAATGACGGTCCTTGGTGCTTAGCGGTACTGGAGGCGATGTTGACTGTGATGGACGTTAGCAAGGCGCTGGAACTACAGCAGTGCAGGACCGATCGATGTGGGGATCTTTGGGTGAAGCCTAAGGCCTTGTGACATAAGTTCATTTGGCTTTCGGTGAAGTTCATGAATTATCGATTTGAATGCAACGAGTTTATCATGTTGAAAGAAATCCTTCGAATCTAATGGTAAATTTATATGAAAAAGTAATCTAACTTTTCAAAAGGTTCCTCCCCCAATACAGCGAAGGGGTTATAACTTTATAATTGAATCATAAATATTTGTAAAAGCTTTTCTTTTTTTATCTAATTTTATATTTTTTTTTATTATGATATTGATTCGTGCTATGGTACCATATAAGGGCATTAGAAGAATCATATTCATTGTCTCGGTCTTAATATTTACGCTAAGAGCTTCAGATTTTTTTTTTAATTTCAAAATAAAGGTAGATCACTGTTGCTATAAATATTTTAGTCAGGTTTCCCAGTAATCAGTTTACTATGTAATATTACTGTGTTTATTGATGAGCGGTGCCGTTGTTGGAATTGGAAATACTTTGAGGAACATTACGTTATATCTATAGATTTTCAGAGCGACTTCAGAACAGCTAATAGGTTTTCAAAATCACTTCACAGAAGAGGAAAGTCTCATTTTTATGACAGTTTTACGTTTACTTTCTAATAGTCTAGTGAATTTAGACTACGAGGTCCAAACATTACAGGTCTCAAGGCGACGGAAGTAATTTGATTCTATGTGAATACCCTACCAGGAGTTTCAATTCAACACTTAATAAATGGTTTTTCCTCCGGGTTTCTTGTCTAATCAAAAGATATATCTGTTATATTCCAAACCTTATATATCTTAAAAAAGATCATACGGATGTAATAGTGTCATAAAAATAATTTCCGTTTTATGAAGATAAAATAAATAATACTTACGTTAAGGTTTACTTAAGGTACGAAACCGTCTCCTAAGGCTTCGTTCTC
Source organism: Ornithoptera alexandrae (assembly GCA_029030555.1). Lineage (NCBI taxonomy): Eukaryota > Metazoa > Arthropoda > Insecta > Lepidoptera > Papilionidae > Ornithoptera > Ornithoptera alexandrae. The sequence continues at coordinate 3,049,338 of JARDVY010000023.1, read as the reverse complement.
GAGTTTTATGATCAGAATAATCAATGTGACACATGGATATGTAAATGTTATAATAAATCATTCCTTTTAAGCCTATTAGGTATTTGTTACTAAGTTATTTTTTTTTATTTAAATAAACGACGCGAAGGTATGGACTTCAACTTAATACTAAGCTAAGCGTCTAGACGTTTAATATGCACTACATTGCGGTCGTAGTCTTTAAAAATTATTACTTCCCGTCATTAAAATAAGTTCGCTAGCTACACCACCATTCCAACTGGAACACAGTAAATGTTTGCATACTACTGTTAAGCAGTAAAAATGCAGACGTTCCTTGGCAATACACTAATTACGAAAAGAGTATTAACACACTATATTGTTGTCTTGTTTATGCTTTGCTATGCTTACGCTTATGTGTTATTACTGTATACGTGTTAATATTTATGGGGCTATTCTATTCTATTCTCTGTTCCGCATACTAAAATGTAACACGTAATTATTCGTAACGTATCACCGTAGCAATCATAAATGTAAATCATATCAACGCCAATAAGCTCCGCAGGCAGTTTACTACGCCCGTACTCAGTAATTATTGCTATGCAAATTTTCAACATACTAATAGGGTTATTAGGAGAACGCCTAGCACGAACTCGGATGTAGGTACGTCTTAAGATTTAATGTATTTACAGAAGATTAATGATTCGGAGATGTTTTTTTTATATATTGATAGTTTTTCGTATTTATTTATTACTTTCGAGAGAATTATCTGGAAACATACCATGTCGTCTAGAAGGAAGGCGAGGTTATGTATAAACCGGAAGAGAGTAGTTCTGTGATGGCGGAGATTTAGGAAATATATCTATCGTCGTTAATTCCAAAAAATTCATAATACCGACTAAACTTCACAACATATGGCCGCGGAATCGAATCTGGGACATTCGGATTGCTAGCCAAGCTGCACCGAAGATTTGATAATATTTAGATAAAAGCTTAATAAATTTATTTTAAACATGATAGAGCAAAAGAAGAGGAGCTGTAAGAATATAATAATTCTGTATAGGTATTTTAAAAAATTGTCGTTTCCAGAGCTTTCTACAGTTTCTTTGTATGTAGGTCAGTTGCTTTTGGCGTCGTTAGAAAACACTCGACACCTGGTCGCCGAGTGAAATAAAAACATCATTATTTCGTTTATAATAATTGTGTATTTATTTTATATGCCAATAACGAAAAAAAATTACACATAAAATATCTGGATAGTTATTTTATGACATAACCTCCGTAGAGAATCATAAACTTGGTTAAAATTCAGTTTAATACATAAGAATAGTTTTTCTTCAAATAAGTTTACTATTCAAAGGGTAGGAGGAGGAAGAAGAAGTTTACTCTTCAGATTATAAAAAAATTAAAATTTAATCAAATTACATATTAAATAAATTTTAAACATCTCTAGTTCTAATAAGTTTTCATTTTTGGATTCGATACAGGGTGTCGTTTGGGTCGGGAGTTGAGGCATGAGTCGAGATTCCCCTCCAACGGGTTCTCGCCTTGTCGTGGTGGAGGGGCTTAGTAACCGTGGTCCGGTAGACGGTGAAGCCAAGTGGAACCTACCCGGCCGGCCCGCGGCGAAGGGTTGGCCGAAGCGGCCGCTCCAGGTTCGAGCACCGGTTGGGGTAACTGGAGCTCACCGGAGCGGCCGGGGGCCGCAGGGGCGGCTGTGTGCTGCCCTAGTGACCGGCTGCAGGGGCGGTGTCATACCGCCACTCGCAGCCGAGGTGGGGTCGCGGGGGAAGAAGAGTGCCGGTATTGAGATGCGCCGTTCTCACTATCCTCCGCGGCCGTTGACAGGTAGCGGCGGGCCTAACATCTCTCCACCGCGGGGAGCCGGGAGAGGTTTTCTCCAGTGGCTCCCATGGCCTCTGGGCGATAGGTTCGGGGGAACCGGTCGCCCGCACATGCATGAGGTCGAGGAGGGGGCGCGCTGCATGTTCCGGCGCGCCCTGGAAAGGGAGGGTTCATCCCTCCCTCCCGAGGTGGGGCTGCGCAAGCGGCCAGCGCCGGCAGTTTCGCGGTTGAGTGCGGGCGTTCCCGTGACCCTGCCATCATGGCGATGAGGCGGAACATCGTGGGGGTTTTAGTCGGTGCAAGTCCGACGTAACTCGTCCTTGCCCCCACGTAAAACAAAAAAAAAAAAGGAGTCGAGATTGGAGTTCATTCGCGAGTTGGGTTTGGAGTTGAATCTCGAGTTAAAGCCAGTCGGGTCGGCAGACGACTCCGATGTTAAGTAAGATGTTTAGTCAGGAATCAAGTTGGAAGTCGAGCAGGATTTACATATCGAGTTTGGAATGATGTTGGGAATCGACTCAAGAGTCGAGTCGAGTCGAAAGTTGGGTCTAGAGTTGAATCTGGAGTAGTCGGGAGACGATTATAAGCAAGATAATTATGATGACGGCGACGACAATCACGATGAAAAAACTACTGATGATGATACACACGAGACACGTACACACACACAATCACGAAGCGACAGGAGATTCCAATGGCAAGTGATACAGTCTTTGAATTTAGAGTTAGAATATTCCACAGCACTACATTGTGCAACAGTGCCTTACCATCAATATTAATTTTTTAATCATCATCCGATAGACGACCACTGCTGGGCATAGGCCTCACCCTAAGACCTCCACATCGACCGGTCCCGCGTTGCCCGCATCCAGTGGCTTTCCGCGACTCTCATGAGATCGGTTCACTTTGTTATGGTGTCTCAGCACCAGCAGGAGTCCCAGCAGGAGTTTACCGGTACGTGGACAATACTCGAGAACCTTACTGACCATCATATATAACCATCTAATTATATACTTGTCATCGTATCACAAACTCATATGTTTACAATTGTGACTTCAGTAAATTTATGAATTTGTTATGAACATCTAAATAGTAATAACTGTTTTAGATTAATAATTATTATATTTTAATAATTTAAGATATTTATTAAAATAAATCAATCGCCTTCGAAGACAATCTTCCTTTGAAGTCTGGTCGCTTGTGTCATCTATTTGTTGCTGCCTGGCTCTTCAAGGCGATTGACATTATACTGAGTTATTGGGTAATAATTATAACATTGATAAAATTAATTGTTCAGAATCACGAGGAAGAGGAGAAGAGGCTTTTATGCTTTTTTATTTTAACCGTTAAATGCTAATAATAACATCCCGAGTAACATTGGTTGTATATATCGGATCTCGTACATTGTAATGCTGATAGTTATAACAGTAAATACAATTATCGCAGTATTGTTATAATTCGTTCAAAGACATTTCCCCGCAAATAATGCCTCCTTGCGGTTCGTAACAAGACCTCGTCTCGTGGAGCCATAAATTACGGGGCGTTTTCAATGTTACTTCAACAATTTACTCCGGTGGTTGGACGGAATTAATTTGTTTGAATTTCCGACGCCGTCGCTGTATAATTTCGTACGATTTATCGCCGCTTCACGGGCGTCGTCTTTTCAATATTATTTATGTAACGTTAGAAATCAGAAATGTGACAGAAAATTTTATATTACACACCATCATCATCGGGGGATACACACACGACGTATTACACTCAATTAATTATTTGTCTCATCGATCTCGACATCGATGGTTACTCGTCAAAGTTATCAAATACCTAACATTGAACTGATTATGTGATATAGTCTGTATACATACACACACACGTACACGTACATACGTCACAAATATATATTTAAAAAAAAATCTTTGTTAAACATACCGCGACTATGTACTTTCATAAGTTATAATCTTTAGGTACAACTGGTGCTTAGGTTGGGAACCGAGAGATATCATGTTTGAAAATATACGTAAAAGTTTGAATAAATAAATAAATATAGTTTCGTATATGAAAATTTCTTTATTCATATTCAAAATAAAGTTATTAAAGTTATTGCTTAAAAAATGACGTTATGCTGTTGTGTTAAATGTTATAACAATCTTTACTATGAGCACTAAAATGTCTAGACGAGCTTTTAGTTGTGAGATGCAGGCGTTAAATCTCTATAAAATTTAATTATTTCGACGTAAAGAAGAATGGAATCCAAAGCTGGAAACGGGTTGGAATATCGGCAGTTCCACTCCATCCTCTCGTGAAGTAAGAGAATAAAGAACAATAAAAAAAGAGAGCAGCAGCATTTCCTTATTTTTTAATCACCGAATTGGTGAGACGAGCCGTCCTTTTACGTGAAGGTAAGTTGCCTTGAGACAGGATGTCAAGTCTCCTTACCTCAATAATTTCACTAACTACACCTCCCTTCAATCCGGAACACAGTAATATTTAAACTCTTCTGTTAGCCGGTGGAAACAGCAGCTGCGGTGGTACCTACTTAGATAGTCTCCGGCAACAGAGACCTACCACCAATAAACCTTTTTCTAGGATAAGGCAACAATTAACTGCCGATAGGCTACCTTTGACTTTTATATCAGCGAATTGAGGTGAAGTCTGTCATCAGCAATGAACTTCAATACGCCGAAAGGATGATGAATTTTGAACATATTTTTGACCAGCCTCAAGTCCCAAGTTGAGGCTCGTAAAAATTAAATTCAAATATATTAGTTTTAATCGACGAGGCTGTTACTCAATCTTTAAAACAATTCGGAGAACTCGTTGACTCGCGAAGCCCTTCCGCTTCATCGGTTATAAATTGAAATTATACTTTGTCCAGAATTTGGAAAGAAATTTCCATTTACCATTTAATGATGGTGATCGGCGCCAGTTCAGAATTTCAATCAAGTTCGTAATTGTAATAATGTTTCTAGTTATATAAATCGACGATATAGAATCTACGTTTATTGGTAAAAGGAGTAGTTTATATATATTTTTATTTGTTACGTAAACAAAATACAGTGTATATGAAACTTCTAATAGTGTTTTAATTTTAAAATATATAATTTTTTCATATTACCCTTAGATTTATTCTGCAGACGTTTCTGCAGTGTATCGCCATTAATGTTTTAACGCAATATATAAATAGTTCTAACAAGTACATGAGAAGCGAGTATATATGGTAACTATACTTAAAATGAATCCTAATATGTATATATATCAGATTCTTGATGATGTAAGCGCTGCAAGCCAAAGCGACTCTTACTACTCATCTGATACTGGGCTCGTGGACCCGGATCCACGGCCTGTTTCTAAAAAAATAATATATATAGGAGATAACCATGGATTGATTGACTCATCATGAGATCGCCGAAACTTAGGTATAAAGATTCAAAATTTAGTAGAGATATTGCTTCTGACGTTTAGAGGTCAGCTAAGAAAGGATTTTATAAATTTTTTTTCCTAAAGGGAGAGACGGGGGTATTACGGATAGTAAATCTAGTAGAGAACAGCTATTTATTATACTAATTAACGAATTAATTGAGTTTAAATGTAACATTGTTTCCGTTGATTTTATATGTGAATATCCATTTATCTCTCATCAATATAGCTGGAAACATCAGTTAAACTCGTCTGTACCATCATCCCAATTGGAATCAATGTCCTTTTTTTTGATTTATTTGTATGTAGAAAGTAAGAAAATAGATAGAAAATTAAAAAATCTAGTTAATGTGCGTTCTTAGAGACTATAGTAATAGTAGACTGTAGTACTGCATGCAATTTATAACCTCAAAATACAGTATTGATAATTTAAAAGAAAATCAAACAATAGTGTAAAGTATATAAATATAAACTTAATTATTTGTTGTTAAGAAAATAAGTGAAAATGGTGTCGTGAAACTACATCTTTTCAACTCGACATATTGAAAACAAGGTCGCGTAAAGTTCAAAGAGACGTCTCCAGATGGAAGTATCAAAAGAGGACTCCATCCGTATTGTTCCTCCGCAAATATCGAGGGCTCTGAGCAATAGCGAATATTTGTTTGTCGCCGTACTTTAAAACATTTACATATACATATATATACATATATTACATATACATATATCATCAACTCATCAGCCGAACATCACCCTCTCCCATAGATCTTCACCTTCGTAGGGTAGATATGGACGATTCGGGAAATTTCCCACCGTTCTGACTCAATGCCAGTGGGTGGGTGCTGGAGACTCGTTCGTTGATTAGCAGGGTGCAGCACGAGCAGGTCGGCTTGGCTCCCGTGAGCTGTTGCGCCCCTTACACCCTCTATAGGAAATCACTTTTCATAAATCATGATTAACTTGTAAGTATAACATTCATATGGATGGTTGTTACTGATCACTGGTGGTAGATCTCTGTTGTCGGAGACCGTCTAGGTACCTACAACCGCAGCGCCTGTTTCTGCCGCTAAAACGGTAGTGTGCTACTATTACTATAAACCGGTTTGAAGGGCGCTGTAGCTAGTGAAATCACTTGGGTAATGAGACTCAACATCTTATGTATCAAGGCAACGAGCACAATGTTGGGGAGTGTATAACATCCTATCTAGAGCCAAGTTGTTATAGGCTGGTGTATCACTTATTATCAGGTGAAAGTCACTTTCGTCTAGCGGTATACAAAAGACGGGCTTAATGCCTGTTAGTATTTTCAGCCAAGTTTCGCTGTGGTGTGATGTTGTGATCTTACTACTTTGTAGTTGGAATTAATACAAATTAATTATATTTTTTTTTGTTAAGTTGTTTCATTGTTTCCTTTAAAATACGTCAAAACCTTTTAAATACGGATTTCAACAATTTTTTTAGTCTGTGGCTTAGTAGCTACAAAATTAATTAATCTGTCATACCTTTTTTTTCATATGAAATCTCGTGTATGTAGTATATATATGTAGTAGTATATTCACTTGAATATCAGTGATATGCGTGCTCATAACAGTGAAACACTAATTAGGATGATATTCATTACACCACATTATACTCATCGCTTCACCACATAAGATGTTAAGTCTCTCATCATTCTAACTGGAACACAGTAATGTTTGTACATTACTGATGTTAAGCGGCAGAAATATGAATTGTGGTGATACATATACAGGGTGGCGCAAAAGTAATCCTCCTATCAGAAAATGCTATAAATTTTGCCCTGATGTAAAAAAATTAAAAGACCAAATAAAAATAATCCACAAGAAGAATCAAAGTTTTTCATTTTGTTTTCTTAAATTACAGCCAAATAACCTTCCGATGTTTTTTGGCTGTAATTTAAGAAAACAAAATGAAAAACTTGGATTCTTCTTGTGGATTATTTTTATTTGGTCTTTTAATTTTTTTACATCAAGGCAAAATTTATAGCATTTTCTGATAGGAGGATTACTTTTGCTCCACCCTGTATATATATATATATATATTTATATATATGTTAGCATTTTTATTATTATATTTACGTTTAAAATGTTGTTGTGTTGGTCGAGTTGCGGTCTGTGCCGTCCAACTGTATGAGCACCAGCTCGTACGTAACCACCGCGCCGGCCATCTGAAATCAAATTATCGGATCCGATTACCAGGACGAGTGAAATACGAAGGTAGGCATCGAAATGTTGCCAGATTAGTTGGGAGAATGATTCATTGTTTTGATATATTATTCATCATCATCAGCCGATAGACGTTCACAGCTGAACATAGGCCTTCCCCAAAGATTCCCACACGAACGGGTATGGAATCATATTATACATTATTGTAGCTTTATATTTATATATGGGGTGTAAGGGGTCCCGTACAACAACTCATGGGACCCAAGCCAAGCTCACCTGCTCGTGGTGCACTCTGCTAATCATAAAACGAGGCTCTTGTTCCTACGAACTCGCATTACACCAGTGTGGTCCAAATGGCCCATATCCTTTAATATGAAACCATATAAACGTCAAAAACGTCATAAAAAAATCTTTGAGGGAGTCCTGTTTCTAGTAGTGGACGAAGCTGATGATGATCATCATCATTTATATTTACCGGTGTAAGCTCTTATAAGAGACCGTCTAGGTTACCGCCTATTTCTACCGCTAAATATACTATGTAAACGTTACTGTGTTCTGGTTTGAAGGGCGTTATAGCTAATGGAATTACTAGGATAACAACATTTGTTATAATGTGTTATTGTGTATATCATCCTAACTTGAACCGTCGTCTTGCTCGTCAGGTTGATTCAACAAATAAAAGAAGGAAAATGATTTTTTTTATTCCTTTAATGAAGCAACGAGACTAGCAAGATGTTCACCTGATGGTAAGTGATACGTCTGCCCACTACATGGCGCTAGTTAGGATGGTATTACCAGAGCCACATTGAGGTCATCGCTTTGAGAATTACAATGTTAAGTCTCGTTACCCCTATATACTAGCTACAGAGCCACTCAAACCGGAACAGTAATGTTTGCACCCTACTGTTTATCAGCAGAAATAGGCGCTCCGTTGGTACCCACCTAGACGATCTCTGGTAATAGAGACCTACCACCAGTGAAGTTTTAGCTTTTACTTTTTTTTATTACATTGAGCTTTAATACGTTCACATGATGTATGCTTTACATGTCATCATAACAATGAGTTCCTATTGAAGTTATTTATATCTTGATTTCCGGTTAAACTGTTGATTGAAAAAGCTATACATCCCTTTCAAATTAGATATTAACACAGCATTATTTGTCGGCGGAAGTAAATGCTGCTGTAGTAATAAATAAAGCTTAGACAAATAATACTATACGAGTATAACTAAGTTCCGGCTTGAAGGACGCTGTAGTTATTGTAATTACGGGAGTATACGACTCGACATCTTATGTATCAGGCGGCGACCACAATGTGATGCTGTGTATATTATCCTGGCTGGCGTTACGTTTTATGGGTGGTGGTATTACTTACTAACTTACTATCAGGTCCGCTGGCCAATTTACTGCTTCTATTTGCTTTTAAAGGCTACTATTTAGTATATTAAACTGTATTTAGTTTTATGGTGTTAGGTTTTAAATATATATCTAAGTAATTGTGCCTTTGAATAAAGGTTCGTTAACTGTTCAGTTAACAGTTTAACTGCGTGATATATTAAATGGATATATTACCTGTAAAAGTAGCGATTTGGTTAAGTAGAAAAATCCCATGCCGCTTAACGCAACAAAATCTTTACTTAACTGGTATTGGAGACGCTCGATCTGAAATTGTGTTACAGTAGTAATCACTGAAATCTTAAGGTTTCCTTAACTGTTCTTTGATAAGGAGCTTCTTCAATTAATCCTGAATGATTTATTACGTTATGAGGATGGTAACAAACTAAGAGGAATTGAAAAACTCTCCCATTTACGTATACTAGACGTTCATATCTAAATTTGTCTAATTAATAAACTTTTTCGATGAGTTTCCTATTTGAAAGTATTATAAGCACTAAAACTGCGCTGTTCCTATTTCTGCTGACACGAAGTCGTGTGGAAAACTATCGAGTTCCTGTTTGAAGGCAGGTAGTTTAATTGCCGAGGCCAGTTGCACTAATACGTAAAACTTTCATAGATCAATTAAAAAGGATGTACCTCTAAGTTATAACTTTGCGTCCGATATACGAATAGATATGGGAGTGCTGCTTTAGAGCATACATTAACGTCGGCGGCTGAAAGTACCACTGAAGTGGTACGTATACACAACCAGACGAAGGATAATATGTAATACATCTGCTGAAATCCAGTATCAGACATTGCTTGACTGAAATATAAAGGACATTACTGTTAATATGATGTATGGTTGTAAAAAAAATGATGGAAGTATATCTAGCTAAAGTAGGTAGAGAAAAGCTTTCTATTTTTGTCTGTAGCACGGAAGTTGCTAAACGGTTGAACCGATTGATACGACACTGAACAATGCAAAGCCAATTTTTTGTTGGTTAACACTTAACCTTTCACACGATGATAAGTGAAAATGAGGTCCTGGATACTCGCTTAGAGTAATCCAGCTCTAATATATTGACAATCAATAAACAGTCGTGCTTTTATGGTTGATTTTTAACATGGCAATGGTATCTAGCTAGGCTGGATCGAGAAAACCTAGTCGCCATGGTATCGTCTAATAACATTTAAACCCAGATCCAGTGACCTCCGCGTTATAATGCAAACGTTTATCCACTGCTCGACACGGTCCTGGTCCAGATGTTCACTGGGCACGGGGGATTCTCCGAGTACCTACATAGGTTTAAGCTCAAGGAGAGTCCCGCGTGCCTCTGTGACCCAGCGGTGGACCAGACCGCGGAGCACATAGTCACTTCCTGTCCCTTGTATGGAAGGAGACGAATGGAATTGGAGGTGGAGCTGAACAGGCAGCTCACCAAGGAAGCCATTGCCTCCCTGATGAGTGAAGACGTAAGTCGCCCAAAGTTCCTGGAATTCTGTAAAATTATAGTGGCTGATGTTGTAAAGAGGAACAGCAAATAAATTAAATAAATAAATAAATAGATAAGTTTAAAATCGGATATTGGATAGTAAAAATAAAGCAAAGAAATAGTTAAATTGTAAAGACAACAAAGAAGAAGGAGCTAGAAGGAGACGAGGAAGAAGAAGAAGAAGAACAATATATGAAAAAGGGATGCTTGTTCCAAGAAACAACGGCGGCGGTCTTCATGAGCGGGAGGTATGGCAGAAGGTATTGGGATGGAGTATGAATGTGAGCAAAAGTAAGGAAGATAAGTATGGTAAGATAGATAAGAAAGAATGTAAGCAAAGTATGAAGGAAAAATGTAAATCAAAATTTAGATGTTAAGTGATTTGTATAGATAGGCCCTGACCCAAACTACGCAGGGAAAGCTAAAAAAAAAAAACGTTTATCCACTACTCCACGGATGCAGTTAGATTCCTTTTTTAGTGAAGAATTTGATTGTAAGATTAATAGAGGATTGTATTATGTGGAAAGATTTAACTTACGTGATACTTAAAAATAATTGCAAACAGATAAAGTAAAAATTGCAGGAGCTTGATAAGAGAATGAGAGGTCCCAGTGCGTCGTCCACTTTGCGAACCAGTATCGCTTGTTTGACGTAAGCCTCTCTAACTTTACGCCACGTAAATAACTCTAAAGTATCCGAGTTCTGAAAATATATAGTTTACTGTTATGTACCGTAATCTATCGTACTGTACTGTACCTGTACTCTACTGTTATGTACTCTACTCTACTGTACTGTATTCTACTGTACTGTGCTTTACTGTATTCTACTCTACTGTACTGTATTTTACTGTAGTGTACTCTAGTGTACTGTACTCTACCTGTACCTACCCTACTGTACTCTAAAAAATTAATGATATTTTCCATGTATTATTTAAGCATATTTTAAGGCTAGGAAAAATATCAATGTCCAAACATTCTGGCAGACTAAAGCCTCAGACTAAGGCAAACGTTGCGAATGACTCGGTATACATACATACATATATTTAACATAATATTTATGTATCTTTAATTTTGTATGGACCAATGTAAAATTTAACTATTATCCTTTAAATAAATAATATCCGTAAGTGTTTTTAATGTATGGCCTCAAATAAAATCAACTCGGTAACTTATGTATAATTTAATTAAGTATCTCAATATATCTATTGAATGTTAACGGCATTGTCTTTGTAGAATTTCTTGTTAAATATTACAAGAGCAGTAGTATTTGCTATGATTTGATCTATCATCTATTATATACCTTAGATTCAATATCCTTTTTGTCCTTAGCGCAAATTGTTGCGACGTATTTATTTATACGACGATATCTCGAAGCCAATCCTAGTGTAATAAGTATTATAATCAAATCTTGGAAATTCCATAAAACTGTCGCTATTACGCTTAGAACAATCAATGAAACACCGACGGAGGCTGAATAGTCGCCTAAAATTAATATCAATTAGTGAGCACAGGTGGTACTGGGAAAATACTATTACAGAAATATTTTTTTCGTGTACTGAATAATGAGACCAGTAAAAGGTACCCATCTGTGGTGTTTTAAAACAACATATATTTCTATATAATTCTATGATGAATGGAGGCTCCCGTTCCTCTTCGTTTTTTTTTTGTATTGTCATCATAAATATGAAACCCTTGTTCCAACAACATCAGCTTTTGTGGACAAATTATATCTTCTTAGTCGGCAGAGTGGTCGTGATCAATCAACAAATCACAACCGTAATTAGTAAGCACGGTGGATAAAAGGTTTTGAAGCTCTCCTTTTGATAGAAGACGGGCCCAGCAGTGGGAATAATTAAGAGAATAGTTTATTCTATGTACTCTATAATCCTATCTTTTCTCCCTACAGTATTCCAGCAAATATCCTGGTCAATATACAATGTTGTATTCAGCATTCTGATCATCTTATCATTCACTATAGATAAAGCGTATTTAAACACAAGACACGTATACTCTTACGTAGTAATATTTGTTTTGTATATAAATTATGGATTTATGTGTAAATGTTGTCACTTACTAGGTTGCAGTAAAAATCCATGCGATGTAAGAACATATTTTTCAAGCCAGAGCGAAGGTGGACTATTGAATCCGACGACAGCTACGATACTCAACATATGTTCAGCTTTAGCAAAATAATTCAAATTAGATTTTTTATAACATAGTATATATAAAAATGATATCCGCATACTTCTGTCTGTGTACTCGTTTATATGTTTAATAATAATTATATTTGCTATATTTAGCTGAGCGGTATAGAAAAACTCCAGCGCCATCCTTTTATATGTTATTACATACGTATCGCAAATGTTTTCAACATATACTTATTTATCGTTATCATCGGTAGACCTTGCTGGATATAGCGCTTTCCCAAAGATCTTCACAATGAAGTATTTTCTCGTAACCTTCACCAGATCTTCGGTTCACTTTGTGAAATATTTACTGTCAAATATTTGTTAGCATTCAGTATACAAGTATAAATGCTGCTTCTGCTATCTAGTGACAAGTTAAAGTTATATCAAAATAAACGTTTTAACTTTAAAACATAGACACATGCCTTCATGTTGTGATTGTGATGATACAGTAACCTTGTTATCCTCAGACAACGTCACCAACTTAGTTGTAAGATCGATTTATGTACTCACAGAGTCCGCAAACGATGAATAATTTCGTTACGGCTGACATTTTTCTATCTAAACTTTCATCTCTGGGTATATTGCTGGCGGCAACCGCTCGTTCTATTAATATCCAGAAATCTGTGATCTTCCGCCACCACGTTGACAGCTTCCAGCTTAACATGATAGATAAAACAGCATTCGCATACAGCGTCGCGCCCGCTAGCCGCGCTGTGACGCTTCCTTAAAACATTAAATGTAATATACTGCAGACACCAAACAGTAGTGTGGAAATATTACTGTGTTCTGCTTTGAAGGGCTCTGTAGGTAGTTAAATTACTGGGGAAACGAGATTTATCTTATGTCTCAGGCGACGAGAGCCATGTAGTGTTGTGTATTGCATTCTGATTAGCGCCACGTTATTTATGGACAGGCGTATGACTTACACCATCAGGAGAACGTTCAGCTCGTCTCGTTATCGGAGACCGTTAAGGTATGAACATAGTTTCTATATGTGGAAACAGTGATATGTAAATATTTCTGTGTTGTAAGGCGTTGTAGCTAGTGAAGCTCTTAGGACTAAAGAGACTAAACTCTTATGTCTTATGCGATGTCTTGTAGTCCAAAATATCCTTACTAGCGTCATATTGATACTGGACTTAGCATTTACCATAAGGTGAACTTCTGGTTTCGTAGTTTAAAGAATATTTTTTTCAAGTTTAAACCGTCTACATAACTTGTAAACTATAATGATTTCAAATAGTTAAACCATGAAAATATGACGTATGGTCATTCATAAGATTAGTATTAGTTTTCATTATTATTTGTAAAATAACAGAAACCTGTGTTTTTTTTTTTTATTCATAAAGTGATGAGATAAACAAGACGTTAATCTGATGATGATGCTCATAAAATTGTGGCGTTAATTATAATGATAAACACTACATAATATTGTGCTTAACGCTTTGATGTAAAGATCTATTATAACAGTCTCACTGGTTGAAGTGACTTCAGAGTGGAAGGTTTATAGTAATATTTACTGTGAAGCTACATATATATAATCTTATATGAATATATGTATAATAGATATATTTCTTACAGTAAAAATATCCTAACTGGAGCTATATGTTTATATGTTCATAGATGTATCATCTCATATCAATTGAACCACGTGTTCGTCTCTTTCCTTAATTTAATAAAAATTAATAATAAATATTACTAGGCAGCACTTACTATGTCCAGCGGTGCTCACCGCCCACCCCGCGAGCGCCTTCACCACCTTCCAAATGGCACCGATTTCAACGATAATCAACAGGAGCAGCAGTAAAACGCCCCAAAGCCTCCAGTAATATTTACTGTTTCCGGCGATGCCGAGCCATCTCGCCCGGCGGAACATTCGCATCATTCGCGTTAAATATTGCTGAAAGTTATCATTTAATTATATTAATAAATTAAAAAGTTATAACAACTTCCGCCGAGACTAGAAAATCTGATAATCTAATACACATATAGATATACTGGTTAAATATTCCAACACCAATCTTTTTGGTTAGGAGGTTAACAGATATAACAAAGTCATAGAGTGGTCTAAGAACTTTATAACGTGAAATATTTCTGTGTATTCGTAGATATGTAAATATAAGTATCCCACTTAATTTTCCCACTACTGGGTCGATACCTATATTTTAAAGGAGACAGTCAATTATGTACTGGCCAAGTGCGGGTTGGCGGTTGGTTGCTTTCTTACAACATGTCGGTTTCTTCATACCTTTAATGAAGGTTCATGTTCTGCGGGAATCGAACCTGGGTCCTATGGCGCATACGACAGCACCAACCTTGAGCTATCACAGCTTAATTTTAGATACTAAATAGTAAGTAAATATGTGGCAGGATTTTGGAGAAGCTTCTTAAAAAAATTATTGATGCGTCGAGACGAGCGAGGCATTCACTTGAATGTAAGTAAAATACACTTGCTGATTAATTGTGGCGCCAGTTAGGATGATATACACTACGACCCATTGTGCCCCAGTAATTTAACTAGCTACAACGTACTTCGAACAGGAAGACAGTGGTTTGTACAGTATTGTTTGGCAGCGGAAATAGGGCAGAAGGGGGGTGCTTAGACGGTTTCCGTCAACAGAAACCTACCACCAGTTTCTTTTCATTGAAACAATCTTTTTTCTTTTAATTTTATATAAAAAAAAAAATTACGTACATCAGAAGAATGCTTCGGCTGTGAAAGTTTCTTCAACTTCTCCTTTTCAATTATGTAAAACATTACTATGTATGGAAATTTAAATACTCAATAAATTTAATACCGACACGTTAATTCACAGAATTTTTTTATTGCGACTAACCGACAATTAACCCTTCGTATTCAATTAATCGAGTCAAAAGTTTAACGATTATAGAAAAAAAAAAATTGATAATTGTATGTATACACGGAAACTTTGTATTTGCTGTAGCGTCTGGTATAAGTAGAGCCTTTCTCTATTAACAGGTTTAATTTCCTACTGTAAAATGTATCAGTTGTTGTTGCTACTGGATTTAATTTTCCTTTTTAACTTCATGAGTACACAGTCATCATCATCATCAGTCGATAGACGTCCACTAGTTACTATAAAAATTTTTTTTTTTTAATAGTTAACACGAGTAGAATTGTAATCGAGATATTCTACACTCACAGGACGTGTATTGTATTATGGCTTTTCAAATATATTGTAGCTTTTTCTTGATTATAAGCAAATTAATTAAATTTCATATGATATTGTAGTTAAAAGTTAACTTAGCAAGTTAAATTTAACTTTTGATACCGAAGAACTTAAAGTGTCTGTACTCTAGTTGTAACTCGTTAACATCTGTCAAGTTTGAATCTAAACATTTATCTTCTAGTTCTACTGTTAAAAAACTTCAAGGTTTAATTTAGTATGAATATTTTCTTAAAAATTTTGTGTAATATAAACTTCAAGTACAGTAGAGATTTCCGGTAGGTAGATTTGCAATAAAGATTCACTGGGTCATGAGAAATTTGAGCCTTCTTCTGTTTTCTCGACAAAAAAATCTAACAAATTGTTTGTGATGCAAGAAAAACGACCATCTGATGGTAAATGATACTGTCGCCGATAAGAGTGTGAGATGAGGTACGATGATAAACACAAAACTACATTGTAGTCGTTGTTTTGACAATCTATCACCTCTCGTCACATTAGTAATTTCAATAATTATAACACCTTTCAAACTGGAATACAGTAATATTTAGATACTACTGTAGTCGGTAAAAATAGGACCTGGGGAATACCTAGAAGATCTGATAACTGACACAAGTGTACTGAACAAAGCAAAATAAATAATACACTGTTTATATTAGTTATTGTTAATAATATATTATTGTTTATTGATTTAAAATTGAACATTGTGTCGATCTAACAGTAGTGATTGACGTGTCAAGTTATGATGGCCGGTTGTTGGTCACATCAAGCACGCGATGTAAACATTTTCATACAGATTCAATGCATTTTAACTGCAACTAACAAACGATTAGTATTTTATTGCTTTAATTTTGAATACTTTATAGCTTGATATTAAAGGTTTAAATATGTTAAATATTTTCATGTTTGTAGGGGAGGGGGAGAGATTTATCGAGATTCTCTGCTTCCTAGAGAAGACTTTGTACGAAACCGCCGCCATGTTAGTCCGTATACAAAACCAGGCTACGAGATCTATCCAAGGAGATATAATCTCTCCTATGCTATTTACCGCTGTGCTCGAGGACGTCTTTAAGATTTTGGATTGGATCGGATTTGGCATCAGCATCAATGGCGGTACATCTACGGTTTACCGATGATATAGTCGTCATGGCGGAGACTTTAGAAGACCTCAATATAATGCTCGGTGACCTCAGCAGCACCTCTCAACAGATAGGCCTTCATATGAATATGAGCAAGACGAAAATCACGTCCAATACTCATGTCCAGCGCCACCGTGATAGTCGAGAACCCAGCACTCGAAATTGTTGATGAATAAATACGTTCACCTGGGGCATATGGTCCAATTAGGTAGATCCAATTTCGAGAAAGAGATAAACCGCCGAATCCAACTGGGATGGGCAGCGTTCAGAAAACTTCGCAAGGTCTTTTCGTCAAAAATTTCTCAGTGCTTGAAGACCAAAGTCTTCGAACAGTGCGTGTTGCCAGTGATAACCTACGGCTCCGAAACTTGGTCGCTAACTATGAGCCTTATAAGAAAGCTTACAGCAGGCAATACTTGGAGTATCTTAGCGTGATCAGATCAAAAATGAGGAGATCTGCAGACGAAATAGAGTCACCGACATACCCTCATGAGTCGTGAGGGTAAAACGGCAATGAGCGGGGGGATATAGCTCGTAGAACCTATGGACGTCGGGGTCTTAAAGTGCTGGAATGGCGACCCCGCATTGGAAAGCGCAACTTTGGCAGACCCCCCACTCAGTGGACAGAGGACATAAAAAAAATCGCTGAGAGCCACTGGATTCAAACAGCGCAAGACCGTGGTTTGTGGAACACACTACCAGAGACCTATGTCCAGCAGCGGACGTCCATCAGTTGAAGTGATGATGATGATTCCTAATTTAAGTTTAAGATTATAGGTCAGGACTATTTTCGGACCGTTTTAATATGATTTTGGGTATCTGAATAAATTTTTTTTTTTCCCACTTCGATATAATACCAATTTCATTAATCATGCTACAGCTGTAAGAGACGGGGGATGATTAATAATAGTAATTGTTAACGAACAGTGGAGAGATTTTCTCGTTTTAAATGTTGCTTAGCGAATAACATATAAACTGTTTCATAGCTTACTTGACTGAATGTTTCACACATTATCACTTTTTATTGCGTATAGGACTACAATTATATCCTTCGGAATATAGTTTTAAAATTTAATTATATTTAAATACGATAAGTGATATTGTCATGCCATAAACGATTGATCAACAAAAACAAACGTTTGAAGTTATTACTTATTTAAGTAAATCAATGAACGTAAGGAGAATTGATGAAAAAGAGATTCTTCTTTCAACTCTTGTAAAGGATCAAAGATGTTGATCTGAGCTAAAGTAAATTGGCGGTTTAGTATTTGTGTTTCAGTATTAGATAGCACTATAATTTTTTCTTATTCATAAGTTCAAATACAAAATAAGGAAGAAGTTAGGGGAGGCAGAAAACCAGCGCTGATTGTAACTACTTGCTCTGGTCAGCTTTAGCTGGGCCGTCGCCTATTGCCTTTTCAATAAATTAAAAAAAAAAAATTACATGTGATAATGACGAAAGGCAATGAAGGTCTATTTATTTATTTATTCAAGTATGTGAAAGTTACATAAATATATGTTGCATGTATTTAATTAATTTTTTTTAAATTAAATGTCTCTTAAAAAATGGTTTCGGGAATACCTTAAGCAGATACAAACATCTAAGTGTTTTATATATAAACAGATATTTATGCATTTTTTACGTGAGACATTTTGTGGAAACATTCCGAATCTCTTCGGGTCAGGAGTTCCGAAACAGTGCAGCCTGAATTGTAAATGAGTTTCCATAGAACCCCGATTCGTGACTAGATACAGAGATCTTATTCAGGTTAGAAGATAATGTTTATTTTATTAGATGAAGCTGCAAGACGAACGATACGTTATAAGTGATACTGCCTATAACAACGTGGAGCAAGTTAGGATGATATACACAGAACCACATTATGCTTGTCGCCTTCTGACATAAAATGTCTCGTCATCAGAATTTTCACTAGCTACAGCGCCCTTTAAACCGGAACACAGTAATGTATTCATAGTACGGTTTGGCGGAAGAAATAGGAGCAGCGGCGGTAACTAACGAGACAGTCCATCAATAAACCCGTATTTAGTACACATTATAAAAAAAAATCGATTCCAATTAGGTTAAAATAGTGTACTATTTCATCTATTTATAAATATCTGTCAAAATATCCAGATGGACTGATCAGGTTGAAAACTAGCCGTCCTTTAAATTTTACACAGCCGTAAGAGATGCGCTGGACAGGAACCGGTGGGAGCAGATCGTCCGCTCCAGACAACAACTTTAGCACTGACTAAGATTGTCAGGCATGAGGAAACGACCCGAGAGAGAGAGATAAATATATTATCCAGAGATTCATTGAATCATCACGAGATATACCAAACTATTAGAAGCTAACACTGAAAACTTGATAGAGATAATGCTTCTGCATTTAGAGGTCAACTAAGTATGGATTCTACAAAATTCCTCCCCCACAAAACATAAACATAATAATATGAAACTGTGATATTAGATTAAGATGTAGTTAGAAAATTAAAAATTGTCAAAGAATAATAGAGAAGATAAATAGAGTTAAGAGTTAAGTTACATAACAATAGAATGTGAAAAAAAGAAAACATTAGAAGAAAAGAGGTTTTATGAATTCCAGGTCTTTTTCAGGATCTAAAAGGGAAAAGGCGACTGTCTTCACTTGTGAGAGGCATGAAAGAAAGAAATGGGATGTAGTATGACAGGAGAAAAGAAGTGTGATAGATAAGAGAGAATGAAAGAATGAGTTATAAATGAGATATAATGTAGTGATGGTAAATGCTAAGCTACATCAGGCCCTGACCGCAGGAGAAATAAATAAAAAAAATCCTTTCCTGAAAAGAGTTGCGGGGTTGTTACAATCAGGAAAGCGGGCGAGGAACAGCTAGTATTTATATAAACGCTATTTTTTTTTTTACAATAGTGTAGTTTACAAATGAAGTACTTATAATGTAGTCATGAAAATGTCTGCTTACCTGAACATTAATACTTAGCGCTACACAATCTCTTAGGCGCCATTACGTCGCTCACACATTCGTGGACCAATTCCTTGCGAATTTTATATATTTTAACATGAACCCTTTTTTTTTACTGTGACAGCACTTAACCGGAGACAAAACGTTAATTTATATAAAATTTGTACGTGTGTAAAAGTCGTACGAATTTTGTATAATTATTAAAAACTATTCTATAGTAACACGAGTTTGTTTAACATTTCACATATCACTATATTGCTTATTGATATCATCATCATCATCATCATCTGATAGACGTCCTGCTACATCCGAACGTGACTACTATTACATTTATTAATATAACAGTTAGCTTCAATAACCTAATAGTTTATTCATTCCTGAAATTTATTTCAAATTCCTATTATGTATTAAATGAGTTTTATAGGAAGAATACTATTTATATTAAAGTAAGGTTAAATGGTAAAGTGTATTTGTAACTTATTCTCTATTCCTCCCATTACTTCCGGCAAAAGTATTTTTAGACAGATGATAAAATCCACCGCCGAATACTACAGAATATAATTGCCACTGTAATATAAATTATAAAGAAAAATTTTGAAAAATATATATCCAGTGTTACCAACATTAAATTAGAATTGAAGAAAAAAGTGGTTGGATTGGGCTTTCCAGGACTGACTAGTATTTATATTGAGACAATATATCTAAGAAGATATTTTTTTTTAATAACGTGTGTAGCAAAATGCTAACGGAACGCAAATCCCGGAAACGGGGTAGTGTCGGACTTCAACCGACTAAAAAGTTTCACACGGTTACTTCCGACACTATGCACGAGGGTCACGGGATAACATCGAGCAGTATTTCCGCAACTTCCGATTGGCGTCCGGATCGAACGGACCCGCCTCGGGGAGACATGTGAGACACCCCTCCCGACCCTACGTAGAGACGCATCGGAATACCTCGCCTCCTAGTCTGGCGTCGGATGCTTGCTCTGTTCGAAGGCGCTCTTCCGCCGCCAACAAACGCGCGCAAGCGACTCAGCATCGAGTTCCCACGGTGGCGTCCTGACGAGGACGCACGCCGCCTCGAAGGAGACGGTACAGTAACCGCGTATGATTCCTATGTCCATGATACGCTGCGGTAATCGCAGCAGTCAGGCCGCGGGTCGACAAGTGTTCCGCACATGTGGGCGCTCCGTATAACGCCATAGAGCGCACGACTCCGGTATAGAGTCGCCGGCATCCGACATTAGACCCCTCCAGGCAGTGCAGGAAGCGGCTCAGGGACCCGACCGCTTGAATGAGCTTCGGGCCCAGCTGCCGAAAGAGCTGGTCGAACTTCCACCGGCAGTCGAGGATGAGTCCCAAGTACTTCATGGAAGTACCGACGGCGGTGGAAGTCCCACCGACTATCAGCCCCGCGCCTGGTGGAGGCGCATTCCGAACACCGTAGATGCATAACGCCTTGCACTTACTCAGCGTCACCTCCAACCCCAAACGCCGAATGCGCGCGACGACTTGAGCTACGCACGCAGTTACCAACACACGCGCTTCCCTGAAGGTGTGTCCGCGAGCCGTCACCAAGGTGTCGTCGTCGTAACAAGTCACCACGACCCCTCCGATCTAAGGAGATTTACTGAGCAAGGGCTCAGTAAACATAAGGTCCTTACATACTTTTGCGACACCAGCGCCGTACACATCATTAATCCTTCGAGCTGTTTCTGCAGCACTGGTACTGGCACCACGGTAGAACTCGTACTCGTAAATATACCGATATTTCATATTTGCCATTATGCAGTAATAAGCGACGCGAAAGAAAAAAATAATGAACAAAAAACAAATGAATGACTGTTTTCAAAACTCAAATGTAGCAGCTAAATGAATTTATAAATTTGAATTTGGAATTCTTAACCAAAGAGTAGATATTTCAGATCAAAGCGGTCAGTGCGACAAAACGCTAATTTCATATGTAAGGACCTAATATTTTGGATAGTAATGTATATATATAAAAATAGAGAATTCGACGATTATATGTAATACCACAAGTTCAATATATTATCACCATTTGACTTTAAATGGTATTATATTCACAACAGCATTGTAGGTCGACCATATGGCCCAAGAACCTGGTGAAGAACACAGGAAATTGTTAGAATAAGTTCTCATCGAACCGTACGCGCTACATATCGATTATGGAGTCCTCCGTTTAGTAATTAATGATGCAATGATGATGATGGAATTATATTAAAGTGCGCGCCTTAATAAAATCAATACAAGCCGATCGTGAAGTAAATAAAGCCGCGCATCAATCGGAGCGAGAAATTAAATAAAAAAAAAGGATATGACAAAGAGCAATCGTTCTTTGTTGAACATTCAATGAAACAGCATCAGTATCCTTTCAATCATTAAACTGTGAATTTGCGCCGGTTTTTTCACAAAAGCCGTGCATGCCTTTTACTGTTAAATTTTGCTTAAATACAGAATGAAGCGATTTTTTTTATCCTTGCTACGGCTGTGCATGTTCCTTGAGAAGAGGAGCAGGATGTTCACCTAATAAACGATCTTCATTTAACTACATAGCAATGGCAAGGATATATACTTCATTGGTGGTAGGTCTTTGTTAGACCGTCTAGGTAGGTACAATCGCAGTGCCGATTTCTACCGCCACGCTGTGGTATGCAAAGGTTCCTGCTTTCTGGTTTGAAGGACGTTGTAGCTTACTAGGTAATAATTACACTTAAACATACTTAAGTATTGTAGTAAACAGACTCAACATCTTATGTCTCGCGGGATGAGCGCCATATAATACAGTGCTTATCGTCTTAACTGGCGCCACGTTGTTAAAGGCGGGCGTATCACTTATTATTAGGTGAATGATCCGCACATCTCGATGCTTAATGAAATAAAAAAAAAAAAAACTATGTGATCAACTTCAGTAGCTTCTGTATCTTTCTAAAGGAAACGGAGTTGCATCCGTTGCGATGGTAATTAGCGCGACGGGCTCCGTTAACGAGGCTGGGGATCTACCGATTGTTTTATAAAAAATATAAAAAAAAAAAATGTTCAACGACGAGAAGCTTTCACATACTGAATATATTCTAGTGAGCCTGTTCTGATGATGGAGCGTTGTCCTTGAACTTTATGTACGACGTAATCAATTTATCGCTTACACAAGAGCCATGTGATCTAATTCAGTTAACACCGCCCGCTGAAATTGTTTATGTTGGTACATATTTTCTCTTACAATACAAAATTTGGGAAAAGTCTCTTTAATAAAAAAAAAAGGTTTTAATCTATGCCAAATTCTTTAAAAAAAAAACTTAACTGTACTTCTATAGGAGCGACTTGATATTATGAAAGTAATTTTATGTATTATTTTAGAATTTATTTTAACTTTTATGGTGATGACAATCGATGGTGACTCCATTATTATTTAAGGGTAAGTATCACCATTATGCAATAGTAGTTGCTGTATTGCACTTTTCTTGATTTTCTTTTACTCAAAGCGATGGATCTGCGTCAATTTCTTAATGCGTTTTTACGTAATAACCCCATTAGTCTGATGATTTTAGTAACCAGTGAAACTATTAAGGTTAACATTCTTAACCTTCTTCAGTCCATATTGATGACGGCTGTTATTCCACTCCTGTGGACATAATACTAGACTACAGAAAGTAGATTGAAGAAGGTTAAAGCGGGAAGTCTCTGGATACAGAAAGCGCAGAACTGGACAGTGTCTAGCGGTGGACATCTATTAGTTGATGATGATGATGATATATCCAATGCTCAAGTTCTTAAGAAAGCTAACTGCAAACGTAGACGTAAAGTTAACTTGAAGTATTATTTTATGAGTTACGAAGGTTGATTGTAAAGGGCCAAAATTGGCAAAAGACATTGACCTGGTAGACATCGGAAGGAAAAGTTTTAATAGAGTTAAATACCATCAGTTGATAAGAATATCTTGAAGACCGGATTAGTTTTCTCAACCTGTCCACCAAACTTCAGTTAGAAGGAGATACGTTGCGATAATCATAATAAAGGCGTAACCTGTGCGTTATATCCTTTGCATCACTTACTATTACGTGAAAAGTTTGTTTGTTTCGCTGTTTACATAAAAAACTTACATAAAAATATAACACCGCAGTGTGTAATCACCCTTAGCCCCATGACTGTCGTTTCTGTATAACATTGATTTTTTCGATCATAAATCCCAAGGGTAAAGCTTCATTGTTAACATAGGTTCGCATAAATAAATGCTTATGAAAAAATTATAATAATAAGTATTTTTTTTATTCGAAGAGATGCTCCTCTTCATTACATAATATATTAAGTTTCGTAAAATTGTTTTTTTTTTATTATATATTACTACATAGAAAGCTAAACTTGTAGAAATTGATAATAAAAAGAGAGCTTTTTCAAGTTCCGTTGAATGGCATTGGTGGTGCAATATACTCCGTATGAAATAAGGTTTGGAAAATCAAATCAAGCACTGCCGCCGGAGAAGACGTCTAAAAGGTTAGTAAATAAATTAAAATTACCTTAGGCCTGTGGTATTTACATCAGCTTACTGCATGGTGAATACGGTAAATACTTCCAGTATTATATACTCGCTTTAAAGGGGTTTACCTTCAACAATAGATATCAATACTCTATTATGATGACGATCGTATTGGCCGTAGATTATCTCGCTGAAATCCTGTGTAAGTGTCTCTAAGCACTCTTGAGTACCCTGTAGTTACCGTAATTACAGATCGAATCACTACCTTGTCATGTTTTAAATTGAAAAGCTTTATCTACCAATATCTGTATTGTAAAAGACGGAGCTTCTTACCGTCAAGGAGATTAAGGAACAAGATGTTTAAATAAAAAAGATTCGTCAGATTCTTTACAGGTTATTATTATTAAGATAATCCTATAATTATCTATATCATTAATTATTTGCATATAAATAATAAACACCAAAAAAAAATATCCAAACATCAGATAACAGTTAGTATTCGGAGGCAATATTTCATGTATTTTTCGACTCCGTCTGGATATATGATTTATGCAGCGCCATTTATTGGGTGTACAGGCAAATGACTACAGTAAAGGTTTATATGTTCCGAATAACTGCGTATGATTGCTATAAATCGTAAATATTCCAGTGCTGAAATAAATCGTAAAGATTCGATTCCGCCTGAATGTATTTTGCTCTCCGCTTTAAGTGCGAAAGCTCAGCAAAACACTGTTTATATAATAGAATATGGTAACTGTGTTGTACTAAAAATTGTTGTAAAATGTATATATATATAATCAATAATATAAAAACTTATATTTATGCGTTACATTTTAATCTATATAATATATGCATTTTCTAGTATTACTCCTTTTTAATTTTATATCACACCGTATATTGTGTAACGGATGAAGAATAGTCTATGTCTCCCAAGCGGCGAAATATGCGCCCATTTATGAGCTCGTACATGTTAAAATGTTTATAGTAATGAGTTAGCCTTACCACCCCTGACATTTTAATTTACAATAACTCAATAATTTTAGTTCAACTCCCTCAAACTCGAAAAGTAGTACTCCATCAGAAATAGTCTCTAAAGACAAGATAATATCTTTTAAAACCTTTCAACCTTTAATACATTGACAATAGCTAGTTATTTCATAATTTTCAGAAGATTGATAGCAGTTAATCCAAGAAAAGATACAGTAGATAGTAGAGCAGTATTAATTTTTTTTTTATTAAAACCCAAAGCGTTTTCTTTGAAAGTTCAAAGAATTACTGTTGAATCTGCACTTTGCCGGTACAACTTCTCGCCATAATAAATTAGGGGCATATTTCAAAGATAACTTTGGGCAATTAATTCACGGAAGCAGGTGAATAATAGGCTCCAATCCACTAAAATAACATTTTTATTAAATAATTATTATCCAGCAATAGTTTGGAGGTATAATAAAATTTTATTTAACGGTCTTTGAATTTGAACGTTCGCGTAGGTAGGCGAAAACTTTTTAACTCACCCCCACCTGATATTAGTTCTGTTCTGAAGTTGTATGTAAGAAATCTCTTATAGTGATAAGACCAGCCATCACCTTACCTATAGAGTCCGAAAAGGTGATTAAAGAAGTGACAATCCTAGGAAGAGGCAGCAGTATTACGTTGGTGCTATAGCAGCTGTATTTCCTGTGGCAAATGTTCCACACGTTAATGTTCTTTAACGTGTCATAACTAGCGAAATTACTGTGGTAATAAGTTAAAAAAATAACGTTTCAAGCGACGAGTATAAAGTAAATCCTTACAACCACATAAGGACTACCATAAAACTTCATCATCATTCATCATTAGGTGCTGCCTTCAAACTGAAGTTTGACGATCAGATTGAGAAAATCAATTCGATCCTCAGCTATTCTTTTTAACTGATGGTATTTGAACCCGGTCCACTCCTTTATGTCGTCAAAGCATTTCTTGCGCTGTCTACCAGGTGCACGTATTCCAAGAATTTTGCTCTCCAGGAGCTCAACCTTGGGAACACATAAAGGGATCCTTTTCGAAGGTGTTCGAAAATGCAAGTTTACTTTGCATGACGGCTGTCATCAGCCTGCGTTTGCAGTTAGCTCTCTCAAGGACTTGAGAATTGGATGCAAATTGCTTCCACGTGATCTTAAACATTCGACGGAGTCCCCACATCTCAAATGCTTCTATTCGACGACAACATTCCTTTTTTAAGTCCACTTCTCACAACCATATAAGAAAACGGACCGAACATAACATTTTAAGACGCGGTATCGTGAGGGAAGCTGTGGTCACATAATACTTTGGACATTCTATTAAAAAAAAAAATTAACTTGTCCGATTCTACATATTTTTTTTGTTATGATCTAAATCCTATGTGTAATAACGGCATAAATATTGAAATGAAGTTACTGCTTTCATTTTTTTTTTCACGTTATATTACCATTGTTCTCATTGATGTTCAAACCAATTACATCATCACCAAATGCCACATTTTCCAGTAGTCTCTGCAGCCCTCTTTCAGAACTCGACACAAGCACGGTGTCATCAGCGTATCTGATATTATTGATTCGTGTTCCGTTAACTTTAACTCCCTCTGGATGACTTAAGAGGAGCTCGGTTAGAACAACCTCCGAATAAAGATTAGAGAGTAAGGGTGACAGTATGCAACCTTATCGGAGACCTCCCTGAATTGGTTTCAACTTTGATAGTTTGCCTTCAAATTTTACAGCAGCTTCCTGAGACCAATAGAGTCCCGATTATTTTACGGTTCTTCTCATCCAACGCTTTACCCCTGAGAATCTCCATCATTTTGTAATATTGAACAGGATCAAACGCTTTCCATAATTTATGAAGCATAAATAGACTGTTGTTGTTCAATTTCTCACTCTGCTAGGGAGTTAAGAGAGAAGGTGGCTTCTCTAGTTCCAATCCCCGGTCTAAACCCAAACTGTTGAGCACATAAGTCTTCTGATCATTTCTTCATTATGCGATTATAAACAATTTTAAGCAGCATCTTCACGGTGTCGCTCATTAGCAAAGCTTCCTTGGAACAGTCTATGTTTACCCTTGTAATGTTGTTCATAAAGTATTTTGTTGTAACTTAGATATTGAAGATAATTTGAGTATTTGTGATAACAAAGTTAATTTAGATAACGCAGATAAATGTAAATTTACATAAACAATTCACTGTATAATGTTGTAACAATTTGTTTACGTTTAATCAAATTTAATAACCGGAACCGGAACAGATGTACGTGTGTTACGTTAGAATATATTTATGTATCATTTATGTAATATCCGGCATCCGTGTTGATGTTGATGAATTACTATTATTAATTTCCTTGTATTATTATGATAGTCTTTTATTACTGTTGTAATTTTTTAAAAATACTCTGCAATGTTTCAAACCTGATGAATAATTACTAAGAAGTAATAACAGCCTATTCACTCTTCTTATGAAGAACGAGGAGCTGAATCTTGTTGTTTACAAACTGGGTATGTCCACAGCATACGGATGGTCAATCCCCGTGTCTCTAGTGGTCCGGTGGTGAAAAGGGACAGGTGAATATATTATTTATCACACACTCTTTGAAATATGTCCTTTAGAATACGGCGCCTGTATTCAAAACTGTTCAGCCAAGTTATGACATTCTTAATCATCAACAAGCCTCGTACCCCTCCCCCCCCAGCGAGCCTAGTTATGCTAGATAAAATCGACAGCTCCTGCCCAGATATAACAACAATATTTTACACAAGACTAGATCTGTGCTTTATGTTAAGTTAAAAACTCGGTGTGAAACTTTGTCAATGAATTCCAGTTTCCTTGCAGCTATCTCAGGTTTATGCTTGATGGATTGCCCATAATCGGGCTTTGTTATAACGACCATCAACAGCTGAAGATAGTGAACCCTCAGGACATACCTTTAAAAGAAAGAACCAAGATAAACAGGCTTCTTTTAGCGAGAAGATAAGCCTGTGTATTGAAAGCATCAAATCTCACAAGGTTGGCCTCGTCCTAGTTAAAGAGAAGAATTGTTCTTTAATGATCAATAAGAATTTCCGTCTTACGTTTCATTCTATATTAAATTTAAGTTATCCGATTAAAGACTTATTTTATATAACACATTAACTTGTCTAGACAATAACAAACTACAGTTTACGCCACAGCGAATCGTAAAACTGTCGCTAAATTCAAAGGTTATCACAAAATAATAAAACATTTCATGCACCATAAACCCTTTATTGGTTTTATGCTTCAAACGTAAAGTATATATCATCTATATAAAAAAGGGATGAGTATGATTATTACAGGTATACGTAAACCGTAACTCCTGGATGTTGTGTAGTGAATAACGAGATGAGCGAGACGTTCATCGGGTGATAATAAGTCTAGTTAAGATTACATATACAGCATCTCATTGTGCTCGTTGCCTTGGGATATATATTAAGTCTCGATACTCAAATAATCTATATTAGCTACAGCGCGCTTTAAACCGGAACACAGTAACGCTTGTACGCTGTCTGTCGGTACCTACTTAGACGATCTCCGGCAACAGGAACTTGCGACCAGTACTAATTAACCAACATCTACTGTTCTCATTGTTGGAGCTAAAGGTCTTTTCTCAATAAGAGAGTCCAAGTTTGGCCAAGTGCGGATTGGCAGATGTCATGTGTTCACCGAAGCGTGATGTTTACTTTACCGGAAGCCCAAGTTTAACCCTCGCCTCAACCAGACATAACGCGTACGACCTACAAATTGATTTATCACGGCTCTTGTAAGTTATTATATATTTATTAAGACCTGACTCCAGCTGACTGCTGAGGGTTGTTGGTGATGATGATGATATATTTTTATTATAACTGTTACATAGTAAATATTAACCGATTGAAATTTTCTAAATTTCTCTAGTTTACTAACATACTCAATAGAAACCGTTTAGTCAATACGAAAACAGTTTCGAGTGACCTTCATGCTGCATAGCTTCTTTTCAATGACATCAATGAACTCTCAAAATTGAAGTTAAAACTTAAGTTATATATTTTTAACTGCTTCCAAATATAACCTTGTTACTATTAACGTTACGTATACGTTCATTTCTAAAGGTTAAACGTATATTAAATAATTAACAAGTTCATTACTAAATTATTATGCTTACAATTAATATATATTTTTTTTATATATACAACTAAGCGACAAAGCACTCGCTCGTTTTTCATCTGATTGTAAGTGAAAAGCTCTTAACAACGAGGTGCTAGTTAGGATAATATACACAGCACCACATTGTGCTCATCGCCAGACAAGAGATGTTAAATCTCATTACTCCTGTATATATCTCATCACTAACTAATCTTTAAATTGAAAGTTCTAAGTTCTTGATGAAGCGAGTTACATTACGTGGTGACGGCGCTGGGATTCGAACCCGCGTCTCCGAAGACATCTTCTCATTTAAAGGAAAGACGAATATTTATAAAATTTATATTCATCTCGTGTTCCTCAGTATAATTTCCTTCCGGTTAGGAAGCAGTTGTCGCTCGTTGGTACACGCGCGTGTTTAGCAATACAATGCGATAAAAATCTATTCGTTTCTTTTTATCTATTAAATTACATTGCTTTCCTTATAATCATTCCTTTTTTTTTGACAAAGCGAGGAACAGTGTGATAAGGGAGCGGTACGGCGTGGTTGAAAATAGAGAAAGGGATGGTTAGATGGTTCGGTCATGTAGAAAGAATGGATGATAGAAGATTAACGAAAGAGGTATACAAGGTAAAAATGATTAGAAAAATCGGTGCAGGTCGACCTAGGCGGACATGTTCCGACCAAATGGAAGACGTTATAAAGAAAGACCGGGTCAAGAGTACTCGCAACCGACGAGCATGCATGAACACGCTCGTGAAAGTGGAGGAAGCGGGAGAGATGTGCCAGGATCGTAGCAAATGGAGAGAGGTGGTTTCTGCTTACTCCCCTGGGGACGAGGCGTGATATATACGTACGTATGTATTGCTATTAATGCTATAAAGTAATTTTACATTGACACCACTACATCATGAGTTACAGTTTTTTCAATATTTCTATATGGCCTTGATTCATAGTCAATTCGAGCAGATGATCGAATAAAAATTTAGGCTTTCAAGGTTCTAGAGAAGAAAGCTAAGTATACCATGAACAGGAAAAAAAAACAAATTTATTCTCGAGCAACACGATCACCACAAGGTTTTACACTACCTACTTACTAACGAGTTCTAAGTTACTTTAACTATATCGCCCAGAGACAATCAGAAAATCTGGATAAACCGGTTGTGATAGAAAAGGTCGAGAGCAAAACATCAGGTAGTAGAACACCTATGTACTGGTTTGTCAACATATTAAGCATCAATATCCTGACTGCGTGAGACATGCCGAAGACGCTGGTCGCGTCAGTAAAGTCATTTCCGGCACAAGCACGACCTTCTCCAACGATTCGCCGGGACGAGAAAAGGTGAGTATTTTAAAGTTGTAATATTTTCGAGTCGTTTATAGAACTTCTTTATGAGCTTTATGAACTCTACTTAAAACTGGATATATGAGACAGAATAGACTTAGATGGAACAACCATGCGCTGGTGATGAATGAGGTATTCAACTGTATAATGGCGAGCGATCACTAGGGATTTTTAATTTGAGGAAGACAAAAGCTTCGTTAGTTGGACTATGCTAAGTTAGACTCAAAGATGATATAGTAAAGGCTAGTGGTAATTAAGAAAGTCTTGAACGAGCGGAAGCTCATGGAACGGCAAGAGCTAGAAGATGAAGAAATGGAAGGTTTAATCAATATTGGATTGAAATAACTAAATTTGAGATAGATTTCAAAAATATTGCAAACATAATTATAACCAGAAGAATTATTTTAACTTAGATCCGTAATGATACCGTTTGAATAAGCGGCTTGAAATGTAATTAAAACAAAGTTGGTTATAACTTGGAAAGTGAGAGGAAATTAAATATAATTAAGCTTCTAAGTTGATTCGGGGTGTGTTTAAATTTAAAACTTTATTGTTATCAAATTTTTGATATTGAAGATCCTTAATTATTTTAAATTATTCCAGTTAAAGTTTAAAAGAAAGTTAGTTACCGAGTCATTCGCAAGGATTGCCAGACTGAAGCCCTGGATTGCGAGAATGTACGAGCCTCAAGGTCGTACCTCATTACCTGGGCCTGTCACTCAGCGAGTCACGCTCACCGGTCCTCAATCTAGAACCTTCAAAGCTAAATGACGGTGTGGTTATGCTCGCGTATTTTTGATCTTACGTTAACATACTTATTTTGGGGTAATATTTACGATCTTATTTAGTGATCATAGTATAGATCATCATAGCCAAATCGGTTCCGCGTGGAGAGCCTGGTTGTAGCCCTCAGTCCGCAGACTCCTGCAGCAATTCTCTCGGTCAAAAGATAGTGCCAGCATCTTGTATAACGGCGGACAGTATACATCACAAGCATCCGACCTACAAATGATGTAATTCCTAACACAAGGGGTTTATGGTTTGGATAAAAGCGTAAAGATTTTTTTTTATTCTACGAAGCTATGAGATGAGCAGATTCAGCTGATGGTAAGTGATACGCTCAGCGGCACATTATTATGGGCGAGCGTGTAACTAGCAAGTTAGAATGATATACATTGCACCAAACTGTGCTCGTCGCTTTAAGTCATCAGATCTAGTCTCGTTACCCCAGTAATTTCACTAGCTACAGGGCACTTTAAACTGGAACACAGTAATGTATACACGCTACTGTATGACCGCTGCAATAAGTGTTGCGATGGTACCTAGAAGATCTGTGATAACAGAGACCTGCTTCCAGTGATATTCTTCTTGTTTTAAATATCACTATCTAGTAATAAAAAGTTTAAACCTAAAAAAAATCTTGAATTTAGTCCATAGTTTTTTCATTTATTATTAACTTAGTCCACTTTTATATACTTAGAAAGGAGTAAATTGCGCATTCATATCCATCAGCTTCATCGCGTAGTAGGCTAACCGGTAGCACTTATCAAAGAGGTCTCTGGTTCGATTCCGGGTAACATGCTGTGGAGTTAGGACTTTGGTGTTAGGTTAGTATATACATATTCTAAATCTGTCCACTTTTTTAACAGGTGACAGTTTTTTTTATTTAACGAAGCGTCGGGACGAAAAAGACGTTCGCCTGATGATGATACGCTAGCCCATAACAACTAGCGCTAGTTAAGATGGTATTCATAGAACCAGTTTGCGCTCGTCGCTGTGAGACATAAGATGTTCAGTCTCGTTACCAGTAACTTCACTAGCTACAGCGTCCTTCAAACCAGAACACAGTAATGTTTGCCCAGTACTGTTTGGCGAAAGAAATAGGCGTTGCGGTGAAACCGATGCAGATGGTCTCTAGCAATGGAAACCTACCACCAATTAAGTAAGAGTATTCTGTATACCTTCTTTAACTTCATGTGATATTGAGGTCAATTGTTATTATATGATTGATAACGTAAACCGACTAAAATGGGAAGTAGGTACCATAAACATTAAAAGGAACCTCATTCTGTTTTTGATAATTTTGTAGGGTTATGCGGGATGATATTTAAAAGTGAAGATAGTTATGACTATAAATATTTATCAATACTTTATCATAATCCCACACCAATCCGCATTAGGCCAGCGTGGTGGGAAATAGCCCAAATCCTTCCATATCAATCCCTATTCAATCGATGTGGGAATCTTTGGGGGAGGCCTATTTCCAGCAGTGGAAGTATACTGATTGATGATAACTGTATCATATGCACGTATATGTTATTACTGGTCATCACAGCGCTTATTGCTACCGCCAAACAGTAATGTGTAAATATTACTGTGTTCCGGTTTGAAGAGCGCTGTAGCTAGTCTAATTACTATTAGTGTATTGATTTAAGCTAATAATACAACATGTTATATTTCGAAGCGACGAGCACAATGTGGTATTACCATTGTAACTAGCGCCATGATCTTATATGTAGACGTGTCATTTACCATCAGGTGAAAATCTCTCTCCTCGTGTCGCTTTGTTGGATAAAAAAAAACTTGTTCACATGGCATAAATGTTGCTTAATCTTAACTTAACGGGTCTTTTATATAACAGAAATTGCATACGTATGTCTCCGCGCGAAACCGGATGTTTTATTACTTAACTTTTCCCATTTGAGAGTTTCTCGTATATATTAAACTATTTGAAGTTAAATATGGCGTCAACTTCTATATTCTGCGACATGCTTATTTCTTCAGGTCCTCCGTTTCATGAAGAACGGTTCGTAGACAAGCCAAAAGTTATAAAACTGAATATAAATTCCGTCATATCTCCTTAATGGCATCATAAAAAAATTACTGGTGTGTCTCTAATTACTCATTAATTTCACTTAATGAGCCAACTTTGTACAATGGCGGCCTGCGACTAAGAATAATTGTTCTAACTTAAATTTCTTTTCTTTTTTGTTTCAATCTATCCTTTACTTTTCAGAATTGATTGTCGATGACTGAAAGAAAGAAAAATGATTGATGGGAGTTTAAACGTTTATATGTAACTACCTTATCGATAAACTGTTCTGTTAAGAAACCAGTAAGGAGTTCAGTAGTAAGCACATATTATTTTACAATAATTCAGATATAAGATTTTGACTCTCGTTACCCTGGTAATTTCACTAGCTACAGCTCCGCCCTTTAAACGGGAACATAACAATGCTTGCGCACTAATCTTTGGCGGTAGAAATAAGGATTGGGATGGTACATACCTGAACGGTCTCCGGCAACAGAGATCTACAACCAGTAACCGTAAATTATTAACTTTAGTAACAAATAATTATAAGATTAAAACACACAAAGTATTTTATAGAACTTAATAACTTTACGAGGAGTGCTCCCTTCGACGGTCAGCGAAGGAATGACTGGCGATACGAAGGCTTGTATAAAACCACAGTGTTGTCACCTAACTAAAGTGTTACCAGTTTCCGTTTTAATTACAATTAGATATAATATTAATCGCGAAGGATTATTTGTCCTGTACTATTATATTAACTTTATATCAATTTTATAACCATATAACGGCCTTACTAGCGGCGTAGAGACGTGGCACCTGACCATCGGGCTGGTCCACTGATTCAAAGTAGCACAGTGGGCGATGGGGAGAGCTATGCTTGCTATTTCTATAAGGGATAAAATCCGGAACGAAGAAATTCAACGGAGAACTAAAGTTGTGAAGGTTGCTCTCTAAATCTGCAAGCTGAAGAGGCAGTGCGCCGTCCATGTCTGTCGTGTCAGCGACGGCCGATGGCGGAGAAATCTTGGAGTGGAGGCTGCGTACAGGTCGCAGAAGTGAAGGGCGCTCTCCCTCCAAATGGGATGACGACATTATCATGTCGGTCGGAAGTGGACGGATGCGAGAAGTCGAGTATCACATTTGGTGGACATTAGGGAAGGCCTATATTCAGCAGTGGACAAACAAAAGCTAATAATGTTGATGATAATGATAAATAATCATTTGATCAATTTATTTAACTATAAATTCAGTAACTTAATGTTGCTTATATTAATAATAACATCATCCTTAAGTCTTTATTTTAATTTTAAGTTAATTTAAAATTGAATGATTTACTGAAAAATTTTGTTCAATTCTTTATTTTTTAGTCTAGACCTCAGTTATTTACAGTCTACCCTCATGGGATACTTTGATCCTATATTTAGATAATATTGTCAATCTTTGTTTAATGAAATTAAAAAAAACATAAATAATAGTTATTTATTAATTATGCCTGGTGTTACCGTAAATATAAATTAAGTTAAATTTTCGATTTGATTTATCAGAGTTATATGTTTTATTTTCTATATAAATAAATATAATTAAGTTATAAACTTAGATTAAACTATTGTCTATATTTTACAGTAAACGGTATAAATGGTAAGGTATACACAAATAACAAATTTCAATTAAACTCGTTACCATGTTTACTTATTCCAAAGTAACTGCTAACGAACTAACGTTGCGTATAACTTGCCTGTTAATTCTAATGACTACCCCCTTTCCTGAAAGCTGTCCAAACCTATACAGCCTGTTTCCGCACGAGTGGTTTACCTTTAAAGCTTTTACCTTATAATGTTTTAGTTCGTATTTGATAAGCTTTCAAGAAAGTTTTCAGGATTATATTCATGATTCGAGCAATAGAAACTTCCCCATGTGTTAAATTATGAGTTATAATTGATATTGTTATAATTTATCTACTGGTGGTAGGTCTCTGTTTTTTTTTATCACACCCTCTTCATGCTCTGGGTCAGAGTAGAGCCTTTATTCTTCCAGACATTTACCATCATTACAATTTGTCTCTATTTTCAACTCCTACTCATCTTTCTTTCTATTCTTTCATTCATACTCTGTTCATCTTACACACTTATTTCCATCTAACTTTCTACATTCCATTTCCTTCTTTCATACCTCTCACAACTGAAGATAGTTTCCTTTTTCCTGAAAGTTAACCTGAAAATCATGAAGGAATCCTTTTTTTTTAACTTCTTCTTTTCCTTTATTTTTAAGATAGGTTCTCTGTAGATGGAGACCGTGCAGGTAGTTACTGCTACAGCTCCTATTTCTGCTGCTAAACAGTACTGTGCAAATATTTCTGCGTTCCGGTTTAAAGGGTGTTGTAACTAGTGAAATTACTGGGGTAGCGAAGCTTAATATGTTATCTATCAGGCGAAGAGCGCAATGTGGTGCAGTCATCGCTATATGCAGTATACATTGGTACAACATCTTAACTAGCGCCACATTACGCCAGCGGTCCTCATACCATCATGAACATCTCACTGGACTTGTGGTTTAGTCGATTACCAAAAAATGATTTTTCTCCGCGATATTTGGCTTCATTGTCAATTAGTGTCACCACTATAGTCCCGAATTTGTATACAAGAAGCGATTGCTTGGAAAAAAGTGAAGGTAATCTCTTAGTTTCTGCACCAGGGAGGCAGTTATTTCATCATCATCATCAGCTGATAGACGTCCACTGCTAGACGTAGGCCTCCTCCAAATATTCCCACACGATCGAGTAGGGATTCACGTGGGATATTTAGGCTATTTCCCACCACGGTGACTCAATGCTGATTGGTGGGAGCCAGAACCTCTTTTATTCATTAGTAGGGTGCAACACAAGCAGGTGAAGTTCGTTTGGATCCCGTAACTTGTTGTGCGGGAACCCTTACACCTCTAGTTAGGCTATTTATTATCAGAATATAATTTTTTCAGTTTTGTTTGCAAATCCGCATATAAACACACTCCCCTTTTTGAGTTGGCGGTTGCAAAACTTTTAACATACAATTACGTAAATAAATCGCACCAGTATTTGGATCGTTTCATAACCAGTCGAATGTTGATCGATACGATAGCATTGGATGCAGTAATTGCATTTCAGTCGTAATTCAATTAACTGGATGAGTCAGCCGCTTCCGTCCACTGCGGTCAGCTTCCGCAGTACAACATATTGCGTAGGGTATGTTTACGTTTTACTTCATACAAGTTGAACCCAGTAAAGAAGTTTGTTTAACCGTATGTTGATATACACTGCTGCCGCCGTGTGAACTGTAAACAAATCTAAAACATTTGTCATAATAACGTATAACCATTAATAATATTTATATATGTAACTAGCTGTTTCACCCTCGTAACATCCCCGTAACTCCCTTTGAGGAAATTATTTTGTAAATCCATTCTTAGCTGACCTCTAAATTGCAGAAGCATATCTCTACCAAATTCTGAGTCTTTACGTATAATAGTTTCGGAGATCTCGTGATGAGTCAATGAATATCTCCTTTATATATATAATATATATATATATATATATATATATATATATATATATATATGTATATATGGGGATTTAGCTGACATGGGGTAATAACAAACAGTTTATTTAGAATCATTTAATAGATGATAAAATTTCACCAGAATTCATACTACACTATAATTCATACTATATTAAAAAAAAACATGATATAGATAATATATATAAATGTTAAGATTATACGAATACGGAATAACAGATTTCTAATAAAACAAGGCTTATCTAATGTAGCTCCGTCAGTGAAGACTATCATAATTCACTCGATAGTAAGTGATGCGTTTACCCACATTGATGAAATTTTGGTTTATCATCCTGCTCTGCTCGTCATCTTGAGACACGTGAATTTAAGCCCCCAATAATTTTATTAACCAACTTCCTTCAAACTAGATTACGATAATATTTACTCGGTACTGTTGTACTGCGGAAATCGAAGCTGCGATCTATTCTAATAATTGTTTATCTGTTAAATAAATGAATAAAAACTACATTAAACTAGAAAAATATTGAATGAATACTACAACAGTTTATAGAGGTCTAATGAAGTGTTAAATTATTTTTATTATTGTTGACGTTTTTTTAGTTTTTAATCAACAACAACAGGCGGGCTGGACGTCGGCGTCACTCCCGTGAATTGGAGCAGCACTAGTTCATACGTCACTATCGTACCGGCAATCTGTAATTGATATTAAGACAGTAGTTATTTAAATTAAAGTTCCTAATGTTTAAAGTTCGTTTCTAAAGCTACCAGTGTTTAGTATTTAGATGTGGTAGTTATTTATTTGAGCTCAGAAATCAGCCCTTAAAGTGTCGATGACATCATTGCTGTTTTCACAAAAACACAAGCCAGAGTATTCTACGCAAACACTACTTTATTCTCCGTTGTTGCTTGTAGTCATATGAAATAGTAGTCGAACACGTTATTATCTCTTATCAAATAGTCAAAACTTAATAATTGTTAATTTTTTTTATATGTTAAGGCATAATTTAAAATTAAATTCTTTATAACTTACAACATTAATAACGATAGTTTATGTTAACTCACTGAAAGTACAAGTCCTTTCTTTATGTTGAAAAATTGAAGACCACTTAGCGCTACCGTGTCCCCGTGTACTTGGTCTAGAAATCTCTGAATCTGCAAAAGTATTAATTTTTTTTTGTTTATAAGGGGTCACGCACAACAATTCACGGGATCCAAGCCAACCTCACCTGCTCGTGGTGCACGCTGGCAATCAACAAACGGGGCTCTCTCTCTCACCAACCCGCATTGGGCCAGCGTGGTGGGAAATGGCCCAAATCTCCCTATATGAATCTTTACCGGAATTGGAAATCTTTGGCGGAGGCCTATGTCCAGCAATGGACGTCTATCCGCTGATGATGATGATACTGCACTATATTGTGCTCTTCCTTTTTTATCGATATATGATGGTTTTATTTCCGCAATATAGTTTTTGCATACCATTGTTTGATGGCAGAAATAAACTGCGTTAGTTAGATACTACATTCAGGTATCTGTTGCCGAAGACCAAATAGGATCTCACCACCAGTGAAATAAATATTTAAGGATTTATGAAATGCTGCTTAGTAATTTAATCTAATTGATCGTTACAAACTTGGATTTGGAAATATTTAAATAATTACATATATTTTATAGAATTCATTTATATTACTGGAAAGCTAATTTAAATGTTTTTCCAACTTTTATTTGTTTAATCTAGGAAAATTTAAGTAATCAATAAAAAAAGCTATGTTTTGTAGGCCCGGGAAACCAAAATAAAACTAGAACTTTTAAGCATTGTATGATTATATTAAGGGACTATAACATTCTATCGCACCTTTTAAACAAAGGAAGTAGCAGTTAAAACTATAGTAGAATAAACTGTTTGGAAACTGCAATACCACGGACAGTTAAACGGTATCTTTTACCTACGCGAATTAAACTCATCACTCCATTCGCTTTTTATCACGGGGTTTTAGACTCTATGTATGATAATAATAAAGTATACATTGTCATACCTCGACGCAGTAAGTGCTGGTTGGCACATCGTACAATGTAACCGCCGGTTTACGGCTAGACGCATATACCCGGGCGGCTATCAGGGATACAGCCAACGATCTCATCACGAGGAATATGAATGAATACATAAAATATGTCGCTTGCTCATATCCGTGTAGCGGTCTGAAATATAACAAAAGTTGAGATTACCACAGTCGTTGCAAGGTAGTTGAAACGTCAGGGTAATGAACTGAATAAATACAATAAAATTCGTAAAGTTTAGTTTTATTAAGGGTTGAAAATAGATTCTAGAGTAATTGTAGTTTCTAAGAACCAAACACAAGTTAAATGAATGTGTCCTCAAAGCTGCAAGTACCAAGCAAATACCAAGCATATGTATTATTTATATATAAAAGTATATTATTGTGTGCTTCGCTGTTAGCATACCTATCAAAGAAATAAGATATCCTTTTTCTCCAAGTTTTTATGTGAATTTTATTCTTTTAAAAAATTTTTATCTTAAAGAAGACTAAGTGAAAATGATTAAAACACACCTAATGTCTTCAGCTTGACATAACGGCGTTGCTTTTATTCCGTCTCTGTGAAATATTACCAAATTAATATCTAACATCTGCTTTCAAGATATTTTGATTTATCTATATCTAAAAAAAATCATTAATTCAGCCTTCAACCATTCATTCATCGATATCCACTAAACATGTCCTTATCATTAAGGCAATAACTACAAAAATAAAAAAATATATATTAATAAGTTTTAATCGAGATTTTACTGTGTATTAAACAGATTTAATATGGAGGATATTTGAAGTTATTCAAAATAATTTACTCTTGAAAGGTGGTAAGAAAATCGAATACAAATCTGGTAACGACATCAAAAGCTGTGTGTTAAGTTACAATTTATATTCATTACTTCATTTAAGCTACAAAATATTTTTTTCTGGCATTATATCAAAAGAGAAATTAAGCTATTTCACTCTGTTGTATATCAGGTAGTTACACATTATATTTTCAGCGATTTTTTCAGTTATATTTTAAAGAAGTTAACTATTGTTGGAACGGTCAGCGTGTTGACACAAAATTTTCCTTAAACCTTAGTTGCCTGTTAAATATTATCTGCTTTATACTTACTTCAGTGTGTTGTATAATTGAAGGCAAATAAAGAAAAGATTATTAGCAAAAGATATGAAAATGATAGCGCCGATCACTTCATCCACACGTCGTACCAGTGATGCTGCTCGATTGTAATCCTCTCGAACGGTACGCCAGAAGTGTTGAGGCAAGTTCTTTTAAAATTCATTTGAATTATAATAAATAATTCTATATAAATAAAATAACGTTAAATAGAAAATTTAACATGACGTTGATGTTTGACTGATTATGCTGTAAAAAACTAATAATCATTCTATAATATCAATGAGAACTACCAAAATTCTATCAGTTGATTTCCAGCAATAGTTTTTAAATAACTTGATATTTAATAAAACCTTTAAACGTATATTTTGTATTAGCCAATTTGATATAACCCGGGGATAAAGTAATCCTACCTTGCCTCGAGCTTCAACAATTTTCTTATTCACTTGTTCAAGTCTAGATATTAGATAGAAACTAATACAGATAATAAACA
This sequence comes from Ornithoptera alexandrae, assembly GCA_029030555.1. Lineage (NCBI taxonomy): Eukaryota > Metazoa > Arthropoda > Insecta > Lepidoptera > Papilionidae > Ornithoptera > Ornithoptera alexandrae. Next base: position 3,008,570 of record JARDVY010000023.1, on the reverse strand, counting down.
AATCGGCGAAACTCCATGTAAAGGTAGATTGTATGTTAACAACCTGCAAAACAAAATGGCAACTAAAAACCTTGTGGAACAAGCTAAAAAAAAATTTAGATTTGTCGCCGCTTGCTTACAGATTGAGAATGGACTTACTTTATTAAAATAATAAAAAATTACCTGTGATAAAAATCCAATAAAATGATTGTAGGGTACAAATTCATAAACCCAGGGGAAACTGTGTCTGATAAATGCTTCGTAGACGTTTTTTTGCGGTTCGCAATCAATCACTGCCGCTAGACCCGATAGATCTGATAAAAAATGTTCAACTGCAAAATAAAAATCTGAATAATAATGTTTTATATGATACATTACGTATAAACATTAAAACAGTATGAAGATTTATCTGGATAGAACATTTTCTTTATTAGTGCTTGTCACTATCGGACACCCTAGAATGTTAACGTTCATTAGCCTAAACAAAAACATATTTATTCTATCCTCTAGGATTGATTTAAATTAGTAATAAAGAATAGGTCTTTAAAAGATTTAATTATTTAGATGTGATAAGGAATAAATCTCACCCATTGCCAATGTTAGTATGAGGATGCAAGTCATATTACATTTTTTAACTAGCGAAGTATCCATAACGGGAGTTGAGGCTTCAGTCATTGATATTTGTAGACAAAGTCGCGGCCATTTTGTAGCCATGCGGAGGAACAGAAATGTTGTTAAAAAGTTAGAGCTGTAGAAAGCCAGAGTTGCTGGAAGTAATGGTTTTCAGTTATAATAGATTTTATATAAAGCATGAAGTAAATTATTTTTCAATCAATGTAAATTTTTGATCGTAAATATACTTACTATTGGAGGAGAGTGATGTGTCAATGTCTCTCAGATACTTTAATACAGAAAAAAGTAACATAGCACCTTGTCCCATGATCGACAGCATCGCGTACAGACATCTTACTGAACACAATTTGAATCTGGACAATGAAGATTTGAGTATTAACAATGTGGTTTAGACGGTAACTGTTAGAAGAAGAGTCAATGTCAACGTTGTGAATAATTAAGAATAGAAAAAAAAAACTGTGCTTTACCGTATTTTAGAAGCATCAATGCCGAAAACACCGATAACTGGGTTCAGGCCAAAAAATTGTCCAATGACTATAGACAGTTTCATTGTAGATTGAAAAGATGCCAATTGTTGATTAAAGAGATTACCTGAAGCGTTGCTCTTACGGTACATTTTCCTAACCGAATCTGAAAACAATTTAATTAATAATAACAATGTGGTGAAGCACTAATAATGTATTAAAAAGCATAAATGCGATTATTAGGTTAAATGAACAAAGAATGCACTCTTTAAAATATAGTTCCAGTGAAGCTTGTTATAAATTGATTACTTTAACTACATTCTGACTTAAACCTATTTCTATGAAGTTTTTACTATGTGATTCAGGTAATTTTTTACTATGTGATTCAGGTAACCTTCAAATTAAAAATACACAAATAATTGTGATTAATTAGAACCCTATGTTCTGTAGTTGGTCTATAAGATGAAACGATGGAGATGATGATTGAACGATTTGTGATATACAATTTGGGTTTGCCATGATCCTAAAAATTATGTATTAATAATAAATAATATGTGATACAATGATACAATGAAAACGAAAGTTGCGGAGAAGAAAAAAGTCATGGTTGAGGAATATCAGGGAATGGACAGGCATAGCTGGGACGTCCGAATTGTTCCGCCGAACCAGAGAGAGAAAGGACTGTACCACGCTGATCGCCAACCTTCACTAGTTAGAAAGGCAGTTTAAGAAGAAAAATGATACTCACATATAATCTTATTTAAAATAACAAACATTTTTATTTCCAGACTAAACACGTTGAAAACGTAAATATAAAAATTTATAACAGTGTCATTCCAGCATTAATGGCAAGTAGACCAGATTTGATTGGTTTTTGAAGCTCTCACGAAAATAATTGAAGTGTCAGAGCAGATTGATATCAACTTCAATAAAGAATAGCTACAGCTGAATGAATTTTTAAGATGTTTACAAAGATAAATCAAATTTGCTATCGTATACTTTGTGATTACAATAAAAATGTATTTTTTTTTAATACTTATGTGAAAAATTACTTAAGGTAATATGTGATAGCTATGGAAAAATCTCTAATGACGAAAATTATCTAGATGTTCTAGCGCCTATTCTGGCGACAAAAATTAGTTTGCAAATTTACTGTGTTACAGTTTGATGAGCTCTGTAACCAGTAATGTTGCTAGCGTATTACCTACCTACTAATTAATTATAACTAACTAGACTAACTACAACTATATTATATTCTGAATTGTGTCTTAAATTTAAAACAGTAACGCAGGTTCAGTCTCCAACTTTATTCACTATGTTTAGCATTACTTTTAAGACTGCTATTACACGAGAAGTACATTAGAAACTTTTTAGTAATAAACATAGAGGTTGTTCCCAACACATTTTTTTTGCTGCGTTGAACGATTTAGTCTAATTTGTACCATAAAATTATGCTTTTCTGTATTAATAATAAAACAGGCTATTTAATATTCCCAGTGATGGGACTTGGAGCGTTCTTTCACAAGGAGAGGGTCTAACAATAGTTATGGAGGTATGAAATGTTTCAATGGTCCATAGTATCAATTATAGCGATACTAATTCACAACATTCAGAAAGGAAAAAAAAATTGTTTAGTCAATGATAAATAAGCAATATATATATATCTGTATTATAATTAATATATAGTATGCTTTATATATATTTTGCATAATATAATTTGCTATAACAAAACCTACCAATATCAACTCTTACTCAAAGATCACCTTAGTTAATATTTGGTTTGTTTTTTTTTTTTAAATTTCAACTCAATGTTCACTCTGAGGGTCACCATGTCTGATGTCTCACTGTCGGCACCTTACACGGTAATGTTAAAATCTATGTTATCATTGCAACTTTATGCAAGTTGATTTAATGCAGTTTATTTAGGAAATGTTTTGTTTGCTTCACAAACATTTCTTGCTCTTCGACAAGTTTGTTTTGACAACTAACTCATCGATTCTTATTATATATGTCTTTTGGATGTTTAAATCCATCATTCGATCGATCTTCACTAAAATTGGTCTATCCAAATGTGTTTTTGTTGGACAGAAGAATAAAGGAGTGTTCTGTTACATCCTCTTCTTTCGTTATATGTGACGGAAACCGTACTAATTTTTAGCTTCCGGCGAAGGAGGACATTGTATGAACACTGTCATGTTCCTAAAACACTAGCTTCTAGTGGAAATACGAAATCAGCAGTCGTGGATGAATGGCTTTGACGTCCCCTTGTTAATGAAAGCAACGAATCCCAGTAGTGGAATGTTTAAGTGGGCTGTTTATTATTATTAATTATTGTAATATTCAAAAAATACTTTTTGAAATTGTTGTCTGTATGTCTGTTCGTTTTACTGCTTATCTGTTTATGCATATTCCTGTCTTTTAATTAATTCTCGATAAACTTGGAATCTGTAACTATTCGTGGACGTGCGATAAATGATCTTTCTTTATATATATATATGTATATATATATATGTATATATATATATGACAAAAATAGATTTTCTTTGTTCGCCAATCACGTAGAAAGTAGCTAACGTATCGACAAAGGAACGCGAGTATTTGATGCGAAATAATTTGTATTATGAATGGTTATAGGCTATTTATTGAATATTCAGAGATCTTTTATTATTAAAGAAAACACACAAGTATTAATTTCGTATTATTTATGCGGTTGCTATAGTAACGGTTGCTATGACGAAAACTACGAAGAAGAACAATGGAGTCGTTAGAGAATAATTGAAGACAATCGTATAGAAGAAAAATGACCATTTTTGTTTTCATTGTCGGGCAAAACACTACAGTTACATGTTAGCTATACGTCTATATATATATATATATATATATATATACATCTAATAACTTTGTTCTATCGCTTTATCTCTCTATTTTATACCTTTTTTTATTATATCTCCCTCGTTGAAAGTTTTAGCATGCAAACCACGCTGTCTATGGGAAGATTAAATTGTGCAAATAGTTTTCTCTTTATTAAAGCAACCATGTTTGCTAATATTTGTTTTCGGTGTGGTGTATCCTTCTGAAAAGGGATCGATCCCAAACCCTTTTGAGATCTAATTAGTTAGTTAAAACCTCTTCATTGTATATTTTGGCTCGAGTTAAGGATATGAAAATTTCCTTTGTTTTAACATTTGGTTAAATATAGACAATGTCGTAATTCGGATTATTATGTAAGCTGATAAAATATCATGGTTTGGTTTTTGAAGTTTCCGCCGTTGTTATTGTTCTTATCACATATCAATTTTATAAATAAATAAAAAAAAAAATTATTTTTTTATATGTTATAAATTATTTGCAATTTCTGAAGTTATAATAAAAGATATAAACAAAATTAAGCATGGGCATTGTTTAAAATTAAAAAACATCGCAACGTTATTAGCATGTTAGCAAGTTATATGAAGGTAGGAGGTAAAATTATTTTGTAGCGCTTTATAAATGTTTATAGAGTAGATTTAAAGCAGCATTTCCCTTGTTTAATATTAATTTCAAGAAGCTTAATGCCCAGGCATCCCGTGACGAGGGATTACATAGACGTGTGAGCAATCTAGAAGTTGGATTTACTGTGATACTAGCAATATTATATGCGGGAATACTGCAGGCGTTATAATATTATTATAAATTAAACTATATTTAAATAATATAATAAATAAGCAATTATTAAAATCTTTCAACATATAAATTGCTTATTTATTTGTTGAAAGATTTCTTGATGATTTTGAAATTTCCTCTGTTGCCGGAGACTGTCTTGGTAAGGATTACCGCAGCTCTTAATTTTGCCGCCAAATCCTAGTGTGCAAACATTACTGTACACCGGTATGAAAAGTGTTGTATGTGGTGAACTTATAGCGGTAAGAATACTTAACATGTTATGTCTGACGATGAGTATAATATTCGATGTTAACTAGCGCTACGTTGTCATGGACAAGCGTATCTCTTACCATCGAAATTTCTCGTAAGCACTGACACTCCATAAAATAAAGTTTGTAGTTGTTTTACTTTTACTACTACTATTTTGATAATCATACAATACTGATGCTAAATTAAGTTGCAGAAATTTTCTTTACAATAATACACAGAGAAGAAGAATCATCAACACATCACTAGATAGTAATTTGCTTATCGGCTGTTCCATAATACCAAAGGTTCACATATTATAAAGGAATTAAGTTGGTGGAAATTTTAGGAATAAAGTTGAGAAATCAAACCACAGTTTTTCACTCTCCTATACGTCTTATTTTAATGTCCGTTATCGAAAAATTTACTAAACTACAACTGTAAAAGCTACCGTGAAAAAATGTATCGCCAATCGCAGAATCTACATATCACTATTTCATATCATTTATTATATATTACAACAAAACATTGGGTATATAATAAGGTAAATAGATACGACACGTAATCCACTTGATCTGTATAATTGCCTCTATTGTTATACATATATATATATATATATCAGGATTATTGGAAATCTATCTGTGTATTATTCGCTCCATCATATGTAACCATATTAAACTGCAGTAAAACCAACTCGTATGTGATAATTGTTCCTGCAACCTGTTCAAACATTATTTATATATAATTTGTCACAAAAACAGACTATGAGAAAAAAAAAATTATATTCGAGAAGACGAGTGAGACGTTCTTGTAGGTTAAGTGTAAGGCATGCCCACAATCACTTCGCGCTAGATATATTTATATTAGGTCCTTACATATGAAATTAGCGTTTTGTGGTACTGACCACTTTGATCTGAAATATCTCCGCTTTGGTTAAGTATTCCAAATTCAAATTTATAAATTCATTTAGCTGCTACATTTAAGTTTTGAATACAGTCATTCATTTGTTTTTTCCTTATTATTTTTTTCTTTGGTGTCGCTTATTACCGCACCATGGAAAATATGAAATATCGGTATATTTACGAGTACGAGTTCTACCGTGGCACCAGTACCCGTGCTGCAGAAACAGCTCGAAGGATTAATTATGAGTACGGCGCTGGTGTCGCAAAAAAAAGCACGGTACGTTTTTGGTTTCAACGTTTTCGTTTTGGAAATTTCGACGTTCAGAACCAACCTGTGAACGGCCCGAGACCAAAGTGGAAAATGAAGAATTAAAGACTATTGTGGAAACGGATCCATCACAAAGTACTTCAGAGATAGCTATAGGCTTCGGGGTAAGTGACAAAACTGTATTAATCCACTTGAAGCAAATCGGGAAAGCAAAAAACTTGAACGATAGGTACCTCATGAATTGAGTGAATAGAACTTGCAAACACGCGTCGACTGCTGCTGCTGTGTTACTTTGCTCAACCAACACAATGATGAAGGGATTTTAAATCGAATCATTACTTGTGATGAAAACTGGATACTGTAACGATAATCCAAGCGCTCGTCACAATGGCTGAACCCTTGAGACCCAGCTAAATCCTGCCCTAAATTAAAATTGACTCAGAAAAAGTTACTTGTGAGTGTTTGGTGGACTAGCGCCGGTGTCGTTCACTACAGCTTTCTAAAATTTGGCCAAACGATTACGGCAGATATCTATTGTCAGCAACTGCAAACCATGAAGGAAGATTTAGCTGCTAAACAACCGATATTGGTCAAACGCTCTAGGCCACTGCTGCTTCACGACAACGCAAGACTACCACCACACACTGCACAACAAACAACTATTAAGTTAGATGAGTTACAATTGGAATATCTGTGACAGCCACCGTACTGCCCGGACCTTACCCCAACAAATAACCACTTCTTCCGGAATTTGGACAACTTCTTACAAGGAAAAAAATTCAACTCCGATGCGGCAAACCGCCTTCAACGAGTTTATCGATGCTCGCCCCCCATGGTTTTTTATTAAAGGGATCAATGAACTACCTATGAGATGGCAAAAGTGCATGAGAGCAACGGTGCATACTTTAATTAATTAAAAATATTTTACAAAAAAAAAAATGATTTTATATTCCTCACGTACAAAACGCCAATTTCTTATGTAAGGTATATATACTGTTGAGTCTCGTTACCCCAGAAAATTTACTAGCTACAGGACCTTTCTAACCGGAACATAGTTATGTTTGCACATGCTGTTTGCCGGCAAAAAGAAGCGCTGCGGTGGTACCCTGACGGTCTCCGGCAACAAAGATCTACCAGCGATTTAATTTTGTATTATCATGATGTAACCTCTTACACGAAAGCTTTAAGCTTTAGGTCATTTTTTATCTACAATGAGCTAACATTAATTTCAATTTATGTGATAATAATGCCTAATGGTGTAAGGGGTCCTGCAGAATAACTCACGGGACCCAAGCCAACCTCACATGCTCGTGGTGCACCCTGCTAATCAACAAACAAAGCTGTGGCTCACACTAACCCGCATTGTGCCAACGGGGTAGGAAATGACTCAAATCCCCCACATGAACCCCTACAAATGTGATCTTTGGGGGAGACCTATGTCCAGCAGCGAACATCTATCGGCTGATGATGATGAATGTATCTATATAAGGCTAAGTAATAAAAATATAGCGTAGTTTGTATTCCGTATAAAAATTTTAAATTTTTGAAGTAACGAAGTAGTTAATTCTTAAACCGGACAATAAACTAAATTTGTAGTCACTAATTTAAAAAATATCACTAATGCTAGCTTTTTTTGTTGGATACCAACCAAGTAATTACAAATGCATAGTGCCTGTTTTGGTCATAGAAAAGACGGCGAAGCTTCCTCGTCCACAATTAGTATACTGGTAGATATTAAGCTGGGTAAGTAGCTAAACGTTCTCCAGATAGACAGCTAAAAAGATAGTCTGACACTATATAGGCATTATATAGTGGATTGGCCATACAGTACGTAAAAATCCTAACCATATTCTAGAAGGCGCTTGATTGGAATCTGCAAGGGAAACGCAAGCGCGGTCGCTCCGGACAGACGAGGCGCCGCACAGTAGCAGACGAGTCGAAGATCGGGAAGACGTGAAGTGAGATTAAGGATGAAGCCCAAGACGGAACGCAATGGATAATCACTGTGGACGCCCTTTATCCAATCATGGGGCCAGAGGATATTAATAAATGAATGATATACGCATTGAAGCGGTCTAAATACGATCAATTGAAAAATGTAGCATAAGACCGGAATAGTTTTCACAATCGGACAACTGAACAGATTCCAGACTCCCAATGATGATGATAAGCTAATCAAAAAATGAGACCTTATGTTAAATTATAAATGATTTAGCTGCAGTGCAAGAAGAACTGAAATGAATATGTTAAACAAATGTAAGTTACATAAGTAGTCACCTTAAGTAAAGTGCCTCTAGTGACGTAAAAATATACACCGCTCAATGCGGTCGTTGTGTAACGCAATTGTCGGGTGAATCTTTGCAGCTGTAAGAAAATAATAATACATATTAATATTATTCAATATCAACATAACTATTATTATATGTAGTAATAGTAGTGTGGTTTTATTAATAGTATGTTATACTTAACGATAGACACCTTCACAGGTACCCTCATCGGTGATACCTGCTTCAGAGGCGCTGTAGTAAATAAAATAGTAAAGCGACACAGGTCATCTATTTTGTCAACAATTACTAAATTGTAGTGCTTTACCTAATTTTTTGATGAGAATACCATTAAGCATAAAGCAAAATTTAAAGATTATATACTGTTATATTAGATACTGTGTCCACGTTATGATGTTCCTGTTTGAAAAATGCTGAACTTGGTGAAAACACTGGTGTACCGTTCACCTGCCAGTAACTTATAAGTGTGCAAATAAGAACGTGGCGCGAGTTAAGATCATATACAAAACATCACATTATGCTGGTCGCTTCAAGATACGTCATGTTAAGACTCCAACATTTCACTAGCTACAACCCTTTGAAGGATCAAACCGGAAGACAGTAATGCTTAGTACAGTTTTGCAGTAGAAATACGAGCTCCAGAAGTACTTGTTAAGGACTTCTCTTGCAAGAGACCACTCATTATCATTAGGTGCCCTCTTCAAACTGAAGTTTGGCGATCAGAGAAAACCAATTGGATCCTCAGTTATTCTTCAGAGACAACGACTAATATTTAAAAAATGTTATAGTACGACGTGCATAATCTTGTTGCTGTGTTATCATTCTAACCAGTCAGTCAATGTGATATTGATCATCATCATAATCAGCCCTCGGCAGTCCACTACTGGACATAGCCTTTCCCAAAGAACGCCATTTAGCCCGATCTTCGGCTTTACGCATCTCACATCTTTTATCATGAGAAAAACCTCATTCGTCTAGTAGTTTTATGTTGGTATACTTACATCGAGTGTGTATTCCGAAGATGGTACATATCTGATAGTGTGCAACGGCTCCTGAGCTGCCACATGAACGTCAGCCGCGAGCAAACACATGGCACACGCTCTCACGGTCAGGAAGATGAACGAGTATATGTAGTACATCATATGCATGATGCTGTGTAAGGAGCTGATGAAATAGTCATAGCTTAGTTCATTACAAAGGTTACTACGAAATCCCTAATTGTATTCTCGAGCAACGTGTCTCAGATTTTCAACGGTAGAGTTTATTGGAATCCAAATGGTTATGTACCATCCTCATGATGTCAATGTTAGAATTACTGCTGTCTTCCAGTTATCAAATTACGGGAGTCATATTTTGGGTCAAGTGGTTAGTCTACGTTTACCATCTTTGGACCCATTAAACACTATATCACGTGTAAACGAGGTCTAGTGATGGCAAATTCAAGCTGAATAAAGTAAGTTTACATCTAAGTGTCTACAGTTTTATGACTTTTTGCTTTTAAATAATATATAAATACTATAATAAAAATTGTGCTGCTTCTTTTAGTAAATAATAGTATATATAAAATTAATATTTATTTTCATAATGCGCTACATTGTTTTCTTTAATATTGTAATTGTAAAAAAAATAGGACAATACTTACTAAATGAAATCTTTACGTCCTCTGTGAACTCGTTTCGGTATACCGTAGCTGAGAATATACAAAATAATATTTTAGTGACATTTATAAACTTTACAACAGAGGCATTAAGTATTCAAGACTTACTTTAATGTGTTGAATAACTGCAGAGATATGAAGAATAGGTTGGTGAAGAACGACAGGAGAATGAGGTAACAGAATCTTGAATCGACTTCCTTCACAAGGGCGACGAGATCAGAGTAGTACATTCGAATTTTTCCCCATGAGATTGTTTTCTAATGATGAAAAGAAAGTATACATCTGTGGATGCTGTACTGATAGTATAGATGAAAATGATAATGATTTTAATATAATAATGAAAGTACAAAAAATCTCTAAAGAATATTCCACTTTGAGAATTGTAACAAACTTACGATTTTTTCATTATCTTTTATAATTCTATTAAGATCATCAAAGTACGATGTCAAGTACAAACTTATGCACATCGTCATCACATCCGTTATATTCCAAATGAAAGTGGCTTGGACGTTTGCAATCTGTAATAATAAAAGTGAAGGTTATAATGCGACAAAATCCCAAAAAGGGTAGAATAATCTGAACAAATATTAATATCACTTTCGTTTTAAAAGAGTTTATCTTTTAACTTTAAATAGTCGTCAAACAGGAAAAGGACGAAATTGGCAGATGACCTCAGAGTCAAATTAGTATTGCATGCATTTACTATAGATACAGATATTTTTCTGTCAGAGGCAACTGATGATAAAGCACACGCTCTATATCATATATACCACGTATGAAATTTTAAAGATGTTTTAATTATAATAAATTTTATTCATACTAGAAGAAATGTATAGTGAATGAAATAGAAAAACTATGAAGAAATGAATACACAAAACCAATTTGATGTAGAATCGTAATTATCTGTATTTCCATTAGGTTAAATGAAACTTACTAAAAATGGTACCGCTTTCCAAGAATTGTATGTAGTCATATTAAATATGAAAGGCACCGTTCTTGTAAAATACAGTTCCAGAACTTTGTCCGTTACTTTTGTTTCATTTAAGTCACTCATCACTTTGGACATTCTGGAAACTATCGACATCACGTGTTCTACTGTGAAAATAAAACTTTGATATTATTCCACTGTGCAACATTCAACAGGCTTAAAGTTAACAATAATCTAGGTATAAAAACTTATAGCAATAATATAATAATCATCTTTAATATCATCTATTGAAGGAGATTTGTAGATTATAACTATGGTCAAGATATTTTTAAAGATGATCTCAAGTAATATGACAATGAGGAAAGAGGAACAGGCAGCAAATTCAATGGTACACTGTCGAGTTGAATTCCTTCAGTTAAAGACCCCGAGTCCTGTCAATGGTTCTTCTTTTATAAAAATTTATAAGCGTTATATATTAATCAAAAATTATAAACTTCATTATTTAATAGTTATTCTAAAATGTTTTGCTAAATAGAGAAGTAAAATCATGCAAAATTTCAAAAAGATCAGATTTTTTTTGAAATCTGAATGTTCCTTTTAAAAATATGTAATACTTTCAATGTAATTATTATTACATTGAAGCTTATTACAAAACCCTGTGATGATCATCTTCTTTTATTTTCATAAATCCTATTGTGTTTGTTATAAGAATTCATGAAATTCAGAGCAAAAGTAAAGAAAAGTGAAATTGCAATTCAATAACATGGCTGTGTATATTACGCTCAGACACACAACTTTGTCGTTCCGAAGCCTGAACTTCGGAGTTCTTAAGTTAAGATATTATAACTTTGCAAAGACATTGATATTTCCACTGTGCTATTGTGATGTAAACCCCAACCGGCTATAAACTTCACGCTCGACATCGGATATTTACACAGTTTCTGTTGCACCCATCGCCTTGAGACACAAGACTAAATCTCATTACACTAGCAATTTCAAAGCGCCTTGCGATGCGAAGATGGAATTTCAGAGGCTAAACTTGATAACGTTAATTTACTCACTTAGTGCTAGTAACATTACTATATAAGTAATCAGCCTATATCTCCACATAATACTGGTAGATCTCCGTATTTCGGTTAAACTCCTTTCAATATCCAAAGCCTTTTTAATAACAAATGTCCAAATCAAAGCAAGTTTATGCAATAACACAATCCCTATTATTACAGTCAAATAGAAAATTGAATAAGCTGAAAATAGAAGAAAATAATTTAATAATGTTTATTTCAATTCTCAGCGTAAGAGCTACAGATAGCTTCGAGAATACTGCTAAAGCTAAGAAAATTAAAAATCTTACTCAACGTATCCAAACTGAAGGCATTAACGAAAAACCAGAAGATGATGAATCCCGTTGTTATTGTTTGCAGAGTTAATGAAGCAAAATGAATAAATAAATATGAAAATTTTAAAAACCTGTAATGATAAATAAATTAATTGATATTATTTTTTTTTACTTCACACATGTAATTTAATGACACGAGGAAGATGACGATGAAGCGTGTTCTCCCAGAATTTGGCAAGGATCATGTCAATGTTGTTAGGCAGTTTTACATATATGGGTAACACCTAGGTAAATGGTAAAACCTGCCATTCAATAAAGGTCACCATTTGTGGCCTCTATCGAATTAGAAACCTTCGTGTTATAAAGCAAAGGATTAACTGCAGCACCATTAAGTAAACAGTAACTTAAATAGTCAATAATTGACAGGAAGTTTAATAGTTTATCTTCTTACCTTCGTGAAGAAATTGAAGATTCCCTGAGAGGATCAATTGGAAAGAACCCAGCCCATCGGCATAACCTCAGTGGTTCACGCAAACAGTAATCCAATTCACACCCATCGCTTTTATGTACATTTTCAACTTTTATCATTGTAAGCTGTATTTGTAGATCAAATTGAGCTAATTCAAAAAAAAAAACTTAGGTAGGTAGGAGACTTAGGTAGGTACCACTGCAACATCTATAGCAGTCAACAAACAGTACTGTGTTCCGGTTAGAAGGATAGCGGTGTAGGTATTGTAATTACTGGGATAACGAGACTCAATATCTTATGTATCAGACGACGAGCGCGATGTGGTGCAGTATATATCACCGTAACTAGCGCCACATTGTTATGGGCAATCGTATCGCTTACCATCAGGTAAACTTCCAGCTCACCTCGTCGCTTAATTAAATAAAAAAAATCTCTCGCTAGCTTTATTAGTTAGTAGTGTCGCTTAGCGACAAATTGTCGTAGATACTACTAAGAAGACTTCTAGCAGTTAATGAGAGGAACTATGTTTTTGCGAAGGATTCCTTTTGATTCTTAACAGGATCAGACGTTAGGATCTTTGATAGTATACTAACTTTCTAGGTAACCAATATACTAACTGTATAAACGTAACCCCTACGGTGTTGTGTATTTATAATGACAATATTTTTTATCCGATTAAACATCTCTATTTTTTTTCTACTTATTCTTCGTCATGCCGATTTGATAGCTTAGTAATTTTCTTTACTTAAACCAAACATGTCACGTTGATGGTCTGTCAAGTTTAAGTGAAAAAACATGGCTAGGAATTTTTCGTTTGTTAACAAAGTTGTTCACTTAAGTGTTACTTTTACGTACTTCTGTCACTGCGGTGTATGTAAACATCACTAAACATTAACGTCTTCGAACTGTCAGTCAAATCATAGACAAATAATATTTTTTTTGTAAAATTACTAATACGATTAAAACATATAAGAAAAAAAACAGCTTAAAAATTAAACATTCTTTAAATTTTTTTTTAATGTATTCTGTGCTAACTATTCCCGAAAAGCAAAGCTGTTTGTTTTAAAAAAATACAGGTAATTCACTGCGATCCATCCAATGATTACGTATTTTACCATTTTAAAATAATTCTCGGGGCGCACCCTCTCGGGGTCCTCACCTGCTCATGGTGCACCCTGCTAGTCAACCAACGAGGCTCTGTCCCCAACTAACTCGCATTGGGTCAACGTGGTGGGAAATAGCACAAACGACTATAATATTTTAAACAATTAAACACAACCTTCAGACATCAAATATAATATAGAATTAAGTAATGTTTATATTCGAATAAACAAATACTTGTACTTTTATAATCAGACCAAAATAATAAATAAATATATAACGTACGATTCAAAAGACTTTAAAATAACAATAATTGGAACAATAACTTTGCAAACTCAACAGGTGGCGCCACCACAAACAATAGATCGCGCTATCGTTTACCATAACGCAAATCTGTATAAAGTTCGTACATTTTTGTGTATATTGATTAACAAGCCGTGACTCCGGGTCCACAAGCCCAGTATCAGATGGATCGTAAGAGTCTAAATGACTACCAAGCGCTCAACATTATCAGGGAACAGAGAGTATAACTTGACTCGGGTCAGTAAGTTGTTACGGATTATACAATGGTATCAATTGCATGGGAACTTTTTGGATCTTCGTAATACTGTTGTACTTAGTAACTTGCTCTGTACTTTGTATTGCTCCGCTCATTATCAATATAGTGCCGATATTGCTGCATGTGTTTTCATTTACCAGAGATCCCTACGCACCCCACTGCAAAACGTCTACATAATGTATTTTTAATATGTATCATCATAATTATCACCATCAGCCGATAGACGTCCACTGCTGGACATAGGCCTTCCCCAAAAATCTCCACATAGACCGGTCCTACGACTTAGCATAGTCTCCGGCACCGCTGAGTAGTAGGGCTCGTCATCTGCAGGGTTTCATGTGGGAATATTTGGACCATTTTCCACCATGCTGGCCCAATGCGGGTTAGTGGGAGCCAAAGTCACGTTTGTTGCTTAGCAAGGTGCACCACGAGCAGGAGAAGTCGGCTTGGGTGCCGTGAGTTGTTGTGCAGAACCCTTACTCCACTTAATATGTATACACTCGTATTTATTTAAAACATTTGCTATTATCATCATCGATTAAATATATCTGTTCTCTTTCAGAGCTCGTTTGTATAAGCATTTGCTTTGCATACAGTTATCAAGCATTTTTCAAAGCTGAAAAGCTATTGACCTAGATTTAGCTATACTGAATCTCCGAATAATAGAGATAGTCGTTATTTGAATGCTGAATATTGATTTCTTAGTATTACTAATTTAATAATAACTATAGTTATATAAACAATTTTATTTACGAACTTAATCATTAGTGTATTCGTTATTAAAGATTTTTGATTTTTCTAAAATATTGGAAAATGTTTAAAGTAATAATGTGAGGGAAAATTAAAAATTCGGGTTAACGTCCCTCTCGTCCCGTCGCTTCGTTAAATAAAAAAAAAACTTGTAAAAGTATGCAACTCTTAAATTTTTGGTCGGCTAAACAAATAATTACGAATTTCTGTTGCCAGTTAAATTTAATTATACGTCAAAAATTTTAACAAAGCATCCTCATAAGGGCGTCCTTGGACGGTCATTAACGCTAATCTGGGAAAGGATAATTGCTGAACATACATCGCTCTTTATATGTTACTAGCTGTTCCCCGTCCGTAACACCCCTCCAACCACCTTTAGGGTAAGAGTTTTGTAAAAACTGACTAATAATTGACATAAGGAATATTCTTACCAACTTTACAACAAGGCCTTATGGTTCCAAAAATATCGTGATTAATCTCTACATAGGAAAGAATCTGTTATATGTACTAGCTGTCCCCTGCTCGCTTCATCGTCGTCGTCTACGTCAGCCTTATCGTCATCATCATTATCATCAACATCGTCGTCATCATCGTCATCGTCATTATCAACAACATCATCATAGACTTCGTCGTCGTCATCGTTGTCGTCGTGGCCATGATCATCGGTTTAATAAAGCTTTTTCCTTACTGTTATATATATAGATTATATATATATATAACTATGTACTCGTCTCATTAAGAACGGCTCTAAGTACTCTGGTTATTATAGAGGTAACCACAGCGAATTATTTACTATGGCGCTGTAGTATACGAAAGTTGTAGCTAGTTTCACCGTGGTAACCAGGAACCGAACCCGGGCCGAATTGAAGTTTACAGGGTGATATTCGAAAATTTTTCCCCCTATCGTTTTTCACCTAATGGCCTCCACAATGCAACGAGTACAAACTGAATAACACGACTTCATTTGTTATTCGATTTACGTACAATAGTAAGGTAGTGCTTTTGAACTGCGTAGTAAGATTTATTGCTTCGGGGAAGGAAACCTTTTGTTACTTTACTATGTAGTCGCAGTGAATTTGCAGGTAGGGAACAGGGGAATTTAACGGAGCCAGTCCATAGACCCTATTGTATCAGCTACTTAGATCTAAACCGATCCTGTCGTATTTTGTAAAGGTTTAAATTTGGTATGTGTTGTGCGCAACGCTAGCTTTTACTACTGTAACTTCTAATTTAGGGGTCACTCATCGAACATTAAGGTCTTATATTAGTATAATTACAATCTAAGTCAACTTCACCTACTCGTGGTGCACCCTGCTAATCAATAAACAAGACTCTGGCTTCCACCAACCCGCATTGGGCTAGCATGGTGGGAAATGGCCCAAACCTTCCCATATAAATCCCTATCCGATCGGGGTTGGAATCTTTGGGAGAGGCCTATGTCCAGCAGTGGACGTTTATCGGCTGATGATGATGATCATACACTTCCCGCATCTTTCGATTGAAACACAGTTGACCGGAGGATATTCTGCTCCTTTGCCGATTCTTCTTCTTCGTCGGTATCACTTGACATAGTGGTGGTAGTTCTTTGTCTATTAAAGGATCGCAATTTACCCAAATTTCTTAATTTTAGTTTTATTTACAATAGAAACAAAATATAGTCAAAAAATACCGTATTTCCAGTTTCAGTCGTTCTCCGTTATCCAATAAGTCGACTTAGTTAATAAACTCTTTAACTGTGCGAGTTCAACCGTAGTCACGTAACTTATTAACGGGTTTACTTCGTATCCGGTAACATGACACATATTGGTTTCGCCCGGCCTCATCCCATGATTGCTAATCCACTCCTGATGAAAAGGAAGTAAACAAAATTAAAAAGAAGAGGAAGCTTAGAGGAAAATGGTCATGTTCAATTCTCGGCTTTATAAAGAAATCGGAGATGACTACTATCTTTAAAGATTGGTGGTAGGTCTCTGTTGCAAAAGACTGTCTAGGTAAGTACCACCGCAATGCCTATTTCTACCGCCAAACAGTTGTATGCAAACATTATTGTGTTCCGGTTTGAAGGACGCTGTTGCTAGCAGTACAGAGTAACGAGATATAACATCTTATTTCTCATGGCGACGACCGCAATATGATGCAGTGTATACCATCCTTACCACATTGTTATGGGCAAGGGTATCACTCACTATCAGGTGAACGTCTTGCTTGTCTAAATAATATTGTAAAGTAAAATGTGTTAACAAGTTTTCACGTATGTATAATATTCCAGAGACTTATGAATATATATCATTTGACAAGGATTCGTGGCACTATTATCATGGTAAGGGCAGGATAATGCAAATTTCGCCAGAACGCAAGACGTTAATGATGCGATAAGAGCCAACTTCCCCTTAATTAACGTTCCTCGTGTTTTGAATAATATCCTAAGTAGTCTAATATTCTGAAGGATCTTTCCATTTAAATAATCTATATTGTAACTTCGTCTAACATTAAATAATACGCCGTTCATGACAAATTTGATGTTTATACCTGATCGATGTTTGGGGGAGGCCCATGTTCAGCAGTGGACGTCTATCGGCTGATGACGAAGATGTTTATCTTACACCATATTGTATTTTTTTTAGGATATAACATTGTCTCTTTATCATGGTAATCTGGAACTACAGCGCTCTTCAAATGATAAGTCCGTCTAGGTAAGTACTACAGCAGTTACCGACGCCGAACAGTAGTGTGCAGACATTACTGTCTTCTCGTTGGGGTTGTAGCTGGTGAAATTACTATGGTAAGGAGACAATATATTATACTTCACGCTACAAGCAAAACGTAGTGGTGTTCATATCATTATGAATATCTCTTTAGTATCTACCATCAAGTGAAGTACTCACTCGTCCCCTATAATGAAACGAAATCGGATAAAAATTACATTTGTATATTACTATTCTGGTTTACTGTTTATTGATAAGAACTCCATCAACAGAGATCACCAGTTAATGGTACTACTAAATAAAATGTAACAAGTATTTTAGGAGTATTGTAAAGACGTACTAGTTTCGATAATTTCAGACCGCTCAACACTCCTTGCAAGACCTTCTTTGTAGTATACGTTACAGAAGACCTGTGTCCAGTATTGGACGTCCATCGGATGATATTAATTCCAGAAGACATGAGATTCGAAGGTCTCATTTCCTTAGTCATTTCTATAGCTAAAATTTAATACACAGTCTTCTTATCGACTAGTTAGCACGTTTTACCATCAAGGATTACATTTGAGCTTACCACCAGGTGTTGTCGTCTAGAACTGGTATGTATTAAATACTATATCACATTAAGTAGTATAATGTCTCAAGTTATAACTTATATTAGAAATAGCTCCACAGTACGTAGCATTACCGCACTAGCTTTACGAGTACTATACTGTCGTAACAACGTTTCCATTAATCACGTGTAGCTTTATATAATTCATCATTATCATCATCATCGCAACTTTCAACGTCTTTTATATCTCTTATATTCGACTTGATTAACTTCTATAACTTTTACAACTTAATTAATATTTTACAAATAAATAGCAAGTAGATAAAGATGTAAGTTTATTTTTAAAGGAAAAACCTCAGTACTCGAGTTAATATATAAACTGTTAAAAAATGATCATTACTATTGTAAATATTATATTTTTAACTTGTATAGATACATAATTTGAAAATAATTTACTCTGTTTATTGTCATTTATAGAAGTAACATAAGTTTTCATAATTAAAGTAGGAGTCAACGCCCATTGAACATTGAGTCTGATTTGTAAAATCTTTAATCGTTAATATAATAAGAAATAGATTATTAAAATGTATCTAATATAAATGATAATAAAGGGGTTATAAAGTTCATTAGACATGCTGCTGGTGCTGTTGAAGACAGGCGAAGTGCTGTTAATTAAGCTAAGTGCCGCAGATTTACTGCATCGAGTGCTCACATAGTGAAGACGTTGCTTGGAAACGTTAAGTAAAGACGTTGTAATTGTATTACGCACTCTCAAATTATTTATTATAGTATAACAAATTTTTTAGTAAAATATTAATATCTAATATAAAACCACTAAACATTATGTTACATTATATATTTTTATCACTTTTGAAAATTTCTTTTAGATGTGTTTATTCTTGAAGATATTTAACATATAAATCGTCGATACAAGCCTGTATTAACCGATACCACAAGTATAAGTTTAGTAACGGAAGTAATAAGTTACGTGACAAAAATACTTATTAAGCGAGGAAGGTTAGATGAGGGAAAAGTTCATGTATGTGTTAAGGGTAAACCATGATTGTAATAATTTTTTTTATTCTACAAAGCGACGACACGAACAAGAGGTTCACCCGATAGTAAATAATACGTTTATTCATCACAACTTGGTGCTGGTTACGATGACATGCACTGGATCACATTGTGCTGTTCGCTTGAGGCTTAAGTTGTCAAGTCTCCTTACCCCAGTAATTTGACTATTACCCTCTCCTAATAAGCCATCCTAATCGAAATATAGTGATGTATTCACACAACGGTTTGGTGGCAGATGAAGGAGCTGCTGTGGTACTTACTTAAATGGTATGGTTAGTTACCATGAAACAAAACAATGTTTTAAATTGTCGCAATTATCTATCAGTTTGAAGCATTTTTTTTATTAAGAGCTCAGTTTGTAAGGCTGTAGATTTTATACGTCTTGAAGAGTAGCGAGTTCGATTCCTATTGGACATAGCTATCTTGAGAAAATCGATTTGGTAGATCTTCGTTGCCGAGGACCGTCTAGGTAGTAATACCGCAGCTCCTATTTCTACCGCCAAATAGTAGTATGCAAACATTATTGTGTTCCAGTTTGAAAGGTGTTGTAGCTAGTAAAATTACTGGGGGTAACAAAATCTCCAGGCTACGAGTACAACGTAGTGACAAATGTAAAATTTAATATCGAGTGAATACCCTCATTCGTCCTGTCACTTTATTAGAATTAAAACAGGCTTCTCATACATGTGATATCCACCAACCTGTTCTTGGCTATCGTGGTGGATAACCTTGACTTTCTTCTTGCGAGAGAAGGCCCGAGTCATGAAAACATTGGGAAGGCTGTATATTATTATGTTCTTATCTATCTTTAAACAGAAATATTTTAATGTTGTTTCTAAATAACACTTCGAGAAAAATTGCGGTTTCCTTACAAAACATTTCGAGAAGTTTGTTTTGAAAAATGATAGCGATGTATCAGCGACAAAATGGATACAGGGGTAATTTTCAGTGAACAGGGTAAATGTTGTGTCGTTTTCTTTAAGCCCGAGCGCGGGTATGTGTGGGTAGCTTACGTCAAAGTAATATACGTACAGTAAGAAAGGATTCGGGAGATTTTTGAAGTTAATTATATTAAGCAGCTTGATGAACAAAAATACAGCGATTTTCTTAGTTTTGACATTAATTAAAATACTACATTCAAACATGTATACCGTGAGCATCTATACCATTTACCACCACCAACCATAGAAAGTTGTTTTCAAAACTAACCGATTTTTTTTACGAAGTTTTCCATCGCCGGAAATATATATGCTCAGCTTGTTACCAAACTAAAATTAAATTTTAATAAAACGAAATATTACATTTAATAAGTAATTAAGCATATGTTTGGAATGTTTAAGAGAAGATTACATAGGCTTTTTGCTAGACTGTTACTCTTTACCATCAACACATCGCTGCTTACCTTTAGGTGGGATCGTGGTCAAGGTTTAGTCTCTTTATCTAGCTATTATCTTATGTTGATCGGGTCAGCTTTCTTCATCTTTCTCCTCTACTTCTCTCTGACCTCTAAATCGTCATATTTCGATTACATAACTATATAAAAATACAGAAAATAAACAGTAACGATCAAACTCTCTAAAATAAATAATTCGGGCTTTATTTTCGATATATATTTACTGATGGTCGGTTAGTGACATGTTGACGGTGATTTGAGGATAACCAACCTTTGTTAACTCGTCACAGTCGCAAGTAATATTCAGTCGTTTCAAACGTTCACCGCAAGCACTACATTTTTAATACATAACGTTCGTTATCATGGCTACTAGCACAACTCCGATGAACATTGAAGAAATTGAAATCACAAGTAAGATAGATGTTGAATAATAAATCGTTTATATATTTGTCGAAGACTTCTCGACACTGTCGTCAGTATTAACAGCTCTTGTGGGCGTTATTAGGGTAAAGTGCGAGTATAGAACAATACACAAATCACTTTCCCATATAGTCTTAATTAAGTGGGTAGGTTCTTACTAATTTTAATTTAAAGATACGTAGATTTAACTAGGTAGGTAACAATTAAACGTGAGCAGCGGCTTCAAGGCACCGATCTAACTCTTCAATATGAATCATTATGCGATCCACCTTGATCGACCGCTCTCAAAAGAATGCCCCGCGCCAGCCGTGTGCGCCACGCAAGAGACAAGATGGCGCCTTGACCGCACTCGAGGCCGTGCTCCGCTCTCATTAATTCACTCATTCATTTCATTTATTCTTTACTTTGAAGGAAATTAATAACAATTTGCAAGGTACAAAATAACAAAATAAATGAAATAAAGTAAAATAAGATTTTGCAAAGTATTTTGGGTGTAAACTATTGACACCTTTTATACAAACATCAATTAACCCGACTCGTCACTTCCTCTGACATATTTATAAATAAACCAAAGAGGTTTTACAATATTTTAACAATAGGTAGGCAGGTAGCGTTACAGCGAGCCAATAGTTTCTATTGTAATATCTTAAGGGTCCACAAACCCTCATGAGACTTATAAAAATATTTAGAGTAGATTTTAAGAAATTAAAAAACCTATCCTAAAAGTGAAATGTTATCAGTTTAAAATGATGCTTCATAAAAAAATTTAACTATAACATAACTCCTTGAAAAGTTCATCGTATATATTCATTATTATATTTTTAGACTTTACTATATAACATTTAAAAATAAAATAAGTACTGTAATACTGTAAGTATTGTGTTTTAACTATTTATAATTTTTTTTGCTGTTTATTATAAAAATTGCATTGAAACAGTTTTATATAAATCTTACAAACTGTTCCAGTGTTAATGTGCCGTAGGGAAAATATTATATTTACTTTTAAATATAAAAACATGTGAATGTACGTTTTACATAAATTATTTTCACAAGACGTTTGCAGAAGCGAAGTTTATATTTAAAAAACACCCCTTTTAATGAGCTTCTATTTTGTATATAGTATATTTGATTATTTGACTTAAAATATTGTAAACCATACTTAGCACATTAGGAGTATTTTAAAAATTGTTTATCTAGGTAAAAGAACGTACGAAAAAAGCAGTTAATGTTAACCTAGAAAAAGACCAATTAAATATAGCTACATATGAATTCATCACAAAAAATAACAATTTTATTGTTATTAAGTTGTTAACGTCATTGCAGATTGTCCGGTATCGGATTTATATAAAAAGTTGGAAGCCATCAACTATACAGACGGATTATTCAAGAGGTAATTCAACACATATATAATTAATATTTTATATATTCTATTTAATATAATTAAATCCTATGGTTAAATTATAAAACAAAAAACCAAGATAAATTAATATTTCTGAACGAAACTGATGTTAGATAGAGAAAGCGGGTTGAGAAAGGGACGGGGAAGGGAATTAAGGCGATTATTTTTAATAGTTTAAAATAATGATTTTCATAATAATTCTTTTATTAACAAGCCCCCCACATATTTATATGCAAAGAAGTATATATATTTTTTTTAAATCTTGTCCAAATACAGTTGTTAATGATTTTAACTTTATTGCTTTGCAGTAATGAAATCATCGAACCTGATACTAAAATTGAACAAAAAACTTCACACGAGTGTAAGTTACTACAGTATTGCCACAATTATATAAATCATCATCATGGTCAGCCGATAGACGTCCACTGCTGGACATAGGCCCACTTCGATTGGGTAGCGATTTATATGCTGGGATTTAGCCCATTTCCCACTATGCTGGCCCAATGAGGTTCGGTGGGAGCCAGAGTCTCGTTTGTTGATTAGCAGGGTGCACCATGATCAGGTGAGATTTACTTGGATCCCGTGAGTTGTAGTGCGGGAACCCTTCCACCCCATTACATTATTAATATGAATATATTAAATATATATATATATTTTTTAATAAAGCAACCAATAAACAAGGGGAAACACAAGTAAGCGTTTTGCAGGGGTCCCTAAAAATAGTTTTCTTTACTGCACGAATCTTAGGCTTGTTTCCTGTTGGAGGATTTTTTGAGGAAGACATCCTGAAAATAAGGTACTTTATATATTTAAATTAATTAATAAAAATAAAATATTTTATTGATAAAGACGAGCAGGACATTCACCGGATAGTGAGTGTTTACATGCGGCGATAATAATGTGTAGTTAGGACGGTATACACAGCACCACATTGTGGTCGTCGACTCGAGACATAAGATGTCGTATCATTTGTCCAGTAATTTCACTAGCTACAGCGACCTTCAAACCGGAACATTTTAATGTTTGCACACCACTACTTGTCAGCCAAAATAGTTGTTGCGGTGGTAGCTACCTAGACGGTGACCGACACCACAAGTGAATGGTAAATACATCAACCATTTATAGTACGCATTAGGTTCTTTATAAGAATTGAATCCTTTTGTCTATTAATTAATTTCTTGTTGTTATCTGGTGATGAACGTAAGCCTCTCTCGGAAATGGTGCTTTTGGTAATCACCATTCTCGGGGTTGATGATTTATATATGATTTCAGATTCTCTTTTTTATCATGGAAATCTTTATACAGCTTACTAATATGCTTTGCGCAGATAATGGCCGCCATTTTATGTTTCAACAGACTATTAAATGAACCTCTCTCGCTATCTACAATAAGTAAGTATGGTTTAGTTAACTTAATAATTACTTTAGCTTAAATATAACTGAATATTTTAGTATTATTTATTAATAGTATGATAGATTTAATTATAATTACATAGATTAAATATCGTTATAAAATTTGTTTTATTACCTTCTTTTAATCTATATAATTTATTGTAACACCATAGATAATTTAAGCTATGGTTTTAAAAATAATAATTATATTATAGATTAAAATTTATAATTAGGTTTAATTTTTTTGGAATTTTTCTTAGACCTTTTTTCTTAGGACAATTTTTTTATATACTGACTCCTCTGGCGCAGCAATCCAAAGTGAGTCTTGGTCTCCGAAACAAGAGAACGCCAGCGTTGTCTGTCTTGCACAGCCTCTTGCCAGTCCACTGCTTGAAGCTCGTGTAGGTCGTGCTCTACGGCATCCTTCCTGCGGTATCTGGGCCGGCCGACAGGTCAGCGCCCAATCGGTGTACCGAGAAACGCCTTTTTGACTCTGCGATCGTATCCCATAGTTATCAAGCGGCCCATCCAGCGAAGTTTGTGGGCTTTGGCTTCTCTATGATGTTCGGTTCGTCAACCAGCCTCTCGATTTCAATATTGAGTCGGGCTCGCCACCTACCGTCCTCTCTCTGGGTCGAGCCGAAGACCCTACGCATGATTTTCCTCTCGCCTCCTTTTTTTTATATAGCACATAGATTCTTTAAAGCTTCTTTGCAGTATTAATTATTTTTGTGTTTTGAAACTTCAGAATACTAACTTATTAAAGAAAAATATTATCTTTCAGTATTTACATGCTTTTACATGTCTACCAGCACGACAAGCGTGCTTTGCATAAAAATCGCATCAAGATGGCCCAGATTGATTTACAAATTATTTGAATCGGGACTTGATGATTATGTCGATAGCCGCGTTAAGTTCAAGTGTAAAATGATTTCTCTAACCTATATGACCCTATCTGTAGGTAAGAAATATATACCCCATCCTAACGCTACGCTTTCTTTATACCTAAACGCTTTCTTTCTTCCAAATCAACTTTTTTTACAATTCATATAGTTTTACAATTCATATACTACGAACCTCTTGTAGTACTTTTTAATTACCTAAAACTAGGTGTATGTAATTTTTTAATATTTAACAATTAATATCTTTACAGTTCTTCACGTGTTGCGAGTTATAGACAGGGTAAATGAAGTACTAAAATGTTACACAAAGGACACCGATATTTTGAAAATTTACTGCGATATAACTTATCCTTGGCTAGAAAAATTTAACTTAGGTTACATTAAATTCGTACAGGTTTCACTAGTGGTAAGTTGGAGTTAGAATTGTAAAAAAAAACTATACATACATAACAAAAATTTAAGGTTATTTTAAATATTTTTAGGTGTTAAATTTAGTGACGGTTATGATTTGGTTTTATCCGGACTTGTTCCTAATATGCGTCAGTTTGTATTTATCCTCCATTATACACCGGTTCAATGAAAAGATAATCTCTACAGAGGGTAAAGTAAGTAGTATAAAGTATTTTTCGCAGTAGACTTTTCCTCGCAGTAAACTTTTCCTGGCAGTAAACTTTTCTTGCAGTAAACTTTTCCTCGTAGTAGATTTTTCCTCGCAGTAAACTTTTCCGGGCAGTAGACTTTTCCTCACAGTAAACTTTTCTTTGCAGTATACTTTTTCTTACAGCAAACTTTTCCTCGCAGTAATCTTTTCCTCGCAGTAGACTTTTCCTTGGCAGTAAAATTTTCCTCACATTAAACTTTTCCTCCCAGTAGATTTTTCCTAACAGTAAACTTTTCCTAACAGTTAACTTTCCTGGTAGTAAACTTTTCCTTGCAGTTATCTTTTCCCCACAGTAAACTTTTCCGGGCAGTAAACTTTTCCTATAGTAAACTTTTCGTGGTAGCAAACATTTCCTTGCAGTAAACTTTTCCCCACAGTAAACTTTCCCTCGCAGTAAACTTTTTCTCACAGTCAACTTTTCCTGGCAGTAGACTTTTCCTCGCAGTAAACTTTTCCTCACATTAGACTTTTCCTCACAGTAAACTTTTCCTCACATAAGACTTTCCCTTGCAGTAAACTTTTTCTCACAGTAAACTTTTCCTCGCAGTAGACTTTTCGTGCAGTAGACTTTTCCTCACAGTAGACTTTTCCTCACAGTAATCTTTCCCTCACATTAGACTTTTCTTTGCGGTGCGGGAGCATTCTTTAGTTCCGTGGTCCCCGGTGCATTTGATGCATCTCGGGCGGGCATAACAATTACGGGCCGAATGGCCGTAGAGTTGGCATCGGTGACATTGGCCAATGATGCCCTTTTTGTGAGGGACCTCAACCTTCACGCTGGTGAGGTTGCACAGTCGATAGATATATGACGAATATTTTTTTCCCCTCCGGGGAAAGTTCGACGTTCGTGAGGATGAGCGGCAGTGAGGCTTCGGTGCGCATGCTAGTCATGCGACGAGCTTCCACTACGGGGAAGTTTTGTTTTTTGAGGTCGTCGATGACCTCAGAGATGTCAATCTCGAGAGGAATTCCACGAATGACGACGCGGAGTTGCTTCTCCTCGGGGAGAGCGAAGGTGTGTAAGCCGAGGTCGGCATTTCGCAGGTGCTTGGTAGCAGCCCGGAAATCATCAACCGTGGTTAGGTTGATACGAATGCCCTGCGCAGTGTTCTGCGCTTTCGGGCATTCTATTTTGTGGTCCGCAAACCAATTGCAAACTGCGTTCCACTTAGTTTTGTCCTGGAGGACAATCGGGGGAGGTGGCTTCGAGCCACGTTTCTCGGGCGGGACCGAGGTGTTGACGGGGTGCGCAAGAGACGCGGCCTTTTTTACCAGCGTGCTCGTTGGCGAGGCGCGGTCCGAGTTAGACTCGAAGGAACGTTTGGGAGCGCGTTTGCGCTTCTTGACGACGAGGGTGAAGCCCTCGTCGTCGGCGTGTTTGGATGGTAGAAATTCCACCTCCATGTCGCTGCCGCTGTTGTTAACTTCCAAGTCCGAGTCGGAAGAGGCGGGCAGGTCGGGCTTAGAAGGCCCCGCCACGGGGGCCCTAGTTTTGGGTGGCGCGCGAGTCGCGGAGGTTGATGGAATGGTGGGAGGAGACTTGATAAACTGTTCCCAGGCTTCCGGGAATTGCTTGCTCGCGAAGTACGCAAACTGGGCGAGTACGGCGTCCATTGGCATGGCCACCATTTTGTTGTATAATCGCCCCGCCGTTCGGCGGGGGGATGTGTGCCTACTTGCGTACAGGACATAGCCGTCGCCTAATAAAATGGCTACTTACAGTGCCGGAACCAAGCTCCGGCAGAGCTTTCGCACGCTGGAGACACGCACTAAATCAGTGCACTGGCACGAGCGCACGCGAGCGCTAACGGTGGCCGACTGAGCGGCGCTTTCATACGCACGGAGCACGAGCGGGTTGGGCAGGGGTGGGGTATAGCGGTAGCGCGCACTGATATCGGCAGCATAGACGCGTCCGATCGGTACGGCGGGCTGAACTCGAATGTGAGGAGGATAGAAGTGTTTGGGTAGTTTAATACTTTTTTTAACTCTCTTGGCTAGCTACTATCCTTTGTATATCTGTCGCTGTTGCTATTGCAGTCTTTCTGTTGTCAATTACTTTAGTCAAGTTTTCATTACCATCAGAATCTTCATAGTCTTAAAATCATGAAGAATATAGATCTAATTTTAGCCTATAGTAGATATTTTTTTTTATAGATTTAATAAAAATTTTCAATCTTAAATAACAGTTTTGAATTGAATAAGATTCTACTGACAACCTTTAATATTTTTGCTTTTATATCGCCTTAGGCTATCCCTTAATATTGTACCTGTTTGCTTTCGCAGTCATTTTCTTCGGATTATTGGAGACGATTGCGTGAGGATTACAACCGTATCACAACCGTCGTACGCCACTTCAATAAAGACATCAGTTGTCTTATATTTTCAACGTTCACCAGCAATTTGTTCTTCGTTTGCTTCCAAGTGTATTATGTTCTTCTGTAAGTATTATATTTCGTACTTCTTGATTTCGAGTGTTGTTGCTTTTGTCTCTATGTGTTATGACGGATTTGATCTTTGTGGCTTACGGAGAAGCTATGTTATATAGGGTGGCGCAAAAATAACCTTATAAAAAGTACTTTATAACACAGGTAATAAAGTACTTTTTATAAGGTTATTTTTGCGCCACCCTATATATAGATAAATTGAACATCCCACTTAATTTTCTCACTACTGAGATTTGGTACCTTGAGCTTTGATAGTTGGTAATTTTGCTACAACTATAAAAGTTATTTTATTTCAGATATGGTGGAAGCAGCTCAATAACGGTAGCCCACGGATCATGCCCGAATTATTCTGGACAGTAAGAAAGTATTTATACATTGTTATATAAAGAATTTATAAAAGTTTCTGTGTGCACAAACAAGAGACGTTTAAACATCTGTACAGTCTCCATTAACAATTTCATTATTGAAATAGAAGTATTACTTTAGAAAATTTTAATGTACCGCATTTTTTTCTCTAGCCCATTGTATGGATATGAGCATGGTATCTACTTTATAACCTTAGTGATATTTATGTTCATACGTTACTTGGTGGTATCTCTGTGCGCCGCTGAAATCAATTCAGCTTCGCTCACGACGCCACTTTACCTGTACGATGTACCAACATCAGTTTTCTGCCCGGAAGTAAGTTAAATATATATTTAAAATACAAAATTGTTTATTGAAACAAAATTATATTAGCACTTCTGCTATTTTCATGTGGGGAATAGACTAACAACTATCTGTATCAGAAAACCGGATAGTAACTTATTTCTGATGTAAATAAAAATATTAATAACAAAAAATCTTATAGTTATTTATAAAATATCCTTAAAATGTATTTAAAATGTTAAATATATTTATATTTTCATTAAGATGGATATAAATGTCCAAATCTTAAGATCTCTGTTATGATCATCGTATTTGCTTACTTGCTCTATTTAATGAATACGACACAAAAACCTGAGCAACTATAATTTGATGCTCCTTTGCTTTACACCGTCTGAAGAGATCTTACATTATATTGTTTTAGCGAAAACAATTCTTGAATTTTATATAAATGTATATCCAGAGATTAATTTATCACGAGACTTTCTAAACTATTAGATGTAAGGACTCAAAATTTGATAGAGATATTCCTTCTGTCATTTAGAGGTGAGCTAAGAATCATTTTTGAAAAACGCTTCCCCAAAAGAAGTTGCAGGGTATTATATATATATATATATATAAGTATATAAATATAATAACGTATCAAAGCAGTGAATAGTTTGATGTAAGTGATATCAGACAACTTCGCACAAGAAATTAATTACAGAAGTCTATGTTTAAAACAGACTAAAATAAGGACTACGAGGAGGTATACATATTATATAATTTATCATGTACTTAGATATGTTTTAAATTTATGATCAAATGTTACTTCTGAAAATTATCTTGTATTATATCTACTAATTTTAAATTGCATCTAATAAATTTTTTTTCAACAGGTCCAAAGGTTCATCGATCATGTACATGGAAGTACCGTCGCTTTGAGTGGATTGGATTTTTTCTATGTAACACGAGAATTTGTTTTATCTGTAAGTACATATTATAATAATTATTAGTGAGTAATGTATATTGAATATCGTACTAAGCTATAAAAAGTTCAATCACAAACAAGCTTTAGCTTCCGGTGAACGAAAATCCACAATCAGGAACCTGACGACCAAGAACGAAAAATTCAAAGACATTGGAAAAGTCATACTGAGTCGATCTGGCAGATTGAGGCCTCAAGTTTCAGTTTGTAGAAGGCTCCGATTCCCAGCATTGGGAACAAAAAGTGGGCGCTACGTCTAATATACATAATATCTGTTTTATTCCAGGTATTTCGAACTATCATTACATACGAGTTGGTATTACTTCAGCTTAACAGTAGCGCCATCAAATTATTATAAATATAACTTAGTATATAGAGCTTAATTTAAATAATATTCAATAAAAACATTATTAGTGGTTTATAAAAAATATTGATTTTCATTTAATTGTTAATTCGCATTTAGTATAAAGTATCAGTATGATATAAACAACATCTTACATCTCTTTGTCTTGACATCATTCTGATCTTCAAACATGTTATATAAATGCTTGATGATATTATATATAAGCTTGTAAAATAATATTATAGCAACATAAGGTATGTTAAACACTTAAAGCATCAACAGATTCTTAACAGTAGTTGAACTTAAATTACTATGTGATAAGTTCTATATTATAATATACAGTTTTATTTAATACCACTTTAAATCAGAAATTTCTTATCCACTAGTATTCATATAATAAAGTTCTTTATAATATATTCGAAAGAAATAAATAATTAATGCAAAGGCATGAAAAATTGACGGCTTTTGTAGCATCGGCTAGGATGGACCATGTGGAGCACTGAAAGACAGAAAGCATTGATCAGCTATGATCTAAAGTAATTATTAGCTTAGATAAGGTCACAAAGACGGTTCAGTTAACTCGGCTAGTTAGAATCAAACTAGCTGGAGATCTAAGAGGTAAATATTCAGGGAGTGAATAGATATGAACTGATGACGATGGTTTAAAATAACAAGTTGATAGATTTTCGGCAAGGCAGATAACTTAGATATGAACATGTAATAAAGTTTCAATAATAAGTTGATTTATTTTACCTAAATTCCCTTTGCAAATTGCTCTTCGGGCATGACACTGATTGATAAAGAACTGGTAACCTTTTTTATATCGGCTGAACATCATGCAAACCGGCTGAGTATCGATTGGTGGCAGATCTTCGCATACCGAGCTGCAATCTGCACTCGATGTTTCCTGTAACATGGAAACTTCGAGATGTTTAACAAATCATCACCGTTGTTCATCTAATTACTTACATTTACTTAACCTCATCCGATAATTTAGATTTTTACGAATTTATTATTTTAGTAGACGTCTATCGACTGATAATAATAATAATAATTATTATTATTTTACGAGGGAATAGTACACGATACTTGCTTCTATCTGGTTTCCTTCGGCGCTTTGTGATATGGTTCCTTCGGCGACTGCAAGAGATGAAATATTTAAACCATATCTAATTCACGTCATGTCGTCCCTTTAAGTGCCACCTAAAACTTTATTACTGTGTAACAGTTTTACAGTAAGAAAGGCACTTAATTACTATATATAGATCGCTGAAATTGTGGCGCCTGTTCCTATGAAGTCCAAAGCATTTTTATGGCGGATGAATAGTAGTTTTTTTACATTTTGTTAATAGAAGTACTCTTTGTTATTAAAAAAAATAATAATCTGATTATCATATATCTTAAAATAATACGTAAATTTTTACTCTGTACCTTTTCTATTAGTGCTAATTCTATCTTTCCTTTGCCCTGTAGTCTTAAGCAGTTAAGGCTAGAACTAAAGTAAACCCTGTCTGTCATAGAAGGGGCCTAAAGGAGTATTAGAGTTATTAATTAATTATTAAACAGTTACATATATACTCACTTATTAGTAGTACGTATATAGTGGATATAATAGTCATATCTCTGTATATTATTTCATATATCTTTATACATATTTCTGTATGTTGCACATGAAAAACTTTAAAGCGAAGTAAAACATCACGAGGTTTCCAAATATTGAAACGAATGCGCATAAAAAAGGTAATAAAAGGTTAACCGAGTTTCTCTTTTACAAATCTTGTTGGAATACCAAAATATCGATTACTTTATTAACTTAGATATATTTGAACGTGAAGAAAAACGAGATTTGTTATTGTTTATAATAAAATTAGCCATATTTACGTAAATACTAGCCGGTCCACATCCGCTTTGCTGGACGATTTATTGAAATATATTTCAAATGTAGTCTTGAAATTTGTCGAGAAATATTCTTAGCTACAACTAATCTTAGCTGGCCTTTAAATAGCAGAAGCAATATATCGACCAAATTTTGATATATATGTATATATATATATATATTCATGTATTTGTTTAACTTCTATAAACTACAAATGATGACTATAAACGAATACTTGTGTAATAGACAATAGTGTGGAGCCATAAAAACTTGTTTCACTATTTTATATCTCTTCCTATCATTCCAGTTCTCGCTCTCTCTTTCTTTTCCTCTGTTGCCAGGCACCGTCCATGTAAGTAAGTGAACACCTAAATCTGCAGACACACAGTACTGTGCAAACAACTGGTTTGAAGGGCGCTGTAACAAATTATATTATAAAGGTAACGATATTTAATATCTTTTCTGAGGTGACGAGCGCAATGTGGTGCAGTAATTATCATCCTAACTAACGCTGCGTTGTTATGGGCAGGCGTATCACTTACCATCAGGTGAACCTTTTGCTCGTCTTGTGAAAAAAATTGTTGCCTACTCTATACATTCCATTCATCCGCCGCAATAATTTTGTTACGCCACTTTTTTTTTATTTCTTTACAAGAATTTCTTCACTTACTGAGATTCGACCTAATTTAAAGTACATTAAGTTAAGACTTAACGGTATCAATTTTCCATTAACATTCATTCCGCTTTATCTGATCCGTTATAAATCTACGGATTTGGAGACGGCAACTGGCTCCTACAGGAAATAACAACCGCGCTTTGTTGCTTGCTTGAATCAATGAGCATCCTGCGTTTGAACTGTTACAGTTAAATTTACGAGAGCAGGAACTCATGAGGATAAAGTTATTCATTTTAAGTTTATATCTTTAAATACTTATCTACTTATTATGTAGCTTATAAGTAGATAAAGTTGTTAAAATGTTTATAAACACTTTTAATTCGTTTGAAGCCCTGACAGCTCTGTTCGCTAGCAGTAGTACTCGCTTAACACGGGTTCAATTCCCACTGAGCTTGAACTTCCGGCGAAAGCGAACGTAGGAAGGAAACGGACACTTTACAAGAACCGCTTTCTGTGACATTGTCAACCAGTGTGATGAATAAATGACCTTGGTTCTCTCTTTGTCACAGAAGGACCTTAGTGTCTCTATATTGGAGTGTATGAGTATACATGAACTTAATTCGTATTTATTTTCTTAGTTCAAGTTTATCTCTTTAAATAGTTAAATTACTTTACAGTTATAGCGTACTTATACTATTTGATTAGTTTTATAAGAAATTGTTAATGTTATATATACAGAAAATTATTTAGAATTATCTTGTAATGGAACTCCATACAATATAGAGTTAAAAAGATTTTCTTCAATATGTCAAATATAAATGTTACTGTCTTTATTTATAACTAGTTCATCTTTTATCAATATTACATAAATACACTTTTTCTCAGACGATATAGTAAATAAGTTATCGATGATTATAACTTAAACATAAAACATTTCTACAGATAAACAAACGAAACTATAAAACTGAAATATTCTACTTCTTGGCTGACATCCAACTGATACTGAAGGTAGATAAACAAAATATTGAAGGTAATGTTGAATACTAAGTTGAATTTTATTTTCTTTTTCTATAATATATTTCTTTTGTGTAAACATATATTTATCTTTAATAAGTATTACTTTATTATTATTTCGCTTCGCTTCGGTTAGACTATATAGACTATGGGCTATTGTCTAGTACCATATAGTGAATAATTAAGTAAAATTACTGAGGTAACTAGACTGAACTTGTTAGGTGTTCGCGTCTCAACACCGGCGACGTCGTCGCTCACGCAGAAGGGTGCGAAAGCAACCACACGTCATTAATTTTTTTTTTTATATTGATGATCTCAATACAGGATGTCCTACGATGATGAGATGAAACACATATAACAAAGTCGTGCAAATTTTAGACTGCATGCTTTCCACTTCGGAAATTTCGCTCAAATTGTCCAGTCCTTCTAGAAGATAAGTCAGGTTCGACAAATAATCTTGATTTGAATACGCACGCAAGTGTTTTAGGTATCTCATGGTCTCCTCAGTCGGACACAACATTTTCCCATACATTTTGTAACTACCCAACTTAACAAAGAGAACAATTATTTCTACGACTTGTAAGTTCTTCTACCCATTAGGGCTCTTGTCTTTTTGCATCATTAGAGCTTAAATTCTTCTTCAAAATTTATGGTCTGCTAAACTCGGCTGGGAGGATCCAGTCCCCTCTAAATTTGAAAAAAGACGGTTAAACTTCATCAACAATTTAAGCTGTATATTGAAATTACCAATGCTCCAAGGACCAAGGCTCCACTTACACTCCATACTACTTCTTTGTGACACGCATAACACTGATCGTGCAGAACTTCACTGTTTTGTGGACGCCTCGCAGGAAACGGATGGCGATTGTGTTTACTTGCGATCGGTTGATGAAGAGAACCGCGTCAGGATTCGATTGTTATGTACCAAGTCCAGGGTGGGTGGCACCCATCAAAACGCTTACAATTCCACATTCAGAATTATGTGCTGCTTTATTAGGAGCTCAATTGTGCACAAAGGTTACTCATTCAATAATATTACTGTTTAACTTTTCAACCAAGCGTAATCGTTAGGACCTAGGACTAGTGCTTTATGATGCTGTTTAAAAGTTCTAACTTATGACATTATAAGCTATCGTATCATCTACTATATTACTTAATATCGATCTCGTCTTAAATACAATTGATACTTAATAAAAAAAAACGTTTGTTAACGTTTAAAGAATAACGATTTGACCGCGAATAACAAAGTTATCGCTTAGGTTTCCTATGCTAAAGTTATTTGTTGTAATATTGAAAGCAAAACAAAGTGTTTATCGAGCTAAGTTAACCGATAAATCTGAAAAGGGATAAAATAAA
The DNA here is from genome assembly GCA_029030555.1 of Ornithoptera alexandrae. Taxonomy (NCBI): domain Eukaryota; kingdom Metazoa; phylum Arthropoda; class Insecta; order Lepidoptera; family Papilionidae; genus Ornithoptera; species Ornithoptera alexandrae. The sequence goes on along the minus strand of JARDVY010000023.1, from coordinate 2,973,592 downwards.
TCTTATTACACTGTGCGTCTGTAACAAAAAAATATACATTTTATTCAACGTGACTTTTTGTAATAAAGAATGCTTACTGTATATAAACAGCCCTCTTAATATTCCCACCGCTGGGATTTGGAACCTTTCACAATGAAACAGTCCAAGCCATTTATCTACCACACTGCCCAAGTTAGTACATCAAAGATTCTTAATTTTAACTTACCTTAGTGTCTGTGTAAACTAATTTTGTAACGAAGCAACTTGTAACTTGGAAGTCTTGGTCTGGAAAAAAATATATAAAACTTAAAACTTAAACATAGTTTCCTGTAAGTGGGGTAAGGAGTACCACATAACAACTCTCTGGATCCAAGCCAGCCTCATCTGCTCGTACCGCCAATTGCCTCCATAGGCAAAGGAACCTGGCGTCGCGACCGACATGGGTTGTCGGGTCGGCGCCCCCTTTGGAGAGGGTTCCTGGGGTGCTTCACATCCCTCCCCCAGGCGGGCCCATTCGATCCGGTCGCCGATCGGGGGTTGCTGAAGAACTGCTCGATGTTATCCCGTGACCCTCGTGCATATTTTCGGAAGTGATTGGAATACCGTGTGAAGCTTTTTAGTCGGCTGGAGTCCGACACTACCCCGTTACCGGCCCTTGGTTCCGGGGTGTGCGTCCGTTAGCATTTTGTTACACACGTTAATAAAAAAAAACCTCATCTGCTCGTGGGGCACCTTGCTAATCAACAAACGAGCCTTTAGCTCCCACCAACCCACATCCGACCAGCGTGGTAAATAACCTAAATCCCCCCATATGAATCCCTACCCGATCGATGTGGAAATGTTTTGGGGAGGCCTATGTCCAACTGTGTACGTTGATAGGCTGATGGTGATGATGACAATTTCCTGTGTAGCAGCAATACTGTAAATAAATCACATTCAGTAAAGAACCCTCGTGTTTCTCTGATGCAAATTTCAATGGAATAATATTGTTGGAATTAAAGAAGATTCTTGTGATTCAACAACAACAATCTCAATGCAACAACAAAGGCATGCAAATAAAACTGAGAGATAAAGGAATCTAGACAAAACGTGGAATAGCTTTACTTTGATGGATAAAGAAGATAACGAAGTTGGTTCGCTACAAAGGAACTTTCCTTTTTTCATTGTTCGTTTCCGGATCCTTATATTGTCGAGTTTGGATATTGGTTTTGCTTTTTCGATACCCAGTTACCACCATCATTGCCAATTTGCGGTCATAACAGCTTCACTCTATTCTCTTCATACTTATGATAAGAAAAATATTATGGAGGGGAAGGATTTAACATCTTCAACCTAATTGTCATTTACCGTCATTTTAAAATCAGTTTTTTTTTTTTTAATTCAACGAAGCGACGAGATGAGCAAGACGTTCACGTGATGGAAATTGATATACCTGCTGAACTTGCCATCTTGAGATGTAAGATGTTAAATGCCGTTGCCCCAGTAATTTCAATAGTTACAACGCTTTTGAAACCGGAACCCAGTAATGTTTGTATCCTCCTATTTGTCGACAGAAATAGATGCTGTCGAGGCATCTATCAAGAAGGTGTCAACAGAGACCTACCACCAGCTCCGAGCATAAGTAGTTAATAGTCCATTGAATGTCTCCTTTAGTACATAGGTGTAGCCGATGTTTTTGACTATTGTAAATATTTCAAATAACCTTTAAAATATTGAATTTCTTCATGAAAGAAAAACAGTAACATTGCCTGTAGTAATGAAAGTGTAAAACGTGATCATCTTTTTCGGTTTCATTATAGAGATAAATAAAAAAAAACTCGATTTATTAAAAACCTTGTACTGTAATGGGTCTCCGTTTGTTCAGCGGGATCTGATAACGTCTCCGATATCAATTTTCAAATTGTTGGTTTTTACTAATTGAACAGTTTGTTTTGTATATAATTTATACGAGTTTTTTTTTGCAACTCAGAACGCTGTTAAGTTCCATTGTTATGGTAATATACCCTAGAATAAAGGGATAGTAGCTATGATATGTACATACCAAAATATAAAATTTGTCGTCCACAGACATTAGGTAAATCTCTTGTAACCCCAGTAATTTTTCAAGCTGCTCTTCAAATTGTAATAGTACAATATTCACACTATATTTCACTACTGAAATATACTGAAATGATACCAACATATATATATATATATCCGTCCACAAATATATAGTTGTTTTATAAACGTAAACTCTACCCACTAAAGGATGTCGTAGCAGTAAAAAAATATTTCGAATAAAGTCATGATACTTTGTCCGAAAATAAATATTCCTGAAAAATATGTATCGATATCGTGATTTTTATTCTCTCGTTAGGAATTTTCGTATAACAGTATTTAATAAAGACGGACGAAAAGATTTTCGTAGACAGAAACGATACGACGACTCTCTGAAAATTTTTGAAGGTATAATTCAAACATTCATCCCCCCGACTCTCTCTCACTTTACCAATTACAAATTGTAATTATTTCATTTCGGTCGAAAGTTTCAGGGAGGAATTCCTTTAAATGTTTTAATGGCTGTCATTGAGATTCTATTCAGCTGATGAAGACTCGCGAAAATCTTTAGGCGTTTTATGACATCAAAAAAAATACAATCTCTGTAAATTGTGTAATTTTAAAAGAATTTATGGTATAAAACATAAAAGGGAATGTAAAAACACAAAAAAAACGTCTTAAGGGTCTGTTTGAATAATTCGTGCTACATTTACCTTTAATTATTTCTCTGAAATGCGTCAAGGATTTCATTTATATGGAGTTTAATTTGTTTCCTCTTCATCACTTCCTATTCCTTATTACTGAGAGTCCGTAACGTTAGCAATGCAGAACTAGATAATATTTATATTATTTTTTTTTCAAAATATCTGTTATCTACAAACGCGTCCAAATATTTCCAAAAGTGGAGGAAATTTATTACGGCATAATACCCAAGAGATAACCAAAAGGAGTAATAAAGGACAAGAAAGATAATAGAAAGGGAAATGCTGAACCAGAATCACTTCGAAAAACAAGAGACATATGAAAGTTTAAGTTAGTTAAATTCAAAGGCATGTTAAAAGAAGTCCTGTCCTTTTGTGTTGCTTAAGGATATGAAATTATTCAATCTATATATGTAACGAAAATGAGTTTCGTTTGTTCGTCAATCACGCGAAAAGAAGTGAACTTATCGACATGGGAACAGGAGTATTCGACACGGAATTTTTGTAAATGGTTAAAGGTTATTTATTGAATGAATTTCATACATCCTTCAATAATTTATTTCTCATTAACTTTTATAAACATTTTCATTGCGTGTTATTTATGCGATGGCTATAGTAACTGTTGGTATAGAAATTCATTTGCGATTGTGATTGCTCTCAAGTAATATTTTAGCTAAATTTCAAATCTAATTTTATATAACGACCAGCAAACCGGAGAACAGCTAGTATGTATATTTAATAAAACATTCTGTTCAAATCGATCCCTAATTCTTTATCACTGAAAACATTAAAGGTAGTTATCAAAGTTTCCGTTTCTTGTAATGCCGTAGATTATTAATGTACCTTGAAATTGTTTCTTAAAAAACCCATCAAACATTACACATTAGAGAAAACTGTCATTATAACTTATTTAGTATAAAAAATATTTTATTCCAAAACTCATTTGTTAATATAAGTTGCTAGTAAACTGTTAACACTTCATGTGAGTTATATTATAGTTGATCCCCTAAATATATGGAGATGAGAAGGGAGTTTAGTAATAAATATATCCAAGCGTACGATGTGCGTCAATCCAGTCAGGTATTTGTTTTACATTAAACTTTAATATTAGCAGCATCTTAATTTTATGTTAATTTATACCAATTGAAGTATATGTATACCTTTTGTTCGAATACAAAAATTATTGCTACTCCCACATTACGCATCAAGGGTCCATCAGTATAAACCCTAGTCTACTTGAAAGACCTTGTTGTAAAATATCTCTAGAATATTCTATTTTATCATTTCAATTTGTTAATGCCTACTATGTATATAGGCATACTAAAAAATACTATTTTGTGTACTCCCTGCACATGGCACAATTCCTTCCTAATCGCCTTGAAGAACACGACGGAAGTAATGTAACCATGGGGATATTTTAATCTCTCTCCTGCACAAGAGACGCTCATTTTGAATTCAATTAATACTTTACCAAAACAAAAAGGAAAAATATAACGCAAATTCAGTTGAGATAACTAACCGAATAGAAGTTAAATCTAAAATAGCACAAAAGTATATCGTTTCCGCTAAGTATTTATGTACTAATATTACTGTCTTCCGGTCCGAAAGTCAGTATAGCTAAATAAATCTGTTGGGCTAATGATACGTGAAATCTTGAACACTGTTGTGTTTTGTGAAGACCGTAATTTAAACGTCTTTGTTGTAATCATCACAGTCAATATACGACGATATATCTATGAGTAGTATTTGTTATTAAAAAAAATGTTTAGGACTTCCTGCGGAGTATGACTAACTTGTTCAAACATACAAAATGGATCGGTATTCCGGTGTACGGCGGCAAATTGGCGCTGTACTACGCGGTCGCGATATTGCTAATGTTCGTTTGCATGGAAGCGTGCTCCGTTTGGAAGTTAGTTCGTGTATTGACCGGGATCGCAATTCACGTAACTGCTGGTCGTGAGTATGTTTTTCTCTTGACAATAAATTAAAAAAAAAAATATTTAATATTAACTTTTTCAATTCTCTTGCTGAAAGAGATTTACTGATGGTATGTTTCTGGTGTCCGACGCAGCGCCTATTTCTATTACCAAACAGTAGTGTGGATATATTACTGTGTTCTGGCTTGAAAGGCGCTGTAGTACTGCTTGTGTTACGAGACGAAATCTTACGTGTTAAGCCGACAAGCACAATTTGGTGTAGTGTATATCATCTTAACTAGCGTCACGATGTCACAAGCAGGCGTATTACCAATGAAAGTTTATTGTAAACTAGATTCTCATTTGTAAGGATTTTTATACAAGATGTATTTTTAACTTTAAATCTAATTTTCTAAATGATGTAAAAGCAAAAATGCGAGTTGTTGGAGTAGTTGGTGATTCACCTTTATCACCATATAACGCTACTCATTATTTGTCTCTATGGTCCCACATAACGCTGATGAACGCTGATTTTCTCAATCATACTAACAAAGGAATTTTAATGTTTCCGCTGCACTTAGTATGTCCATGGAGGTTAGTGATTTCGAAGCGAAACAAATGGTGGATAGGTGGTGGTACAGTTAAACCAATATCGTCTACTTAACCACCACCACCTAAAAATCGGGAGCAATGAAAATAAAACTATGAAACAATTAAAATCAACTTGACGTTCATTTACCTAACATATACTTTATTATTTATAACAATTTTCATTGATATTAAATTCGTAAATTTAATAAATCGTGTTGCTATAGCTTGCACTGTTACACCATTTCCGGTTGAATTAAGGCTTAATGGAGTAATTATAACTTTTTTTGTAAATTTCAGGGAGTTTAGTAGGCAAATTGTCTGGGACGCTGTTTTATGCAAACTCTTTAATATCAATGATTCTCATTTGGAAGTTCGTCGGTACATGGAAAAAAACTTCGGAATATTGGTTAAGAATAGAATTGTCTGTGGGCTTGGATCTTCCACCAGATTATACTGCTCAGAGAAGATTCAAGTTCGTCTTCAATCTCATTGGCGTTTGTGCTTTTGGTTAGTAATTATTAAATATAATAAGCAGAATTCTTTGTGAGATCATCTAGGAAGGTATTCAGAAATGTACTCGGGGTATTTATAGTGTTAAAGCTAATACACCCATTACGACGACGACTACAATTTGGTTCCTTCATCATCATCATCAGCCAATAGACGTTCACTGTTGGATACAGGCCTGCTCTAATAAAGATCTTCACATCAATCGGTCCCGCTTTGCTCGCGTCCAGTATAAATTAGTTCCTTGTCTGAGTTATAAATATTATCATCATCACTTTACTCTTGGGCAATAGATTACCAGCCCATTGTCCAGTCAAGCTTGGCGTATACGACAAATAGTTAATTTAAAGTAAGTTTCATTACAGACGTATAAATTTAGTTTTTAAGGCTATATGTGCTTGGATGTACAGATTCTATCCCCATTGAACTTGAGCTCTCTGTTCATTTATATATTGTGTGTTCATGTTTTAAGAACGATAACCTTTGTGGTGATGTGACTAACCAATTGTTGACAAGCGGATAGTCTGGTCTTGATTCCCGCATTTTGATAGAGAGTCTAAGTAGTGGAAACATTAATTGGGCTAATGATATATAATTTTGCTACTTAACTTCAACTCAATTGACAGCAACTATATTTTCAGCGGAACACATAATGAGTATGGTATCAGCAATTGGTCTAAGCCTTTGTTCCCTCGAAGAGTGCTTTCAGACATATATTTTGCGATCACATGGATTCTTATTGCGACCTCGTAAGTCTATTTAATTTTTCCTACTATAGTGTTATCTACTAAATATTTTAATAATTACTTGAACTTCTCTTTACATTGCTTCCAAGAAAACCTTACATCATCAATTCTTTTATTCAGGTTACTAAATTTACTCTATCAACAAGTGGTTTATTTGTTGGTGTCTCCTATGGTATGCCATTTGTGTCCACACTGCTTGCTTCTATCATTACGGCGATGATAGAAGAACTTATGTTACAAGTGTTATTACATTAAAGTAGTTGTGTTTAAACACATTCATCATCATTAGCCTAAAAATATTTACTGCTGGACATAAGTCTCTCCCAAAAATCCCGACACCGATCGACCAAGACCTACCGAATGGAAGTGTTGAAAACAATAAAATTCTGAAGTTATTGAACTGTTTGATCGTTTGGTAAGAAGATCTTAATCAATAATTGGTTTAGATGATATCATCAGATATTTTTATTTCTGATAGGTTTCTAATTTTGAAGACCGTCTAGATTTAAGATCAATACAACTGCAGCTTCTTTTCATGCCTCATTGGATACCTCAAAGCGACAAGTACAATGTGGTGCAGTGTTTATCATCTTGACTCATTGGCATTTTACTTACCATCATGAACGTTAAATAAGTATACAATATTGTGTCTATGTAGCAATTCTTATGATTTCAACTTGTTACAATTAAGACAAATTCTAACACCAGATATCACTTCATGGTGTTACATCATTAACTTCCGTTTCTTATTCTTGACTATTATTTTCTATTACAGAAGACTATAGTTTATGGTTAGCGATACCAATCTTTGTTTTAAGTAAGTTAGCGACCATTTTATGGAATCTGCAGGATTTGATTATAATATTATTAAGCATAGGTGTCACCTGTCGATATCGCAGACTGAATGACTTCACTAAGAATTTGGTTGAACGTGAAAACCAAATGAATGATTTTAATAAGGTAAATAATGATTATAATAGAATACCACGACCGACGATCAACTATTACAACCTAATTGTTATATTAATTGCGTAGAATCACGAGCACAAGACGTTGCAGTGTATTTCATCCTAACAAGGTGAATGTTCTGCAGGTCACGTCAACAGCAGAAGAAATCAAATTATTTATAGTCTAAACACAAATTTTAGGGCTTATTTATTTTTGTAATATTTTATGGCTTATTTGTTTGCATCATCATGAATTTATTAATACACTTGTTTATAGGTGAACACGCTGATTCCACATAAAGTCTTCATTTGGCGTAAATTGCGCCAAGGTTTTGGATACCACGCGAATTTAGTGCGCACGCTTGATTCACAACTTGGCCCTTTGATACTTTTGTCAAATATGAATAACTTATATTTCATTTGCCTACAACTGTACTTAGGTATCAAGTAAGTGTCTATTTTTTTATCATTGAAGTCTGAAATAATGTAATACCTATGTTCTTAAAGGCGATTATAGTAACCTTTAATACCAGAGCTATTACAAACCCGTTTATAACTAGAAAGACCTTATTATACCATTTTTAATATTTCTTTAATTCCTCATTAATTATTAATTTAAAGTACTACTTATTACTTAATTAAGGAAATATTTGATTATATTTGGTGTTGCCATTTGAAAGTTTTGTTGCTGTTTTAATAAGATTCAGCTGCCTCCATGGCTTTGCGGCTAAGCGATAGCCTTTCAACATACTTTACATGATGGTAAGGTTTTTGGGTCTTATCTAATTAGATAATTTAATGTGTTTTTGTGTTTCGGCTGTCGATACGAAGAGACTCCTGAGGATGGAACTTCGTCATCTTCAGCCTTGTTATTAATCAACATAATCTGTTTGAAATGGGTTTTTTCTGCTTGTTATAAATAAACGAAGCTACCTTTATACAAATATTAGCCTTTATGGGAGAGGGTTTTGCTATACTGGCTAACCCTGGCATGAAGGTTTGGCAAGCGCAAAATTCTGGTGAAGATCAGAGTTAATTACTGTTATTTTTTTTAAATTATCTCTTTTTTGTTACTGTTTAAAATACGCTGAAGTGTGATCGGCAGTAGGGATATTCCAATTTGGTCTTCCACACGGAAGAAGGGGTAATAAATCTTTCAAATATTTCAGGATTACGTACAACTCTTGGGTCAGTAAGTTGTATTACATTCTATCCCTCATCTGGTTGCTGTTCAGATCCTGCTGTGTAGTTCTAGCAGGAGCGGAGATAACTTTGCAATCGCAACGTGCGTTACCATACTTACGATCCTGTCGAAGCTCGACATATAACGTAGAGGTAAATTCGAGTAAAAATTTTGCATTTTTTTGTGAAAAAAATATATAAATATAATCTGCGGAAATATCATACTAAAATAAACTCTCATTTATAAATATAATAAATATGATATTTTTCAGATAAAGAGGTTGATTTCCCAACTATCGCACGATAATGTCTCTCTTAAGGGTTTAGGACTATTTTCTTTGTCTAGACAAAGTTTGCTGGGGGTGAGTTATTTACATTTTTTTAATACGACAAAGATCTTTGGGTGAGGCACAACTCCCAACGATGGATGTTTATCGATTATGATGATGAATACGTCTTCCGATTTCAATGTGAAATGACTGCATGAGAGATTCAAACGTGACTGCAATAATTTATAAAACTTCTAACAGTTTCTGTATTATGTGCAAATATTTCTTACCATTTTTTTAAATATGTAAAATACTAACTTCAGCGTGGAAAATGGGTTAGAATATTCTCACTGCTATGCCCCACGTTAAGACCAAAAATAAAAATTCAGTAAGCTTTTCTTGTGACTTTCTTTCATCACATAATTAGCATAAATCTATTATATGTATTTCTATACGCGTTTCTATGTATGTGGAGATTTTTATAGTAAACTTAAGAAATTATATGAAATATAAAATAACAAAAAAAAAATGTTTCGCAGGTAGTCGCAGCCGTGTTGAAGTACGAGCTAATATTATTGCAGTACGACAGTTAGAGAATATTTTCAAAGAAATAATGTACTACATTAAAAAAACTTCTTTATAAATCTATATAAATTAATACAATTCTAGTATATGTCACTGATAAAATAAAAGCCTTTTTTTTAAATCATGTGCAAGTCGATATGATACAACAAAAACCAACTATAAAATTTCGTCTGTCCGTCTGTTCGTCCGAATTCATCTCTTTAATATTAGGACCTATTTAGTAAGAGTCTTCTTTGATATATATCTGAAGGTTTGAAATATAATGAAGTCTACTTTCACTTTACTTTTATATAAAAATGAGGATTCCGCGAAAAAATAATAATATAATTACTTTGAACAAATTCTGTCTTAGTTTGATCTTTTTGAAGTGGAAGAGTAGATCCTACTCATTTAACAAGCCGTAAAAAATTCCATCCAAAAATTCATATCAATCTATGGACTTAAAGTAGCGAATACAATTTCCTCGAAAATCTTTCACGACCTTCACTCAAAGAGTCTAAGCAGACGTTTTCAGACTTTTGAAAGCATTTCATAATTATTTCACTTACTAAGAAGCTTTCATGAGTTTGTACTATTCGAAAGATGAATAAAATTTTTCGTCTCTTTCAACATAGTATCGAATATTTTTATCGTTTAATGAACGCTATTCGTCTAAGATAAAATAATTGAGAAATATATTTAAACATGTAAAATCGTTTGTAACTTATAAAAGTAAACTAAAAGCGGATTGCTTAGGAGTCTTCAAAAGAAGATAATAAGTTACTTTTAAGCAATATAACATCTAGACTACTCCACTTGCTATTAACGTACATGAAAAAACATACATTTATATAACATACCACAGTAATAGTATCACTATCTAGTTTCTATTCAAATATCCGAATGAAATTATTATTTTAGAGGATTCTCATGAAGCTGCGAAAAGTTATGACCATTTTGTAAAAATCTCATGTATAAATGATTTCAATGTCTTTGAGATTCCAGATCTTGGAAAACAGGACACTGAGGTATATCGAAAGAGATATAACATATTAATAAGTTCAGGAAGAATTTTTATATGTGAGTTTAACTGAGTCGACTTGTAGGTAGTAATTTAATAAATTTTGGAACTGATGATATATACTAGACACACATCATCATCATTTAAACCGATGGACATCCACAGCTAGATGTCTCTAGCTAGACATAGCTTTCTTGCAATTACTAGATTTACAGATAATAAATAAACACTGGCTCTGTTAAAAAAATACCATATGTTAAATATGGTATACACAAATCAAATCAAACCTTTCAATCATCGAAGGTTAAACCAATAGAAAATGTTCCATCAACAGTCGACTTTACGTAAATATGTACATAACTCATCGCTGTAAATATTGTAACTAACTACATTGTAGTAAGTAGTCTGCTAAGAGGTGTTTGTAACGTTACTCACCTTTATGAGTCCGTCAATTGTAAAAAGAAAAAAACCTTCAACGATGAAAGATGAAAGAGATTCTTACAATTTTTACAAATGCGCGAGACCTGTGCTTTTGTGCTGCAAACTGTTAGGTTTTCTACCATTAACAGGGATAATAAGCAATAAATACTATTCAAGGTAAGAAAATCTTTATTTTTGAGTCCTAATTTCTACCTGCTGTTAGTACTTTGTTCCCTTTCTATGTACGACCTTAGTTATTAATAATTAATTTTGAAGCGAAGGACCCAAGCTAACCTCAACTGCTCGCAGTGCGCCCTGCTAATCAACAAACGAGGCTCTAGCTCCCACCAACTCGGATTGAGCCATCGCGGTGGAACCCTTCGTATGAACCCCTACAAATGACAACCCCTGGTACCCGGCGGTACTATGCCATGCTGACTGTGACGAACGTTGGTTTAGCGCCGTCACCAGGGCAGCGTAGATCCGATCGATGTGGAGATCTTTGGTGGAGGCTTATGTCCAGCAATGAAATTCTATCAACGGACGATGATGATGACGTTCTAGAGATCTTTGGTTATAGCAGAGATATATTTTGATTTTCAAGTAATGAATTATCTACTTAATATTTAGTATGATTAAATCTAAACAATAATACTTGTATAGCCATAACTGTTAATTTCAAGTCATGGATTCCATAACAGCAAGCCTCTGGTCTAATAAATCTTTTAAAGTTACCAAAAAGAGGAACAGCACCAACGTGATCAGAAACTTTAAATCTTTAAGGAGATACGGACTTAAAATTCAAGAATTCTTTATCTTAAAATTACTTACAGGTTCCAATGGAAATCAGTTTACAGATATTATTACATGCCTAACGTGATCTGGACGATACTTTGCACCATCACAAAATGTGTTGATAAATTGGTATTTGGATTGGGACGTAAAGATATCTGTAAGTATGATCATGACGTCAGCAGAATTATCAAGAGATTAGTAACAAAAACTAGAATCATTGAAATCTAAGATAAGATATGATAAAATAATCTTATACTTTAACTGAGAACTAATTCTAATTGAAATCTCCTCACTAGACTACTTTAGTTATTTACCCGGTTATAACAATGGTTTTTTTTCTTTATTACAAAGCCGGAATTATCTTCTGCTTCAATACCCTATTTTCAACGCTTGTCATGATGAAGTTGGCCATCAAATGGAACGAGAACATGCGCAAGATTAAAGATCTGGAATGTTTATTGCCAAACCATAAAACCACGAGGCCAATTAAAATGGTCAAAAGAATTATATTCATAGTTCTGTTCAATGCTTTTCGTAAGTATGCACCCCTTTCTTAACCCTCTACCCGAATGGAGAAGCAGTTTACCAATGCATATGTGTGTTTGTAACAACAGACTTCAATTTCCGGTTATGTTAAATGTTTCAACGAGGTCAATTATAATCGCCAGAATTCTCTGGCTCTGATAAGTTATAGCTGGAATATAGTAATAATAAATTAAGGGTGATAGCTACACAGGGGGGCCAAAAGTCCCTTCTACCATCCACACTCTCACATATGGAATCGAACCAGAGTCTTCTATGTTACATAGCTTTTTATTTATTCAAGGAAGCTACAAGAAGAGCAGGAAGTTTACCTGATGATAAGTGATACGCCTACCCATGGCAACGGGGTGTTATTTAGGATGTTATACACTGCATCACATTTAGCCCGTCGCCTTGGGACAGAAGATGTTGAGTATCGTTACCTCAATAATTTCACTAGCTACAACGCCCTTCAAACCGGAACACAGTAATGTTTGCACACTACTGTTTGGTAATAGAAATAGGCGCTGCGGTAGTACCTATTTAGATGGTTTCCAGCAACAGAGACCTATCAGCAGTAATGATGATATAGTGACAGATTTACATTAAGGGTGATAGCTACACGGGGGTGCCGAAATCCCCTGCAACCATCTAAACTCTGTCACCTGTAGAATCGAACCAGAGACTATGTTACATAGTTTACCGCTAGCTATTGTGTCATGAAAGCAGCTCGTAAATGACTGAACTCTTTGTCTTAAATGGGTTGACTTGAGAGTGAACTGAGTTGAGAGTGAAAAAAAAAGGCAGTGAATGAAATAACTTGTTTCACCTTTTCAAGTTGAGTTCATAACTTACATGATTTACACGGTGTTCTCTGCGAGAAAGAAATGGCGTAACGACGGCCTCGGTAATTGCTTCGTGAACGTCTTCACCAACGCCTACGACTGGTTCTTCAAGCATATACCGTTTCAATGCGGCCTCGGGTTCATGTTGGTTGTGAGTATTTTTTTTTAACACATCTTTTTCAATATGAGGATAAGACGAGTTATAATATTGGGGCAGGTAATACATATTTTACATCGTTTTTATTCTACGAAGCGATGAGATAAGCGAGACGTTCATCTGATGATAAGATTTTAAGTCTCATTACCCCAGTAATTCCAGTAGCTACCGCGCCTTTCAAACTAGTATACAATAATATTTGCACACTACTGTTTGACAGCAGAAATAGGTGTTGTGGTGGTTCCTACCTAGACGGTCTCTGGCCATAGAGACCTACCATTAGTCAACATCATTAACCGATAGACGTCCACTGCTGGACATAGGTCTCCCCAAAGATTCCCACATCGATCTGGTAGGGATTAACATAGAAAGATTTGGGCCATTTTCCACCACGCTGGCCCAATTCGGGTGGGAGCCAGAGTCTCGTTTGTTGATTAGCAGGGTGCACCACGAGCAGGTGAGGTTGGCTTGGATCCCGTAAGTTATTGTGCGGGAACCTTTAGACTCTTTTTATTTACCACCAGTAAATGAATTTAATGGTACAACTTTCAGAGGTGCTTAAAAACTATGCAGCTTATTGCATTTGTTATTGCATGACTACCATCATTTCTGCTGATGAATATCCACTGAACATATGCCTAGGAGATCTTTTGTCTAGCAAGCACAACTGAACTTCGACCTCATCGTTATTAGCCTTTACGTAAAATTGTAGTTTAAGTGTTACTTTTACAATCTTTCTGATGTATTAATTATTATATTATTCTGTACAGATTTCAAAATTGCAAGCAGCATTTTTAAGAAACTTAACAGACATATTCATTATGTCCGTAACTGTGTATCTGTGTGCGCGATTCTCTTATTTCAACAAACGTTTACTGCTTGAAGAGAAAAAGGTAAGGTCTTCTCATTTTTCGATATGAAAAAAAAAAACCTTGCAGACGCCTCCTCTGATGTGAAACTTCTTTTAAGTCTGTATTAGATTTTATGAAACGAAAAAGCGTAACAAAAAAAGATACAACTATAGATGTATTTATAGGATTTAAGATGAGAGAGAATTACATGAAATGTGTTTTTATATAGTTTTCTTCTCTTTCGTCTCTACCCTACTACTCTACAGCTGTATCCTGCACACTGACAGATAACCTGGATGTTGCAGAAATATAAAAAAAAATATATAAAAATTACATACTGTATTCAATTATTATAGTCATTTTTTAAAATATTTATACAAAAAAATCGACTTTCCGTTTGTATATGGAAACCTCTGGAACAGTAAAATCGATTTTTAGGGGAATCTCACTATCATATAGATCAAGACATTAAGGTTTCGTGCACAAATTCTGATTGTTTATCAAGTATTAAATTATATGAAAATCTCTATAGGGTTCCTATGGTGCTGAATATAATGATAATAAAATTAGCTTTCCAGGTTCTACAAGTATTAACTCTTGTACCTATCGATTTCCAGGTCCAACAATCGGGACGTCTCATGCCATGGTCAGATATACAGAAGCACTACACGCGTCTCACAAGAATCGTTCTACTGTTGGACGAATTAGTTAACCCATTCATCTTCGTTTCATTTTCTAGCAATATTGTATTTATTTGCAATCAGATATTTAGTATTATACAGTAAGTGATTTTTAGCATCGTCCTAGACATTTATTTAATTACTATTTACTACTGTAGGTTTCTCCAATAGAAGAAAATTATCGTAATCGTCAATCATGGCACGCGGGTTGGCGATCTCAGAATACTGATGGAGGTCACTGGGAAACCTGCTTTTTATCGTTGTGATATTACCTTATTTTCCTTTCATAAAATGTAAAGCCTATATTATCTATAGTATCTCCAATTTAGTTGAACACATCATGAACCCTTTTGGTAATAAAAAATTATATTTTTTTTATTCGTTAAAGTTATGATGATTAAAATTAGGGTTAGAAAAACTGAAAAAAAAACGATGCCATAAACTGAGCGGGGTGTTTGTCATGGTAAATGATACGTCCATAACAATGTGGCGCTAGTTACGGTAATACCCACATTACGGTCGTCGCTCTGATCACCTCCTAGATTAGCCTCGATACCTTAGTAATTTCACTAGCTACTACACTACTATATTTGCATACTACTGATCGTCATAGCTGCAGTGGTACCTACTTAGACGGCCCCCAGCAATGAAGACCTACCACTACATTTGTTTGAAGAAAACTTTTCTATCTTTACATCTTTGCTTATACAATATTTTTTAATTGAAACTAAATTTATTAATTTTTAGATCACAGAAAGCAATTTTTTTAATTACGCCTAATACCAAGTCGGCATTGATGATAACGAGGTATGGGATATTTTAAAAAATATTTAGGATATAGAATTTAATATACAAGTTTATTTATTTTCAGCTTTGATTGGGAACAAGTTGTTTACCTTGGTTTCTCAACAATATTCATAGTTGTGAGGGCCACGGTGATCTCGCTATTCTTAGCTCATTATCACACACTAACACGGGCGCCATTGGAGATATTACATACTGTACCTGTCTCGGCCTATAACTATAAAGTAAGCTGTCTACATAATAAAGTGTATTTTAATGTAATACGATACTATAACAGCTCGGAGTCGTTAGAAATATCTAATACAATCGTCATAGCTTCGATCTGACTTGGCGAGCCATGTAGGTATTAATAAAAAAAATTAATAACAGTTTCAATAAATTTAATGTACTTTTACGCCAAATATCTAGACCATAAAATGAACCTAAACTAATTTACTTGAATTTTTAATAACATACTTTAGACATAAAGATAGATAAGTAGAGTATTTTAATAAAATTATCAAAAGTTATGTGGTGATTTGCTTTCAGATGCAAAGATTCATGGACCAAGTATTTTATTCGAGGCTAAGTTTAAGTGGTTGTAAGTTCTTCTATGTGACCAGGGAATCGATTCTGTCTGTACGTAAAAGTTTGAATATTCATAACCATTGTTACGCGCTGGTTTGGATTAGGTCGAATGGAACAATGTTCCAACGAAAACGTTTATTATTCCTGATAACAAATGTCCAAATAAAATAACAACTTTACAGATCGAAAATCACTAGACAAGACGCATATGGCTCATCTCGACTGTGTAAATTAATGGCAGTATCCATCTATCAACATCCGCCGCCGTAATTGTCCGCCTACAAATCTAGAAATTTCCAGAGAATATAACTCTCGAAATTTCCAGAGAGCACCAATCTAAAAATGTACAGATAACACCACTCTACAAATTTCCGGAGAACTCTTTTGTCTAATACAACATAATAAATTATTAGCGATGACTCTTTATATATTTTAAACTCGGACACTTGATATACGGAGCGTCGCTCTAGAATGTTCTAGTATTACATTCGATCGCAATAATCTTTGTAACAATGATTAATCATTTATCGACCACTTACACTAAAACAAAAAAATGCAAATATCCAGCCAAAATGTCAGTGCATCCTATTAGAAAAAGGGACCTGAAAAGGAAAGAACCGGGAAAGGATTAATATATATATATATATAGATAGATAAGAAAAATTTGTAGTAAACGTACACATCGGAAATACTTGAAGCCGTATATGGTGAAGCTCGCCGAAAATACTCAGGTCCTTATACATATAAATATTATTGTTGCGGCAAGTTTAGATTATGTAAGTGATAGCTAATCTGATGTGTTGAATAAACCTACCACCAATTTTGATTATATAACTGATGCACATGATCTCAGAACCAAAATAGGCGCCTCCACATTACAAATAGTCACCACAGAGTCAGTTCTAGTAATTTCTAATTAATTATGACTCTAACACAATATGTATTTACATATGTACACAGATAATTTATACATTCACAACATAGATATAAGCAAGCCTAATAATAAAAATACCTTTTCAGATGATTGCAACTTTAATAACTTATGAGCTTGTGCTGCTTCAATTTCCGGAAATTTAGTTTCGAGAAGCTAATCATAAGTTAAAGACTTAACACTGGCCTCAGTAGACACGAATTTAATGATTAATATTTGACTTTAAATTATACAATATTTTATAAAAATTGATAATATTCTGTAAGCTATACTGGGTGTAAGAAAACCGCTTTCGAAAACGAAGACAACGATAGTACTAATAACACCTTTGATAATGTAACAGCAAAAAAATCGATCCTGATAAAAAAAAAAAACATATTTTTAAAACGTTTTATTAGCACGGCCGCGGCGGGAACTCGAGATGTATTTGGTTTCAATTTGAACCTTATTTCATAGGGCCACGGAGCATTTAAATTGGTGCTCGGGCGTTCCTTGATCCGAGCATCAGCTGTTTTTGATTTTGTGTTTCATTGCTGGTTTTTTATTTTAGTAAATTAATGTATTTTTTATGAAACTATCATTTCTTTTAGCTGTACTAACATGATGGAGAGTAAATAATACTAATCAAACGTTTTATAAATATGATATTTTTTTTAAACAGGATCGATTTTTTTTCCGTCCGATCACCAAAGGTGTCATTAGTACTATCGTCTGTCTTCATTTTCGGAAGCGGTCTCCTAACATCCTGTATAACACGTTTGAACTTGTAAGGCAATAGGTGGGCCACCAAGTACTACGAGTATATGAAGAAAATGTTAGAAGAAAGCCTGCAAGTTGCCGCATGGAAAGTTTTAAGTCATCAATTCAATCACCAAGTAATTTGCCTTGATTGATGTTAACAATTATATATATAATCGGTATCACTAATGTAATTGTTATTAGTTTTTCTATCTAACCAATAAAATATAATGCACAATCTCTATCGTTATTGTTATCATTCCATTTATGCCATTGATAATTTTGTTCTCTTCTTTTTCTTCTTAAAGTGCCTCTACAAATAGTGAAGGATTTTTTTTTACTTGAGTGTAATCAAAAGATTTTGCTCTTTTATTCATATATTTATAAATTCACTTGAAATAAGGGCGCATACGGTCTTATGTATTTTAATTTTGTAACACGGGATATTCTGCTGAAGGGTATTGCGTTAACTTTTTGTAGTTATACAATAAAAACGTACTAAGTTCATTAACGAAATTAAATGTGAAATTAATCCATTTGTTAAGTTTTTTGATTTGTAATAAGTAACTATTACACATAAAGCTATATGAATGTGTATTTAGAGTAATTTAAATATAATAGATTTATTATTGGATTAAGTAATGTAGGTATAGGCAATGTTTAAAGCCGTGAATAATATCAAGTAAATGGACCTTTTCATTAAACAAAATTGGAATGATTGCTGTAAGATTTCCAATAATTTAAGATATTTTTGCTTCTCATACATTTCTAGCTTTGTACGGATTGGTATTTAATAACCAACACAAATTTAGCAATAAATTTATCTTAAGTCGTTTACGAAGTAATTGAATAACTTCGTACCTTTTCCTACATGGTAGCTTAGATTTATATCATTCACGTGACTTTCTATAAAATAACAATATAAATCAAATGAAATATGAATTCATAATGTTTTATGGATTTCGAATAAATGTTTTGCATTTACTTCCTTACGTAACCTGCCTCGTGAAGAAATGCATGTTTTAATATTTACGTTGGTTTTAATTCGTGCTTCGTGTTTTGAACACGAAAATTATTATTACGCATCGACAATTTATCCCGTTGATAACATAAAAAGAAGAGATATAGTCCCTTTTCAGATTAGCCGAAGAACTATCAGGAATGGTAATGATGGTAACTACAGAAGAACGAAAGATATTAGAGAAAACGGTGTTGATAGACGTTTTGAGGTAATCTAAAAGAAATTATAATAGTTAAAATAATTCGTTATTTAGCATGAGTTTTCATCGTTTCATTATGCAGCGAAATAACAAGAGTGTAACTAAATAAAATTTAAAAAGTATACCTACTTTAGTTTTATACAATATAAGTAAAATAAATATTATCGTACACCTTTAATATTCTAGATAACAGAAGCACAGCTAAGACAAGCACAAAGAGAAATTCCAAGAGATGTTCATGGCGAATCCCAAAATGAGGCTATCGAAGATGCTCGAAGAATGGCTCTTCTTAAAAATTCACATATCAACGAAATAAACGAGAACGATATTAATTCAGCTCAAGTAGAAAATAATATTAGACGTAAAATACTAGCAAGAGAAGAAGATTGGAGAATCCTCGATAAACAGAAAAAGGAGTTTGGACGTAATATTTATAACAGGAAAAAATTGAGACTAGAACAACAGGGAAGATTATTTTGATAATGTATGAGGAATGATAATTTAATCTGTAATTATTTATAAATGACCTAATATGTGTAGCAAAACGGAGCAGTACAGAACTTTCAATATATTATTGTACTAAACAAAAAAATATAAGCCATTTCAGTAAAATACTCCAGAGTAATGAATGCGGGTCACCTAAAGAAATCTATAAATCTTGGAAACTAAGATTGCTAGATTAATAAAATAAACGGTGTTTAATAGAAAATGTAATACCTCTTAAATGAAAGTAATAAAATTTATAAGTCACTATATTTTATTTATTAAAAATTTGATAAAGAAAAAACCGCTAATCTCGCCTTGAAACAAAAATAGGAAACGACATTTTTGTACAACAATATGATTTTCTTGAATTTTAATACTTTGTATTGCCTCCTCGTACTTCCGCTTCCTTTACTGCGTTTACGCGGTTTGGCAAGGTTTGGCTGTACACCAAGTTTCTTATACGATTTTGGTAACTGTCCTCCCTTTCCTGTGTGAGAGAAATTTTTAGCACACGAAACGTGATTGGAGGAGTTTCGTTGTTCCATGCCCATGTATGCTCGATCGGGTTGATATCCGGGTTGCGTGCTGGCCACTCCATACGAGTAATGTTCACCTCTTGTAGATAGTCATTCACATTGAAACCTGTATGAGATCGGGCAACGTTATGCATAAAAATAGTATCCTCACCCAAATTGACCATGAATGGCCCAACGTGTTCATTAAGGATTTCTTGCATGTGGAAGAAATCCTTAATGAACACGTTGGGCCACAACAAGATATATATCTTACGCTTGTTAAAGAGCCGTTTTTCATGAACACCAGTTCTGTGCGACTTTCAGGCCAAATTCCGGCTCACACAAGTACGGAGACCCACCACCGTAGGCTACTTTTTCTTCTATGCATGCATGCTTGAATCTTTCCCCTGGGCTTCTATACACTCTATGTCTTCCATCGTGCTTGTAGAGCATAAATTTTGATTCGACCGAGAACATAACATTCGACCAATCTTCAATAGTTTCTGGGCATATCTTAGTCTTGAAATACGATCACCGCTGCGGTTGGGCTACTTCCTCCGAGGCGTCGAAACTGATTTCTTAGTTCAGTTCCTGTAAGAAAGCGATTACGAAGCATGTTGTTCACCAAGTATCGGTCTTCTCGTGCTATGGTACAACCAGTTTTGCCTGTCCATGGCCTACATAGGTTAGAGCCAGTTTTCTTGTAACGTCGGAGAATTCTTTGTACTGTTGACAGCGACACACCGACAGTCCTGGCTGTATCGCGCTGTCTCCGACCGGTTTCCTACATTGTGAGGATTCTGGTGCATTCTTCAGTTGTAAGCGTCATGATTACAGGTTGATTAATAAATATTGAACACTATCAACATAGTTTATACACCCACTTAAATGACAGATTAGAAGTAAAAGCAAAATGAAATGCAATATTTTCATAGTTCCATCCTCCATTTTTCAAATGAGATTTTTTAATAACTTACATACACAACCTTGCAGTGACTAAGAAGTTTTAATGCCTTAATTTAAGCAGTATTTAATTGTCTAATAAATACAATTTATTTCATTAAGCTAGCATTGTTAGTGTCCGAGATTTATAGGTTTTTTAAGTGACCCGGATTCATTGCCTTCGAGTGTAGTAATTCTCTTATAACACTTTCATAGATATAATGTAAATATTTTGCCATCGCAAAACCTTTGTAGTTTAGCGCCGTCAGCAGTAAAATCTTGAGTGCACGATTGTTACTGCATCATGATGGTAATGATGTCGATGGTGATGAAAAAAATTTAGACAAATAAAAAAAAATATAAGCGTTTATCTCATGGTAAATGATACGCCCGTAACAATATATCGCAAGTTAGGGTGTATAGTGTAAACTACAACAGGTATTGTTTGTTTTTTGAGATAAATTGTAAAGTCACTGTACCTCATTAATTACATTATCTACAACATCCTTCAATGATATAGTATTATTTACAAATCACCGATTAGTGACAGAAATAAAGAGTAGCAATAGTAGTTATTTAAATTGTGGCAGATCAACATTATAACACAATTATAAATTGTGCAATATATAACATCCAGCGAACTGCTGATGTTGTGGAAAATAAAATATTTACAACTCAAAACTGTATTTCGACATATTTTATGGTTATTATTAAAGAGTACGTTACAAAACTAGGTTTATCGTTATCGAGTAACCGTTATTTGTTTAACGGATACAAATATGGGATCTGCTTTGAGATGCACTTTGTTAATTTGGTATTTATTTTAACTATTGCTTTAGGACAAGAACAACTTAACTACGATTACCCCCCGTCCGGTTTAATTGTTGCCAATATAAAAAGAAGAGATTCGATTCCTCTGCAAACAGGCAGTATAAGGTTTAATAGCAACAGGTTAAATTATAGAAGGACAAAAGATATTCGTCAGGAGTTAGCCGACCGCCGTTTTGAGGTTATACATTACTTTTTTTATTTACTTAGGGGCTGACAGTGACAACACAGCAATGCTGTTACGGAGTCAGATTTATGAAATAAGAGTAGTATCTAGCCAAGCAACATCTAAAAATGTTACAATTTTGATTATTAATGCGATAGTTCTCTTGCCTAAGAATATATACCTGAATAATTCAGGTCGCAAAATAGTAGTGTGTATGCCTAAACATTACATCTGCTGATTGTGATGACAGCGCTCTTGCAATTACACTGATAGAGATATGAACCACCAGTAGAGAGACCAATCATCAGTTGAAGAAGCTACTAATAATGATCACATTTCAGATAACAGAGGCACAGTTAAGAGAAGCCCAGCGTGAAGCTCAACTAAGAAATTCTCAGATTAATGAAATGAGAGAGGACGAGATTAAGTCTCGAATACGGGAAGATCTAATAAGAAATGAAATGCAGGCGAGAGAAAATGAAATGGAGAATCCGGAGATAAAGCAAAACGGAATAAAAGAGTCGATTAGAAATGATTACAACCACATAAGTCCAAACTATGTGGATAAAGACATAAATAATTTACAAAGGGAAATGAAATGGCTCACAATCGATACTGATGATGTACCTGAAATTTAAGCCGAATAGATAAAAAAAGTAGTTTTACATTTAGTTATGAATCACACTATTTGTGTATATATCTTTTAGCTCTACGATAAATTTGTATTAACTTAATTAGGTCATTAGGTAAAGAATTCTGCAACATAAAGTTTCTTTTCATTCGTGTCATAAAAATGTATTGTATTTGATTTAAAATTTCGTACATATTCAGCCTCTAAATATTTTTTTCTATAACGTTTTTGTTATATGATTGACAAATTGAAAAATAAAATTTCATATAATTAATATTGTCTCCCCCTCTGGTGTCGGTTCCTCATGTCTAAGAATGTCTTTACCGGTTGAAAATAAATAACAACAAATACAATAATAATAAAAACGATATATGTAGAATTGAAGGACGAAGTAGCTAGAATCTGGAGATAAGATAGAGTATACGTGGTTCGCATAGTTATATCCACAACAGGTGTTACATCGCATCATCTCCTCCGCAGTCTCAAGTTAATAGACCTACAAGAAACCCAGTACATAACCCTATAAAATGTAATTTTAAATACTTATAGAATTGTAAGAAAGTTCATGAAAATAGAAAATCAATAAACACAGTTCACAATGCATTTACTTGACCAATAAATGCAGTTATTACTAGCCTAAGAGTTGACAAAATAAAATCTTCTCCGAAAATAAAAACGGCATATACTCTTTGAATAAAAAATTTTAATGTTTAGCTATTTTAAATTAACTTCTAATTCGTTCTGTCCAAAAAACTAGCTATATCATTGAACAGGATTGAAAAAAACGAACAACAGAAATGTCTAAAAAAAGTTGTAACTGAAAATGATTTTATTTAATCAAATATATTAACCGATATTTTGAATTATATGGCTTTGGACTGAATCATCTTTCAAAACAAAGTATTATTCATAATCAGATTAGCATTTTAGGAGTTTTTAGATAGAGCACAGAAAAATACTAAAACTCCTATTTTTATGGATGGAAGTTTAAAAAGAAAATTATCAATGTGCCGGGGTAACTGTCGTCGTTAGGTTATTGCTTATAGTGGTATTTTGGTCTTGTGACGAGTTGAACTGGAACATGACCAGTTCGTAAGTGACTATTGTGCCGGCAACCTGTAAACGAAATATGTTGAAAATTCATTAAAAATATCTTTTACTAATTTTTATTAGCTTAAGACAAATATTTGATCAAAAAATTTCTTAAACTGCACTGCTTCTACTAAGGGTCGAGATCAAGTGTGGGTTTGCGAATGTCGCTTGTTGTCAGAATCTGATGATTCGCGTATTCCACGGTGAATCTTTTAGATGTTTTCCTACACCGGAAACACAAACTCAATTGGGATTTAACCCACGCCTCTTTGAGTAGTACGGCGTATACTACTGCATTTGCTAATAGTGCTACCACCTCTGTTACAAAATAAGCGATTGAAATTAAATCGTGTTGTGAATCGCGAAAATGCAGATTTATATTTGTCATAATTCACCTGTTTATAATAATTTATTGACACTATATAATATTTATAATTAAATTGTGAAAAGAAAAACCTTTGACTCACAGTTAATAACAAGCTTCGAGTGACGCTGAAAAACTGAAGTCCACTGAGGGCAACTTTGTCGCCGTGTATCTGGTCTAAAAATCTCTGTACCTGTAATATTATTTTTGTTTAAAAAACTTTCAGCATTTTTTTTCGTTTCGTCAACATCATAATCATCTTAACCGATGTACGTCCACTGCTGGATATAGGTCTCTTGTAATGTATTCCACAAAACGCGGTCTAGTAACAGACTTTATCTGACCCAAAATTTGGTCTATTGTGGTTCTTCTTCATTTTAGCCTATAGACGTCCTCAGCTCAATATAGGATTTCTCGATTTGGAAGTAAACAGCGTCCTAAGCATGACTGCACCCTTCATGCCTAGTGTACTGGTTTATGATTATAATTTACTAGTAAAGAATACAGAAAAAGTATGTCTTTTCCTTCTTATCCAGAACCGTTACCCCTGTAGTTAATTTTTTATAACAAACTGAAAGTTGGAGTGGAGGAAGATATTCAGACGTTTCCGTCACGATAAGTAAATGAAGATTTTCAGAGATCAAAGAGAGAGAAAGGTAGATTTAAATTTCTGACAAAATTTGTTTGAACTCTTTATCAACAAATTGTCAAATAAAAATATAGATTCAAAAGTCAAATATAAAAGACAGGCATAGCCTCGCCTCCTCTTTTCGAGAGTCCACGAGATAGCTGATCATCGCAACCTCTACTTCTACTACTAAATTTGTTCCAATTTGAATGGTAAAACCACCATGGTTATCTACCACATTTCGTCAAGTGCGTATCGCATTTTGTCGTACTATTGTATAAAAGTATTGCCAACCTCTATGCAATAAACAGGTGATGGTACATCATACAAGACCGGAGCCGGAACTGTTGACGCTGTGTTGACCTGTGAAGCGATGAGGGATACCGCCACAGATCGCGAGATGAGATACACCAGCGAAAACAAGAAGTACGCTGCCGCTTCGTAACCGCCCAGAATAGTTGTCCTTCAAGGATATAACAAATTTAACTCACATTAAAAATTCAATAATATTTTTATATCCATATAGAAAAGACCACGTTATGCTGGTTAATACTTGATGTGAATTTCATTTTATTTCTGTGCGGTCTTCATCTCATTTAAGAGTATTTGAAAAGACTTATGTAAGAGAAATAGGAGAATAGGAAAAACTGATTTTATCCTTGTGAACTTCTATAAATCTTCAAAGAGATTTTGTAATCAATATCCGTTATTTAAAAATGTTTACTTCTTAGCGCGGCTGCTACACTCGCCGGTTCCCTTAATGCCGTCTCTGCAACAATTATAATTTCATATAAAACCTAATTTATTTTACTATTCCTTAATCAATTAAATGATTCTTGTTTTTACTTTCTTTCATCATCATCAACGACATACAGTAGTCCATTGATAGACGCAGGTCTTCCGTATTTAGGTGGTACCTTCGGTTGTAAAAATCCAGTTGTTTTTTTTCTTCTATATCTAAATCTTCATTTTTAATTCTATCCCTAAAATCTGCATTTATTATATCGTATAGACTTTTACCAAAATGTTTTTTTTTTATATGATAACAATAAACTTCTTTGTAATAACGATGAGCTAAAAATTGATGGTACGAAGATTTTCAACATGTTAAAGTACTCACTCCAAAGTGTTAAACAGTTGCAGACAAATAAAGAACAGATTATTGGCGAAGGAAATGAAGACGATTCCGCTGATAACCTCGTCAACTCTTCGCACCAACTGCGTTGCTCGACCGTAATTTTCACGAGTTGTCCGCCAGAATATCTCCGGCAGGTACTATAACAGAAAGCGATGTGCTTAATATCAATATTAGGTTTATTATTTATACAGTTTGAGGGATTCAATTTGAGCTACCTTGTTTGTCCGGCACTGCAGATAAGCTGCTTAACATGTACCAGGGAGGTCCCTGACTAAACACCGGGTACACTTTGATGGAGTTTGGATCACGGTAGTTTTTCTTTAAATTTGGATAGCTAGCTAACAACTTTGCTGCTTTCACTGGTATGATTTCCAAGTTGAATAGTGTAACTCATCGAGGTAAGGTATTTTTCGGTTTCGTTGTTATTCAGACTATGTCAATTTGTGATTTAATGGTTAGCTCATTGAAGATTAGAAATTTTGCATAGCAATGCATCGCAACAGATGGTCAATAACCACTTCTATGGATATTTAAATCAATCTTTTTAATACATTAACAAGGTTTATTCATAAATTATCATTGATTAACATTTTGTCATTTAAATGTTGATAAATTGAGTTTCCTATTTCAAAGAAACTTAGTAATAGATGGAAAATTTTGAAAATGTCATTCTTTAATAACAGAAGCTTCTACTGGCTATCTTCAAATAATTTTTCTCAATTTTGATTTCATTCTGTAAATAATTATCACATTTCATCCGATAATTCTAAAATATTCATATTTAATGAATAACCTACCTTCCCTTGAGCAGCCAAAAGTTTTTTGTTTACATGTTCCAAGCGGGAAGTTAAGTAGTAACTTACACAGATCACAAACAAATCGGAAAAGTTCCAGATGAACGTGGATTGGAAGTGGAGGAACTGAAATAAAGAGTTATAGCGATCGTTCAATGGTTCCACGATTATGAAGTTACTTGTGTTTGATCCTTGGCTTTGGAAGTCTGAACATTGTTGAGCCTATTTTTGAAAGATACTGCTATTACACTTTTATCCCATGACTATTGAATTAAGTTAAAATACCGATAGGTAAGTAACTGAAAATTAACAGCTATTGAAAAATACTGCGAGAAATATAATTAATGATAAATTGAAACTACAACCTGTGTAAGAATTCCCAGAAAAGGAGTGTACGGCAAATAATTGAACACCCACGGATAGAAATGTCTGACGAAACCCTCGTAGATATTCTTATTAGGGTAGCACATCATAGCTCCGGCGAATGCTGACAGTAGCGATAACACGTGCTCCGCTGCAATAGTTTCTTTCTCAATTATGAATCTTGTTCATTATTTTAATGATAAAACGAAGTGTGTAAATACGTACCCAAAGCTAAAAACAAGACGATGGCGCAAGTTATGTTAGATTTATATGCGACCCTGTGATCGAAACTGGGATCCATGTCCTCTACGTAGGACACATGACGGACCAACTGAGGCCACTTCAGTGCGACGCGAAAAAACATAATCATCGTTATGCAGGTTGTACTATAGAATATTATAGGCGCTGGAAAATAATTATCATTATATACTTTGCTAGAGATTGTTTAGAATATCTCCATCGCCACGACAGTCCAAGAAATAACCTTAAAAATATAGTGGCTTATAACCAACAATGGATATCAACAGCATGAAGAACGTGGAATTTGGACAAAGATGAGAGTAATAATTGAAACTTTGTTTGTTAATAAATTATTATAATTAACATTAAAATACATTACTTGTCACATTAAGAGTTACTTCGGAATGTGCAACTTTGAATATGCACATAACTGTTAGGAAAAACTGCCCGGCAAGCGATAGAAATGTGTATACGCACTTCCATGAAGTCCAATAAAATCTGTAACAACGGCATTACTGTAACATGCGAATAAATAAGATGATGGTAAACCAGAGAGGCATTAGGTTAAATGTGATTTCAATGGGAGACCACCACTTACGGTTGAGGCTCGAAGTGCAAGTGTTGCTGTATTTCTGTTTGAAGAACACTGTGACTGATACTTGCTACATAAACTCTTATATCAGGCGAAAACCTCTGGATACTCACAGATAAAAAAAAGGGTGTGTGCATGCGATAGAAATGAATGTTAGTTTGTATGAGAATGAGATGATGTACAGAAAGAGAGAGAAAGACAGAAAGCGATAGATCGAGAACTATTTTATTAATTTAATTATTGAAGGTACATTTTTAGTAAAGATAAGTATCGATGTCGGAGTAAAGATTGAATAAGATAAAAGATTTTTTTATATTTCAACAATATTCGGGTTCATCTATCCGATTGCGGGATATGACGATAGAGTAGTGCGCACACTATGAACGATAGCACAAAGAGGAGACAAAGAATAGGTTATATATATAGGAATGCATTTAATCTTATTCTCGCTCTTTAGATATATTTGTTATTTTTCGCTACACTTTTTCGTTTCAAAAAATGCATTGCACACCGTCTCAAAGGAAATTTCACTTAAAAAACTTACCGTACATCAGAAGCTGTTCTGCTCAAAATTCCTCTAACAGGGATCAATGAAAAAACTTGTCCGATTATCAGAGTTGCTCGTAACGTTTCTTGAAACGTTGAAGGATATTTTTTTTGTGCTCCATTTTGTGTCACATTTACTTTATTTCCTAGAAAAAAATGTCTGGCTTTAATATCTCCGTAGATAAAATATTGAAGTATAGAATCTAACAGAAATTACAAATGGGAATGTAAAAGGTCGTCTATTGTTAAGATCTCTGTCATAGTGTGGCGAAAAGAACAAAAAAAAAACACTTACTTTTAATCGGAATCCATAGATTTTTGTTCTTCGCCAGGTTTTTTCTCATTTCTCTACTGTCTGCGATTTCAATCAGAGTAAAATCAGTTCTGTTCACGACAATCATTGAAATGCGGACGACTTTTTCAGAAATCCGATTTCAACTAGTCAAGGACTGGGACAGAAGTGATTAAAACTAAGTTTTTTTTTTTTAAATTTCGAGTTTTAAATTTAGCACTATCATATAACCTATTTTATATTAACTAATAGAAATGGACACCACGAATTTTATTATACAGATAAAAGAAGTGAAAACGTAACGAAAACGAAACAATTGGCAAAAAAATGATTTTTAGTTGTAGTTGAAAAGTTCAAAGATAAGTATTTGTAGCGATAGCCTAAAAATTATTTAAGTAAAGTTTTTTTTTACAACTAAGACTGCCGAACAAGTACTCTAGAATATTTGCTCTGATGGTAACTTACTTTCAGTACTATTGTAGACCTAGAAATATCCGAATTAGACAATATAATATTTAATGCAAATCGAAATAAGTCTTTTCTACGATAAATACTTTTTCTTTTGTAGTACCGTATACCAGTTATTTAAAATTTACCTACATTTTGAGAACTTCAAAATATATGTGGTCATTAAAAGAAATTTACTGTACGAATGTTATACGGACCACTTCAAGACTTTATATTAAATAAGACAGTGACTTATATTTATTTACGCAAATCAGTGTAATTTCATACTAAGTATAAAGCGGCGATGTCTGATAGTAAACGATAATTATACCGAGTGTCCACTGGGAATTCTTTAGTATTATTGAGCTCAATACAAAAACAATATACCTGATACATTGCGTGCGAACAAACTGTGATTATTTGCTCCAACAAAATTGGAAGTAGATTTTTATCGTGAATCCATCATTTTGTTTACAACACGCTCTTGTAAACGATAATGGCCGTGATAATTTGATTTCATTTAAATGATACCGAGTAAATAAAGCCTGCTTACAACTAAGTGCTACAATAATAATGATGATCTTTGTTGAAATGATGATATATCTACAACAGGTAAAATTTATCTATAATTTCATATGATCTTAAGTGAGAAAGGAAAATTGAAATGAATATAATGTTATGAAATAGAGCTGATAAATATTTACAATGTTTTTAGATACTTAGAGGTCGATACGGTATATAGCCGACTTCGTAGCACGAAGATCTTGAAAGCATGTTACGAATCGTAGCAGGTGTAGACGTATGAGCTACGCCGCGTAGACGACGGTACTAAGAACGTTCTGTAGTAAATCATATTTTATACTACGGGACTTAATGATGAAATCTAATCAAAAGTAATGCTGATGATATCTAACCAGGTTACTAATTTAATATGACCGATGTCAAAGGAGCTATTCGTTATTTCACTTACCCTTGATGATAATAATTACCCGAAATGTGTTTCGATTTACTTAATATATAATAAGATGATTTTACTAATAAAAAAGTAAAGATGCTTACAACTGTTCTATGTTACCAGCTGGCCGTAACACACCCGCAACTCCTTTCGGGGATGGAATTGTAAAATCCGTTCGTTATTAGCTTACCTATATTCCTACCAAATTTCAAGTCTCTAGATCTTATGGTTCTAGAGATATCACAATGGGTCTCTACATAGGAGGAAATATATTATATATGTACATCGATTCCGTAATTTGCAAACGGAAGAGATTCGATCGAGAGGTTATAGAAAATAAGATTGTAGGTGAAATTTACGTAGTATATGTATACAAAAATTCATGATACTATAAACACAAAAATTTTAAGCCCTCACTTCTACGACTAACGAAAACAACACAGAGGTTTTTATCTTTGGACCCTTCACAGTCTCAGTAAATACAGCAACAAGACTTTATACATTTTCCTTCGTAAATCTAAATATAGTTATAAATACGTACTATAGCGATGCAGTCAAAATGTAAAGGAAGTTTCTTTTTTTATATATATTAAAGTCAACATTCACAATAATTCATTTTAATAACGCAAAATTAAATACAGAACATGACGTGTTAGTCTAACGTCGGTATGTCGGAAAATACTACATTTACGGGCTGTCTACTTGTTTACATACGAAATATTAACATGACTCCGACACCGGAGTAACTATTTGTTGGTAAACAGCAATATTACATATATTTGTATAAGCATACACGCTGTCGTGATTTTTAATTATTATTCGAAATATATATAAAAAATGTTCATGTGTGTTACAATTATTTACAATTCAGTAATGAAAAGAAAGAGAAACGTTTGGATCGTTATTATCGTGTGATAGTGATGATTTTCTGTAATAATTTAATCAACAAATAAACAACATAAACTTTCAAAAGATTTGAACAGATGCTAAATAAACCATTCCTACTTTTCTTATATAGGGTGGCACAAAAGTAATCCTCCTATCAGAAAATGCTATAAATTTTGCCTTGTATACCTTGTATAGAAGGTGGCGCAAAAATAACCTTCCGATGTTTTTTGGCTGTAATTTAAAAAAAAATTTGATTCTTCTTGTGGATTATTTTTATTTGGTCTTTTAATTTTTTTACATCAAGGCAAAATTTATAGCATTTCCTGATAGGGGGATTACTTTTGCGCCACCCTATATTTGCGGTTAAAACATATATGATACTAGAGCTGTTCACTTTGCTGGCTGTAACACCCAAGCAACTACCTTTTGGGAAGGTATTTTATAAAAATCCGTTCTTAGTTGACCTATACTCGACCAAAGGAATATTCCTACAAAATTCCAAGTCTCTAGGCCTTATAGTTCCAGAGATATCGTGATGAGTATCTACGAAGGCGGGAATCTCTTACTACTATACTTTTACTTATATCTTGTATATATCTATATTAAAAAATATATATGCAACATAAATATATATCTATACGTAGGTATTTTTAAGCCTTTGTTATACTTACATTTTTAATCTATATATATATTACTTCTTTCTCTATGTACTTCTTATGTATCTTAAAGAACGGACGTACTCCTTATAATTACGTACATTTTCTATACTTAATACCTTTGATGTTCATTAAAATAATTGTCGATTTTCTAATAATATACTTAAGAGTAACTTGTACAGACGTGTACTTACAAACAAGTTAATGCTTTATATTACTTTACAGTCAAAGCAAATGGCCCTTTACCTGGTAATTTTGTCCATACTTTAGCAATTTGAAACTGTTTACCCAAATTACTGGGGGTCCGCCGGTGACATTTCCCAAATTGCCCCTGTAAACTACAAAGTAAACAAATGGCTCTACTTAGTTACTTGACAGGTTTTCAGTACCTTAGTTTAATTAGTACTATTACCACTAGCTGAAAATACAATAATAAAATTAACCGACAACATAAGTTCTATATTATATCTTCTTTGTTACTTCTTTATTTATAGCAACAAATATAACTTGACCTTCGTGGTTGTTCTTCAATAGGAAATATCATATTTCTTTTACGACTTGACCTCACACTTCACAGGGTATTAAATTACAATGAAGCTATAGTAGGTTAAGGGTTATTGTCGAGAATAATCTGGTGGAAGATTTACTGTATGAGAGAACTAAACAGGCGAGTTCGAAAATGCCCTAAAGCGCTTACCCAGTCCACCATGAGGATCTGTAAATCTCAAAGTTGTAGCATAATGCTGCTGGAGCTAGGTGTCCTTTGCCGGAGACTGTATAGGTAGGTACCATCGCAGTTCCTATTTCTGCCACCGTGTTTCGGTTCGCAGGGCTTCGTAGCTAGTAACATTTCTAAGGTATTGAGATAAAACATATGTCTCAAAGCCACGAGCACATGTGGTGTTGTGTAGATCATCCTTACTAGCGTCAAGTGGTTATGGATAGGCGTTTCATTTACCATCATGAGTCCACGACTTCAAGCCTCGAAGTTAGTGAAAATACTGGCTTACAAGTACCATGTCTGTAGACGATGAACGCGATGGATAGTAGAGTAAATATTTTACTTAGTTTTATGTAGGCGTATAATAATTTTAGAAGCGATGCACTTTGGGGTCTTGAAGTGCTGACATGGCGACCCAACACGAGAAAGCGCAGCATTGGCAGACCACCCACCAGGAAGACAGAAGACATAAAAACCATTGCTGGGAGCTACTGGATTCAAACAGTGCAAAACCGTGCTTTATAAAACACATCACAAAAGACCTATGTACATCCAGACGTCCATCGTCCAACGTATAACAGAGGGATACAAAGAGTCCCGCAGAACAACTCACGGGACCCAAGCCAACCTCACCTGCTCGTGGTGCACGCTACTAATCAACAATCGAGGCTCTGGTTCCTGCCAACCCACATTGGGACAGCGTGGTGGGAAATAGCCCGAATCCACACTTATGAACCAACAAACGACGGCTCCTAGCGCCCGGTGATACCGAGAGCCATGCTGACTGTGGACAGATCGATGTCGAAATCTTTGGAGAGGCCTGTGTAAAACAGTGGCCGGCCATCAGCTAATGACCCTTAACGACCAAGTGAACATCTGCAAATGCCATCAATAGATCCGTTGTTATATATATAGCTGCGCTTGTTTTAAAAAAAAATTGTACCTTTTTCCTATTTCGAACTTTAAACTCGTGATTACATCCACTAGCTACTAAACCACAACGCTTCCTTGCCGGTGAAGGGGTAGATTATTTAATTAACGTAATATAATTAATCACATTCCCACCATCGTTAATGCTATCACGCGATGTCAGTTATGACTGTATAATAACGCACCATCAAATAACTTTACATTAATCAAAGTACTGTAATCAGATTATTTATTAATTAATTATACGAGTTTTCAATAGATGAAAACGTCAAGAATTACCAGAGCCGGTAACATTGTAACGGTACTGATTTCCGGTTTGAAGGATGGATTTCTGTTGCCGGATATCGTCTAGGTAGGTTCTACCGCCAGCCATGTAGTCTCGGGCTATTAAGAATAGGACTAAGGTATTCCCTGCCTATCGTGCAAGGCGATTAAAAGGGTCCTCGAGTTCGTGAGCCAAAAGGGCGGGGGCCGTTAGAGCTCAAGAAGCGAGCCTTAGAAGAACAGCAAATGCATGGTGGTCTTGTATTTCCCGTAGCACAGCGTGGGTGCTAAGGAGGGCTTCTACCTAGACGGTCTCCTTCAACAGAAACCACCAAAGTAAACGAGTGGTCTGTTTATCATTCTTAATTATTGTTTTAAATATGATAAGCCTGCGACCAAGTACACAAGGTTGATTTTGTCAGAGAATTATATAAAAAAAAAAAAAACAGTAAATGTAAAGCTAATGAGAGTTAAGTCGACAAGTAATTAATCAAGTGCGTGTTTGCGTGGTAATAACCATTGAGAGTTACGTGGCATCGCTACCTGTGACAGTTTCACTTAAGAAAGTTATCTTTTAAATATGAATAATGTTTCCCGTCATTAAAATTCTTAAGCAACATTAAAAAGAAGTTCAAATATTTTTTTTGGTAGATAAATATATCAGAGTGAGACATGTATCGAATATACATTTCGTGAGGTTGGATAAACAAAATTAATTGTGTTCCTAATACATACTAATACTATAGTAAGACCTCTTTTGTAACCAATATCTTGTTAGTGATAAAATGAAAAATAAATAAATTAATATTTATAACTGCTTAAATATGTCTTTTTGCAGCATTTTTTATACATAGATATGCTAAATATTCTCAGCCGGCTTTGCTGTATGTGACACTCTCGAAACATTCTTAGGAGAAGGATTTGTAAAGTTCGTGTTTAGCTGACCTATACTCAGTAAAAAGAATGTTGCTCTTTCTCTCTGTTTCATAGATATATAAATAAGACTATGAAAATACAGAAAAACTTTTTTTTTTTAAAGTAACTAAATCAAAGTTGTGAGTAAAATGTATAATGTTTAATCAATTTTATGATATATCGAAGAGTGTTTCAGGGTTTTTAAATATTATGGCTGTAAAGTCTGTTTTAGATGAGTAGAGGGGTCGATCGGTGCAATGTTTGGGGGATGCAAATATCCAGCAGTAGGCATTTATGGATGATAATGATACTTAATATTTTATGACAGTCACCCGTAGCAGCGAACTAAAGATTTCGGGAAGAAATAAAAAAATATGGTCTTTATAAAAAGCCTTCCAGTATTTTATTAAATATCATAAAACTTTCGTTTCATATCAATAGCGCGATGAAATTTACGACACCAAATATCGTAAAGTGAAGAAATCGAGGATTGATTTTTACGACTATGGCGGGTCAGTTTTATTGGCGCGGATGGCTTTTTTTTAATAATACAAAATAAACATTTCTAACGGTCATTTCTTTTATATCGCTTGTGCTAAGGTCGAACTGTATATAAAGCAATATCAAACTATTATTTTTTTATACAACGGAACCTGTAACATGTGATAGGAAGAATGTTTATAAAGCATCTTATTGTGTTCTCATCTTTTAACATACTAACACTTGTTACTTTATTAATTTCTTTACATGCAACTCTCTTCAAATAAAAATAGCATAATTATCATCACACTTCTTTAATAGAAAAAATGCTGCAGTAATATCAATAAGATCCACCAATAGTAACAGTAACCCTTTTTTATCAGGGTGAAGTTTTCAAAAGATACCTTACTTCCGAGGAGAAAATTTAATCTTTTATGTGGGGATTCGTGCCCTTAAAAACTCTTTGCAAATTCACCTTAAGTTCATTGCGAGGGACATGATATCCTATACAATTCTCCGGCAATCCTTTGAAGTATGCCTGAACAGATACCCGAGTGGATCGTAACCCGTTCCCCAGCACTCTTGCTATACCACAAACAACACGCGACGACGTCATACTTATTATCCACCCTAGACTCGTTTGTGGACAAACAGAGATATTTCCTCGTATTCAACGTCCGGGAATCCAAAGTTTTTTTTAATCGCCTACTAAAACAGGAGAGGGGCGACAACAGGGCAGAGTAACTTATTACCAGTAACAAGACAATATCTGCGCTCTAGTCATAGAATGAAGAAACTTTAGTGAACAGTTCTTACACATCTCAGACGTCGGTCTACCCGAGTTGATATTATTGATTCCATAACCTAATAGATGGCGCTGTTCTTAAATTTTTATTGTAAGTTCAGTGTTGTGTTCAGTTCAGTGTTCAAGGAAGTGTAGAGCTAATAATGGTTTCCTAGCCTCAACTCAGAACGCTACGGGAGCTACCCTACAATCATCCATTCAAATGGCGCAAGACAGAAATGTCTGGAAAGAAATGGTAGCCAGGGCAACGCACCGTAGTCACGTCCCTCAGTCATGAGGTTACGACAAAGAAGAAGTCTCAAGGCTGACAAGCATAACATAGTGCCTCGCAAACGTAGTTGACATTAATTAAGTCATTATCAAGATAAGGCAGCGTATAATTTTCAAACAGAATTGTTGCTTGCCCTTTTTTTGGTTTAGGGAGGGAAATTTTCGAAAACATACTCCGTCTTCTAGGGGGAAGTCAGAGTTATGTGGAGATTTTTCCCCACTAAAACCCCCTCCTCGTTGGTGACCTTCGGAGTTTGAAGCGGTCATGGAATATCCGTTCGGAACACAACCGCGCCCTCGCTAACGCTATGCTAAGATAGCCCGTTCCGGGGTCTGCTTTATGCAGACCCGACCAGCCTCGTGAATACTGCTTCAGTGACCGGAGACCACGTCCAGCAATTGTCCTCCTCAGGGCCGTTTAGAAGGGTTGTGACAATCCCCATACTGACCGCCAACGACCTCAAAGGTCCCATTAAGTTGGAAGAACATCATTAATAAGTTCGACGCGAAGATGACACGCGTTACCGCCACGCGGCTTTGTCTCCGAGCAGGTTCTGTCCTCTTTCGATCCCGCTCGACAGCATTCTTTTATACCATAACAGTTGCACAAAGAGGCTACGGCCCTCTTCAAGCAGTTTTATTTTAGCTCGGGGACACCAGATCCGCGAGCTAAACTAAAACTTTAAACAAACACTAACACAAAAACTAAAATGGCAATGTACACAAAGATGTACGTTCGTTTATGGATTTGCACTATGATAATCGATAGCGTGATCTATTGTTCCTGGTAGAGCCATCTGTTGAGTTGTTTGAAAACTTTTTGTTACAATTTTAAATAAACACAATAATTATAAACAATATTTATTTGTTAATATAAAAAACACAGATTATTGAAACTGATTAATATTAAATCTTTTATCAATAATTATTAATATATTAAGGAATTTTACCAAAAACCTTTAACAGAAAATCTTTGTACTCATTTTCTTTGACGGAATAAATGACTTTGACATTTGCATTTTCTTTAACAACGATATCGTTTGTATTTTTACCTCTTTGTTCACCTGAAAAGGTATTAAGGTTATTACTTTTCGTGTTTAACCTGAAAGCGTGTGTAGATTACTGACACAATTTGTCATTGGAGTGATTTGGGAGACTCTCAATTTAGAGATAAACAGCGTTAAAGAACTCTGTACAGTAGTTTATTTATCGGATCCCATATGATGGAGGGGTTCAAATTCAATAACAACAATTTGAAGTATATTTGCAAGATTTTTATTGGAATTACCTCGTATCTTAATGTATGGTGAGTTTTGAATATTTTAGAAGGAAACTCTAATAAGATTATGAGATGTCAATATTAGAGATGCCTTATGTCATAAAAAGACATTCTAAGGAGGATATCCATCATCATGTTCATAAATTTTAAGACAATATGCTATCATTTCACATGGTATTAAGCGGTAATAGGTTACCTATCTTTGGGGGAGGCCTGTGTCCAGCAGTGGACGTGTATCAGCTGATGATGATAATAATGCCATCTATGTTTAAGCGTGATCGCTGAAACTACTTTTGTTCTCATGTAGATGGTCAGAACACAGCAAGTGTTATGGCGGCATTTTTTCCAAATAAGGATGGTTGGTAGAATGGCAGGCTCGGATCAATTATTGCCACTATCCAATCTTCACATGTGGCCCAGGATTGAACCAGGAACCCTCGGTTTCAAATCTAACAGTTTACCACAATGCAGGCAGTTTATTAAACTGTTTGTAAGTTCTGTTAGTAAAATTGAATAATACTCACCGCATGTTATTATACTATTTTTCGAATATTTATATTCCTTTACTAAATCGGGGTTAATTGCCACAGCCACTGCTGCTGGGTCAAGGGCCAACCAACGATCGTTGCTCTTCAAAGGTATCCTTTCAAACATATTTTGGGCCCTCATGATCTCTGTGTCAATTTTTCCCACAACATCCAATCTCCAAGTCTGTTAAAGAAATCATTTGTATTTAACTTAAAAACATTACTTTCTTTTTTATTCCTAATTATTTTAAAGCTCTTATTCTGTTTTTCAAAGCAGGATATTCAGGACATACAATTTGAAATATGTTACAGGTTGGTATATAAAAAAAAACAATTAATGTAGGAATACTATGCAATGAAACAAATGCAAGGTTGTATCAGAAATATTCGATGCTGCGTTCTTTAATTTTAATCTGAAGCAGAGTTAGGTGTTATATAAAAAAAAATCCAAAAAAAATTAAAGCAAATTTTAAATCATCATCAGCCAATAGATGGTCATTGCTGGACGTAGACCTCTTACAAAGATTCCCATATTGGGAAAGGATTTGGCCTGTTTCCCACAACGCTGGCTCGATGTGGGCTGGTGAGAGCCAGAGCCTCGTTTGTCAATTAGTAGGGTGTACCATAAGCAGATGTGGTAATTGTAAATACATTTTTTTTTATTCAGCAAAGCGTCGAGACGTGTGCGATGTTCACCTGGTGGTAAGCGATTCGCATGCCCATAGCAATATGGTACTAGTTAGGATAGTACACACTACACCACATGGCCAGTAGCTACATCGCGCTTCAAATCGAAATACAGTAAAGTTTGTACACTTCTGTTTGTCGACTGCAATAGACGCTGCGGTGGTACCTACCTAGGCTGTCTTTAGTACCAGAGACCCATCACCAGTAACTCACCATAGTAACAATCATACTTAGGAATATTTGAGAAGGTAGATAACCAGTGCAAAGTAGATACTTGCAAGTAGCCAGTGGATCTATAATCGTACGTTATGTAATGGATCCGGAATGTTTAGGCAAAGATCGTCTGTCGGAGGTCAAAGAGCAGTAGCTTTGATGATATAACAAACAGTACAGATAATAAATAACATGGAAATATTAGAAGTCGAGAGAGTTTATCCTCTTTTAGTTTCTATTTGTTGAAGATTTTTTGTTTTCTTCAACATGCTGATGCTTCAATTTAATCAAATTACTATCATCATGTCTCTGGTGAGTCTCTGTTGCCGGAGACCGTTTAAGTACAATAATAAAATCACAGAGTTCAATCAGCTACTGCCTTCACACAGTAGTGTGAAAACATTACTTTGTTACGGTTTGAAGGGCGCTGTAGCTAGTGTAATTACTGGGAGGATGACTCAACATGTAATGCCTCAAGGCTGCGAGCACAACTTGGTTCAATGTGTTACATCCTAAATAGCGGCACGTTGTTATGAGCGAGCGTATCGGTTACTATCAGGTGAATGTCCCGCTAGTCAGGTCGCAAAACAGACGCAAAGGAAACCACTTCGAGTTTCTGGTTGAGGAAATCGTCGTGAAGAAACCGAAATGTCCAGATACAACAGCTTTCGTCAACTTGATATATCCCCCAAATTGGATTTGTCTATAGTGATGAATAAGTCTGTCTTCACTCTTTCCTTACGAAAGCGTCTTTATCCCAGTAGTGGGATCACAGAAAAAGCTGTTTGGAAAACTGGTTTCCTCGGAATATCTGGTATATCATATGACTTCCGGAATATAGCTATTTCATTTAAAGCAAATTGACAATTGCGGATATTGAATCAGAGATCTATTACAAGGCGAGCCACTGATCTGCACTACGGAAACAGATGTTTAACGCAGTTGTTATTTATAAGTCTTATTAAATGCAGTAACGACATTCCTATCTCTAATGTGGAGCTTGTTAGGATGATATACACTGCACCAACGTGCGCTCATTGCATTAATACAAAACGTTCAATCTCGTCTTAAACTCATCAAAATTGTGTATAGATCTTAATCCTAGAGAGCTTATTTGAATTATTATATTGCTATAAAAAAAAGTAATTATCAATATATAGCGACTTACCCGCGAAATATTTAAGCAGCTTTTCACTTGTGAGTACGGTAACACGGTCACCTTATCCGGTGTGGCATACTGCGACACAATGTGGTAAGCTTCGATGTCAACCATCGCATTGAATTCAGCGTCTGGATTTTCTTCATCTAAAAAATAAAATGCACTTCACTATAATAACTAGACTAATAAAAACAGCTCAAGTTTTGTTAAATTGACAGGATTTATGTCCAGCAGTGGAGGTTCATTATCCGGGATCGTGATGATGTTTTCTGTCACTGATCCATTATGTTAGCTCATATCTAATTCTTTTTGTTTTAATTTGGCTAAATATAGGAAAAGAGCCTATCCAACATTTCATAATCTTAAACTACGAGTATAATATATGACTTTAATTGACAAGTTCATCATCAATCATCAAGATCAGTTTTCACTTTATCATCATCATCAGCCGATAGACGTCCCAGTGGGTTCCCGCTATTCTCACCAGACCGTCGGTCCACCTTGTGGGAGGCCTCCCAATACGTCTACCACTACGCAGGCGTCACTCGAGGACCTTACTGCCCCATCGGCCGTCGGTCCTTCGAGCAACGTACTTTCACTTTCACTTGGTTATCTTATCTATTATGTTTACATACAAACAGACAGTTACTCACCGTGTATATGTCCAGCTGCTACATATAGTTGTTGTAGCCTATTCAGGAAATGGGGGTCCATTTTGATAGCTAAAGCTATGTTAGTCAGTGCGCCTAATGTAACCACCTTTAAATTACCTGTAGAAAGTTGTCCATCATCAAACAAGGAATTAGAGAATTCCGAGGCCTCAAATTGTTGAATTCGAATGATAGGAACGTTTTTGAAATTAAAATGAGGGTAATAACTAGCCGGGCTAGAATTTTCTAGAGCAAGACTATTTTGGGTAATCAAGCTTGGCGATCAATGGTCTTAATGTAATTTAACACGAAAGCTTAAGGTCTAACGTTAATCTTTGAAGAGAAAACATAAAAAAAAAATCATATATTTCCAAGTCTTGCTCCTAAGGCGTTTGCCTTGTAATGAAGGTAGGACATAGAATCGATTTCGGATCGAATTGGAGATTAGATGATTCGATTCATCCAGACTAGCCACCGGTTTAATAGTAGTTAGTTTTCTCGAAGTGACAAATATTAACCGTATGATTCGAAACATTCACATTCATTGTATTTGACTTAAATATAAATTTAAATAATTATTAAAAAATTTAAAGTAAAAATACACATTTTGGGACAGTGTTAAATTTAGTTAAGTACATCCGATATTTAAGCGTTAACCAATTCAGATTTGGTCAAGTCCTTGTGTTTGATTACTTTTATACTTTTGATTATTATTTTATCTGTACCTTCATATTTCTTAGAAAGTTCAATCAAAGCAGAAACGGCATTCTGTTCCTTCACCGGCACCAAATCAGTTTGATACAAGCCACAATCACCTAATCCATCTTTACCATAGTAGTCTGTAATTAGAGGTGTCGACACAAGCGACGATTTTGATCCTCTATAAATTGGCACCTGGAAATTCCTTTATATTAAAAAGATTATCAGTCAATTTGATTTGGACTTTTTGCTAAATTTCCATTACATTTTCAAACTGAAGTAAAACTTTTGGACTATCTAAAATGTTAAAAGTTAAATTAATCTTTCCAAAATTGTTTAACTCTTACCTTAATTATCTTAATACTATTACCAACAGAAGTAATAAAAATGATTACCATTCTGACTTTTATAACAAAAAGGTTCTACTTCATTTACGAGCTTACATGTAGTTAGGATTTGATAGTCATTTTGATTAATACCGCCTGATTAACTACCGTCTTCATATTAAAAAATTCTGCCCTTGTAGCATTAGTCTTCCTTAACGTTTTATATCTTTAAGACACATCGTAACTTTACACTATACAGGATGTTAGGAGACCGCTTCCGAAAACGAAGACAGACGATAGTACTAATGACGCCTTTGATGACGGGACGGAAAAAAAAATCGATCCTGATTAAAAAAAATCATGTATTTAAAACGTTTTATTAGCATTATTTACGCTCCATCATGTTAG
The DNA here is from genome assembly GCA_029030555.1 of Ornithoptera alexandrae. Lineage (NCBI taxonomy): Eukaryota > Metazoa > Arthropoda > Insecta > Lepidoptera > Papilionidae > Ornithoptera > Ornithoptera alexandrae. The sequence goes on along the minus strand of JARDVY010000023.1, from coordinate 2,931,706 downwards.
TACAGCTAAATGATATGATGGTTTCATAAAAAATACATTACTTTACTAAAATAGAAAACCAGCAATGAAACACAAAATAAAAAACAGCTGATGCTCGGATCAACGAACGCCCGGGCACCAATCTAAATGCTCCGTGGCCCTACGAAATAAGGTTCAAATTGAAACCAAATACATCTCAAGTTCCCGCCGCGCCCGTGCGCTCGTTGATCTGAGCATCAGCTGTTTTTGATTTTGTGTTTCATTGCTGGTTTTCTATTTTAGTAAAGTAATGTATTTTTTATGAAACCATCATATCATTTAGCTGTACTAACATGATGGAGCGTAAATAATGCTAATAAAACGTTTTAAATACATGATTTTTTTTAATCAGGATCGATTTTTTTTTTCCGTCCCGTCATCAAAGGTGTCATTAGTACTATCGTGTGTCTTCATTTTCAGAAGCGGTCTCCTACCACCCAGTATGATATTGAGATCAAGTATTAACCTATTGTCGTTAGAAAACGTACCACTGTAGCGTCTATTTCTAACATCAAGCCGCAATCTGTAAACATTACTGTGCTCCGGTGTAGCAAATGAAATTACTTCGGTAACATCGTTACTGGCATTGCAATCGCCATCTCCAGCAACGGAGTTCTACCACCAGTTCCTTATAATAAATTTTACATAACAAAAGCTTTACTTGCATCTTGTCTTTTAGCGACTTTGAGTATACGTTGATTGTTTCGACAAACGTTGTCTTCATTTGTGTTACCGTTGACCGTTGTAAGTGCGACTAAAGATGGTCTGGAAAAAAAAAAGGAGGTTTTTCTAAAAGCTTGGAAAGTTTGTCGAATATAGAAACGAAACACAAAAATATATAAAAACTCATTAGACTATAATGATCATAGAATTTATAAAACTGTAATTAAACTACTGGTGGTAGGTCTCTGTGGTCGGAGACCGTCTAGGAAAGTACCATCGCAGCCGACAAAGGGTACTGTGCAAATATTACTGTGTTCCGGATTGAAATAAAATGTAGCTAGTGAAATTACTTGGGTAACGAGACTTAACATATTATGCCTCTAGGCGGCGAGCTCAATGCGGTCCTGTATATATCATCCTAACTAGCGGCAACACTTCTCGCCGCTTCATCGAATTAAAAAAAAACACAACTTATTGATAGTAATTATTATATATTTAAATTGACGATTTAATTAAGAAAGTTCCGATTTTTTTTTTATTTAATCATATAATTAAAATAAAATAACAACAAAAACAACGAATTTCAGCTTATTGTCGATGACTACTGAATAGAGGCCTCACCATTCAATTTCCAACGCGATCAGTCCTAGGCGTCCTGAATCAGATTCCCTGAAATCTTCACAACATCCACGGCCCACCTTATAAATATATCACTTACGTTCAGGTGGACGTTCAACTAGGCTCATCACTACGTTAAACAAAAACAAATAACAGATTCAACAACTTTTTTTGTCGCCAATGAAGTCTTTAAAGCATGATTGGGGACCGATGTCAATTGCGCGAATGCCAGACATCGATATACGTTTTATCAAGGTCAGTGCTATATTGTCTTGAAGATAATACGGATAAAGCATTGTTTTTCAACGACATATAAGTGTTTCATTACACCGCAAAATGTATACGTACCCATTGAAATATTTCTCACAGAGTAACGCAAGAAATATCGCCATAGCGTCATCCCCACCAGCATCGTTGTCTATCACCATCTTCGTTCTATCGCAGTCTCTATCTCTGTATAATCCATAATATAAAATTTTACATATTCAAATACATTATTAGTACAATATTAGATGAAAGTTTTGAAATACTTCATTTTATATTCAAATGTTCTCAAGGGACAAAACCTTGGTCTATCTTACTCGTTCCGCATAGCCGAGTACAAATGATTCCATATTAAATTATTATATCGATATTTCAACTGTTATATTTCATTATCAGCAGCCGATAAACGTCTACTGCTAGACATAGGCCTCCTCCAAAGGTCTTTGCTTTTGTAGGGGTTATTTTTGACAGTGGCACAGTCTCTCAAAAAATATTATCATCTACTTGTACTGTTCATTAGCATTAAATGTGGATTACGAAAAATGGCCTTAACTCTCCTCGTATAAGAAAGCCCAGAGTCCCAATAGTGAGAACATTAAAGAGGCTGTTTATAATATAAAAAACCTTAAAGGATACGACGATGTAACAGAAGATTGTTAAAAGATTAAATCCCAATCAGCGCACAACTAATTTTTCTCAATCGAGCAATATACATCTTATGAACGGTAAAGAAAACATTTAATTCCAAAAAAGTTAAGTAGATAAAATTTTATATTTATTATTATTAATATTTATTTTCACATGGATGACGCAAGAATATACGCATTAAATGTGTTTTATTTTGTCTTACACATACAATAAGACAAGAAACGTCGGCCGCGATTCCCTTAAGTAAGTTTCGAAATATTATGGACTTATTTAATTATGGACATTAGAAGTGACTAGATTAATTCAATATAATTTATTCTGTGGATATATCTGGTGGTAAGATTTTTCGATCTCACTTAGTTAGCTAACATCCTCACTTCGTTACCTGCTGTCATAACAGCAATCGCTAATCCGTCTTTCAACATATGAGGACATTATTTTAAACTGCATTTTGGAATACTATTATTGCTGCTAAAAAAACACAAGACTATGCAAAGCTAAACTGATTATGTTCACAACTTTATTAGCTCCATAACCTACCTTATAACAAGTTTTAAAAGGATCTTCAAAAAAAATTATTATCAAATTTTATGAAAGCGAAAATTTAAAGTCATTAGCCGACCCATCCGTAAAGTGACCCACATACAAATAACAAAGAACTCACACATCGGCAACCGCGTTCGCTATATACAAAAACACACACATAAACAATCTCTTTGAATACATTCTCAAAGACGTGTTACCTCCAAACTACCAGAGTCAATACTAAACGATAAGTAAGATCAAATCTCGTTGCGAATTATCATATCGCTATGTAGTAATATTCGAAGTTAGTAACTTGAAGAGATAGTACTCGCCCAACTTCATATTATCTCAGCAAAATAAAAAGACAACATAACAAAAGAGGAAGTTACTATAAGTATATAGTTCTATAATATTGTCCAATAAGTAAGACATTTCTGTTATATTATTTAATCTACATTAATAAGTAATTTTTTTAAAAATTAATGTTTATTTATATGTATTGTATGTATGGTCAATAAATAAATTAACCTATCGAAACTTTCATTATACTTTTATATTACATTACTGTATTTATCATTATATATGTATGGAGTTATATTATAAAATAATATTTAATAAATGTATTAATCGTATTTATTAATATATATTGTTAATAAACCATTTATTTAAAATTGAATCAATTCTTTTTCTCTCATACAAAAGTACTAAACCTAACCTAAAATTAGACAAATTTGCCTCTTAGTATTTGTTAAATTGATAATAAAACAAAATGGTACTTACAATGTCATTATAAACAAATTGTTCTAAGACGCACAAACAAACAAACAAACAAACCAAATATTGGTATTTCTAATATTCGTTATTTGGTAGTGAATAGTTATATTTACACGAACCCACACACGTCACGATTGTCCCGCTGTGTTTTTGATTCGTAAAAAGCAAACGAGCACTAAGACATGGCAGCCATCAATTAGAGTTGTGGTATATTTAAGCAATAATACATTTCTTAATACACATGTTGTTATATCAGCAAAAGACAAACAAAAATATGTGTCAGCTGTCGAACACGAACTGGAAGGTCTGCGCATAACGAATGTTTTGGGTGTCAACGGGGCGCGGAAGCGGGACGCGAGTGAGGGGAAGGGTTTAACACTGAGCAGTCTCCAGTAATATTAAAAATCATTTAGATACATGGTAAGCAATAAATCTAATGAATAATCAAGTAAACTGAATGAAACATTGTTATTACGTAATTTGTTTAGCTATAATTGTTTTGTTTTATTAACAGTCTTTCAATGCATTTTACAACAACATTTATAAATGCGTAAGAACATTTCGATTATTTATTAGTAACGTAACATAGTTAAACCAGGTAGGTGTACATTTATTATAATCGATATAAATATTATTATTAAAAGAAAACCTGGGGTTCTCATAAATTATATTTATTTGTATAACAAATTTAAATCTTCCGAATTAGTATTAGATTTTTTGTTATAGAAAAATTTATTAAAGTTCATGTGAAAGTCTATCAAGGTGAGAAGAAATGACACTCGGGTAGACACGAACAGAAATGATAATTAAATTTTTAAGTTACGAAAACACCACGCGCAACCGTAAATCAGCAATAAAACTAGGCGCGGGAACAGGTGGCGCAGTGACCGTGCGTTCTGTAAGGATGACGCTCTTTTTTTTTAAAAAAAAAAAAAACACTTTTAATTAGGCTGTAAAAACTTTTAACGCAACACACAACTATTCACAAAAGAATGTTAATCGGACCGAGTATGGAGGTTGACTACTAAAATTAGTTGACAATTCGTTTTTCAACAGTTCGCTGTTGTTGTGCCGGTATGACTGTCCGACTGTACGACTGGCGAATCCGTTGAAAGGGTGCATCGTCCTTTGATGCGCGCCGGTGCAGACACGACGCGCCCATATGGCGCGCAATATGCGCGGCGTGCAGCGCAGCTGGGCACTGCTAAATAATGCTCTCTCCCGCGTTTGCGTGGTATTTTCAACTATATAAGTAGTTCCCCACAGTTCACATAAATTAGACGATATCCAACCTATCGGTGTGATTTGTGATCAGTACTTAAACACAAATTTAGGTACAACAGTAGTATGCAACCATTATAGTGTTCCGGTTTCAACGACGCTGTAATTAGTGTAATTACCGGAGTAATCAGATTAAGCATTTCATGTATTAGGCGGCGAGTAATCACACAACAACAGGTAAATGTCTTTTTTTTTGTTTTACATGGGGGCAATGCGTTCGCATACATGCCATCGCGGGGGCAGAAAGGTTATATCGGACTTGCACCAACTAAAACCCCAAAAACGTTCCACCTCGTCGCTTTATGGCAGGATCACGGAAACGCTTTCGCACACCTCTGCGACCCCGCCGGCGCCAGCTACACCATGCAGCCCCATCTGGGGAGGCAACCGCCCCCCCCACCCTTTTCACCTCTGTAAGAGCATGCCGGCACACATCCGCGGTGAGCTCACGGAGCTCACCTGGAATAGCCATCTCGGGCCGGCCTTACGCCTTTGGCCGGCCGGGTAGGTCCCTCATAGCTTCATCATGGGTGACCAAGCCACGGCTACTGAGCCCCATCGCTACGACAAGACGTGAACGTGTTCGGAGGGATCAGGTAAGCGTCCTACTTGTCTCGTCAATTGATTAAAAAAGTCATAAAGCGCAAAATGGCGGCGGTGATATTATGTCCCATCTCTGTCATCATCTCTCTCCATCCATCTCTCTCATCTGTGTAAAAATATGTATTTTCTTGTTTATTAATAGCCTAAATATCAACTTTAAAGATATTAGATTTTTTTAAACCATGTTTTATAGTTTATCAGTAAATATATATACTAGTAAAAGCCCGGCAGTCAACAGAATTGGCTGCTGTTCTAGATATTATAAATTATGATTAAGAACATCTGTGCAAAGGTGTCTGCTAATTCAAATTGTTATTATTATTAATTGGTGTGGAAATGTATGTGTTTATATGAATGCCTGTTTTACATCAAAATCGAATTATTATCAATGTTTAATTGTTATGCAAATTGAATTTAACAACGATAATTAAGTGCATGGTATCAGTGTATATGGAATATTTGAATTCCGCGCCAACTTCACTCCATTAGCTGACACTGTTACGCAACAAAACAATAAGCTATCGGCGACCAACTGACACACACTCAAGCTGCAAATGAATAAGAGTGATCCGTGAGATTTTATATTACGTAATGAAGAAGAGGAAGACGACAAAGAGAGAGGAGAGAAGGGGAGGGGAGGGAATTACTCGACCTCGTTCCTCATTCGATCATCGGACTACCAAATATGGTGGGGCCTTCAAAAACTATTTACCAATACGGAGCTGTCAGTCGAGAATTTTACTGTCCTATCGGCCGTCAGTCCTTCGAGCAATGTGCCCTGTCTACTGCCACTTAAATCTAGCAATCTTTTGGGCTATATCATATCGGTGATCTCAGTTCTTCTGCGCTACTTAAATTTACCTTAGTTATAATGTTATTTCTCTTCTCGTTTTAAGATATACAACAATCATGTTTAGGCGCTCGTGCGTCGTTCAGCGTCATTGCTGAAAACGTTCCAGCGCCAGAAATAGCTACCAGGGCGATTTATCGTCGAACAGAGAGATTGTTCAAACTTATTTACATTCGCCCCGAGGATATTTTAGATTGGATTTGCTAAGAATACTCCGCTATAATTACTTGGATAACGTTTCACGAGTTTTCGTGTTTCGCCATTTCTAATGAACTTCTGCCACCGTATACAGAAGTAAATGCCACTTTCTATTAGAAGCTCTTTATAGCCCGGCTAGTTCTCTCATCACTCTAATATTCTAAATCTTATGCTGTGACGTTGTGTTCCAGCAGTTAATAAATAATAGCTAGAGTAATTTAGGTGAGTTTTCTTTACCAATTTATTATCACTTAACACTGATTATTACTGACACACTTACTGATAAAAAAATAATATCATCAAAATAATTCCTTTGATCTGACATTTTCAAATGTGAAAAATGAACTCTAATACTCATATTTATATTCTAAACTATTTCTCTATATAATATTAACATAGACGACTTGTATTTGCTATTGAATAAAGATGTAAATAAAAAGAAACTTCCATACAAATCAATGTAATTTCAAACATTCCGCCTTTTTATATGTCCAAAATGTATGAAAACGAAATAAATATTGAAATTACTTGTTACTCCAAAAGTTTTGATCTAACAACGATTGTTCAATAAAAGCCAGGTAACGTACAGAATCAAAGTTAATGCTTATTAAATTCAAATAAATCCGCTGAAAAAGTTTTCAGAAGCATTTTTACGTAATTTCCTTGATTAATTTTATATATAAGTCTAGCATTAAATCTATCTTCAGCCATAAAATTGTTGGTATTGGTTCCTCTGTTATCTGTAAAGTGAAATATAACGAAACAATGTTTATACTTTTATGTATTACGATTAACTTATATATCATATAACATCTAATGATAAATATATAGTGTACAAACAATTTGTGAAAGCTTCTTCAAAATCAATAGATCAGTTGCCACAGTAATTTGCATGTTTATCTGCGTATTTTATCGTTATAGCTTTTCGTTATATACTCTGTTACAACTTGCCACCGAATGATCTCACACGATTTTTCTAGTCTTAACAATCATAATTTAAATTAGTATATTAACAAATGCTGATGGTAGGTCTTTATTGCCGAAGACCATCTAGGTATGTACCGCAACTCCTATTTTCGCCGCTAAACAGTACCGTGAAAACATTACTGTTTCAGTTTGAACGGCGTTGTAGGTAGGGAAGTTGCTATGGTAACGCGACTTAATAACTTATGACTGAAGACGACGAGCACAACGTGCTGTGTATACCATCCTGACTAGAGCCACGGTGGCCAATTCAGAGGTTACGGGCGGATGCATCACTTTACCATCGGCTGATCGTTTCTTCGTCTCGTCATTTCGTTAAAAAAAAAAAATTAAACACGAAAAATACTTTTGCATTATAATTTATAACTTGCTTTCTGATGATGCTGCTGCATATAAACTTCTGTGCAATCAACCAATTTTCATTGCGACTATATTAATCGGCCATTTTAATACGTGTATTAATTTATTTATCTAAACATATGTATGTTTATATAAATATCTACGTTAAATGCTTCTTATAAATAGCTATAATTGTTTAAAATACTTCGCTCATTAATTCATATTAATAAATATTAGAATGCATACAGATATTTAATGAAATTATATATGTTTATGAGGAGTAAAGGAACTTACTGCAGATCCTAATGCCATTGTGAACTAGTCTCGATTCGTCAATCATGTGCTTTTCATCCAATGCTATCGCCACAGCAACAGGATCTAAAGGATTCCAGGATACTTCTGCAGCTATAGACTTTCTTTCGAAAGCATTTAAGGCTCTCATAATTTGAGTCGGTATAAATCCTAATATTGAAGTTCGCCATTCCTGTAATGTTGCATACAATTTTTTAAGACAACTATTTCAGATTTTGATCTTGAAATAGAAAATATGGTGAAGTATAACCTTACTAAGAATATTGCTCAGGAAAATTTAGTTTGCAGTAAATTAAATCTTTATAAGTGTTATAATTAACAACCAAAAATTATAATTTTTTTAACCAAACATCTTACTTTTGAAAATCTCTTATGCTTTTCAAAATTTTAAGAGATACTAATTATCACAATAGCAATGTAACTTTAGATAACAATAACAGCGTTTCTCACATATCTTCTTATCTTCTCGGTGTCTTTTAATGCCTTCTCACAAAACATTGAAACATACTTATGAAAAACACAGATTTACAACCAAGATCGAACCAATTCGTTATTTAGGAAAACAAGACCAGTAACGTCAGATTTTGCAAATAAAATTTATGATAGAAAAGTTGGATGGCACTAAAGATCCGAGAAAGACAGAATGAAATTCTGTCCATCCATTACAAATAAAAATTAAGCTGAACAGGTAGAATCGAAACAAATATACTGTTGTGAGATTGAGAGATGCTGCTACTTGAGATGGCGTCACCAATGTAATAACATCGCGACGACCAGACTTTAATACAACGTGATAAGATTCCACGTCCATTTGTGCATTAAACTCTGCTTCTGTAAATTGATCATCTGAAACGTGATTTATTTATTGTAAGAAATACTAGTATACTCTTAAACACAAAAGTTTTTTTGGCGACATAATAGAGCTACATAAAATAGTTGAAAAATCATGAGTCTAGAATTTCTGGATAACTTTTCTAAATAATATCAGATTTCATATCAATACATAGTTATTTAATGAACTCATTTACTAGTGTGGATCTCTACGGTCAAAGATTGCCGTGGTAATCTCAAAATTTTTTTTAAAACAGATTACCTTATTACTTATCTGATTTTACTTACTGTGCAAGTTGCTTCCAGCAATGTATAGATGTTGGAGTCGACTTAAAAAGTCTGGGTCTAACTTTATTGCTAATGCAATATTTGTTAACGGACCCAATGCTATTGCTATTAAATCGCCTTAAAAATAAATTTAAACATAGCAACATTATAAATGAACTATAAATATTTAGCCAATCATTAATCGATTATAATTAATTGATTGACTAAAGTTATCTTTAGTAATAATATTGACTGTGTAAAAAGTTATATATGTTAATTTGTAGTAAGTAGTAAGTCATAATCAGACATCGTGCACGGACACACCACTGGCTTGATTTAAGAGTTTTTTTATATTATATTCAAATCATTATGATTATATCAAATATGTTTGAATTTCAATACCTTGAAATCTTTTTGACATTTCTATTAAGGCCAACGCCGCGTGACCGGGTCGTGGTTCGATAGGTTCAAATTCTGAATATTCATTGCTATCTCCAAGTCCGTCTATACCAAAATAATAATCGTAGAGATAATTTTCAACGAGAGCAAACTGACTTCCTCTGTATACAGCAATCTAAAATAATATTTGTTACTGTAGTTTTAGAACAATTAGAATCTACGAATTACTTGATTCCTAAAGCTAGCAATGAGTAGCGTAGTGAGAGGTTACATTCCATTCGTATCAAAAATCAAATGTAATCTTAATTTTTTCTAGTATATCCTTTAAAGAATCTTGAAGAAGTAAAAAGGAGAAGAAGATGAGAATCAATATTTTTTATTACCTCTAAATGTATAAAATGGTATTACGTTATAGTCATCATCATCATCAGCCGATAGACGCCCACTGCTAGACATGACCTCTGCCAAAGATTTCCACTTCGATCGGGGGATTTATATGGGGAGATTTGGGCCAATTCCCACCACGCTGGCCCAATGCGAGTTGATGGGAGACAAAACCTCGTTTGTTGATTAACAGGGTACACCACAAGCAAGTGGTTTTTTTTTTGTTTAACGTGGGGGAAATGTCTGTCCTCGCACGGGCAAGTACAGGTTATATCGGACTTGCACCGACTAAAACCCCCACGATGTTCCTCCTCGTCGCTTTAAGGCGGGGCCTCGGGAACGCTCTCGCACACATCCACGACCCCGCCAGCGCTGGCCGTATAACGCAGCCCCACCTCGGGAGGTAGGGAGAGAAGAACCCTCCCTTTCCACCTCTGTGTGGGCACTCCAGAACACACAGCACGCCGCCTCCTCGGCTTCTTTCAGTCACGCGGGCAACGGATTCCACCGAACCCGTCACCCAGAAGCCATGGGAACCAAGAGAGAAAACTCCCTGCGGCGGAGCAGATCTTGGGCCCGCCGCCACCCGTTATACGACCGCGGAGGGTAGAGAGAGCGGCGCATCGCAATACCAACACACCTGTTCCCCCGCGGCTCCACCGCCGCCACATGAGCGATGCGGCACCGCTTAGTCGCAGAGAGTACTCCCACCGCGACTCCACCTCGGCTGCAAAGGGCAACATATAGCCGCCCCTGCAGCCCACCGGCGCGCATCCGAGGTGAGTTCACGGTTTAAAACCGGTGCTCTAACCTGGAGCGGCCGCCTCGGGCCAGCCGTACACCTCGGGCCGGGCAAGAAGGTTCCTCATCGCTTCGCCGTGGGCGACCCAGCTACGGCTACTAAACCCTGCCGCCACGACAAGGCGGCAACCTATTGGGGGGGAGCAAGTGAGGTTGGCTTGGGTCCCGTGAGTTGTGCGGAAAGCCTTACACCCACGTTATAGAGTACGTACATCTTTCCTTTCAGCAATGTTCAAAAATTTTTGTGTGTTAATGAAAACTTGTGATTCGTTAACGTTTCCGTGCGTTGTCGTCAGTGCGATGACTTGAAATCTGAAAATAAAAATTAAATTTTATCTTAAACATCATTAAAATATAACTATTACAAAATTTCTCTCGTTATAATCTGGTTACCACTGCAACTCTTTTTACTGTCGCCAAACAGTAGTTTGAGAGCATTAGTGATCCGGTTTTATGGGAGCTGTAGCTGTTGATATTACTGGAGTAACAAGACTTCTTTAATTTTTTTTTTGTACAATGAAGCGACGAGACGAGCGGAACGTTTACCTGATGGTAAGTGATACGCTCGCCCGTATTCATAGCATCATATTGTGCCTATCGCCATGAGGCATAAGATGTTGTCTCGATACCGCTATAATTACACTAACTTCAGCTCCTTTCAAATCAGAACACAGTAATGTTTGCCCAGTGCTGTTTTACGGCAGAAATCGGAGCTGCGGTTGCACCTATCTATACGAGATGGTCTCCGGCTACAGAGACCTACCACCAATATATCCAAAAGAAATAAAGGTTTCCAAATATATCAAACTTTAAAAAAAATATTGTACTTTTTTTAATAACATTCCGTAATATTATGAAAACAGATACGTATAGTATTGTGTAATATTCTGTGGACCTATTCTGTCACATGTTATTAACATATGTCAAGGTTAGATCTTGTCATCTTCTGTAATAGGTATTTTAAGGAAAACATCCACTTACCCATTGAAATGCTTTTCATAAAGTAATGCCAAAAATGTCGCCATCGCGTCATCAGCACCGCCGTCGTGGTCTATAACTATTTTTGGAGTAGAGGTGACCAGTTGCGCACTGAAATTTTCAATAAAAGTATATCGTGGTGACATGGAAATTTCACAACTGATATTCAGTAAAGCCAAATTGAAACAGAATTCTCTGGCAAGGCTTCATATATAAATAGTTATGATCGAATTATCCGATATCCAATTGTAGTATGCAAATTCTATAATAAAATTTTCTCTTGTCCTGGAGTTTTTCTCTGTTTGGTAGCATAGGAGTGGGTATATTATAAACTTTTTTTCAATTAGGTTTAGGACATACAGTTTGTTAACTTTAGGTTAAATACACTTAATGACATCTCTGGACATTTACAAAGTCCGGTACTGTACCCAAGATATTACAACCTTTTATTTTTTGTGACATAATACGGACGAAGACATTCTTACGGCCTTCAGGAATCAAAATGGGGATCTGTACCGAGCCGCTTATCCAGTGCTCAGCTTGCTTAGGATATGGCCATGGACGAAAACTCTTTAAGGAGGTCGTATCGAAATGCAGTCACAGCGGTGGTCCCCATCTAAAAAAGATTGTGCGGGCTGGAAAGCGGGGGATCCAAGATGCTGCAACTGCAGTGCGGCCAAGCTCGGCCAAGTTGTACATAACGCATTTAGCGCTGAGTACTCAGTGCGCAGAAAGTGAGAGGCCTAGCCAAGCCAGAGCTAAAATAGCGTATCGTTGATATAGTTGTCAAGGGCTCACAAGTAGGCGTCTCCACCGGAGGATATGTACGCGCCCAAGCTAATTTACAAAGGAAGCAGTTGGCTACGGAACAACTAACGATAAATTGTTCTGGGTCAAAGCTCACGCGGGGTTTCCTGGTAATGAGCATCCTGATAAATTAGCCAAGCTGGCTGCTCTTAACAGCACAAGGAAGCCAGATCATGACCAGTGCCCGATATCATATGTTAAACGTTTGCTTCGAGATGCCTCAGTTGCGAGATGGAACGCTCAATATAGCGAGGACAGCACCGAGTCCATCACTAAGTTATTTTTCCCGAACGCAGCAGAGGCATATCAGTTAATAAGGAAGGTCCGGCCAATTGGACAGTTAACCCAGATATTCACTAGCCACGGCGGATTCTCCCAATACTTGAACCGTTTCAAGTGTCGGGAGACCCCGTCATGCATATGTGATGACGCCGTGGAGGAAACGGTTCCTCGTTTGCTGACAGTGTCCTATACATAGATGCCTAAGCTATGACTTTGAGCAGGAGACAGACTTAAGAATAGATACAGCCAATCTACAAGAAATGATAAAAAATAAATTAGTTAGAAATAAGTTCATAAATTATTGTATAAAAATATGTAAAATAGTAAACAATAGAAATAACTACAAATAAATGTTACTTTATCCATATCTACACAATAATATTGTGTATTTCTGTGTATATTAGATAGTTAAATAGCATAAGTGTAGATAATGTAAAAAAATGAATAATTAGAAAAAAATTATGTAAATTAGTAGTGAATAACTTGTAAGTAAATGTTGTGAACAATAGGATAAGGTAAAGCCCTGAATAATAATATCGGGGAAAATTAGAAATAAAAAAAAAAGTTTTATTTTTGGTCAGAGCATAGTACTTGTCCTCACAGTCTGTCACGTTTCCTCATAAAAAAGTAATTGAACACATCAAAATGGTAAATAACTGAAATATGAAATAATTGAGCTACTTACCCACAAATAAGCAACAATATCTTCATATTTTTAATTGTTAATAATTCTATTTCCTGAAAATTGGATAAAAAAGATAAGTACGAAAAACTATTAAGTTATTTTAAATTAATACTTTTTATTTAGTACTTAGAGCATACTCCGAACAATGAATGTAGAACAATCATTGATGCCGAAGTTGGTACTTGCTATGTATGTTTATTTGTATGTATTACGTTTAACAATTTTTATACTTAATCTACCAATTTAAATTTATTAATGAGATAGGTATTTTAAGTAATTCTTTTTTTAATACATTGAAGTAATGCTTGACCTCAATTTCATTTCTTTTTTACGTGTGAACATGGATGTGGAATTCTCTTGACATTCTTATGAATAATGTGGGTTAACCCTCTGTGGCGCAACTGCTAAACGCTTGTTTCGTAACATTAAGGTTCCGTGTTCGATTCCAGGATCACCTAAGACGGAGTTTAGACACCAGTCAGTGTCAACATATAGATATATTGGAATAATTGTGTGCTTTAAGATTTAAATGTTTTATCTACATTATTAAGTGTAGGCGCTTCGTCTTCCGGATATAATGATTATCAGACTGGCGTTCTGCAAGGCGATATACTCTCTCCTCTATTATTTTCTTTTAAAAATTAAATCGTTTTTTTTTTATCATTGATTGTTCACATCATCTGTACACCGAAGACCTTCAGTTTAACAATCAGGTATAATATATAAGGTAGACTTAAGTAAAAAATTAAATAAGTAATAACTTAGATGCTTTAAAAATTTTCCACTTAAAATTCACCACAAATCCCATTATAAATAGTGTATGTTTTTCTAAATATAAATTAATCTAAAACCAATGTTTTTACAAAATGATAAATCAGAATCAACAGATTACAACAAACAATACGTTCTGTATATAGTTCTTATATTTTCCTTACTTTTAACTTTTCTACGTCATCGTCGTTTACTCTCTTAATACCAGAACCAGAAATCGTAATATTACATTAAGTATGCTTAATTGTACTATTTAAGCACTAAAGTATGTGCATATATTAACATTTTAGCATTCGACCTGGTGGTCGCGTTTCTATCAAGCAACGTCATGTTCAATGTCATATAGCAGGTGAATGGGACGGCCTAGGCCAGTCGTAGGTATTGGATTGTTGTTTCCAGAGTGTTGCTGTTGTTTCGGGTTGCTCTTTGTTGTTGTGTCGAGTTGTGGTTTGATTGTTACAGAACTGCAGTGGTTGGTCGTTTTAAGTGCTTGTAGTCGTCTTGCTCCGCAATCGTGTATGTAGGTTTGAGATGATCGATTGAGATGTTGATTTCGGTCGCGCTTATACCGGTGTCGCTTCGTACGGCGGCGCTTACTCCGAGAAGGATTGTTGGTAATCAATACAGCTTCTGGCGAGTTTGTAACGCTGTTTTTAAAGTGCAATTCCAGCGCTCGATGATTCTGTTGCATTGTGCATGGTAAAACGAAGTGCGGTTTTTCGCAATACCGAGTAAGCGTGAGAATGACGAAAATACTCGGCTCTCTAATTCAAAAACGGTGTGTTTCATCACTCTGTTGGTAAAGCAAAGACGGTGCGATGAGTCGGTAACGCCAGTTTCCGTCGCAGCCAGCGTTACTTTTAGTTTTCCGAGTTCTTGGCGGACTTGAGACTGCACAGTGAAGTGCATTTCTTTTTTTATCCATGTCAAAACGTTGGTGATGCCAAAGCAATACGCCGAGGTCTCGTGGCTTCGACTCAGCGATGCATTACGCGAGCGTGACAGGAAATAATGGCGCGACTGATGATTCTGCTGATAGCCATGAGGTGATGATCGTAACTCAGGTATTTCCAGCGACAGCCTTCTCATTTCGCTGATGAGAAAATGTGTGTTCGCAGTCGGGTGTTGAACGTGAGGTGGCGGTGATGGCGGAGTAGGCGTGACAGATGCTGCGACAGTGGCGATGTGTTATGATGGCGCGTGGACCTTTATCATTTTATCGGCGAGCAGAGCGAGGTCGTCTAGCGTAGTTTTAGTCTTGAATGCCTCACTGACCATTAGAACTGAACGATGGTGTGGCGGCACGTGCTCAAGCCAAATCATTTCTATGGTGTTTTCTGGCAACTTTTCTTTGTTGAGCTGATTCATCTGCCTTAATCGTTGACTGGACTTTTAATCACCGAGGTCGACTTATGAGAGTAGTTTTTGGGTCTGCGCGCTGTTTGAGTCCTTATAAAGAAAATCAGTCGATCTTTGATGGCCGGGTAATAATTTTGATCTGGCGGCGTACAGATAAGATCGGCTATGTTTTGTATGTCCTGCTTTTCTAGTTTTGCTATCACCATCTGGGCGAGTTGCGCCTAACTTCGCTTGAGTTCAGCGGTGGTGGCTTCGAAAGTGCAAAACCAGAGTAATAGCTGATCACGCCAGAATGGAAGGACGCGCAATGAGAGAAATATTCCGGAGACCACTTGGATTGACGGATGTGGGCGAATTTGTAGCGCAGGATTTTGAGGCTGTTGAATGCCGGCTCCTGGTGGGTTATGTGCCATCTTCTTGAGGTGAATTCTTGGTGTTCAGTCGATTGGTCACCACTTTAGCATTCTTTCAGAACATTGAAACTAGCGGTCGCATTTCTATAGAGCAACGTCATATTACCTACAACCTATATGTTTTATAACGTACATACTAAAACAATTTAGATACATTCATAATTAGATTCTCTTTGTTTATCTATGTAAAATTTGTGTTACTTTAATTTATTATTAAATAGTTTACACATGTTAAACCATATCGCGACTCAGGTGCCATAAAATGCTTCTCCCCATTAATTCGGCGTTTTTTTTATCACTCGTTGGGAAATACTTTCGCCTAACTGATCTCGCGGTGTCGAAGACAAATTACGTCGGACACACCGACGCAAACCATCACAAAGTTCATCTTGCTTTACAGCCGGGTCATGGGAAGTCCTGCGGCCAGAGAAAATCCACAGCTCCATCAGCTTTGCCGCCCTATATTATCCCATGAAATGCATGTTCTTCCGCAACGTGTCCAAAAACACGATTAATAAGAAGCAAGTTTAGGTAAAGCATAACGTTTTTAACTGTATTGTATTAGAACATACTTCTCTTATCTTGTATTTGATGAGTATCGCAGGTATTAAAGGTGGAAATCAATAAAAAATGTCAACGTGTGGTTGTTTGTGTAAATATACACATACAAATATTCATGTATAGTTTTATTATTAGTATTTTAATAAAACAAACATTTAATCAAAATATACGGGAAAATAATCCATAACAATTAAATTTTTGTAATTTATATTGGTGTCTAATTAATCATCTTCCAATATTCATTTCAAGGAGATGGCTATGACTTGCCTTTTATTTATTATACAGTACGATATTGCGGATATCGCACTTGTTATATTACGTTTGTCATTCTGACACGACTTCATGTAAAGAACGTACCTAAGTAATTTCAATAGCTACATAGCCCTTCAATAGGAAATACTATTTTTTATTTTTCTGATTTAAAAAAAAAACGGCGGTACATCTCATGCTTCGGTACTTGCTTTATAATTTTATACTAAATAATTGATTTTATTTAATTATACAACTTGTGTTTCTATTATAAATCTTTTGTTATCTCAATCATTTTGTTTTCTGTACAACTGTAGTTAAATACCTTTTAAACAAAACTACTATTTTTAATATTCAAATCCGAAGAAAATATCTCCAAGAGCATATCCATGTAGGGTTCTTGTTTTACTTTATATACAAGTCTAGCATTGAATGCTTCTGACGTAAAGTTGTTTGAATTAATGCCACGGTTTTCTGTAAAAAAAAACTGATTAAAACATTAAAAATGTTTATTAAGATATCGATTCTAAATTAATTTAAATAAATTAAGAAAATATAATGTCTTAAAGTTATAATCCTAAACTACGGCTTTTTTTTGCCTTATACTTACTATTCAAGACACAATTTAACTTTTATCTTAACTTAAGACATAAGAGTTTATTTGAATAACAAGACACAAGAGTTTATTTGAAGCGGTTAACAGTGCATTATAGTCACACCATATCAACCTATTGTCTTCCTTTGTTGAACACAGGCCTTCCATTCGATTTCCAGTTTGATTAGTCTGATTCCACCTGCATCCAACAATGCCCTGCCGCTGTCGGTCAAGGTCGTCGGTCACCTGGTACGCAATCGCATACCAATATATGGTACCCACTATAGAAGATTCTTGCTCCTATATCTCCTCATTCCTATTCCGATAATGAAGATAAGTACTCAGTTGATTCCTCTTCGTAGTTCGCTGAGTGATTTAATTTTTTTTATAGGACCTACCTTTAGACCTTATGATAATATTGTCAAAACTGCAAATAATTTTCGAATTTGTTTTAAAATCAAAATGAAGGACTGTGTAGTTAGCTTAAAAGGCACTAGATGTCGTTGTAATAAAATTATAAAAGTTGATCCTCTAACTCAAGCTAACAAATATAAAACAAAACAATAACATGCCGATAATATAAAAAAGTAGTGTCGTTAAAATTTGATTTCTTCGTGGAATCATTACACCTTAGAAACTCACCGCATAAATCTATACTATTGTGTACCATTCTCCACTCTTCAATAATACGGGTTCCGTCTAATGCTATCGCTATAGCAACAGGATCTAACTGTGTCCAAGTTTCCTCTTTAGCTAGAGACTTTTGTTCAAACACGTTTAATGCCCTCATAATTTCAGTTGGTATTGATCCTAGTGTTAAATTCCGCCATTCCTAGTGAGAAAGTAGTAAATATCAATAGATTCATCATCCTCATCATCATTATCGGCCGATAGCCCTCCACTACTGGATATAGGCCTCGTCCAGACATCTCCACAGAGTTCGTTGAGGGGAATTAGACCTTAGCCCACCGCGTTTGTCCAGTGCGGATTGGTGGATGGTCAGAGCCGCGTCTGTTATTCAGCAGGGTGCACCGCGTGAAGGTAAGGTTGACTTGAGCTCCATAACATATTGGGCGGAATCCTTTATACTCCATTAGATCGAAATGATAGTTCAGAGAAGAATAAATGTATATTCCAACATTGAATTTGTTTTATTGCACGAAAACAATTTAACCTAGAACTATTATTATTAAGAGTTGTAAGGGGTCCCGAACAACAATTCACGGGACTCAAGCCAACCTCATCTGCTCGTGGTGCACCCTGCCTATTAACAAACAAGGATCTAGCTTCCACCAACGCGCATTAGGCCAGCGTGGTAGGAACCCCTATAAACGACTGCCCCTGGTGCCCGGCGGTACAGGAGGCTATGTGGACTGTCGATGCGGAGATCTTTGAAAGAGGCCTATGTCCAGCAGTGCACGTCTATCGGCTGATAATTGATTGATTGATATTAATATTAACGTACACCAGACGGACAACGCAACATTCGCAAATATTTACCATTTACCTTGGAGATATTATGAGATAAAAGAATTTGTGAAAATGGTATCAGTGTCACTTTATCAGGATGACTCTTTTCTAATACAATATGATACGATTCTACGTCAACTAGAGCATTAAATTCCGGTTCTTTAAAATTTTCACCTGAAAAACGATAAAATGATTTTAGGGCAATGAAAAATTTACATGTATATCTGTGAAATAGATAAAAAGTCAAAAAGGTGAAAATTCCGTCTTCTATGTCAGATATTTCTAATAAATAATTTTGTGTACGTAGTTATATGGAGTAATAAATAGAACATAATTTCCTTTCGTCCCTATAAGGTAGGCCTGTGCCCCAACAGAGGGGACGTATATTCGCTGTTCCAAAAAAAAAAATTAAATATTTAACAATTTAACACAGTCAAATATTTGGTAATATTTCTTTGGTAATTTTCTGATATTTTTTTTAAGATTATTTATGCTTTGTTTCATGTAGTTGATTACATAGATAAAAATTGTTATTGCGACAAAATTTATTGATTATCCTTTACTAAATCCGAATATGTCATGATATGTAACATGAATACAGCAAATTATCAAAAAAAAATAATTCAAGATTTGAATTTAAACTCCACCAAAAATAGAAGATTTATAGATTATCCAATAAATTATGTAATACTATGGAATGGAATGGAAGTACCTTTTTAAGTTATTTATTACTTAATAATTTGGCGAAAAGTTATTTTACTAACTGTGTATGTGACCTCCAGCGATGTACAAATACAGAAGTCGATTTATAAACTCAGGATCCAATCTTAGTGCCAATGCAATATTTGTTAAAGCACCCAGTGCTACTATTATTAATTCACCTTAAAACGAATGTATAATTAATATTATCATTATTAGTTTCGTAGCATAGACAATAATTTTTTGTATCAGCTTTACTCTGATTAATTTATTTTTACCTTCAAATTGTTTTGACATTTGTATTAAAGCCGTCACTGCGTGATCTGGTTGGGCTTCTGTTGGTACAAATTCTGAATATTCGTTGCTGTCTCCAAGTCCGTCCAGCCCAAAATAATAGTCTTTTGGATAGTCGTGAACAAGAGAATAGTTACTGCCTCTATATATTGCAATCTAAAATGATTTCTGACATTGATTACGAATATTTCGATTTCATCAAATTGTTTCATGTTTGTACGTTCAATCGTAAGAAGTTGAAAACTTTTAAAATACTATATAAAAGTTTGAATCTAGTAGTAGTAAGAAGGCACAAGTATTGTTCTTCCTGTACTATATATTTTGATATATAGACTAGACATTCTAAATTAAGATGTTTTAAAATATAATTACAGCAATGGTGCGATATAATAGCGGTGTTGAGCAAGATAGTCTGCTGCAAGAGAGACCACTACACTTTTCGTAAGACATTGTTCAAATACGTATATATTTGTATATAAAATATAAATCTTCAAATTGTAATTTGATTTCAATTAATTTAGCAGCAAGATATAAAATATACAAGGATCTTTCTTTTTCCCAAAGTTCTTCTACATGTTGCGAGTCTGCAATATTATCTTTTAATAATCCTTACGTCTTTCCTATCAGCGATATTCAAAAATTTTTGAGTGTTATTGAAAACTTGAGTTTCATCGACGTTGCCATGAGTAGTTGTCAATGCGATGACTTGATATCTGAAATATTTTTAAAATTTTATAATACATAGAGATCACTGTTTAACAGATAGGCGGGGTACTAAGAATTGCAAGCCTTCTTTCTGCAATCAAAATTTTATTTGTGTACATCTGTTTTTAAAACACTCTAGTAGGTCTTTTAGGTTCCCGATTCCTTTCCTCTTGCCTCTATGATGCTGTGTTGATGAATTCTGAAAATCGCTGCATTATTTTACACTCAGTGAATGTACTAATTGGGCTTTTTAACATGGATTTAAAAAATAGACCTAAAGATCGAATCCAAACAAAAACTTCTTTCTTTCGTTTAACATATTAAATTTTCAACTTAAACTTTACCTTAATAATATTAAGCCAAAATATGTACTTTACTATGACGCTTGCACGAACCAGAATGAATTGATAATAATTAAGTATTCAAACAGTCTATCGAATTTTCTCGACACGTTCAATTATTTTAAACTAGTACAAGCCCGGCAGTCAACTGAATTGATTGCTTTTCTAGTTACATTAAAATCTTCTAATTATTATCAATGTTTAATTGTTATGCAAATTGAATTTAACAATGATAATTGCATGCATGGTATCAGTGCATATGGACTAATTGAATTGGCTGGCACTGTTACACAAGAAACCAATAAGGTATCGGCGACAAACTTACACCAAGCTGCATATGAATAAGATACGTCGTCATAAATAATTTTTTTTTTTGCTATTTGTTTTTTGTTAGAGTAAAATTTTAGTTTAGTATTTTATATGTTAATAATTTTAATGTACACTTACCCATCAAAATGTTTTTCATTGAGCAAAGCTAAAAATATCGCTATCGCATCATCAGCGCCTCCATCATGATCTATAACAATTTTGGGGCTGGAACTAATTGCTTGGAAACTGAAATTTTAAGTTAATTTTTTTTTATAAACATTTAATTTAAGTACCAAATTGAAAAGGTAAGTAATATGAAAATATTTATCGAAACTATAAAATTTACGATATATTAATGTCGTACTTATTCGGTTATCAGACTTTTATATCCGTTTAGCGAGTCTGGTGCGATTGCTTAAAACAATGATGTTATAATTAAAATAGAAGAAGCCACAAAATAGTCTTAGAGTATAAGAACGAGTCCCATTACTACATATTTTTTTTAGGGCTTCAAGTAATAATAATAGAAACACAGTAACAGTTACACAACACTGTATGCCAGTGGAAATAACATCCGCTTGTACATATCTAGATCAAGGATTCGCAAACAATTTGGGCATGAGACCTCTTTTACAAAAACGACTAATACTTTAGACCCCATAGTTAAATTACTTTTAAAAATCCTATGTCTGCTTTTTTTCTACTGATACAAAACCTTGCTAATATAAAAAAAATTGTTGTTGGTTAAACTTGACATCGTTTCCTGAATAAATTTGACTAAATGATTACACAATTCATTATGTATTAATAAAGGATGCTTAAGCATACTTAAGTAGGTAACTATTTTTTGATAACATTAAAATCGTAAAGTAAACATTAAAAAAAATAATAAACTTTGCTTTCAAATAGGTATTTAACTACGTATCAATTTTGTATTAATTAATATGGGTAGATTTTTAGACCACAGAAAATAAGATCGGATCCCAAAGTGGTGGACATCGGCCCCAGCAGGTCGATGTCCACCAATTTGGGAATCTCTAATCTAGATGATCTCTCGTACGAGAGATGTCAGTAACTTTAAATTAAAATTTTTCTATACAATCAATTAACCCAAATATACGATTTTTTTTTATGTTATCTATAGATGTCAAATATGGATTAAAAACTAGAAGTAATATTACAAATGTCGACACACTGATTAAGAGTTTGGATGCAATGAAATCATTATAAATATAAGAAACGAAAACAAATATATTCTACTGTAATATGTGTAATCTCTGAACGGAACAGAAATGAATATTAATGTTTGAGAAAAAAAAAGTATTAATTACCTAAAAACTAACAGCAATAATACAGGTAAGATAAACAATCCCATTTGTTACTAAAGTTGTAAACGGGACGGAAAATATAACTAACTAACTAAATATATGAATGAATGTTGTGTCATTGTTACATTTACATTTACGTTACATTACAGTTACATACCAAAAAGGAAATGAATATTGTGTCAGTGTTATATGTGCGATAAGCATAGTAAAGATATTGATACTAAATATCAGCTATCGATAACAAGTGAATTTAAGATAACAGGTGTTCTTACCATTTATCGAATTTAATATACAAATTAATATATCAAAATTCCAAAAAAAAAATTTTAATGTAATTTTATCTGAAACAAATAATTATTTTTCAATATCTTACACTTGCGATATGATCAACTGAAATAAGGGAGAGTATTACATAATAATAATAATAATATTGTTATTGTACACCAAACAAAATAATAATTAACAATACATAAAATACATATACATATTAAGTTGTAATGTAAAAAGCAAGTAATACCAATTTACCTTTTGAAATAATACAACAGAAACAATATCAAAATAATGAGCAGCAAAGATCCCGTCAAAGAAGCTATAATGTAATGAAAATAAATTTTTTTCATTTCTATTCCCTTTAAATATTTGATTCACTTAATATTTTCATAATTTTTTCTTTAGTATATCACTATATTTTTCACTTATTTCACAACGTCTAAGAATATTTGTTTCAACTGATACTTCGTTAGTCCCAACGCATCTACAAACCTTCGCAACACTAATATAAAATTCTCCGCTTTACAAACTAATTCAAGACTGTCTGGTTATCATTTATTGTACAGATCTCTTTCTCATTATCATATTTATAGTTAGATCAAATTCATGTACACTTAACTCTTATTATCGTTAGTTTTATTAAACCACTAGAGATAATGACGTTTGACAATAATGTTGTTTCAAGTTACATTTTACCTATGTAACACACGGCAGCAATATTATTAAAGTATATGTTAAAATAATATAAAGACGTATTAGATTATTTTATTAAAAAGAAACCTTGTAAAAGAAAAAGACAGGTATCTCTTTCCGAATACCTTATATCTGATTTCTGTTGCTAAGGAGTAGTGTAACTTGTTCTGCTTCGTTTTCTTAGATGCTGTAGAGAAAAAGAAGTCTTCCGCATGTTTTTGGAAAGACAGAAATATAAATTATTCTCGAATGTACTTCCTCTAGTCACCTCGTCATTTCGATATAAAAAATAATGACCTTATGCGGGTACAACAAAAGTGATTGAAGTTCTATGGTTAATAGATTGCTACGACTTTGAGATAATACTAAATTCGCCAATACAATATATGACTGATAATTTGAACCATTTACTTACCGCTTTCAGATACGGAACCCTTTTTAAAATGTACAACGTGCACGGTTTGAGCAAGTCTTTAAATTTGTCATGAACGTTGAGCTTCATTTGTGTCCATTGTGAAAACAATTGAGTCGATTTAAATTTATTGAATCGTCTATTGATGCCTGTAAAACGTACTTGCGGCGTGTTACTTCAGTATCTGCGTGTTACGTGAATATAACATGAAATTCATCATTTACATGTACACAAGAGGCATATTACAACGTTTTGTTAGAAATTAATGTATACGAGGAGAGAGTGGAGTTGTGCATTATTGAAATAATTTCTTATTTAGATTGTCGATTCTAAAAGTATTCATCGGATAGATTTAACATTGAACATAAAGCCTTCTGTAATTTTATTGATCGCCTCTGTCCAATTTTAGGTAAAATTATATTAAAGTTTCAAAAGCTTACAATTCAATGAAAGTGTAAGTAAATTGGTAATTCCTGTCCTCTTACTGCTGCCACCGCTGGGAGTCGGAATCTTCATAAGGAGAAAGCCGCTGATGAAGTACAGATTGGCGGAAATACATGCATTTTCATATACATTTTTGTCATACATATCCCTCATTGTTATCTTGGACATTTGTGTATATATCTGATTATATCATTCTTAGTAGATCTGTGCAAACTTCTTATCGACGTACGTTTATCTTATCTGCATATTTATTAGATTAGAGAATGAACATTTTCATTACTTTGCCGTTGATCGGAAGAGAAGAAATTCTGCAGCGCTTTGCGTTATGAGGAAGGGGATAATAAGACAAACCTCCTCAAAAAATATTATCAGTTCAATGTTCCTACTTTTATGTGCGGAAAACAAAATACACGCTGATTACGCTACTCGTGAAGTTCTTGGTTAATCAGCTCTATCTGACGTAAATTATAAAATACTTGTTCATAACAAATAAATTACATTTCAGTGTTATTACTGTTATTCGCTAGATGGCACTGTAATACTTTTAACGATGTATTTTATCTGTCGCTCTCTCATAATTTTTTAGTATTTATAATCTTTAATAATTTTATAAATAATTGCTTACAGTTTCTTGGTCGTTATAAATATCCTCGCTATGTTTTATGCAGTAATAATATTGGCTTTCTTGGTTTAAGAGTAAGAGAAGAAAGAGTTAAAGTTGTAATGTCTCTGTTTCTACATAGGATATATGTTTTTTATTCAACGAAACGACGATACGAGCGGACCGTTCATGTGATAGTAAGTGATACTCCTGTCCACACCAATGCGAAGCTAGTGAGGATGATATACGCTGCCCCACTTTGCGCTTGTCGCCTTGAGAAATAAGTTGTTAAGTCTCGTTACCCCAGTGTACTAGCACAATACAGTGTCGTTCAATCCTGAACACAGTAATGTTTGCATATTACTGTTTGGCGGTAGAATGAGGCTGGTTAACTTACCATCCAGTTTTACACCAAATTAGAAACGTGTAAAGCTTATTACAGTGTTAATAAAGTAAGAAATTTAGATCTGGGCGTTATAGCTTACAGGGTAATCTAGGTACGCCATTTTGTTTGCAGAGAGGGCAAAGTAAACAAACCTTTCGTAACGTCACATTGTTGCGGGTGTTTGTTTGCGAATAATTCGAAGCAGATTCGTAAACCACAAAGCACCGATAAGCCTTCTGGTTGAGAACCAAATTTTCATTTTATCAATTCGGTAAAGCTTTTATTTTATTGGATTTTGTTTGTACCGTTTGAACGAACATTCAGCAAACGAAACAAATACATCGTCAAATGTAAATTATTTTAAATTTTAGATTAATTCTCTGTAAGAATAATATTGTATTGTCGAACTATAATTTCAGGATAAATCCTTATTCAATTATCTTTCTAATATAATTAATTGTATAGGGTGGCGCAAAGAAATCCTCCTTAAAAAAAAATTAAATTATAATTTAAAAAAAATATGAAAAACTTTGATTCTTCTTGTGGATTATTTTTATTTGGTCTTTTAATTTTTTACATCAAGACAAAATTTATAGCATTTTCTGATAGGAGGATTACTTTTGCGCCACCCTATATATATACTACGGTAACATGCACATTTTAATTATTATTTCTTTTACTCGAACAAGCGACGAAGGGAGTGGGAAACGGCGCTAGTTAGTGTGATCAATGCGTCGCCTGACACAAGATATCGAGTCTTGTTACCCAAGTAATTAAACTTGCTTCAATAGCCAACACAGTAATGTTTGCACACTACTTACTGTTTGGTAATTGGGATGTAAGGGTTCCCGCATAACAACTCACGGGATCCAAACCAACCTCACCTGCTTGTAGTGCATCCTGCTATTGAACAAAAGAGGTTTGAGAAAGGATTAAGGTTCTTTTTAAAGCCCTCCAAGTAGTAGCAGTCCTGAAATTCCATTGATGATAATTCCACAAAATTGTTTCAAAATGAAAAGAAATTGCTTGAAACGGGGTAGATAAAGTTTATCTAAGTATGCATAAATATTATTTAATTTTTTTTTATACTCAAAATAAAAACTGTGCGTCTCTAAAAGATATTTATTGTTTTGTAGTTCTAAACAACTGTTAGAGTTTTGTAGTCATCCTGTAAATAAAAATTAATACTATTGTAATAATAGTGTTATCGTATCATAATAATGAATTAAAGTATGGGTTCCGTGATATATTAATATATACTTATACATATTATCTATGTTGCCAGAGGAGGTCTAGGTAGGCATCGCCTATCTCTGCCGCCAGATTGCAATTCATAAACATTTCTGTGTTCCGATTTGAAGGGCGTGTAGTAGTAAGTGTAATTACTGGGGTAATGAGGCTCCTATGTTCTTGGAGTAAGTGCAGTGTAGTACGGTGTTCATCATGTTAACTAGCACTACGTTGTTATGGGCAGACGTGTCACTTTTTATTAGGTAAAAAATCGATGTATGTATAATATGTGTATATATAGGGTGGCGCAAAAGTAATCCTCCTATCAGAAAATGCTATAAATTTTGTCTTGATGTAAAAAAATTAAAAGACCAAATAAAAATAATCCACAAGAAGAATCAAAGTTTTTCATTTTTTTTTTAAATTACAGCCAAAAAACATCGGAAGGTTATTTTTTTGTTTTTGTATACCTAGTTGTATTGTTGTTTGTATACTTAGTTGTATACCTTGTATACAAGGTGGCGCAAAATAACCTTCCGATGTTTTTTGGCTGTAATTTAAAAAAAATATGAAAAACTTTGATTCTTCTTGTGGATTATTTTTATTTGGTCTTTTAATTTTTTTACATCAAGACAAAATTTATAGCATTTTCTGATAGGAGGATTACTTTTGTGCCACCTTATATTTACTTCCACCTTTGTTCAGTACTTATGTCTTATGTCAACATTTATGTATTATTATATATGAACTACTAATCTTAAGTATGTTCTCTTTTAATATTTTTGTATCTACCTATTTCTCTTGTGTCCCAATGTTGATTGGCAGAGGATGTTATGACTGCATTAGGACCTCCATATGTACCCTAATCGTGTATCGTAAAAATAAATAAATAAATATATATATATATAGTTCTCATAGGAGAGATTCGGGTTCCCGGTAACTGAACATACTTTTTTGTAGTTGATCTATGTATGTTTATATCTTCATATCTCTCAGCCTTATGGAGGAATAGTAATCATCTCTCATATTTATTATTCTTATGCAAGCTTTGTCTCCTTTTTTTCAGTCATTTTACAGTCGTTTCAATTGTTCATGAATGAAATTATTTTGTCAAAGGAAAATTGATTTTTTTTTACCTGATTATAAAACCACCAATCCCTCAAGTTTTTCGTAATGCGCGCAGGCATAAGGGCGTTGTAGTCGGGGGCGTTGTCACTAAATTTAATACGGTTAAGCTCATTCTGAAATAAATAATTATTATTATAGTAATTGTATTATTCTTTATATGTATTTCGCGACGAGACGACTGAAACGTTTACGATTAGTATGATATATACTACATCAGATTGCGCTTGTCGCTTTGAGACAAGATGGTTAACTGTCGTTTAGCGTCCTTACTTCTTGTCCCTTATATGGGAAAGAAAGAACAGATCTTGAGATACATATTGGAGAAAGGATAGATAAGGAAGTCATTGCCTCTCTGATGAGTGAAGACGAAAGTCGTCAAACATTTATTAAATTTTGTAAAATTGTGATAGCCGACACTATAAAGAGATATAGCTAATGTAAATATTAGATAGAAGACAAAAAATAACATAATATAATAGTCGGCTATAGATTAAGT
This sequence comes from Ornithoptera alexandrae, assembly GCA_029030555.1. Classification (NCBI taxonomy): domain Eukaryota; kingdom Metazoa; phylum Arthropoda; class Insecta; order Lepidoptera; family Papilionidae; genus Ornithoptera; species Ornithoptera alexandrae. Next base: position 2,903,442 of record JARDVY010000023.1, on the reverse strand, counting down.
AAAAATAAATAAAAAATAGGAATACATATGAATCAAATGTACACTGTAAAATAAACAAAAGACAAAACAAGGAAGGAAAAATGTCAATCCAAAAAAGGAAAGAGAAGAAAGAAAACGAAAATGGGATGATTTGTTTCAGGAGAAACGACGAGGCGACTGTCTTCACTTGCGAGAGGTATGAAAGAAGGAAATAGAATGCAGTATGATAGGATATAAAAAGTATGATAGATAAGTAGAGGATGGAAGAGAAGAAAGGATGAAAGGAGAGTATGAAGAATTAAACAATGTATAGAAACAAGGTAAAGATAGATAGATGTTAAGTGAAATTGTAGCAAAAGCCCTGACCCAAAACACGCAGAGGAACAATTAAAAAAAAACTCTCGTTAGCTAAGTAATTTCATTACTCACAACGTTCTTCAAATTCGAACCGGAACACAGTAATGTATGTTACACTACTGTTTGGCGGCGGAAATAGGAGCAGCGATAGTACCTAGACTGATTCCGGTCACAGAGAGCTACTAGTAACGGCGCTAGTTAGGATGATATGTAAAGAGGTTTTTGTCTTATTTTTAAAGCTCGGTATGCAGGTTGCCCAGGTTAATTATACTGGATAAATCACCGGAAGCTGCCAATACTAACATACTTCATACTCTTATTACACCACGCCTTTTTTTTAAACAATGATCGATGTTTCTTTCCGAGCATCCATAGCGTTTTTCATTACTGATAAGTATATTGATTACCTTTGCATTTAATAAAGATACCAGCTTCTGTTTGAAGGCATCTTTTTTCGTGATTGAATTATCTTCATTTTCTGATAGAGGACCCTGTTCCACTATTCCCGACATCTGCGACTCCCACATCTTGTTTTTATCTCTCTATTGTAATATAATATAATGTATGTATGTACCTTGTCAAAGAAGGTTCTTTCTTCATTTTAATACATTCTTATTAAAATTTTAAGGTTTTTTAAAAGTAGTAATTTTTTTTAATAACAACATCGCTATGTTTCTGCCGTCAACGTATCAGATCCAGAATGTTCTGGACGAGCTGAATTCACCATCTTCGATCTCATTGTCATTTAACATCGCGTGAAATTAAGATCAAGTGTTAAAGGTTCTAAAGAATAAATCGATTGTTATAATAAATAAGCTATATACTTACAATAGGTCGATACCTGAAGTATAAAATAAGTTATGCATAATAAATGATTATCAGAGACAGAAGAAATAATCAAAAGCATTAAACTAATATTTATTTATATTACTTATGATATATGAAAAATAATTTATTTAGTAAAATAATTAATATAATAGTTTATTTATACTGCTATTTATATCTTTATTATATATAGTATATAATAGTAGTATACGCTTTTAATGTTCTCATATTAGAGTATACATACGAAAAAATTTAGTTTATGAAAATTTTATATCAAAAATATATATATATATATAATTTTTTTTAATTTACAAAGTGATCACTTTGTAATAAGTGAAATGATAATAAAGATTTAATGGATACATGAAGAAACCTATGTCCAGCAGATGACGTTCACAGATGGAGATGATGATGAATCGAAATAATATGTCATAGATTAGTTTTTTTGATAAATAATATTGGTTGAGGAATATCAGGGAATGGACTGTACCACGCTGATCGCCAACATTCACTAGTTGGAGAGGCACTTTAAGAAGAAGAAGATAAATAATTCTTAAAATTTGGCGAACTAACAGTTTAAGGTCTGATGATAAGATCAGACCTTAAATCATTTGTATATTTCTAACTACATCAAAACTCACCTGAGCATTGTTGATACTTTTCCCTATAAAAAGTATTATATTGGAAAAAAAAATTGTCAATTTTACCATCGGTATTTAGTTGAAGAAAAAAATTAGTTATTACTATAAGAATTTACTGCCAGCTGAGCTGATGCCGGTTAAGTTAGTAACATCCCCCCTCCAACGGGTTCTCGCCTTGTCGTGGCGGAGGGGCTTAGTAACCGTGGTCCGGTACACGGTGAAGCCAAGTGGAACCCACCCGGCCGGCCCGCGGCGAAGGGCTGGCCGAAGCGGCCGCTCCAGGTTCGAGCACCGGTTGGGGTAACTGGAGCTCACCGGAGCGGCCGGAGGCCGCAGGGGCGGCTGTGTGCTGCCCTAGCGGCCGGCTGCAGGAGCGGTTTCATACCGCCCTTCGCAGCCGAGGTGGGGTCGCGGAGGGAGTACCCTCTGCGGCCAACCGGTGTCGCACCGGCGATGCGGCGGCGGTGGGGCCGCGGGGGAAGAGGAGTGCCGGTATTGAGATGCGCCGCTCTCCCTATCCTCCGCGGCCGTTGACAGGTAGCGGCGGGCCTAACATCTCTCCGCCGCGGGGAGCCGGGAGAGGTTTTCTCCAGTGGCTCCCATGGCCTCTGGGCGACAGGTTCGGGGGAACCGGTCGCCCGCACACGCATGAGGTTGAGGAGGGGGCGCGCTGCATGTTCCGGCGCGCCCTGGAAAGGGAGGGTTCGTCCCTCCCTCCCGAGGTGGGGCTGCGCAAGCGGCCAGCGCCGGCAGGGTCGCGGTTGAGTGCATGCGTTCCCGTGACCCTGCCATCATGGCGATGAGGCGGAACATCGTGGGGGTTTTAGTCGGTGCAAGTCCGACATAACTCGTCCTTGCCCCCGCGAGGACGAGTATGCGTAGGCATTTCCCCCACGTAAAACAAAAAAAAAAAAAAAAAAAGTTAGTAACATCCCCCCCTCCAACGGGTTCTCGCCTTGTCGTGGCGGAGGGGCTTAGTAACCGTGATCCGGAACACGGTGAACCTAAGTGGAACCCACAAGGCCGGCCCGCGGCGAAGGGCTGGCCGAAGCGGCCGCACCAGGTTCGAGCACCGGTTGGGGTAACTGGAGCTCACCGGAGCGGCCGGGGGCCGCAGGGGCGGCTGTGTGCTGCGCTAGCGGCCGGCTGCAGGGGCGGTTTCATACCGCCTCTGGCAGCCGAGGTGGGGTCGCGGAGGGAGTACCCTCTGCGGCCAACCGGTGTCGCACCGGCGATGCGGCGGCGGTGGGGCCGCGGGGGAAGAGGAGTGCCGGTATTGAGATGCGCCGCTCTCCCTATCCTCCGCGGCCGTTGACAGGTAGCGGCGGGCCTAACATCTCTCTGCCGCGGGGAGCCGGAGAGATTTTCTCTAGTGGCCCCCATGGCCTCTGGGCGACAGGTTTGGGGGAACCGGTCGCCCGCACACGCATGATGTCGAGGAGGGGGCGCGCTGCATGTTCCGGCGCGCCCTGGAAAGGAAGGGTTCATCCCTCCCTCTCGAGGTGGGGCTGCGCAAGCGGCCAGCGCCGGCAGGGTCGCGGTTGAGGGCGAGCGTTCCCGTGGCCCTGCCATCATGGCGATGAGGCGCAACATCGTGGGGGTTTTAGTCGGTGCAAGTCCGATATAACCCGTCTTCGCCCCCGCGAGGACGGGTATGCGTAGGCATTTCCCCCACGTAAACAAAAAAAAAAAAAAAAGTTAGTAACATGATGTTAGTGTAAAGTGGTGGTTTCTCTCTAAACTATACGACGGCTTAACAATATTTAAGTGTTTTTTTTTTTCACTGTTATTGGTTATTAAATGATTACCTTCATTATCATCATCAGCGGAAATATATCCGCTGCTGGATAAAGGGCAACGTTCATTCAGTTATATTAAAACAATTCAGTAGATTTTTCTTAGTATCGGAGATGAATGAGAACATCTCCAACTCTATTCAAATGTTAATATATCGTTAGGCGACTAAGGAGGAAACAACATGGAAATAATTCCAGGGAATGATCAGCAGCTTTCTCCAACGACAGTTGCTACTATCCTTGCCAATCATGCCAAGCTTGAGAAATACGGAGAAATGTATCTCTATCGGGAAAGCCCGTTTAATCGTCATCATCAGCCGATAGACGTCCACTGCTGCACATAGGCGACCATCAAAGATCTTCACATCGATCGTTCCTTCGTTGCTTGCATCCAGCGGCTTCCCCCGACCTTACAGTCAGCACGGGCTCCGGTACCGCCGAGCGCAAGGAGCCGTCGTTTATGGAGGTTCATATACAGGATTTAGGTCATATCCTACCACGCTGGCCCAATGCGACTTGTTGTGAGTCAAACCCTCGTTTGTAGATTAGCAGGGTGCACCATCCCGTGAGATGTTGATATTTTATACTACTATATCTTACCTGTTCATCTTCATTTCTGGATTAATATTATTTATATTACATAAAGATTAAAAGAAACCGTTGAGCTGATATGAAATATTTTATCCTAATATATAAGGCACGCCCCATGTTTTTGCGAATTTCGCGATCATCCACTTGAGTGAAAAAATATTTAATATATGAAGGGTAGTCGTGAAATATTGAACAGATGGGTGATCTAATTTTATTTTATAATAATGGATATTGTTACATATTAATATTTTTGTTATTATATTGAACCGAGGGATGTTGAGGTCTTGAAAGCGCAGCGATGGCTGACCCACCACTACATGGACAGAGGACATAAAAACCATCGCTGGGAGACGCTGGATTCAAACAGCGCAAGACCATGCTTCGTGGAACACATTACAAGAGACCTAAGTCCGGCAGTGGGAGTCCATCAGTTAAAATGATGAAGATGATGTGATATTGTTATCATTAACAATATCTATTTGGATTATACTATATATAACTTGGATAATAGCACATGAGTTTACTTATTCCTAGATATCTACACCTTCATATTCTAGCACCGCAAAGCCTACTTCAGCCGCATAAAAGTACGGTGTTCCGGTCTGGAGGACGTTGTAGCTGGTGTAATTTTTGCAGTAACGAGACTCAACATCTCATGTCTCAGGCTACGATCGCAATGTCATTCTGCGTATAACACCCTAATTGATACGTTATTATGGGTGCGCGTATCACTTACCATCAGGTCAACGTTCAGCTCGTCCTGTAGCTTAATTCAATAAAAAAAGTAGTTAAGTATTTATAAATATTAACTCTTTGATCTTTTCTCTAATGACAATAGCAGTGGTGAGCATCCGCTTCCTGTTGATTTAGATTTAAAATACATTTTTTTTTTGCCGTAATTTTATCTGTGTATTCGCATATAAGTAATTCCATATCATGGATACTGAAGATAAATACTTACAGATAATAAGAGTTTTCTAATGGTGAAGTGTAAACCTGTGAAATAGCATTGTGTGAACTTTAAAACAAAGTTCATACTTATGTTAATAAAGTTAATATTAATTCAAATGATTATTTTTTTTTTTTTGTTTTATAAAGACTTGAAAATTTCAAAGAGTTGATTCAAAAATTTTACTTATTGGTTGTCTGTCATAATAACAACTATTTTAAAGATATAATTAAACTTATTAATTATTAGTATAAATTTTTTTTATGATAATTTGAAAATTATGTTTATTACTTACTGTATCACTTAATGCTGTTAAAATAATTATATTATTTCTGAAATTAAATGCAATTAATCATTACATTAAGAGCAGACAACTTAGTATATATATGATGGTAAAAGTAAGTTGGGAGTTTAGGTAAAAGATCACATAAGCATAATTTTAAATCCAATAGCTGTAAACTTACGTCAGCTTAATGGTTTATTAATTTTAGAACAAAGGGTGTCGAATGAGGGTAGAAATAAGACAGGGTAAGATGGTTTGAGTAGACATTACAAGTGCAGTTAAAACTTTGTGCATTTAAATTTCTTATTATGACTAAGTCTTTACTATATCATAAGACTTAGTGAAGGCTCAAGTTTTCTAAGTATTAACTACTTAATATTTTATAAAGAATTGATATAATATATAGATTTATTTAGTTAATATGAAAGATTGAATTTTACCCAGATAAGTTGAGTTTCTGAAGTTGATTCAATAGTCTCTTAATTGAGTCTTTGCTTTTCTGTAAAAATAATATTCATCATCATCATCGTCATCAAAATAATATTAATTAGTTCATCATCATCAGGCGATAGACGTCCACTGTTGGACATCGTCCTCATCCAAAGATCTCTTCGTTTGAAGGGTTTATATTGGGGCTTGGGCCATTTCCCACCACGCTGGCTGAACGTGGGTTGGTGGGAGTCAGAGGCTTGTTTGTTCATTAGGAGCACTACGAGCAGGTGAGGTTGGCTTCAGTCACATGAGTTGGGAAAAATCCTCTGATCTTTCTATCCGCAGACAGAGTCCGGCGACGGTTCCGATTAACGGTGACAAGTAAGACATCGTGGGGTTTTAGCTGGTAAGAGTCCAGCAGACCACCTTTGTTGTGCCAGCAACAAAGGTGTATCCAATGCAAGATTTTCCCACCAGACAAAAAAAAAGGATCCCAGGAGTTGTTATGCAGTTAATACGTCCACGAAAATATTACTATCCATATTTAGAATATTACTTTCGCTATTTTTTTATATATAACGAGGTTGTCTTTAGGATGTTCACACAATACAACATGGAAACCATCACAGACCACCTTCTGGTCTCCGATCTTTATGTCTAAACAACGATATAATTTTTTTTTGTTTGCCCAACAAATATTTATATATCATATAATCATCATCTACGTGATGTGTTTAAAATATAAGATCAATATAGAATTGACTCACTATGTCTAGAACAGTTGAAAGTAAACGGAAGCTGTGAAAATTTATATGAATTTAGTAAATAGTAGATATATTATAAAAGTAACAAACATATATATATATATACATGAAAAAACAAATATAATGTAAGTAAAAAATTGTTACTTTGGCTTTGATTTGTATACTGCTTTCTTTTCCGGAACTATCTGCGCACATAATAATATAAACAGTTGATATTTTTCAGCTAATTATGAAGATGATGATGATGATGATGATAAACTATTTGATGTAATATCCTTTGTATATATTTATTTATCTTTTACAGGAGCCGAAGGGACCCCAAATTGTTGATTACAGATTCCAAACTCGTCGATAAAATTGATCAAAGGGAATCGGATTTTATTCATATCTTTCAGAGTTTGGATTTTTATTACGCTGATCCTTAGATCTATTTAAGTCCTAATCCTTTATTTAAAGAAGATAAAACAGATGCTTATATTATGCCTTCTATTATAGGAGACTCCGACCGCAATCGGAAAGTAGTGCTTCTGTTAAAAACAATGTGCTGCTTAGGATATTTATACAGCATCACATTGTGCTTGCTGCTTTGAGATGTTAGACCTCATTATTTACAGATATTAAAAAAATATTTATTTGTATTGACGTATAGATTATACTAACCATAATATAATCTGAAGGTATCCTTCGGAAACCTGTATACAGTAGTCTTTCATTCCGTCCATCGTACCTGTTTATAAAGATAGTATTGATGAAAGAAAACTATAAATACCCTGCGCCGTATTGTGCTTCTCCCCATCAGATATAAGATGTTAAGTCTCAGTGCTCTAGTAATTTCACTAGCTACAACACCATTCGAACCGGAACGTGGTACTGTGGGCAGGAATAGAAGCTTCGTTGGTACCAACATAAATTACTTAACGGCGCTGTAACGTCGTATAAGCTACATGTATATAGTGTGCTGTGCAAACATTCATCATCGTCAGCCGACGGACGTTCACTGCTGGACATAGACCTTCCCGAAAGATCTTCACATCGATCCTGCACGGCCCACATCCAGCTGCCTCCCGCAACCTTCACCAAGTCGACGCACCTGTCAATGGAAGGCCTGCTAACACTACGTCTTCCGGTACGCGGCCGCCATTGGGCAACTTGGTACCCCATCGGCTGTCAGTCCTCTGAGTGATGTGTCCTGCCCATTGACACTTATCAGACAGAGAGTAGACCGATTGCTTATCATGACATGGACATCCTTGTGAACATTAAAGGGGAACTAACTTAATGCCCAAATTTTCAAAATTCCCGTAAACGCCCGAACCATCTTCTAAATCCATGTGAGGAAATTTGATAGAAGATTTCAACATCCCAATCGATGGCCTGATCAGCGTGTGGCCGGGGAGGATTGGTTCCGCTTCCGGTAGATGGCTGGGATGTTGCGGCACACCTAATATCTGGGATGCTTCTTTAGGATCGTAATTGTAGAAGAACCTCCGCTGAAATCAGTTGGTTTACATCTTATGAGACATTTACTTTGATATCGGATTCCTTGAATATTATCTAATCCTGAAACAATTATTTTATTAAACCTTTTTTAATATACATTTCATACAATACATAATATTTTATTATTTTCTGAACATAATGCTCTCTAATAGCTGCGAAATATTATTTAGAAAAATCCTATTATTTCTGAACATGTTACTCTCCAATAGTATGTTAAGTTTTATATAGAAAAATCTTAAATTAAATAAAATATATAACTTTAGAAATATGTGTACATATTAATTAGAAAAATATATATTTTCTTTTGTTAATAATGAAAATATTGGTGTGTTTAAAACACCTTTTTATATGCTTTTATGTTTAACAGAACTAGTATATAGATATAGTATGAGTATCGAGTATAGTATTAATCACTTCTAGTACTTTGTATCTACTATCTCTGTTTCTCGGCAAACCTTCGATTACTTAAAAGAAATTGTCCAAAATGGCATTATTGTTGTCAGTAGTTATTTTACAAGAATAATTTAGTATATCATATAAATTTTTCAGTACTTACACCGGATGTAAACGTTTCCCTTCCACTATTCTCCATGCGTCTTCTCTGGCAAGTTAAATACCTTGTATTATATTGGAATTTGTGAAAATTATTTATTATTAGTATATTTAATGAAACAATGATTTAAGTAACTAGTTATTAACTTAAAATATAAGTTGATCGTTTTTTTTTTTCAGTAGGCTGTCAATTTTGCTTACTATGTTCAGTACAGTAGTAGTAGTACAGTGTACTATAATAAATCAACGTAATGTTTTCCTGGTCTCCTGAGTTATAAATAAGTTCATTGAGAATATATCTATTTGTCATATTACAGATAATAAAAGCAATAAGTTTACTTAAAACAAATCTCACGGCAATATGCTCCAACTGCTGTAGCCAACTGACTCCGTTACAAGGGAGTAGGCCCTGAAAATTAAATTTTAATTAAATCTCACCCTCTTACTCTTTGGGCCGTGAGATAACAAAATGTATTTCAAATTTTCGTAATCGCTACTTGAAATGTTTGCCTTTGTCTTTAAATTGTTTTGTATGTAAATGATATTAAACCATAGCTTAATTAGGAGCATTTCGTAAAATAAGTAATTGTATACCTAATATGATTATATACATATGTATATATTACTAGTTAAATCTCATTTAATAGGAATCTCGAATTTGGTAGCTCACTGCATGAACTAACTTAGATTCTTTGCAAAACTTCTCAAAACATAATTATCAAAGTTTGATTCATTTATCCGTTTTAAACTCCAACCGAACTTTATAAAAAACTAAACTGTTTAAGTTAGCTCAGCTATACAAGTGTAGCACATGAGTTTTACTAGAAAAAAACACTACGAACCTAGAATTGGTTATATCAAGAAAAGTTACTATATTATACATTTCTATAATAACCTACCGAATACTGTTTAAAACATTGAAAGATTTTGGAAACGTATTAGATATAAAGATTCAAAATTTGGTAGAGATAGATTCTGCCATTAGAGGTCAGCTGAAACGGGCAGCAAAGCAGACAAACAAGACAGCAATGATGCTATAGATTTTAGAGCATCTTCAGGATATTCATTATAATATGTATGACTGCCGAAACGCAGTAATAATGTTATGGTAACAGATTGACAATATGACGGTGGAGGAGGTATATTAGATGACATTCTATCACCATCCAAACTCCGCCGTACATACACATCTAAAGAACCACGGTTGAAGTGGTTAGTTACTGCGCTATGATGTTAGTTAAAATTAACTCGGATAACTATTCTTAAACTTAACGAAACCATAGTTATATTTTCTGTAAACTTACTACGAGTAGAAGTAATGTAACAATACGTTTACTTTTGCAGATCATTTTGTTTATACTAAAGTATGCGAGATCAAAATTTACAATCGCATGTAATAAAGTGATCGCCACAATTACTGATTAGATCGTGTTGCGTGAAATTGAAATACCGAAAGTTTAATTTTTATGTAACTTAAAGGTCACAGGCGGTCTTAGTATACTTATGAGTTACGTGAACTGTTAACACATTAAATGCAATTTGACTTTTACTCTGTAATCAACTCCGCGGGCAGAGTTATCGCATCAGTTTTCTGGGTTTCTCGGAGAATAATTATGCTTAAATAGCTGGAAGAGAAGATTACAATAACAAGCTTCCACTACGCGCGACAAGCATTAAAGAACAAAAGCGTAAATAGAAGCAGGAGTCCTGATTCACTAGGATAATGCGCCCGTACACAAAGCGGAAATTGCAATAGGTGCCATTCGAGAAGCAGGTTTCAAATATCTTGAATATCCACCTTTATTCTCCAGATGTAGCCTCCAGTGACATGTTTTTATTTCCTCAGCTTTAACAACGCCTCAGGAGAAAGAAATTTGAGAATGGTAGTAAGTTGATGGCAGCTGTACAGGCGTGTTGGGAGGATCAAGATCAAGAATCTTTTTCGTAGGGTATTAAGAGATGGACTAAGTCTATTGACTTATACAGAACATAACTTTCACCTAACATACTCGTTATCATTAATCATTGATCTCCGCTTAAATGTAAATGAAATATGTACTTAAGAGCCAACTGTAGTTCGTTGCGAAGAAGATTTATTTTACACAAATAGAGATTCATTCGGTTTCAATAGATCATTTTAAATGTAACCACGAAACCGAAAATGTTTTCGGTCAGATTTCGTCGTGATATCAGCAGTTTTAAAAATCCCAGTCTCGGCGGGCTCTATTCAAATACTTGTCGTATACAGAGAAATAGAATTTTTGAATACTAGGAAATAGAAGGTGATGCTTAGCTAGAAGCTTGGGTACGAGTAAAACCGTCTCCGGACGACACAAAGGCTTCTTTCACACGGAGCTTCGGATGCTCTCTATATGTAGAGTTTAAAAATGTACCCGACGTAGAAAACTTTTTAATGGTGCGTTTTAGAATTATTAATATAAATGGTCGTCGACTAAGGGTTGGTACGAGCGTTATGTTAAACATTTTTATGTGCACAGATGAACAGAAAAAAACAATTTCTCATCATCAATCAATAGGGCTTCAAATAAAACAAAATTTCCTTCAACGGTTGGGCACCATGACAACACAGCTATCAGACAACGCTGTGTCATTGCCGACAATTTAATAAATCAACACTTTCACATTGAAATTTACTTATCTATATACATTTATTTAACACTTATCTTTCCCCTTGTATCACCATCCACATCTTGAATCTTTTCCCATTCAATATTGTTGTCATCTTTCTCCTTCCTCCTTTATATACAAAATTATATACCAAATCAACAAGCCCCGAGTCCGATGAAGCTGCTATGGTTGTCAAAGAAACTAGCGGCGCAAACGTCATCATAAAGAAAAATATTGAAATTATAATTAACAAATTATTTAATTATTAACTAATTACGCTCTTGAGATATTTAAGATTATACTGTAACATATATATGTATAATACGTTAAAATCTCGTCGCCAATTATAGTATTTTGAGTCTATTTATTAAACATCTGTGTCGTCCCTATTGTCGAAGACGGTCTAGCCAGCTTCCATATGTGCCGCCAAATAGTACTGTACTAACATTACTTTGTTCCGGTTTGAAGCATGTAGCTAGTGAAATTACTGAGGTATCGAGATTTGACTTATGTTTCAAGACGGGAACATCCTTATTAGACTACGGTTATGGGCAGGCGTATCATTTACCATCAGGTGAATTTCTTGCTTTACACTTTTACTGGTGGGAGGTCTCTGTTGCTGGAGACCGTCTAGGTTCGTATCACCGCAGCATCTATTTCTACCGCCAAAGTATACTTTTTATATTATACTGTGTTTCGGTTTGAAGGGAATTGTAGTTACTGGGGTAACGAGACTTAACATTTTATATCTCAAGGCGACGAGCACGGTGTGGTGTAGTGTAAACCATTCTAACTAGCGCCGTATTACTTATCATCAGGTGAACGTACCGCTAGTCTCGTTGCATTTCTATTCTTTTCTCTCCATTTCTGCAGTACAAGGCGGTTAACACCTGGCTGTGAAATTGTCATTGTGGCGGTACATGGCTTATTAGACCCCGTACCGTTAATTGAAGTTATAACCTTCGCATGAGAAGGAAGTCTCTGCTTTTCTTAATCGCAATGTAAGCGAGACTGGTTTAAGCACTCAGATTGTTAAAAAAATATTTATTTAACTGGTTTTTTTTCTATCTGTTCGGACCCCTTACGTCATTGGCGATCTAATTTAAAGTTAAATTGGACTCGCAAATGGAATTAAAAGTTCCGACTACCTCCGAAAATCGTGTCAATTTTATGAGCGACCTTAGCAAACCGGGGGACCTTCTTAAGGACTTTTACAGTATATTTTTTTATACCGGCAAAACTCTAAATAAAATTAAACTTTTACATTCATTTATTTTCTTCTGTACTTTCTTACAACGGCTTGTAGTCGTCCTGAAAAGTAAATAAAATTATTTCACAAAGGCTTCCTTTGCGAATTATTACTTGTTTTAATCCCGACCTCTAAGATTTGACCTCCGTGGTCAACACCTTTTATTTCTATTGATGATGTATGTTCAAAGTTGAAATTAATAAAAAAGAGTTGACAGAACTGAATTCAGATAAAAAAATCCTTTACATAACACCACGAGAAGGTCGACTACACGGCGCCGTGTTGTCGGCTTTTTACAAGTTGCCGCGCGTCGTTAAACGAGCTGTTTCCTTCGATCGGAACGTAGTCCCGCTCGAAGGATCATATATTTTTCCATGTTAAATTTTGATTGGTTCCTATATATTAAAAATTTTGTACTTTTCCAAATTTTTTCTAAACATATTTTCATCTCTGATTAAGCAAGCAATTACGTCTAACACAACCTTTAAATTATTCCTTAAGTTGCCAACTTAATATTTCCGATATATATTAAGCTGTCATAGTTGAAATAAAAGAAATAAAGCTGTAGTTAATTCAAACCTGATTGAAATACCACCATTTTCTACCAAATATCAAGGCTGCCCCTGACGGCCCGAAACCGCTGAACCTCGGTGCGAATGGGTTAACATTCATATGATCTCCGCTCATCTAATAAGAAAGAATATTATTTTTTGTTTCAGTATCTTAATATGTTAACATAATATATAAAGTATAAAAAAGCCTAAAATTTTTAAAATTTAAAATAACTGTTCATATATAAATAAAAGCAAAAGATGAAGGTTGCGGAATCCAGCTGGATGCGGGTAGCGCAGATTCGATTGATATAGAGATCTTTGTGGGAGGCCTATGTCCAGCAGTGGATGCTGATGCTGATGCTGATGGTGATACAAACAAAGAAACTACAATATAGATATATTTAGCAGTAACTACTAATAACGGTGTAGTTATAATTAAACTAGTACATTCATTAAAAGACACTGTCGGGTAAATACAACGATTGTTTTTTATTTACTAATTACAGTTATTCATTAATTGATTCGGGGTGTAAGAACTCACGGAATCCAAGACAACCTCACCTGCTCTTGGTGCACCCTGCTAAACAACAAACGAGGCTCTGTCTTCCACCAACCCACATTAGGCCAGCTTGGCGGGAAATGGTCCAAATCCTCTCATAGGTATCCCTACCCGCTCGATGTGGGAATCTTTGGCGGAGGCTTATGTCCTGCAGCGGACTTCTATTGACTGATGATGATCATCATTAATTTATTCATTCCTTTCTTAGTTCATTCATTCGCTTGTACATTTGCTTTTTCGTCCATTCGTTAATCTGTTCATATGTCATTCGCTCGTTCATTCGTTCACTTATTCACCCGTTTTCTCAATCGCTCTTTTGCTCGTTCGCTCACCAGCTCATCCTTTCATTCTTAATTTTATTTATTGCTTAAGGATTGTTCACGGCGTTTACAATAATTAATAACAATACTACCTTTGTGTTTATGTATATATATGGCTAGTCTCACAATCATTTGATCATTTTATGATCAATCATAAAACGAGCACGAAATTCAAATCAAATTGATTGTACGTCTATTCATTCTTAAATTATCAGGGCAAGTCTACAACAGATATGGTCTATGGATACCACATACTCTTGATAGATCTAAGCAATTTCTATGGAACCTATGGCTTTTATGTATGTACCGAGATATTCGCAAAGTATGGCAGACTGTGGGCCTAGCCTGCGGAAAAGTTCCAAGATTGTTCCCTTTTACCATCACTCAGCGAGTAATACTCTCTGCTTCGTACCCGTCTTCAAGGCTATAATAGATGTAGTTATACTTACATATTCTCACCTTACATGTGTATATTTATGCGAGTTCATATTATCATATTCGGTGATCAAACTATTTATCTTCATAATCAGACATGTTTCCCGTGTAAGAGGAGCCAGCAGGTTGTAGCTCTTATTCTGCCCACAAATGGACAAGCAGGTGGGAGCCAACTCTTTTAAATAGATTGCCTGCTCAATCAAACATTCCTCTAGTCACACAAATTCACCACTCGACTATTTTGAGATCCCTGATAACCTTCTTCAGTTTTAGGGTTATATAAACAAACACTCACGACATGGTTCCACATCCAGTTTTGTTTGTATCGTGTCTTGTGTACTGTGTAAGGATTCCCTGGATTCTTCTCGTAGTCGTCCGACTCATCACTGCTGCTAACCTCGGTCGATGTACGAATTCGTTTTTTATATAAATTGTCGCGTTTCCGAAACTTTGATTTCGAATTTTTCGATCGACGAAAGTCGCTGCTCCTCTATAGGAATAAAAAGTATTTAATTTGGCGATATTAAATACTCGTAACAATTATTTTATTATCAATATTTTTATAGGGGTGGAAAGTTGAGATATGTATGATATGTACACATCACTTTTTTTTATTTGATGTAGCGTCAGTACCCGCAGGCCACCTGTCGAATATGAGCTATCAATCATGATGTTTACACAGGATCACTTAAAAATTGGAGGCTAGACAGATTTTGAATTTTTTTACTACAATAGTTTCAACAGTTTTTACTGTTTATCGGCAGAAGTAGTCCGAGCGATACTTAGCTAAGTGGTCTCCTAAAAGTGATGATGGCGTTGGTATATATACGAGTGATGGAGCTAATTACAATAAAATAATCTTTAGGAAATAGCTATGAAACTAATATAAATAGTAGAAACTCGTGCTGAATATTTAATCTACTAAATTTAGGAAAAATACTACTACTAGTACTACAACTAATTGTGTAAAATACTATAGATGTAAAAAATGTATAGGAATGAAATTTTTATTTAAATTTTATTGAAGAGTACCAAATCTCTGTTTTATAATAATATATGTTTGAGAGATGTATATATATATAAAGGTACTGTTATATTAATGAATCACATAAAGAAGCACATTAAGAAAATTATTACGAACAGTAAATACTACAGGTCCTACTGTCTTGCGAGCCATGAGCAAATTGAGAGTACCGATTTTATTTTAATGATGAAGTATGCGCCGCAGTTTTATTGACAACCATTGCGGCTTCATCGGACTCAGGGTACCAGATCCGCGAGCCAAAATAATAAAAAAGAAAATAAAATTAAAATTGAACTAAAACTTTACATCAACACAATAATACAAAAACTGAACAGAAAATTGCGAGTACCCGCTGCGCACGCGCTTCTTATGATCTAGCGAAGTAGTAGTAAGTTGGTAGTGGGGGCAACTTTGTAACAGCTATTGTTTGTCGCTCAAACAAAAAACTTAAAGTATTCATATATTTAACTTACTTTTGTCAAAATCTCTGATAAATTTAATCTGGAAAAAATAATATTTTTATATATTTGATATAATAATGTTAAAAAGTAGTGATAGCTTAGTTTGTAAGACTATGTTACGAAGGGGCACAGGTTTGATTAATTTGAGTTTCTTTTTCTGGGGTGTAAGGGTCCCTACACAACAAATCAAGGGATGCAAGCTAACCTCACTTGTTCGTGGTGCATTCTACTAATTAACAAAGGGGCTCTGTCTTCTATCTACCTTCATTGGAACATCGTGGTGGGAAATTGCTCAAATCTTCCTATATGAATCTTTACACAATCGATGTGGGAATCTTTGGGGGAGGCCTATGTCCGACAATGGACGTCAATCGGCTGATGATGATGAGTTTCTGGCGGAGAAATAGCAAGGAAATTATTAGACTTAAATTTATTAGAGAATTTCTCGAGGCCCGGAAGCGGATACAATAAGGTTTTTAATTTATGTATTAAATGTAATGTGTTACTATTTTTCTTAATTAATGTTTTTCAGTAGCTAATTTACGTCCCCATTGTTGGGGCACAGATCTACCCTCAATATGAGGGCGATGGGCCACAGTCACCGAGCTCAATGCGGATTGGTGACTTCACACACACCTTATTTATTCATTAATTTATGTATTTATTTAATAATGTTAAACATGTTAACTTATCTAAGCACACTATGAATAAAAAAATCGTCAAGCAATTGTTCACAGCATGAATACATTATTCATAGTACTGAATGAGGAATATTGTGTAAATTGTGTACTGTATTATTTCTGTAGTAATCAATTACTAACTACTTAACAAGCATTAATAGGCTCTGTCTAAATTCAATTTCAAACTAAGGTCACCGATATAGCCCAAAAGATTGCTAGACTTGTGGCAGATGGGGCAGTAAGGTCTTCGAGTGTCGCCCGCGTACCGGTAGACTCAGTGTTGGGAGGCCTCCCACAAGGTGGATCGAGGATCTGTCGTGACAATCGCGGGAACCCCCTGGATGCGATCGATTTGGAGATCTTTGGAGCGGCCTATGTCCAGCAGTGGACGTCTATCGGCTGGTGATGATATTCAATTTAAGAGAAAAATTCCTCGAGCAGTGATCAACTTTTATTTATTAACCTATTGGCCTCTTATAGTCATCTGGGCAATGAATTCCCCGGAACCCGTCACCCAAAGGCCATAGAGCCAAGAGAAAGATGTGTCCCGATTTCCTGCAGCGGTTTGGTTCCGCCGCCAACCGTTATACAGCTGCGGGGGATAAGGACGTCCGCGAAACTTAATACCGATACTCCTCTTCCCCGCGACACCACCTTGGCTGCAAAGGGCAGTAAAAAGCTGCGTCTGCAGTCCACCGGCACATATCCGAGGTAAGCTCACGGAGTGGAGTGGCCTCCTCGGGCAGGCCGGATAGATTACTCTTAGCTTTACTGTGGGTAAGCGACAGCAAGCCACAGCTACTGAGCCACACCACCACAGCAAGGTGGGAACCTGTTTAGGGGGCACTTTACAGGACCTAAGCCAACCCTCATCTGGTCATGGTGTACCCTGCTAATTAACAAACAAGGCCCTGGCTCCCATCAACTCGCATTGGGTCAGTATGGTCAGAAATGGCCCAAATTACCACATATGATCCCCTTTAAACGACTAAAGGTTGCGGGAAGCTGTTTAGGGGAAGCTTATGTTCAGCGGACCTCTATCGGCTGATGATGATGTTGATGATGATAAGATGCAGGGATGTGGAGTGCCCTCTTTTCAGATGGATCGGTAGTGGCTGAATATGAAAAGTTGACGACTTTGTGGAAGATAATGAGGAAGGCATTTATCCAGCAGTAAATAAATAAGAGCTTAAGATTATAGTGATGACGTTGTTAAAACAGATTTTTTAAAGAATTTTTGATAAATAAAATGCTCATCATCTTCAAACTGAAGTATATCGAACAGAATGAGATAGCTAATCGGTTTTCAGCTATTCTTTTCATATTTATGTACTACACGTCAACTTTATGTGATTAAGTAAACCAGCTATAAATGACCTGTGTGAAAATCCGATAGAACTTTTATAACGAAACATTACTTCAAAGCGCTAAAACTTGATACAGTAACAAATGCTAAAACTTCTCCGACATGAATTACCAGCTCCAGGGGCGAGTGAAATCTTTCTGCCGGAAATTACATTTAGAACTGAATTCGTTCCGTTTGAAATGTTAAGCCTGAAATAAATGAAACCACTTTATCAAAGAGATGTTTTAAGTTCATAATGTAGTGTATCTATATTTAAACAACCATTTCAGTAATACAAATATATAGAGTAAAGGGATATTGCTGTTCTTTCTACTCCTACCGTACAAGGATGTAGGGTTTTGACCTAGTCTCTGCACTCATCATCGTCATCATCATTTCAAACGATGGACTTAAAGTGATAGTAAATAATAACATCACAGTGTAACGAGCTTCCACGAGACTTGGGAAATTATAAGCAATACGCTGGCATAGTCGGGGAGAATAGTATTTAAGTTATTAGAAGGTTACCCTTGGAAATATTTTTTATTTAGTCGACTTTTTTGATACACAGAGTATAGAACGGAGATGAAGATATTGTATCTTTAACAGGAGGAGGATTGCGAATCACTTATTACCTTTAAAACAGCAGTGAAAATCTTGTTTAATATTAGTATGGTGTTGTGAGTATCCTTCAGTATCCACAGCGTCGTTGTCACTTAAAATCGCGTGATAGTGATGTCAAAAGTTAATCTATTTCTGAGTAAAGGAGTACCTGCCCGGATGGTGGGTTTATTGATTCAGGTTTACGATGTTGTCTTAGTTTGAGAAGGATACATTTCACATAACATTATGAAGTCTCTATGCAATAAGTATTTATTTATTTTTATTATATTTCTTATATTTATTCCTGTTTCATATAAATTTGTAGGTTAAGGACAGCAGGATGCAAGGACGAAATGTTATGTGATATGATTTGATATTCTCTTGTAATATTTGTGTTGGTATGCGGCACGAGGAGCTGCCGTAACGGCGGGCGTTTTGCCAGACAAACGTTTTCGCTGCAGGTGATTTCTGATGAGCGACGCAAAGTGCATATTTTCATGTCTAGACTTTTAAAATGGCGCAAAAGGTGCTCAGGTGCGTACCTAACTTTTTATATAGGAGTCCTATATCATCAATATCTTAGTAGAACCGTCAACATTATATACTCTAAACATACGATAAAGCGACGATACGAATGAGTGGTTTACTTGAGAGTGAGTTAAGTTAAGATGATTATGATATAATAAGAGAAGTTATGTTAGGATTTGAGATGTTAATCTGGGTGCATTCATTATAAAGCCCTTCAAACTGGAACAGAGAACTGTGTTCCAGTTTGCACATTATATGTCGGCAGAAAAATTAGCTGAAGGAGTATTCTATCTAGACGGCCTCCAGCATAGGCCTACCACCACCAGAAAATACCACCGAATTTATAGTATCCCATGCATTTTTTGTGTCTATTAGAAGTCATAAACAGATGCCTACAACTCTTCAGATATTTACTTCTAACGAACAATAATATTGCTATCCTTCAGTACTTACCGGTGAAGATCTCGCTGCACAGGTATTGCAATTATTGTGTACTAGAAGATAATATTTTTTCCTTTTATTGTTACTTAGATAATTTTAGTAAACAATATTGTGTACAAGAATATATCTATAATTTTATAATTATACGTATCAAAATATGAAGAACAGATACCAGAGATATCTGTGACGTAAGAAGGTTTATGTAAATGTATCATATCTATAGTCTATGGCATTAAACTTGAGAAAAGGAATAGCATTATAATTGATACTCTTAATAAATGATAATGTGCTTTTATTTATTCTAACTTAAAATTACCGGTAACAAGAACATAAAAGCACTGTTCTCAATATTAACAAAGTAAGTTTAAGTTTTAGTCAGCTATGTACAATACTTAAAATGTACTTATAAAATAAGTGAAGTAAAAATAATACGTACGATTTTGCTATTACTGAAATATGTGAAACCTGTTTTATTAATTTGTATTAAACCTTTTTAAGTTTTTTAATCTAATCAATATATCTATTATCATAATACTAGATTGTTGTTTTTTTTTATTATATTAGTTCGCAAACGGAGAGTAACTTAATGTAATCAGAATAGGTATGCGAATCTATTGTCGTCGGTTCGAATCTAGTTTTTAAGTTGCAGCCATGACTACGAACGGAAGACAAAGTTAGTTTCCTAAGATATTACTAATATTAGCGATATCACTATTTTTTTAATAAAATTAGGAGGTTATCTTTTTTCGAATATAACTTAATATTGATCCTTTCCTTAAGAACTTTTAAAATAAATAACTCACCCATCATTAAGTGTATTTACGCTATTCAAATATTCTATAGTTTTTATTAACGCCTCCTAAAAGAAAAAAAAAATTATTAAACTGTTTTTTTTTTATAATAATTATAATATAAATGAATCAAAGATAATACCAATAGTTCGTTAGATTTCCTGAACCCGGTGTACAATATCCGTTCATTACCCTTTCCGTACCTGTATTGAAATATATAATTCTAGGATTAGTTATATCACTAAGGAACGTCTTCTTACTGTAACATGTGAGATAAAATGAGGTGTCCTTTCATAATCATTATCAAACGATAGACGTCTACTGCTGGACATGGGTCTTGGCCAAAGATATGCAAACAGTAACGGCGATGGAAATAAGAGCAGCAGTGGTACCAACAATATTCCTTGCACGACACAGTAAAACATGAAAACTGTTCGTAAGATCAAATCTTTGTTTAACTGTTTTTAAACGACCTGCAGTAATAAATATGGAGTGCAACGAACTATGAAATGAAATTCTGCGATGCAAGTTTATAAAAACTTAGATCAATTAAGCTCTGAATTAAAATGCATAAGAATACTCACACTATTCCCAAATTGTTTATATTACCATAGACTAAATTATTTGCTTCTTTCTGTGGGAATGTGACAGCCGATTTGAGCATGCCCAGCGATGGCCTTATCAACGTGTGGCCGGGCAATATAGGTTCAGCTTCAGGCAAGTCTTCAACGTCTTTCGGGTAGTCGTATATGCCGTCGTACGATCCCAGTCTTCTCTGTCGTATTATTTTTTTTTTAAATACCACTTCCGATAACAACGCTAGTTAGGATATACAGCACTACATTGTGCTCGTCACCTCGCGACATATGTTAAGTCTCCTACTTAAGTAATTTCACTAGCTACAACACTTTATACTACAGTAAAGTTTGCTTAGCAGCAAGTATAGAAGCTGCGGTGGGACACGGTCTCCGGCTATAGATATACCAGCAGTAATATTAATAAAACAGGTGGACAACTTTATACTGTCAAGCAGTAGTGAGTCAATACAGTAAAATTACTTGAGTAAATTTTTTATTATATCAAACAGCGCAATACGAAGCATTGTGAACATTTTAACAGGACGTTTTACTTTAGATTTATCCGACTGGAGAACGTCTTGTCTTCCTCATCAGAATTTGCGATAGCTTGACCTCAAGTCCACTTGATATTAAGTGACAGTAAGGCCATAGATTCTGAAGCTTGTACAGAATACTTAATCTCTTATTAATATGACGGCCGGAATATGTAGCTTCGGAATCAAACCATGGTCTGTGTTATAAAGCAAGCCGCCATCCAATGGGCTGCAGAGGTAGTTCAAATTGTTATAGTTAATATTGTTAGTTAGTTTTGTCACACGCGTGGAAATTTAAATTGAGTTAAGCGTGTGTCGGGCAGGTTATAGAACCCTCACCGGTACAATGTAACTAAGTAATATACTTAAACGCAAAACTTGTTACAACAAAGAGAATACGCTCGCAGGCATGAATAACAATAGAAAATAGATTAAGTTGTGAAAAAAAAAACTTAACTAGACGTTCTAGAAAAGTTTTAACATCATTCATTACTTGTGAAAAGGACTAAGTGAAAACATTAAGGTTAGTATTATTTTATCTAAGGTAGGTCTGATGCTGGTGACCCTTTATATACAATCGCAGCTTCTATTACCTTCACTGATCAGTACTGTGCAAACTATATTGTGTTCGGGATTGAAGGACTTTGTAGCTGGTGAAGTTCTGTGGTAACGATACTTATGTAATCAAGGGGAACAATGTGGTGCTGTGTATCATCCTAACTAAAGCCAAACGCTCGCTCGTCACTGCGTCAAATTCTTCATATCCAATAATTTTACCTCTTCGGTTACTGCTCCCTGTCAACCAGTCTGATGCCTGTTTATCATCATGGTTGCATATAAAATGTAAATCTAATTTCCAATCAACCACTTGACTATCATTTAAATATATAATCAATCTGACAGTCTCGACAATGGTATAAACATTTCATATTTAGATATATATAGAGTGGCGCAAAAGTAATCCTCCTATCAGAAAATGCTTTTTTGGCTGTAATTTAAAAAAAAATGAAAAACTTTGATTCTTCTTGTGGATTATTTTTATTTGGTCTTTTAATTTTTTTACATCAAGGCAAAATTTATAGCATTTTCTGATAGGAGGATTACTTTTGCGCCACCCTATATATAAATAAATTAATTTACTTAAGCTTCTGCTATAAATTAACGGGATAGTTATGTCGTTAACTTTAAACGGAAAGTTTAATACGCCGTGAAAGGTTTCGTTTAAAGCTATTTGGAGCCTTTTTAACGGTCGCAAGTAGACGCGAATTTTTCCCTTCTGTAGCTAAAAGGATTCCCGGCGATGCTGTACCGGATTGAAAACTGTCGGCGCTTGCATTTCTATCCTACTTAACCGCTTAAGCTTTCGCAAATAATAGCTTCAGATTTAATATTAACTTACAAATTAGTATAATTTTTTATCTATATATTTTAAAATGAATAAATAGTTTATACGCTTATCGCTCGGAAATGTTTCGTTTCTCTCAAGTTCTATCTATTGTTAATCTTCACTTTCTTTTAAGTATATTTGTCAATCTCTTTATCCTCTAACAGCATTATCAATTATGTGATTAATTTACTATGAATTATAAACATAAAACTTAATAAAAAAAAACTATATGAATTAATTGTGTAAATTTTTCAGTATTTCCGCCGTCGTCAATAGTATACAAGGTTGGGAATTGCTGATTTAAATTGATGACTTTAACTTCTTGAATTCTATATATATCGTTAATGAGAATAACATTCTATGTAAAATAATATACATTATGTAAACGATGTAAATATTAAAAAGAATTATGTGTAAGAATTAATTTGAATATACAAACAGATACTTCAACTGAATGATAGATAGTGACAAGAGAAAATGGCTACATGCGTTGCGCATAGCAATGGAGTGCTACGTATTAAATTAAAAGCTTTTGTTATTGTGTTGATATTATAGACAGTAAAGTTTTTTTTTTATATAAAAGAGAGTAGATAGTATGTACTGTTATTTTCTTGAAAAATAAGATCAATTATATTTCAATCTCTAATAAAATATTACTTGCTTCACATATGTCCAAACTAACAATGAAAACTATAAGTTATTACATATTTTAGATAACAACTATAATAAATTTGTATATACTGGTTGTGAGTAAAATGTTGTATGATTTAAAATGTATTAAAGTCCTTATACAACATCCAACGCCTGTGAGCGCAAACAATCATAAATTCAGCCCGACAAACTTGTATTACGTGGTGCAGTAGATAACGCAAACTGAGAAATTTCCATATTGCGGCGAGAAAGCTTCCGGGCACACAACGGGCCCCCGCAATACTTTGAACTTTGTTCGTATAACGTCACTTGTGCGAAACTTGATGCATCCGAGGACTAGGTTATGTATTTAATCATCCGTTTCCGCAGAGAAAAGTTCACGAGTACGCAGAATATGGTTTAAATATTCCTCTAAGACAATTCGTACTTAAACTTATTTTCATGGAGCAAAATTTAAAGAAGTCATTTAAAAACTGTATGTTATTGCATTTTATAATAATGGTTAAGAAATTTAAGTTTTCTTAAATCCAACTTATATAATATTAATTAAATAATTTACTTTCGATGTAAGATGATCTTAATAAGTCCAATTTTGGCTGAACTGTACTTTAGAAATATACAAAATAAAGTTAATTTAAATCAATACAAAAAACGATCAGACCTTTAATTGTGTTTAGTAACAAACTTAAATTAGCTTTATCCTTTAAATTATTACAATTATTTTATTAATAATTATTTAAAGTTAATAGTTATTCTCTAAATAATACCAATTGTAAGGTCTTTTTGTTTCAAGGATTGTAGAATATTGACAATATTATGACTACCTTGGGAAATGCTGAAAATAGATCTGTCTGGAAGCACTTGATTAACATTTCAGTAAAGCTATTTTAAGACATAACCTTCAGTAACGAAGAGCTCGGAAGAGTAGGAGACTGTAATAACGTATGTCTGTTGAATGTTATAAAGATAAGAATAAACTTTTTTGAAAAAAGTTTGGAATATTTTTAATAAAAGAAACCATGATACTATTAGGACGTTGGACTGATACACCTGCCCTTAACAATGTGGCGCTATTCGAGACTATATACACTGCACCTCACTTTGCTTGTCTTAACACTTAAGGCGTTTAGTATCGTTACCCCAGTAACTTCACTAGCTACATTATCATAAAGTACAAGTAGTTGAAACACAGTAAATTTTCCATACTACTGTCATTAGTAAGTACCTATTACCCCAGTACTTAATAATTTAAATACTAGGTTAATAGGTATCATCCCATCTCATGTTTAGATATAAATCTCCAAGTCGTTTTTTATTTCGATCATTAAATTATTTTTTTAATAATTACCAATTAACGAACGTTACTTTAATACTTATTTTATATATCTAAAATGATTTTACGAATTTCCAAGTTATCACTTAAAAACTAGATTATATATCTAAAGGCGGGTAAAGGTCCCGACCCCTGTCACGTTTTGAAGCTTATTTCTTTACGAAAATAGGTTAATTCCCATCACTGTCTCCCACTAATTTTATTAAGTGACAGTTTTGCCACAGTAATATTACCTTAAGAATCCGCAAAAACCTGTCAATGGTGAAGGCTTCGTTTTGGAAAGATGACATGCTAGTGCCCTGAAAGGAATTTAAAGACTTATTGGCCCGCTACTGTATATTTATCATCATAGTTTCGTATCATAGCATCACATCACTATAAAAAGTTATCCCTCTCTTTGTTTTAACTAATATAAAAAACGGCTCGATTAAATTCAGGGTTATAATGGCAGCTGGCGATGTATGAAATAACAAATATAATAAAAAAATATTTAGGTTTTGATATCAGATTTCATAATAATTTTTACTGGCAATAGTTTTGTGATTATTTTGAATTTTTCTTCTGGCAACGAAATATAGATGACTATACACTGACGGATCTTTAAGGTTAAGCAATCTACACAAAGAAAATAATGTTCTTTTAAAACAAGTATTATTCAGTGACTATAAAAAAAAATTAAGAGAGAATTAATTACCGTAATCGCAAATATTAACAATAGACGCCGATACATTATAATAATTTTAATTCGCCGAGTTCATATTAAGTAGTAAAGAAGTTTTTCATTAAAGCGACGTCGGATATTCTAGGGCTGTATATTCAAAATGCATACCGTGAAATGAAAATAAAAAAAGAAATGAGAAAATTAAATTGAAAACCAATGGGCATAAAGCAAATTTATGTTTTTTTTTTTTCATTATATAATATAAAGGAAAGTGGTGGTAAGTCTCTGTTGTCAAAAACCGTCTAGGTAGGTACCACCGCAAATCCTATTTCTGCTGTTACAGTAGTATGCAAACATTACCGTATTCCGGTTTCGAGGATGTTGTAACTAGTGAAATTACTGAGGTATCGAGACTTCATATCTTATGTCTAAAGACGACTATATCGTTACTATGGTATTTTTATTGGCAAACGTAGCATATACCATTTGATAAACTTCTTGATCGAAAGTTCAATTTGATCAGTTTCACTTTCTAAACGGTATATACCGTGTACCGGTTGATGCTGTAACCAGGGATATTACTGGGATAACGAGATTTGATACCTTATGACGATGTTTCTCAAAACAACCATCAAGTAAACCTTCTGCTCGTCTCCTTACTGTTTATATAGAAACAGACTCGATGAAAATTTTTTAAGAATAGAAAATGTTACCAGAACATAATTACTTAACTGTTTAAATGTTATTTAACTTAGTAATAATATTACTTCTTTTTCCTTTCTCCTCTGTATTTTTTTTATGGTGTAACACGAATTTATTTCAGCGATACGTTTTACACTATCGCTAAAATTGTCATTGATAGATGGTTCTGGAATTTGTCTCGAAAAATTGGTCCATTCACTACACAGAGATCATAACTTTCATCTACTATAGAACAGACTGAAGAGAGAAAATAATTATATTAAATAAAATGTTAGAATTCACTTAAATAATATTTTTTTGTATAAATTATATTTTCTATATATAAATGAATCGTTCCGGAAACAATTGTCGTATTCCCTTTGAGCTGTGCATGCCTTATCTACATCGCCGCCTGAGCAACTCCACTCATCGGTGAATCAATTGAAGGTCATTTTCGAGCATTCTAGCTAATATGTTTACATTACAAAGTCTATTTTTTTTTCTATGAAAATAAAAAAAATATATAGTGAGCGACAAAACAAATAAAAGATACATTTCAAAAAATTATTTTTTATTGATATAAATATAAAAAAATACTCATGAGGTAAGATAAATGCTAGACAATACATTTTTGGAATGAGTTTCGTCTTTGGCATAATTATAATACAAATTATGGTTAGATGATGGGCGGCTTGACTTTCTTTGCAAAACTGCCCATTACATTTCCTGGGGGGTAGTAATTAGCTACCACATATACTTGACCTTCTTTTGATTTCGCGACACCGACACCCAGCTCTTTGCTATCCTCCCAAATAACTTGGGAGAAATGGCCCGACTTCAAATCACTTGGCTCTCTACCGAAAGCGTGTAAACTTATCTCATTATACCATTTATTTACAGGATCACGACCGTATACATTAAAATTGGGATCAGAGGACCACGCGTAAAATATATTTTCACCATATTCATTCTGGTCCCTGTGCTCCACTTTATCCATTTTGACAAGTTTCTTAGCCCACTCCTCAGCATATTTACAAAGTTTCCTATTCAGCGCAAGTGGAGGAACGCCGTGTTTTCTGCGGTAGTCGTTATGAGCTCTCAAAAATTCATCTTCAAATTTTTCATCGGTTATTGAGGTCGATCTAAATTTTGTGACTAAATCTGATAAGTTTTTGCTACTTCTTTGGCTCGGTGATGGTGGACCCACATTGCTTTGTTCGTGATAGGAGTTGGAATTTCGGTAGCTTGATTTGAATTGTAATGCTCCCGGTGGTAAAACATTTTTCACGAACTGCCCACTGTAGTTTCCCGGAGGGTAGTAGTTGGCAACAACGTACAATTTGCCTGATTTACTTTTGGCGCTCCCAATTCCCAACTCTCGTGTGTCTTTCCAAACAATTTGTGTGAAATGTCCGCATGTCAGTACTTCTGGTTCCCTTCCGAATGAATATTGATTGATTTCATTATACCATTTGTCTACAAAATCGCTTGCTTTGATTTTTACGTTAGGATCTGGCGACCAACCGCAGTATACGTTTTCTCCGTAAGTTTTGTTTAGACTATACGACATAGCATCTTGTTTTGCCAACTCTTCAGCCCATTTCTGACTTATTTTATTTATACTTTTATTAATAACTAGCGCTGGTGCACCATGCTCTCGTCGGTACTCGTTGTGTATATCTAATGCATCATTTTCAAATTCACTTGTCTTGGACCCAAAAAGTTTGCTCTGAAATAATAAAAAAATAACACGTTTTCATTTCAAACTCGAAGATATACTAATCAGAGTATTTTGTAGGCCTATAACAAAAGCATTTTTATATTTTATACAGTGACTATGTTACATCTCAGAAATTGGCATTATATATATAGGTCTTGAAGAAATGGTTTTGAACTGGTAACCAATGGAGTATAAACAAAAAAACTCCTTTTCCGTTACGGCGGTTCGCTTATGGAACTCTACCGAACCATATTCGTTTCGCCAAATCTCTATTTTCTTTCAAAAGACGTTTAAGTAACTACTATCATAAAGTTTAAATTATGCATTCTGTCTAACTGTGCTATTGCTTGCATCTGTCATCAAGTGTTGTAGTTTTTAATTATTTAGTACACCACTATCTTTTCTTTGCTTTTAGTTCACGTTTTGTTTTCTAATGGGTTGTCCGGAAGAAATTGCTTTTTGAGCAATAAGACCGCTCATTGTATATTTATGCATTTATATAATATATTCCATATCTTGTATCTGGTGTACAACAAAGGATAAATAAATAAATTAATATTTGACTAATATTGCATAGTAAATAATAACTTTAAATAAAATATAAAAAGGTTGTTTTCTATCCAATATTTATTAAGCTATTATTAAAGCTTTAAATTCAATATGAAGTAATTTTCTAGAAACTGCTTTTTTATTCGTATATGATGACTTTAGTTTAGATATATGAAAGGTATTTTCAGTCCAACCTATTGATTCAAATCTCAAATCTTTTATCTATGAAACTATTTGAAATTGTTAATTATTTCAAATCTAAGATTACAAATTAACTCATGTACTTTTTCTTATCAAACACTGATTACTTTTGACTCATGCCGGTCATTAGGAAACGCGATTAGAGCATTTCACGTTTCTTGTGTGAGTAATTGTTACTATGATACGTAGTTGTTATTTCCTGATATTATAACCATGAAAATCAAGAACATTCGTAATATAATTACATGTAAATCGCTTTAAATTTATCTCTCAGAATCCTTCTTACGTCATTCTTATAAAACGGGGAATCATTTGATCAGTTATGGGAAATGTATAAATCAGTCAAATGAGGGTGAAAATTTATTGCAGTGAAATTTTGTTTCGGTATGGTCTTAATTTGATTTTATGAAACGAAAAATGTAACGAAAAAAGACAACTTTATATGTATTCATGGGATTAGTCTGTAAGAGAATGAGATAAACCGCGTTTCTATGTAGTTTTTCTATCCCAACGCTTCATCGTCTCCATGTCTTCTGGGTGGTACAGTTCGTATGCTGCCCACTGCCTACTCTATTGTTGTATGCCGTAATTGAACAGGTCAACCCAGCCATTAGAAAAATAATTAATAAAACTTTTTTTATAGCGCATCGAAAAATTTCTGTCTTTACCATAAACTTATCTCTAGTTCTCTTTCTCTCTATATATATCACCTGCATAATTTCTTTATCTCATTCTCTTACAGATTAACCAGAATACAAAGATTCGAACCTATTGCGCGTGAACTCAAATTTTTTTTATAAACTATTACGTTGGAATTCTACCTCCCATGGTCTATATGTGATCATAAACCAAGTAACTGTCATACAGGATAACAGCACAGTCACTATACTGTTTAGAAGTTAAACTAAGAGCTGTATTACCTCAAATCTGGAAGGGTCTCTTAAGATATGGTGACGGACGGTGAAGAACCTTTAAAATATTTATTTGGTAGTACATCCCCGTGACTTGATGTTTTAAAAGCAATGAACTTAAGCCGGGTTCCGACTAATTTGGGAATTAAATAAATAAACACATCAATCGGAACTTCAAACCAAAGCCAAATAAAGTCAACTAAAACGTATTAAAACTTTCTGTATCTAATTTTCCTAAGGCTATTTACTCGGATATACTTCGCTAAAACATTTTCGTTTGCTTCCCACTCACTTTCCATCTGCCTACACGTTTTAAACTAACACTAAGATTCTGTTTGTATAAGTGTCCCACGAGTGAATCTCAAATATCGCCTTCGCTTCATCTCGGCGGAGGTGGAGATTTTAGGTTTTAATATGAAAAATAATACTTGAAGCCATAACTAGTAATTCTGATAGTATCATTAATCAATGTAATAAATGTTGCTATTACATTAATGATCAATTTCTTCACAAAGTCTTTATCAATAACTAAGACTTTATCAATATATAAAACTGGAAAAGATCATAGATATAAGAAAAATTATTAAACAAGTTCAATCCTTCCTTCCTTCCTGTTCAGTTACTGTTAACATCTCAAGGTTTACAGTTTTTCTTTATCTTTTCGGGAATAATATCTAGGTACTCACTTCCTACAGAAAAATAGTTTTCTAATTACTAGTAAGATATTTCAATAATGAATAGTTTGTTGGTTAGTTAAATTTGAAATTGTTCAAAATTTATATTTTTGTTAATAATTTTTATGCTGTTAGTCTTTCTAGCGAATTTTACAGCTTCATAGGATTCAGATCTCAAATATAAAAATAGATATATAAATATATTTTCTAAAAGAGGAGAGAAGGATCAGAGAGTTCAAGATGCGGAAAAGGTTTAAGTTTTCGATAGTTGTATAAGTGGAAGAGAGAAAAGTAAATTATAAATACTATATATCTATAAATAGAAGAAAATTTAAAAGTAATTTTGAAATATACTTTAATCGAAATATTTATTTACGGCGTTATGTAAATAAGAATGTCCTTGGTCCTACAAAATAAATCAACGTAGAACTGAGCAACCTTTAAGGCTGCGGGTGAAAATCAACGAAAATGTAGGTAGACGTTTGGGTCAGAGATAACTTAGCTATAATTTATGTTTATAAAATAAGGACATATATCCTATTTTGGGAACTGAAGTGGGTAACTTGAAATTATCAAAAGGTTCAACCGGTATAACATTTCGATCCCTAAACACATGATATTTATTTTATACGATCCGAAATTCATATCTAGTCTAGGCAGGGATTACAGACTTATCCCACGCCTTGTCTGCTATGTGTTGTATTTAAATTGATGTAATACTTTAACACATTTAATATTACGAAGGTAATAATATATATATATATATTACACGTAATTAAATTAAAGAAGTGTGGTTCAATTCCACTGAACTTAAACTGAATGAACTTGATCTTCGTTTGAATTTAAATATAGTGAGGGAACAGATTGTTCTTAGAACAGCTTTTGTAAGGATGTGACACACGAAGAATCGCCACTGAACAGTTTTATATATGCCGATACATCTCTTTCTTCCTGTAAATAACTTTGTCAATGTCGTCTCGACTCCTTTTTGATAACCTGTCTAATATGCACATATATAATATAACGCAGAGAATAAAAATAGCTCACAAGAAACTATTTATCACAAAGGAATCTAGACTCCCAGCATTAAGAAAATTACCTAAAGAAAGTAAGATATGTATGTATGCATATATAAAAGTGGTAAAGTGCAATGTCATATTTCTATGAAAGTTGTTCTAGGAGAATACTCGGTTTCCTCGCTATGATTTCCTTAATCAGAAGTTCAAGTTCAGTAAGGATTGATTCTACACTTTTTAGAGTCGTATAGATCCTATAGATCAAAAATAGTGTAAATTCACTGGTATCTATGGAGAAAGTTTAGATAGGTAGAAAAAAATATTTATAACTAAACAAATAACCAAAGATCAATACACGTTTTGAGATTTTGATGAAAAAAAAAATTGAGTGCCGATGTGGTACACCATCGATCGCTTGACCTGAAAACGCTTTAGCTCATATCTCGTCTACGTAACCATAATCATCATCACAAAAATATTGTAGGTGTAATATATAAGTAAAGACTTGAAACATTGATAACTAGTACTTAGTAAGTTTCTGAGTTTTGCTTCATATCTTAGAAGCTATTTGTTCGCTCAAAGACACTACCAAGAAGGAAACTGATGAAAGTCATCAAATTTTTTTATAAATATTTAGGTGATTTTTACCTAAGTAGAGACACCACAAGATCTTCGAAGCTATTAGACGTAAACACTGAAAATTTGGAAGAGACATTGCTTCTTCCATTTAGAGGTCAACTAAAAATGAATTATACAATATTCATTCCCCAGCGGTGGTGGGTGTTGCATCCAGCAAAGTGGTCGGAAAGCAGCTTGTTTTTTATACACAAAAAATTCAATTGACTTGATCCGTAGATGATTCGTATTCATAAAGAAATGTATGCCAGTATGTTGACGACTGAAGACAGCGATGCTGTCCTGACGATTCTAGAAAGCCCAACCATTAATTATACTCCACCACATGTGGCCAAGGAATCGTACTAGTGACCTCTGTGTTACATATCAAGCAGAAAGCCGCTGCGTCACCGAGGCGGTTCCTTTTAAAGATGGCAAATTCAAAATTAGTCTACGGACCCGAGAATTTGTAAAGAAATGGTGGATTTTATAGGTGGTAGGGTTTTATTGCCGGAAATCGTACAGGTAGGTATAATCGAAGCGCCTGTCCTGCCGAAAAACAGTAGTATCCAAATTATACTATAATCTACTTTGAAGTGCATAGTATCTAGTGAATTCATTGTAGTCACGATATTCAACATTTTATATAGGGCGGTGAGCATAATTTGTTGTAGTGTTAATCATCCTAACCAGCGCCACATTTTTAAGACCCGGCATTTCACTTGCCATCAGGTGAATGTAAGGTTTCCTTAATTAAAGTGTTAACTATGTAATCTTTGAATATGTCCTCGTAAGATATTAACAGTAGACTCCTTTACATGTCTTCATCAAAAATAGGATGGAACTTTGTCTATTTATTGTTAGTCTTGTTAAAAATTTAGTATACGTTGAAAATATTCATATAAACAACATTATTATTCTACTTACATTATTAAAACACATTAAGAAACTAACCTTAAAATGTTTAAGACACAGTAGTTACATTTAAGTTTTACTTTAGTTTGTTTAATTTCAATTAATCTATATACATATATTTAATAAGAGATTTCCATCTATGTAAAGACTCATCATGATATCTCGGGAACCGTGAGGCTTACAGACTTGAAATTTTGTAGGAATATTCCTTTTGCCAAATATACATCATCTAAGAACGAATTTTACAAGATTCTTCTATTTTATAATATTCACTTCCCATTGAATAAAGAAAACTAATAAAAAGGATCACAAAACCTCATTGATAATAAAGAATATGTTAAAGGAGTCGTTTTCTTTCTTTCCAACATTTTGCTTTCCGGTTATTATTAATATTTGTAAACGAACAGTAATAAGTATTAAAATAATATTCACCATTTTGTCCCACGCTCCCACTGTCCGGTCCAATAAAAGAGTAATAAAAAAAATTAAACGCAACACACGCGCCCTTTAGCCGTCACGTCGCCTGGGTTCCTGGCCAATTTGTGTGTCCCACTTTTGAATTATTATCCTTGCGTCCGTCTGTGCGAATGCCGTTGCCATTATGAAATTTAGCCGCGTTATCACCATTTCTGGCCCTCCCACTTCATTCTGATAAGTAACGGAATGAGCGAAAACTGCGCTTGTACGATTGCTGGACGGGTTTCCACAATAAAACTGCGCCACAGAACTACGAACGCGGCGGCCGCAGAGCTGGTAACTTGAACAGTGAGACTATTTACTTAATTAATCTTAGACAATTAAATGCACATTTTGCTAACACAGTCGTTATTAAAGCAATGAACGTTGAACACGATGAAAAAGGCAACATAAAAAAAAAACGTAAGAGTCACGAAAATGCGATAGAACACGAAGCAAAAGCGTACTTAACGAGCTGATGCTGTAAGTTCCATTTGAGTTATTTAAGCGATGAGAGGCAGTTAGCTTGTTCACGCCGGACCCGCGGACCGTAACGTTACCAGGAAATGACGAAAAATTTAATCTTTTGTTGAAAATGTTTTGTAGCTTCCACGAGCGGCTACACTGATTTTAATTTATGTTAGGGCTAAGAGGGAAAATACGTATAAAGGTTCATGTAAACTAGATGAAAAGATAAAGGAAAACTCTTTCGCAGTGCAAGCAGCAAGAATCTGGAAATCTTTGCCCGATGATATTTGGAGAGCTCCAAATAAAAAAGATTTTAGGAAACTTGTAAGAATATTATCCGCGCACACACGACAAGTTCCTCGTTATATTTTATATATATGTACTAGCTGTTCCCCGCCCACTTTGCTGGCTATAACACCTTCGCATACCCTTCGGGAGCAATATTTCGTGAAATCTATTCTTAGCTGATCTATTCTCGGTAAAAGGAATATTCCTATCAAATATCAAGTCTCTTAGCTTACTATATGTACACCGTAATGTCCATTTCCTTTACAAGTTCAGAATGTTCCTCCTCCCCTACCACAGCACTTCCCCACTTTATAAGTGACTAATAAATGCCAATAGGCATTAAGTCCGTCTGTTGTAACCTATTTTTAGGTTAGGTTAATTTTCCAAAATATGGAAAAAAAATTGTGTCTGATACATTTTTTTATTTTACATTTAATACTAAGCGACGAGAGGAGCATTGTAATTTAATAAGTGACGCTCATAACGTTATAGATGGGGCACTAATGAAGTGAACTGATGAAGACAAAGCGGCAGGAGATGTCCCTGTTTATAACTGTGCGAAAGAAGATGATTTAGAGGAACGGAGGCTTAGTCATCACAACTATTTGAAGACTAATACCAATACAGACTGAAACGATGGAGGAGATAACGTTCTACTCGTATCCGTCGCCTTGAGATTAAAGAAATATCTTCGTTATAATATAATCACTTTAATCTGGAATATATTAATGTTTACTTACTAATGTTGGTCATCAGAAATGGATACTTTAGACCTTCAGCAATGCATGCTTTAGTGTGTGTGTGCATTTAGACACAGTAGTCAGTATATGATTGACACTATAACCGATATCCATTTAAAATACATTAGGTCCGTTAACCCAAATTATCTGATCAATTTGCTTCAAAAAACAAATCTGGGTAATTCATTATATAACTATCAATAGTATAAACTTATATACGATCTATGTACAGCAGTAGACGTCTACCAGCTGATGATGATGATAAACGAATAGTAGTAGTAAATATTCTTACGTTGATATATATTTATTTATTCATAAAAAAACATTAATTTATCTCGTTTAAAGGACTGCTTAAATACGACAATTATAATATACATATATATATTTATTAATTATTATTTACAGTAGATTATATAACTAAATAAGTGCTAGTTAAAGTATTTATACATCATGTTAAAAAGGTCGCGTGAAAAACAGTCTCAGTTAGCTTAGTATTATTATAGTTAAATATATACAGTTATACTAAATGTAGAGTTCATAATATATATTTTAAATCCTATAATATTTAAGAAGAAATTTAAGGATGAATAAAGGATTTAAATATATTATAAAACACAAAAGATATTTGATTATCCCGTTTCAGACAATGTTTATTGTCTGAAACGGGATAATCAAATATCAGCCATCCTTCTTATTTAACTTGAAGGTTTTCCTAAATATACAGAATTCATCTTACTTTTCATTACTCTATACTTTAATAAATCATAATTTGTTTATCTGTTATTGTTTTTCTAAATTTTAATTATGAAAAGAAAGGAATAAAGAATAGACAATGAAATACGCCTTCTCTATAGTTTTTCTACTCTGCGCCTTTTATCACCGACTCGATAAGAAATTTAGATACGGCAAGATTATAACTTAGACGATAAGCTCACGCTCACAAAGTTATAGCTGAATGTATACACCGGCACAAGTGGCATTCAAAAACTTGCTCGTTCCGGTTTGAAGGGCGCCGTAGCTAGTGAAATTACTGAGGTAACGTGATATAAAATTATATGTTTCAAGGTGACGAGCATAATGTGGCGCAGTTATACCATATTAGCTAGAGTATTTAAGCGAACGATTTTTGCATCTCGTGGCTTCATGAAATTGTTCTCCTAATAGAGTTAGAGAGAGAAAGAGATAGCAACATTATAAAGCAATATTTTCAATGTAATCTATATATTGTAATGTATTGATACATCAAGAGATCTCTAAAATTATTACGCGTAAACACTCAAAATTTGGAAGATTGAATTTTGTAAAATTCTTTCCCCAAAGAGAGTTTCGGGGATGTTTATAATGGGAGGAGGCCCGATGAGGGGCAGGTTGCCGCCGGGCTGGAATATTTCTGACTAATTACGGGTCTAAATTTCACATCTAACTCATATATGATAACAACATAAAAAAAAAATTCTGTATAAACAATACAACTTGTTAAGGGTTCATCTACCATCGAATAAGAGTCGTTGATTATCAGTTCTTAGGTTTCTTTTGAATCTACTTTCTCTGAAATACTTTACGTTCGTTTTATTTATTAACTAATACTATTTATTTTTTTTACTTCTTTTTTTTATCTTTCCCTTTTCTCTTTATTTTCTATTACTTTCCATATGTTATTAATTATTTACTTCTACGTTTAGTTCCAATTTACTGGTGGTAGGTCTCTCATGCCGGAGACCGTCTAGGTAGGTACCACGATTGCTCCTATTTCTGCCGCAAAGGGTAGAGTGCGATCATTACTGTGTTCCCATTTGAAGGCGCTGTGGCTAGTGAAATTACTGGGGTAACGGGACTCAACATTTTACTTCCCAAACGACGAGCGCAATGTGGTGGAATATATATCATCCTAACTAGCGCCACGTTATTAAGGGTAGGCGTATCATTTATCAGTTGAACATCCCGCTCGCGTCGTCGTTTAATTGAATTAAAAAAAATATTCATAAACAATATCTCTCTCGTGGACAATGATTAAAATGTGACCGTTATTTACTTAATATTAAAGTTATTTTACTTAAAATCTTTACAAGTTTATCTCAATATGACGTATGTACGTAAATATTGTTACATTATCCTTAAACGTAACTTGTTTTTAGCTGACAATAAGGAACCTTAACTTCCTCTGTCGCGTACAATTTATCACTTAGAAACGAAGTAAATACTACACTTGATGTTAAGGGACACGGGACGCGAATGATGAGGAATGCTCAATCAGAATACTCTATTTTTCATATGTCAGCCGGAAGTCCAGAAAACTAGCTCCCTACTATAATCTTAGTTGGAGCTACAAATCTTATATATTTATATTTTAGATTCTTTTTAAGGTATAATTTGATATTGTCCTATATTTTATCTAAGTTTATAGTCAAATATAACTGAAGCAAGTTTAAGGCAAAGATCAAATATCTAACTAATATACGGGTACATATAAAACATGTGAATTACATTTGACAGTCTATCAAATGCCAAATATCAAGTTACAGAAACGTAACTTATTATCATTGATATGTAAACATTATCTAGAAAGTGAAAATGTCTAAATTTATCTCCTACATAAAGCGATGAGAATGGTATTCACTACAGAAGAGGAAACTTAAATTTACTTATACGTAGTAATATTTATAATAAATGCATGTTTATCATAATAATATATAATTATATCATTTGTTGGTTAACCTTACAAGGTTAACCAACAAACAAAATTTTAACTGGTTAAGTATTAAATAAAACAAAAATACTTACGATAAAACTACATCGCGGTAATATGCAAAGTGCTGTCATTTTAGGTCTTTGTGATTTTATATTTCAACTAATTCACGATTTTTTTTCTATCATCACTGTTCCGTGGCACAGTACACTCTCCGGTCGAAGTATCTTCGCATTGGCCGACGGTTTAATCCGAGATAAGTGACAACTTGTTGCGCGGTACAAGTGACAAGCTGCTGGCGGTGGTCGACGAATCTTCAAAAACGCACCGAGTAAACGATTGCAGTAGTTTTACTTTGTAGTCATATAAAATAAACTAGCAATGGAATGAGTTGCATAATTTAATTATGATTGCAATGTATCGTACCACATTTTGTATTGTTACACATTTGATGCCTTTTCTGAAGTGAGGTTCCTACTCTTTTATGAAATTAGTTACAAAAGTTACAAAGTTGCGTGATGTACACGGCGCCGTGTATCGACCCTCATACGACACTTTGTAATCAGCGCTGAATGGCTTAATAGGATAAATTGAACTAATTTAGTCTCTAAATATAAATTAAGAATTTGGATAATTAAATAAACAATGTCTTTTCTTGTAGCTTGTATAACATAATTTAACTTGGCCCCCAAAATCCCCCGATGTTTGCTGAACTGATAACAAAAGGAATTTACAGTATTTAAGGTAATTGCGGTTGGAAATGTGAAGGAAACAGATTTCTTGATTCTATCATTAAAAATTACTTGAATCAAGCATTGCACGCCCATCGATCGGTTGAGGTGTTGAGGATGATGATGAAGGCAACGACGACGACGATGATGATGATGGAAGAGACGACGACGAAGATAATGATTATGAATATAAAAGCTGATTGTCGATAGAAAATTGATTCTATGCTATAGAGCAATTCAAGAAAAGTAACAATCTAAAGATTCCTAAGTAAAATTATATGACATACCTTCATTTCTATTTAAAGAGGCAGAAATTCATACTGTAATAAATAACACCTGCCTGACCCATAACCTGGTCATGACGATGTGGTTATGTTGTTAACACTGCACCACATTACGCTCAAAGCTATAAAAAATTATCTTAATAGTACACATAAAGATAAGCCCAAGAGAAGTCTTTATTCTTTAAAAAATACCTAATACTTGTAATAGAGTATAACAGTCTGGTACGTATTACAGGAGTATAAGATTATTATCTACGTTTACATCCATTTCGTCTCCGGATCTCCTTGCGCGATTAAATCTGTAATGAGGAGATCCTTAAAGGAACTAATGTCAATGATATACTCTGGAGAATTGCTAGCCTTAAGAAGATCGTTTGATTTAAAATAGACAACGTATTGTTTTCTTTTCTTTTCAGAATTGTTGTTATTTCTTTATCTGTTTATTGATTGTTCACTTTATTTCTATTATATTAACCTCTCTGTGATATATGTTCGTTCATCTTTACTACATTATTATTCTGCACTTTTTATTAAACGTCTTTAAAGTTATTATTCAACTCATTATTTATCAATTTCATCTGCTCGTTCTTAGTTTCCGTAACAATGAATATCTTATCTATGATAGGTTACAGATCTTCTATCAAAATTTACTTTATACATCTATTTTTAGGTTATTATTTTGTACACTTTTTATTAATTTATTATCTATTTATATTAGTTTTCTACAATTTAAGTATATGTTGTCAGCGTAGAGTAGTTTTGTCGCGGGGTCCATTTGAAGGTTTTTGTGTAAGGTTTATGTAGTATTTCGATTGATGATGATGACGTCATAATTGTAGATAAATTAGAAATGTATTTAACAACAATTATAAAACCAGTCAATTAAGAATATTTCTATGATTATCATAAATTATATGATAAATTAAATAATATAATTTAAGCGTGTGAATTGCTCCAGTTTATTGCGAACGTTATTTTTGTTCATAACACATGTCTACTTGTTTAACCACAAAACGAATAGCGACGTATAAAGCATATTTTCCTTAGTTCGCTATTATAACATTAAACGCTAAGTAATAAGGTTTAATTTCTTTTAAAGTTCCAATGGACTTAACGCGTTTTGTAACTGAGACTGTTTTTTTCTTTCATCTACATTAGCGCAATGTATGAACAAAGATTTTGATTTAAGTCAAGCTCAATGACTCATAAAGGTCGTTGATGATCGAAACAGATAAATCAGAGAGAAGAATGACGATATTGTTTTTTTTTTTTTTGGAAGTTCTCGATGTCTTCCTCATTTCATCCAGAATAAAGGTTAGACCCACTATATACGTCCAATCGCTTCATTGTGAATTTAGACAAGATTGTCAGGTTAGACCATTGTAAAATAACCATCCAAGCACCATTTATCTAACTTATGTTATTTAACTCTCTAGTCAATATTTCTACTTCTAATGATTGCGAATAAATTCTAAAAGAAAAACTGTACTTGGCTCTTAAATAAAGTTTTTAAGATAAACTATAAAAAAAATGTAAAAGAGCACTTTATTCTCATCAAGCTTGAAACTTGAAGTCATGAGAGCGATTATCGCGAACCGCATGAGTGGAGAAAGAGAGAAAATTTAAGTTTTTTTTTTGTTTTATACAATTAAAGATCGCTGTAGTCATTTGAAATTTAAATAAACGTGAATAAAATGCTTTGCTTGCGAAAGCGTGCGATGGTTTATTCAGAAGGCAATAAAAACGCGAAAGAAGAGAGAATAAGATCGCGACTCTCATTTTTCTTTTTCTCCCCATTGTTCCCGTGTATTATTTTCCAGTTCCCTTTTAAGTGAAACATTTTCTGGTTTCTTTTTTTTTTTCAACTGTCTTAAGTTTTGTTATGAAATGATCTTTAGATTAATAAATGGGTTTTACATTGCGTTATATTAATACTAGTAAAAGCTCGGCAGTCAACAGAATTGGCTGTTGTTTTAGTTACATTAAAATCTTCTAATTATTATCAATGTTTAATTGTTGTGCAAATTAAATTTAATAATGATAATTGCGTGCATGGTATCAGTGTATATGGACTATTTGAATTCCGCGCCAACTTCACTCCATTAGCTGTCACCGTTACCCAACAAAACAATAAGCTATCGGCGACCAACTGACACATATTTAAGCTGCATATGAATAAGATGATAATGAATATTACTATTACTATTATCATTTTAACGTGTTCAAATATATACACAGCGGCAGATAAAACATTATTGAAAGTCATAACAGTAGTACTGTAATTATTTTAAGTTGACGAGCGCGACGTGTGTGTAAACATCCTAAAGAATATTTGTTATAAGTAATTACTGGTGGTAGGTCTCTGTTGCGGGAGTTGATACCAAAGGAGTAGCATCATGACTGTTCAGGGTTGAATGGCGTTATAGCTAGTGAAATTACTGAGGTGATGAGACTTAACATATGTCTGTATGCGACTAGTACAATGTGTTGTTGTGTATATCATCCTAACTAGTGCCACGTTGTTATGAGCAGGCGGTTTATTTATTATCAGGTGAACGTCTCGCTGGTGTCGTCACTTCGAAGAATAAAAAAAAAATATTGGAAGTTGTGACGGCATTAGTGTGTCATTCTCTTACAGCGCCTAGATTAGTGTTGTTGTGTAAACATCCTATCGCTTTATTATTAGCAGACTTGTCTGACGATCCGTCGGATAAGGTACGAATAAACGATGTCACGGGAAACGTATTAAAGATCTAGTGTCTAAGGATCTCTATTGAAAATTCGACGGGTGACCTTGTCGCGTACAAGTGGCTACAAGATTGAAGCGAGAAAAAAAAGGGAAACTGAACAAAAGTTTCCCCGAATAGAGCGAGGCCTTTGAGAATATAATTAATTTCAGTCAGACAGTGGTTTGTCGGGCGTTCGTCTGTCTGTCCGCAATAGGCGTCAGATTGAAAGAGGTACAATATCTATATAGGATATTATGTAGTGTAGAAAGAAAAGTATTATTTTATATCCAATTTAGTTCATATATAGGGTGGCGCAAAAGTAATTGCGTAATCGGAAGGTTATTTTTGGCTGTAATTTAAAAAAAAATATGAAAAACTTTGATTATTCTTGTGGATTATTTTTATTTGGTCTTTTAATTTTTTTACATCAAGGCAAAATTTATAGCATTTTCTGATAGGAGGATTACTTTTGCGCCACCCTATATAATATCAATTAACACTTTTCCTATCATATTTTCCAACAATCACATATCACTCCTTAATGACGTTCGTAAGTAGTTTTGTCTGTTTGATGTTAACATTCAGAGGTCAAGATTGTTTAGATTTAATTTGTTCTTATTGGTTATAAGGGTTGATGAGTAAGTAGTCGTAAAGAGGAGGATGATAATGAGAAAAGAGATGAGGTAGCGGAATAGAAGGAAAAATAAATATTAACATGATAAAAATACTCTTTTTGTCTTTATAATAAGGACAAAACCTTTACTCTTAAAATTCGCTTATATGAGGAAG
This sequence comes from Ornithoptera alexandrae, assembly GCA_029030555.1. Lineage (NCBI taxonomy): Eukaryota > Metazoa > Arthropoda > Insecta > Lepidoptera > Papilionidae > Ornithoptera > Ornithoptera alexandrae. The sequence continues at coordinate 2,861,559 of JARDVY010000023.1, read as the reverse complement.
GTGAAAAGGATTTTTATAATTTGTTTTGTGGAAACGAGGGTGAGAAGGGAGATTTGCGAAAAAAAAGAAGTTCTGCATTAAGAGGAAGAGGTAAACGAATCCTCATCAACCTTCGTTGTGTTCATAACAACAACACATTGCGCTCGACGCCTTAGACACCATTACCGTAGAAATTTCACTAGCTACAACGCCCTTTAAACCGGAAAACAGTAAAGTTTACACACTACAGTTTAACGGAAGAGATACGGCGGTCCCCACCTAGATGATAATAGAGATTTCTTTCTCTAAGGTCGTTCCCTCGTGTCTAAGGATCGTAGTCAGTGCTAGGGTTGCTGCCAATAGAGACCTATCTTATTACAATATAACCTTATTCAAACTCATGCGAGTATTTTTTATAATTTTTCATACATAAAGAGAGACAAAGAAATAATAGCTCCGCATAAGAAATCTGATGTTTGTCGTAAGTTAAAAAAGTTAAAATATTCATACTGGCGAAGTTGTACAATAGTTACAAAAGAAATTGCTTACTTATTCTTTAAAACACTGGCTAAATTAAAAGTTTATGAAAACAAGAGCGGAAGTTTAGGCTATTGTTTAATAACACAGCAATACAGCGGAGCAAGTTTTGTAATGAAAATATACCCTAGCTTTTTTTAAAGCTTAAACGACAATGAGATCTTAACTGATGTAGCGTACTCACCCAGATCTTTTACAATTGTAACTGCTGTAGCCGTAGGTTTACAGTAAGTAGCCGGTTCAATAAAAACCTCATCAAATAAACTGATATAACTTAGAACCTGATACATTTATGTTACAAATCAGGCTGTTAACCAACTGATGATCGTCACAATGATTTCGGAGATAGTCCTTTTCAAACTAATTTTGATATTTCTGTAAGTATACATGTATAAAATAACTTTCTCTTCGATCCCGTCAAAGTGGACAGATCTCTGCGACATTTTTCATTATATTCTGACAAAAAGGGCATTGTGTTATCGAATTAGCGATACCTTATAGGCCCGCTTTTATTCTATCAATACAAAAGATGTGCACGAAAGAAAAGAATAATTTTATTAATATATCAAAAAGGTATGTTTAATAAAGCGAATGAAATATTCTATTAGCTGAAATAAATTGATACAGCTTTATATAATAAATACTTTAAAAAATTACGATGTGTGTTTATTCACGAGTATATATATTTAGAAGTTTATTTGTTATACACCACCAACCCGCATTTTTCTAAACGGGGTAGGAACTGGCTCATAACCCCTAACGATAAGCTTATGTCGAGCAGTGGACGTCTATCGGCTGTTGATTATAACGATGATGATATTTATTATCGTTCGAACAGATTATAAAATAATTATTTTCAGATATATTCTAAATTATATTTTATACAGTTTCCTAATTAATGAATTTATATGAACAGACACCTCTAGACATTAAGTTAAAAAGCATAAAAAACCACTAAATACAATGTTTTAGACGAAGCGACAAAACCAGTGAGAGCTTCATCTGATAAGAACGTGGCGCTAATTACGATTGTACGTACTGCTCCAAATTGCGCTCGTCACCAAGTAAAATGTTATGTCTCGCTACCCTAGTAATTTCATTAGCTACAACGCCCTTGAAACCAGAAAGCAGTAATGTTCACACAGTGCTGCTGGGCGGCAGAAATAAGAGCTGCGGTGGTACCTGCCCAAACGGTCGCTGACAATAGAGACCTACCACCAGTACGTAATAATTCATATTAATAAAGCACATATATATATATATATTTTTTTTCAGTGGTTTTCTATTTCGGTTACGGTATAAATAACAATCATATTAAGTCATTATTATGTTTAACGAAGTATTGTCGAAGTACAGATTGTTCAAGTTGTTCATAACAGTACTTACCTCGGGTAACTTGTTGTCTAAAATAGTATTCAATTAGGCTGTGCTGCTTTACGTAATTTTCGACGAGTTTTATCTTTGCCCTTACACCAAAAACCTGAAAACGGAAGCATTCGACCAGTGTGTATTACTTTTGCTTACTGAAACGTGGACACTGACTATGGGATTACTCCGTATGCTCAGAGTCAGAGAGAGATGGAAAGAGCTCTCTGGGGGACACGATTTGAAATGAAGTAATCCGCAAAAGAAACAAACTGAAGAGAATGAAATTGAAAAGGCAATATGCTGATTAGGTCTACCACAAAAGTGACCACCGTTGGATTAGCACTGGACGTCCACTGACCAGATGGAGCGATGATCGGGGCAAGGCGGTTCGTAGCAACTGGACGTGTATGCCGACGATCGAGCTAAGCGGCGTTCCTTAGGAGAGGCTTATGTCCAGCAGTGGACTGTCGCCGATCGTTGACGACGATGATTATAATGTTTGAAACTAGAATACTGCTTCGTCTTAATGATGTATGGTTAAGTGTGCTAATCAGAATACAGGAATAAAGCAATGTTGTTATGGTGGATGATTTACGATAGTTGTAGCTAGCTAGGCGAGTTTATAAAAACGACAGCATCAATAAAAATGTATGGTTAACTTAGCTACTAGAGAAAGCAATGAATAAAGAAGAACATAATATACATTATACAGTAATAACAGAAGATTAAATAGAACTAGCAAAGAAATAAATATAGTCTGTGGTAGACTTTCTTAACCCAATAGAATTGAATGCGCCCGGAGCATTCGCTCGATACTGTATTGGACTATCGAATTTTGTATACAGCGGCATCTGTTCGTTGTTTACGACAGAAAATGAAAAAAAAAAATATATGAAAAATTTATTTATTTCAGCAAAATTTATATCACAACGTTATTGTTAAACTATATTTAGACAAATCTTACGAACATAGAAAGAGAGAGCATTTAAAATTTTCAAACCATCTATTAACATTAATAATTTTTAAAGCTGAACCATTTTTGTAGTTTAGTTTTATATAACCTGTTATTATATATTTTTTAATACTTTTTTTTAACATGTTTGCACACTACTGTTTAGCGACGGAAATAGAAGCCGAGGTGGTTCCATGCTTAGGCGGTCTTCGATAACAGAGACCTACCCCTAATAAAGTATCTATTATCCGGATACCGTTGAGACAATACACGCAACATCAAATTCTACCTTCGGAAATTGATGAGCAAGCATTGGAGTATCTCGAATAGGAGAAATACCTAGTTAAATTACTGCGGTAATAAGGTATACTGTAAAGTAAATGTAAGGTTTACAGGGCAGTACAATGCAAACAGTTTATCATTATCTTTGTTAAAGAAAGACGTTAAATTGTTTATTGAATATAAGTCTTCAGAATGAAAGAATATTGAGGTGTAATAATGCCTTTTCAATTATTGTCTACACAGCATTAAAACATCATCATCATCATCAGCTAATATATATCCCCACGCTAGAGATAGGTCTTCTCTAAACATCTCTATACCGATCACACCTATGCGTAGGACAGCTGTTAAAATCATTACCATCAACGGTAATTATCATGTGGCCACGAAATCGAACTAATGACAAGTTCAAAGCTAAGCTATTACTGTGCTTAGAATTTAGGAACTTTAAATCCTCAAAGCACTTTAAAAGCGCCTATACAAATTATATTCACTACTAATATTTTCCATGCTGTTCAATTGCTAATTACAGTTCGACGAAATAACTTGTTGTAACTTAGTACTTATATAAACGCTAAAATTATGACCTATATTACTGCATGAAGTTAAAAATTATTTATTTAATTTAATGACTTTTATATAAAATATTTGTTTATATATAACATTACGAGTTAATTGTACAAAAGACGAGAAAATACAGACCACGTAACTATAAGACAAAAATAAACTGTTATATAGTTTAATGATACATTATATTATTTAACTAGTTTGTTATAAATAAATATTACGATATTTTTCGCGATTATTGCTATTTATATATTACTCCGAAGTTTTGAATGCTTTACAACATCCATGGTATGACGAGAGGACTGAGGAGACTGTCCTGATGGAGTACCTACAGCTCTTAAATTATTGTTCACATTCCGATATACGCAGAATGAGCTCACTGTTTCTTGAAGTCTCCTAGTGGTATAATTGGTGTAACTAGCTGTTCCTCGCCCGCTTTGCTCGAATTAACACCCTCGCAACTCCCTTCGGTGAAGTGATTTTGTAAAATCCGTTCTAAGCTGATTTATACTGGGCAAAAGGAATATTCCTACCAAATTTCAAGTCTCTAGGCCTTATGGTTCAAGAGATATCGTGATGAGTATCAATCTTGATGGAAATCTTTTATATATGTATAGATAGGACCCTAAGCTAGTGGTAATTATTGTTTATAAAATAATACGAATAAAAAAACTTCCACAGATTTTTTTTTAGTCTCATTAGTATATTCGGATCATTAAACAGAATACAGATTATAAAAAGATGTGTTTAAAAAAGTTTAATGGACATTTTAAAGCCTAACATTTTAACGGAAATGAAAAATATTTTTAGGCAGTTAAGTAGTATCCGTTTTATTATTCACATATTTGTTCTTTTACAAAATTATAGTAATAGTGTTTATTAATTATAAAGGTTAACATTAATATTCAAGTTATAATAATATTCATGTTTGCCTTTAACTGTTATATTGATGTTAATTTAAAATTATATTCTGTGGTTCTGTTCATCCCTTACATTTTTCGAAACGTTTGGCACATTCTAAAGGGTTTTAACTGTACCTTCATCTATTTTTTAAAATATTATTAAATACGTACATAAAAGATATAGTTTAAATTTTCTGAGATCCCTAATCTCAATACACTCTCCTTTATTTTAAGTAGTCACGACATCTAAAGTATTTCAATTTATATATCTTTCAAACTTTCATATAGTTTAATAAATTTTCTTACCGTTAGTATATAAAGGTATATTTAGAAATATTCAGCAATAAAGTAAATATACTCTAGCAGGACAACGTCTGCAAGATATTAGAAGATATAAGTAGTATATTCTAAACCTCACAGATAAATCTGATGACATTGATGAATAATATAACTCTTACAGCATCTACTACAGAGCTCATAATTTGCCCTTGGACTTTATTATCTAGCTTTTGTCTGAAAGCTTCATTGTTAGCGTTATCGTGTGCTTTGATTCTACCTTCACAGAGGTTTCTAAGTAAAACTGTCGGAGCAATTTTCGGTTAACAAGCTCTAGTAAAAACTTGTTACGGGCACGGTTCTGAATTGGTAAATAACGATCCTCGCGATGCTCAGTTAAGATGCTAGATTAAAATGTACTGAAAAAAAAACTTTGGCAAGATTTTACTATTCCCAGAAGTATAATTCGATTGTCCATTAACCGTTTTCCGTCATTAGGTGAAAAGTTCAAAGTGAGCCGCGAGTAATTACAGTAAAAGTTCGGAAGCTCGAAGAAATTCTACAAAGTATATAATGGAAGGGAAACCTTTTATACAATCAAAAGATTTGAACATTAAAAGAAACGCACTCGCGACGGGAGATCTCTTTGTTTTAACTCAGCTGCGTTTAACTGTGCTTTGTGCAAACTAAAGTAAATTGGGATATTTTTCAACAGTCATAAAATAAGCAACCTTTCATGCATCGGAGAGAAATATTCTAAAGATTCCCTGTTACTGGGTAGAAATCAGAGTTATGTGAGATTTATACTTACCAAAACCCCTCGTTGGTCCCCCCAACAGGTTGCCGTCTTGTCGTGGCGGAGGAGGTTAGTAGCCGTGGCTTGGTTCCTCATGATGAAGCGAAGAGGAAACTACTAGGCCTACCGAGGCGGCCGCTCCAGGTTAGAGCTCCGGGGCTCTGTGAGGTTTACCCCGAATGCGTGTCGGTGGGCTGCAGGGGCGGGTTTATACTGCCCTTTGCAGTCGAGGTGTAACCACGGAGGGAAAAGAGTGTCGGTATTGCGGTGCGCCGCTCTTCCTACAAGTGACATTGTGTCATTAAATACGAATAATAATATATTAGGGAGGAATAATACCAAAGGAAAGAAGTAAAGGAAAGAGAACCGTGTATATGAGATCCATGAAATTTTACATGTAAATTAACAAGTCTATACACACACATATATAATTCGGTGTGGGTACTTTGCAACGATTCGTATGTACCCTCTTCTAATTTTGTTTGTGTAATGTTAAATTCTGAATATAAATTTATAGCGCCTTCAATGCGTAACTTCAAGTCTACCTGTTTTTGACCATTTAAATTGTCATCGCAATTAATTGAATTTTTTTTAATTTGAAAACTTTGTCAACGTACCCGTGACGATAGAGCAGTTTCTGATGTAATCGCGTATTAATGTAGCATTACTATGATCTTTATTAGATCTATCGCGTCATCTACCTGCGCTTTTTAAATTGTCAGACAACCCCATTTTGGTAAGGAATGAAAGGTGCAATACTAATGTTTGAATTTGTACGCGTGAGCTGGAAAGTACTAGGTACTAGTATTTATTCAGCTGATTAGTCAAACGGGTAACTTGCATGAACATTCAATCTTGCGCTTTATTCCTCTTTGGTCGGGTACGATCAATTATTCTAGAGAGGGCTGCAACTTCAACGATAGTTTGATATCTCCTCTTAATATTTAGTTTATTCTACTTATATTTAATTGCGCGTAAGATTTCTTAAACCGGTCCAATATGGCTACGAAGGGATCAATGTAGTGGCGTAAAGCGATTGCCAAAATAAAACTTGTAAAATTAGACAATGTATATTAGAAGACTTGTTACAATAATGGCTGCGTGTGTATGGAACTGTTGGGTACTCTACTCTCGCGGTTCTTCCGTGGAATGGTGAATGAATGTTTGAATGTACGGCGAACGAATGACAGATGGAGACGCCGCATCACTATGTGGACGTCGTGCTTCTCTTCGAATAATGGCGTAAATAGTAATCATCATTATTGTTGATCATAAACAATTCCACATTACCGTCTGCTTAATTCAGAACTCGATTTGGGACAAGTTTATACACCCGGAGATCATTTCTAGGATAATCGTAAGTTATCTATCGAAGACTTACTTTCGAATATTGACGTTGGCTTCTACTTAGTATGTACATAAATCAATGGGGACAAGTTCCTCTTGCAGGTAATGGTTTATTACCGCAGCGCTTCTTAAGTAAAGCAGCGGGATTTGGATAGAATGTAGCTAGAGAAATTGATATTAACTAGGAAATAGATAATAATTTTTCAAGTTTCATGATGTTTCAGTATTATTTAACCCTCGTCTTGTATATTGCAATGACTTTGAATAAGATGTTAGTAGATATATTATCTCGATTAGCGCTATAAATTCGATCGCTTGATCATTTTACAGAATATATTGAGGTGCTAAAATGCACGAGAACAAAATTACTAATGAAATTTTGCTTCCACTTTCTACTGGAATGAAATAACCCACATTTTAGTCGGAATCAAATTTTGTCGGCTTATACAGTGACATAAGCCGACATTTGTGTTTGGGATTATTCATGAAAATAAAATTGATTAATGTTTTCTTTTTCTTTAACAAAGTGTATAACAAAAATATACCTTTATTAAGGAGAGTAATTTCTCAATATAAACGACGGATAATTTTCTTTTATGTCAGATTAATAATTATATCTATACCCTATACAATAGATATATGAGGTACTTACTCCTTGTCTCTTAGTGTTTTAGTTGATGTGTAATAAAACAATTTGCATAACTCGGTTAGCGAAAATAACACGAGGCGCGTCCACACACCTCGGACGATAGATCAAAACTGAGCGGTTCAAGCGCAAGTTGGTTTTACGTACTACCTTCATTTTCTTGTTATAGGCCACCCTACCTACATTGATTACTATTTTGATCTTTAAAGGAATTGCAAATGTAGCTTGTTAAATAAAATGAAACGGCAGGCAGAGTCTTAACAGTAAATATGAAAACATAGGGTCGCAAGTTTTCTAGCAAAAATGTTATATCAGATAGTAATATAATAATTAACTTTACTTTTAGCATATAACTGAGTAGTTATCTAAGTGTTTTAAACATCGACGACGTTCTCGTAAAGTATAAGTTTCATCGCCAAGCCTCAGTTTATCTCCAACCTATATTGGCGCTCCTAAATTGATCATGCCAAGCAATTTCCTGCCATTAAGGCATTGTAACAACCTCCTTGGGTCTTTTCATCTGAACCGTTAACTAACTTATCTAGATAGTGCATACATTCAAGATAAAATAGTATTACGGCTTTGCTTAATTATAATCTATATATCTTTTATCTGGCAATATAGAGTCTGTTTGATCTAAAATGGAAATACAATTATTTGTTGGTTTTAAATTATGTTTTGTACTCGTATATGGGAAATAAAGGTCTGGAGACTTTATATTTAGAAGGAATTTTCTTTTTAGCGTATATGTAAGCTAAGACGAGCTTACGAAAAAAATCCCCAAAGGGAACAGCTAGTTATGTATAGGAAAATGAGTAATAATAAATTTTAAATTAGATCATTATTATCAACAGCTTCCGACAGTCCACTGCTTACTATATCCACCAGTTTTTTATATATATAATTTTTTTGTTCTGCGTATAATATGCTTGTTCTTCTTTCTAAATTTCTTCAGTCGCACTTTCACCCTGGTCACAATACAGGTTCAAATATTTTATGTCGCTGTTTTATCGCATATGAAGATCGAATTAATAGATTGAACAGGTAAAAATCTGGGCTTTCATAATTCCAATTCTATTTTCCCTCGTGTGTTCGCGTTTCACGAAAAAGATTACGTTGTATCTATCGAGGTCAATGGTCCGTATTGCGCTGGGCCCGGCGGCGAGCCCCTATAAATCAGTGTTCGCGTAATTTCCGACTATTAAAGTGCTCTAACGACCGATATTGTTTTCCGTACGCCGTGCAACTAAATGTGGAGTAAGTAATGCATTCGCAAGTATTAAGTATAAAATAAGCCACATTTGTGGCTCCAGTTGTCTAGGCATGATGAATAGTATTTGTACGTTGGTGATTTAAATTCAAAAGTATACTCTTTAAAATTGATTGCGATATTAAACAAGGTAAAGATTTGTAGCTTAAAATTGTCATTAGAGAAAATACTGTGAAAGGTTAATTCGTTTTAGAGTAATAGTAATTCTATCGATTTGTAAGAAACTGGAATTAATCTAGAATAAATATCTAGTATTTAACGGAACACGGGTCATAAAAATCATTTACTAGATTGAGACGTTTTTAATCGAACCTCTGCGGGTTAACTACAATTTATTTCTGTAAGTAATTTGAGGTTTAAACCACTTCGGAGTGGATGTTCACATCGACCCTTTGTTAACTAAATTAATCCTTCTATGGTCCGCGTGGTTTTCGAGCGTTTCTAACAATATAATTTCGTGTCTACTTTGTTTAACTTGAACGCAAAAACGGAAGTTAATGTGTCTTTCGTTATCGTAGTTCCCAATGGTACAAATCAATTTTGTATTTTATTTCAATCGATAAAATGACAGTACTAACTGTAGCTCTGTAGTGTATATGGTTGTAATGTCGAATTGTTAAGCGAAGATTTATCAATCGATCAATCTCATAAAGAATATTAAAATTTTTTTGTTCCTTTTCGTATTTCGTCTGTATATCTTCCATAGCATTAATATACTGGAGATTCCCTAGATTATAATAATTTAACGTGTTTCAATTTCAACTTGGTTAGAATATCTGTAACACAATAGAGGATAGATAAAGCGGGCTGCGGTGTTTGAATAGTGATCCGTACCACAAGCTGTCAAGGTCGGTGCATCATGCATTATAAATCGTATTAATTATCACTTATTTCTTTACATATGTAGATTCAGAACTTGATACAGTCAATGTAACGTGTATGTAGTAAAGCTTCCATAGCGCAGCGGCTAACCTAACCTTGTTTCTTGTTTCCTTTCAAACCCTCCTGGCCGACTACCCCACTTTAGTGTTGTAAATATGTATAAGTATAACAACAATACAGCATTGTTGTTTTTTTTATTTATTGTATATGTATATTTATGTATATTGTCATATGCTAAAGTATTGTTGACAATAAAATTCGTGAAGGTATCACTTGATATTTATTAGTAGAAATAAGTCTTTATTAACAATAAAACTATCAGTTACAATATAATTTTATCCAGGACTATGCCGTGGACTGGTCGTGTAGTTTCCTTTTACTCCTTGTGGTCAGACCTCGACTACTAAGATCTTCTGCAAGACTAATTTATAAGCTTAACTTTACTAGATGGAAGTTTAACGCCCGATTTACTGAATTATTTGAATGATACCTTTTTATCATAAGAAACGAATTTAACCTAAAGTCTCATCCTAAATTCTCACAGCTTCTCTTTAGATAAATTAATTCATATAATGAGAAATAGTCGGTCGTTCTTATCACCAACTGAGAGACGCTCATTGACGAACATCGGCAAGAGGATCGATTTGTTCTGTGATGTCTCTAACTATATACAAAACAAAGTTACGTACAAAAGTATATTTATATTCTTATGAATACTAGTACAATCATGATACTAGTAATCTAATAGAACAGTAGTAAGTTTATTTTAGAAGAAAATAAAGTGTATTATGTGGGCGTTTGTTGAAGTTTGCAGTTTCATTCTACCTCGTACATTCATATATCAAATAACTTCATGTTACTCTATATATATGGCTCCATGGTGCTGCCATCTACCGTAAAATTAATGTAACAATATTTTATTACGTTTTTCTGTTTTTACCTCGATTTGCAACATGAAATTTAAAAGCAAATACATATCTAGAGAAGAGTATTAATGTCTTAGTCTTTGAATCATGTTTTCATACAAGTGTAATCGTACGTTTTATTCAACAGAAGTATGCCCATTGACGATTCAGTATAGGAAAGAAATATAATTGAAGAGAAGTATAGGAAAGAAAAATAAATATTTTAAATAAAACCGTCTTGTTTCAACATCTTTTAAGGTGTGATATCGATGTCTCTTTTATTAGAAAAGGTCTGGCTCCTAGAAACGTAAGTAGATTTACTTTATAATTTTTAGACTAATTTTCATTGATGATTTTAAATTGAGGTGAAGTGTCTCTTAAGAAATTAAACACGAGACTCCCAAGTGTCTGTAGAGTATTATTAAAATATTTTATTAAGTCGTTGCAATGAACAAATGAAAACTTGTTAACTTTCAAATTAAAAATTGAGGCAATAACGAGCACCTTGATGTTCCGTCTAAGTTACAACGTTAAGGTTAAAGAAGAAAGTAGGGTAATTAGAAAAAGAAAGTTTGTAAATCTTGGAAAAGTAGCAAAGCCACATTAAAATTATTCAGGTCTGCGGCATATTTTGTGACAATTTTTATTTGAATTATACTAATTCTTGAGCATTAATATTTAACAGGAGGAATAGGTACCGCTGTAGTATATATCTAGATGATCTATGGCAACAGAAAACTACCACCATTGTTTTTTATATTATACACCACTAAAAAATTTTATAATATGCTATTAAATTTTTATTAAAATTGTCCCGATCGAATGTAGCACTAGAACATTCGAGAAAATAAAGTGTAGTGCTGTTAGTCAGATATTTGGCGGCAAGAAAATAAGTAACGAGTTATCAATTATAATTATATTGTATTAGATCAGAAAAATGAGGTTTCTAGAAATTTCTAGACTGGTATATATTATAGGCGTTCGGCGAGCAGATGCCTCATTCTCATATTGAACTCGGAGGCGACCCTGCAAATAATCTATAAGAGTTTTATTTGCGATATACGGTTTGGTTAGTAACTTTGAACTTATGAATGGCTTATATTACTTGAAGTTTTATTCTCTATTTATTTTTATTTAAACATTTTCATCTCAGAACATACTTTCATTCGACCAAATCATAACTAGCATCTAACAATTCATAACAGAGTAAATTTAGATAAAGCTTAAGTCTAAACCATAATATGATAATATTTAACCTCATTAAAAGGTGTTTGCGGTATTTTTATTTATCTACAATAAGTTAACATTTAATCTTGATTTCACCATGGTAAATGATAATGAGGCTGTGAATGGTAAAGCGTACTCGTCCAAAATAATCTCTCTCATATGTTGACAAGCGGATAACAACGATGCTGTCTTGGCAATAGATTTATGAAATATAGGTCTTAACTAATCAAGTAGGTTCGAAGCAACCAACAAGAGTACAGAGCGCGTGGCTTTGGAATCGAATCTGCTGTGAGAAGAAGAGTAAAGAGTTTGCTAAAAGAAATCTTAATGAACTAATGTTATATATTAGGGAGTCAAATTTTAGCACATTGTTGAAATAAAAATAGAATCTCGGATTGTGTGTTAAAAATAATTTATCATATGTTCTTTCTAGTCAAGAGTAAGAGAAATAAAATGCTCTTTGATCTAGTGGTACACGTGCACTGCCCGCTGACCATTCATTCATCAAGGTCGCAATTGCCCACGCGTTTTGAAGAGTTTCAATGAAAGCAGGGAAAATACTATCTATCCCGATTTAAACTTTCATATTAGAACCCGTGGGCGTTTCAAAGGTTAAATATATAATCACTTATTTTAAATTACTATTTCGTGGGTTTTCAATTCTGCCATTTCATCTTTCTTTTCATAGTTTGGTTTGATGTAAATTTGTTTTCATTCATCATAATCATTGCGGGTCCATAGACCAGCTATAGCTGATGAAAGGTTTTCAAATTTCACCATATTAAACGTTCCCGCATTTTTCTCTCCAGCTTCATGACATTCAATAAGTCAACAGTCCACATTATGAAATGTCTACACCTTACCTTTACTGCTGTTACAGCCTTTTCTAGCTAGGGTAGTTTTGTAAAAATAAAAGAAAATTCTCTAAACTTAATAGAAACTGAGCATAAGAAATAATTACATAGTTTCTTTTTTTTTGTAAAAGTAAAAAAAAATTGTAGACACTGAACTGTACTCCAGATGATCACGGAGACTAATTTAGAAAGTATTTGTACAAACCATTGAATTAATTTGACAATCTAGGTTCTTGTCTATTCTCAGTAAGCAACTCAAGATCTGTGTTCGACGAGAGAACTCTGATGATGAAAACGTCGGGTCTTTCAACGGCAGCAATATAAACAAATAAAAATAAAATAATAAAACGTTTTAATGCAATATGAACATAGGTTTTTTTTTCAAGACTGCTATTTATTTTCAGCATCACAACAGATTTATCGTGCACGCGCGTGTGTTTTCATTTCAGGCTATAAATTCACGTAGACAGGAATGCGTGTCGAGCAACGAAGCGCCACACACTTTATGTATGATAGATTCACTTATGTATCTATAACATGAAGTTACTGTAATCATATAACAATATCTTAAGTAATAAAATGACGAGTTTAACATGTCTGTTACCCAAGAACAGATGTCAGTAGGTATTTATATGGATAAGCCCAGAAAAATAGGTTGTGGTAGAACGGATTCGTGAACGTCACAGAAATACATATTTCTCATTCTAAACATTAGACACCGTCATTATCCGCCTTTGTCTACTGCTGGATATAAACCTTCCCCAATGTCTTCCACCAAATGCGATCCTCGGCTTCTCGCATCCACCCAGTTCCGACCGCCCTGATAATGTCATCGGTCCATTTGGGGGGAGGGCGTCCTACAGAAAGCGAGAGAGGTGTGCCAGGATCGTAGCAAGTGGAGAGTGGTGGTCTCTGCCTACCCCATTGGGAACGAGGCGTGATATATATATATATGTATGTATGCGTCCTACATTTCTACTACCTATATGTAGCTTCAACTCGAAGACTTTTCTCCCCCATCCGCCGTCACTGACAGGATAGACGTGGCCGACCCACCGCCATTTCAGATTTTGAGAGCTACGTCGACAACTTTAGTTCTCCGTCGAATATCTTCGTTCCGGATTTTGTCCCTCGGAGAAATGCCAAGCATAGCTCTCTCCAACATTACTATGTAAACTTTATTAACTTCCGGTTTAAATAGCGCTGTAAACTAGTCGAATTACTATGTTCACGATATTCAACATAAGTTTCTCTTGATGGTAAAAGTATTTATAACTTTGATCTTATGATTTTGAATACTATATTTATATATATGTATATTTATATTGTTAATTTTGTAGTTGATTATAACGGCGAAAATCCTTTTTCATCTCGAGGATCCTTTTCCATAGAATTATTATTAGTTTAGAGTTCAATGAATGTGAATTAAATCAAATCTATCTCGTAACTTAATTGGAGTAAACATATGTAGACGTCATCATCATCATCAGCCGATAGACGTCCACTGCTGGACATAGGCCTCCCCAAAGCTCTCCACGTCGATCGGATCCGCGCTGCCTACATCCAGCTGCTTCCAGTCACCTACATGCTCAGTATGCTCTGCGGTACCGCCGGGCACTAGGAACCGTCGTTAGTAAGAGTTCATATTGGAGGTTTTGGGCTATTTCCCATCACGCTGGCACAATGCGGATTAAGGATATAAGGGGTCCTATATAACAACTCACCCGACCCAAGTCAACCTTACCTGCTTGTGGTGAACCCTGCTAATGAACAAGAGGCTCTGGCTCCCACCAAATGTACACAGTTGGTAATAACTTAAGCTGACTCTTACGTAGAATTCCGCTATAGTTTCCAAGTAAATAGGAGCTTATATGTACAGGAAATATGTACAAAGAACAGTTTGTAATAAAGGGGGAAGAAATACATTTGGCGCGATAAAACAAATCGTCGACGGCGGGTGCCGTGGAAGCGAAGACTAGTGCTCTAGTAATAATGCTAGAACAAATAGCCCGTATAATGGAAGCAATAAAGATTAATTTTCCACTAAGTGGATCATTTTGGCCTTTTTTTTTTGAGTTTCCGAAATAAATAAATTGTTGTCATTACCGCGCCGGTTGGGAAGTGGGGTAAGTAATCGTTCAATTATCTTTGTCCGGGTAATAAGTGCTTTGAGACATGAGTTATTTTTTTTTAGATTCATGAAGCATTAGTCACAAACGTTAGGCGATCTAGGTGGATACTACCGCAGTGCCGCTTTCTACTGCTAAACATGTTCTCGTTTGAGAGTTCTCTCGAAGTTCAAGTTTGGTCAAGTTTGACCAAAGAGGTTTAGCTCCTCTTTTTTTTGATAAGAACATCAACGGAGTGGAACAGCTTAGCGGCGTCAGTGTGCCCGTCCAAATGTGACGTGGGTATTTTCAAGAAGTGTGAATAGGATGTTACCAGGTTAGTGCCCTTTACCACCATAGACCATATCGATATTTAACACCAGGTGGGATCGAAGTCGGGCATTAACTTTCAATAAAAAAGTTACTAAATTATGAGAAGCTGTGGTAAAGAGATATCTATTTGTAGCTCATGACGAACTATTACTTATCATTAGATGGACGACTTGCTGATCACATTTTACTGGTGGTAAGTGGCTGTAGCTGTCTACCGTCTAGGTACCACCGTAGCTTTTATTTCTGCCGCCATACAATAGTGTACAATAATTGCTATGTTCCAGAATGAAGGAGCTTGTAGCTAAAAAAATAATGGGTTAATAAGAGTTTAACATCTTGTCTCAAGGCGACAGGTGTTATTTGATACTTATCATCATGAATAGGGCCACGTTATGGCCAAGTGTATACCACCAAGTGAACGTTTCGGACGTCATATCGTTCCTTGAAATAAAAAAAAATACTTTTGATAAACAAAGATTTTTAAAAATAATAGATGTTTTATACGTAAAAATTCAACTTGAGAATGAAATTTATTTCCAAAGAAAAAACTAATAATTATAAGCGCGAAGTTTTAATAAAAATTAAAGGTCTAAAGTTAATATCCCCGCCCCTAAGTGTTCATTAAAATTTTTACGAGACTATATATAAGACACTTTTTTTTCAACTCACCCTTATTATTTATTTCTATAGCAGTCTTATATACAGATATTTTTTATTACACACACACACACACATATATATATATATATATATATATATATATATATATATATATATATATATATATATATATATATGTTTTTTTACGCTAAGTAGTACTAGTGTAAAAATTGAAACGGTTTAACAAGAATATTGTATCGTGGATAATTCCATGAAAGTTTAATTAATGGTTGGTCTGTGTGCGTAGGGGTTGCATTGTGGGTCTGTGTGCGTGTCGGGGCGCACACAACAGGTACTGAGAGGCTCTGCCATTCAGCGGCGGCAGCCGTCGGAGTCGCCCGCTTATCCGCACCCCGGGGAATACGCTCCTAGCACATCCGGCATAAAACTTTCTTCCAGTGCTGACATGATTTCGGATTCTTGTGCTTACTCACTTTAAGTAAACGTGCTGACAATACAAAAATCCTGAAGAATTTCCATTTCAAGTTTCTGTGTGAATTTTGTGGACCTAGAGTTGGTATTATGAGTTTTTGGTCCGTGAAACAAGGTATGTAAATATATATTACATTATTATTTATAAAATATTTTCTATTTATATAAATATTAAATATATAAATGTTAAATACATACAATGTTTTTATATTTTAAATTTTTATGCTTTTAAATAACATAAAATGGATAGTCAGCTCTGGCTACGGCTAACGGAACTAAAAAAGTAAATAATGCTTTACTTATTTTTCCGCAAGATACTTAGATCTTATATCATAAGATATGTTTGAAATATTTGTTTTCTGTATAAAACTGCAATCAAAAACTATTTATCGTACATTTAAAAGAACTTTGAACGAAAAGCTAGAAATGCAGATACTCTTCAGTTTCTTATGAGTGAAACTGAACCCCTAAAAATATTAAGCATAAAAATTCATTTACTATGTTACTGATTTTTTAGGCTTGATTACGAATTTAAATATTTTTTTTATTATTTCTGTTGTATATACATTTTTAATATTAAATACATCAACTCTATAAATAACTTATCACCAGATATCTAAAACATTGTACTTTTGTGATCACACCGAGTGAGGCTAATAAGATGGCTCGTTGCAAATCAGCTTAGACCTGACTTGCACTGCAGCTGCTGTATTATACCAGATATACCTTACTGGTTTTCGGGTAATAATTGGTGTATTTTTTATAAATATTCCTTATTTCAAAAAATAAATTAAAAAAGTTAATTAATATAACGTATATAATTAATTTTACACCCGTCAACGCGTCTTCGTTATAAAACTGTTTAGTTTCATCTTATTTTTTGGTTTAGGTAAAGGCAGTAAAATATATATTAATAAAGTTGAATTTGATTAAAATATTAATGGGCACGATCCACGGTTTACGATCTTGAGTTTCGCTACATTACAAGGTGAATTATGTTAATGACAAGTTTACGGCATCTTTCATGTTTCATACCAATAATCTTAATTAATTACCCGGAGCCGGCTCCTCCGGGATGTATCGCGCGGCTGTAATGCGAAGCTGTCGTAATGTGTCCATTATCCGAGCCCGTAAACATGTTACGCATCAGGTAATAGACGCTGGAATATCGTTACACGAAAGACTACGGGGGGGAGGTGATAATTTTCGGGATAACAGCACCTGACAGCTGCCACGGACGTGAACGGAAGCTAATATAAAAATGAATCATTAGCTACATTCTTACTACGAAATTACTGTTAACACTACAAAACAATTATTTAATACGGTATTTATTGTTTTTTTTTCTTATTCAATTAATCACATGATGTTGTGCTGGTTAGGATGAACATGCGCAGCACTGCATTGCGCTCGTCTTGAGACATGAGATGAAAAATCACGTTATCCCAGTAATGTCACTAGCTACAGCACCCACCAAAGCGTAGCGCAGTAATGATTGCCCACTACTGTCTGGCGGCAAAAATAGAAGCTGCGATGGTATCTACCTAGACGGTCTCCGGCAATAGAGACTTACCATCAGTAGATGAGGATGTGTTATCGAATTAGAAATAAAGAGGTACGAAGAAAGGTCATCGTTAGCCTAAAGGATTGCAAGATTTAAATGGCAATCAATGGGAAGGATATTGATCGAATTAATGATGACTGTTCAGTAATTTGTTTAAGTGGCTACTGCGTACCAGTAAAGATATCCTTGAAGGCCTTTCACAAGAACGGCGATCAAGTGATGATTAAGGAAACTGCTGAATGCGGGCAGCGTCAGACCGATAATACTCGTATAGCAACATCTGAAGAAGCCTCGTCTATCGGGTGATGCTGTTGATGATAATGTGGTGACGATGGTATGTTCTACATAAAACTATCTACTATAGGATTATAGTTCCCAGACATAAAAACCTATGTTTCTCTTACCTATTTCCACTATTTCATATCGGGAGAGCAGACCAATAGATTTTCGCAATAGAAACTTTGTTCTTTATTCTTATGCTAGAAGATGTGGAGTCTCTTCTTCATGTCTTTTTTAATCAATGGTTACAATTTAATTTTAATTTTAGACGATGTTAAATAACAATATCCGAAGATGGTGTATCTACTCTAATACAATGTGGTTCTCTTTTATTATTAGGATCTTTAAGGACCTTATAAGAGTTCTTGTTATAGAGGTAAAGGGGAGGTACCACTGTAAGGAAGTCGGTGAATGACATCCGTGTCCATCGCGTCATTCGTCGCCAGGCGTAGTAACTTGATAGTTCAGGAATTGGCAATAAGGTTTGCACTATAGCCATACTTCTGAACTGTGGGTTGAACATTGCTGTTTGGCCGGGGTGAGAGTTTTTTCTTTTTATCGATTAGTATAATTTAGTGTTTTCTTATGTACTAATATGGATCTTGAATCTGAAATAAACGACTTTTATTTTTATTTAAGTATTTATATGAATAATCTACTGATTATTCTCGTCGCTTTGTATTATTGAACAAAAATATCCAAAATACAAATGTACCCCATTTCGGTGAAAGAGAATTATTTTGTATATTTGACCGCGTGGACGCAAGCGATTTAATTTTAACCAGGAAATATTTTTAAAAATAACTGAATGTCCTATTAATGAACATTTTAATCTATCTAAACATTAACAGTTTTATTTAATTAGGTTAAAGGCCAAAGTTGAAATGTTTTTTATAAACGGATAAAGGTTAAGTTGCAATAAAGTATACGTTTAAATGCGATATGGAAATGGAATTAATGAACTTGATGATGAAGATAGATATTTTGTTGAGTTGCTACATAATTACCAATCTGCATTGGGTAGGCGTGGTGGGAAATAGCCTAAATACCACTACGCGAACTTCTAGAAACGGCTCCGGCGGGCGACGCAGGACCGATCGATGTGAGGATCTTTAGGGGAGGCCTCTGTCCAACAGTATACGTCTATTAGATCATGATGGACTACATAGTTATGGAGTATGAATGAATAGTAAAACGTTTTTTTGTTTTGAGAAAATATTTGGAGAAACAGAAGTATCTCCATATGGTAATAGTTTATCTAAAACTACTTTTAGTAGTATACGTAGTCGATTATAACGGTTACTATTCACATTGATTATCGTAATCCAGTAAGAGTAGTAAAGAAGGGGTCCAATAAGAATGTATGATCGGATAAAGGTTTACTCCCTCCTGTTCTCATTGTGCTATGTTAAACAAGAAGAGTCATAGATGAAGCACAGATAAACTCAAGTTTATTTTTGATATTACATGTACCTGTGTCTTTTTAACAGTTCTTGTTGGGAAATGGCCCAAATCCCCCCCATATGAACCTCTACAAATGACTGAAGGTCGCGGGAAGCCGCTGGATGCGAGCAGCGCAGGACCGATCGATGTAAAGGACCTTTGGGGGAGGCCTGTGGTCCAGCAATGAACGTCTATTGGTTGATAGTGGTGCTGGTGAATCGTTGAAGTCTTATAATAGACAAATTTTTTAAGTGAAATATCTTATTTATTGTTCTAACTGGCTCTAGATAGTTTATAGATTTTGTTTGCTTAGTCATATATCAGTATACACCATATTGTCTACTCTGCTTTAGTAAGATTTCTTTATAAATAATATCAAATATTCTGCAACTATTCTACTTTGTTCAACATAACAAAGTTCGAACGGCAATCTGCTAACCTCTAATTCTGTTCAGTGGGCGTGGTGTATTATGTGGACCCTTTACAATCTTCTACAGCCCTTTATGACCTGAAAGACATCTGGCACATACGCGATAAGAAAACGAGCGTATAGTTTGTGAACTCCATACATTTATTAAAGGTTTATTTCACCATGTAATAATAAAGAGAACTATTTTTTTTCTAAAGAAACAGTTAAAGATGTTCATTGATAACTTTTGTTTACATTTAACAATAATTTATCTTAAAAGGTTATAGAGTGTAAGAAACACTGGTGGTAGGTCTTTGTTGTTGGAGATCGTCTTAGTACAGTCGCTGCTGTAGCTAGTGAAATTATTAGTGTAACGAGACTTAACATCTTATGTCTTAGGCGTCAGAGGGTGTAAGGGGTCGCGCACAACAAATCACCGGACCCAAGCCAACTTCACCTGCTCGTTGTGCACCTTGCTAATAAATAAAACAAGGCTCTGGCTATCACCAACCCGCATTGAGCCAGCGTGGTGGGAAATGGCCCAAATCCCCTCATTAGAACTCCTATAAAGTGGAGAATTTTGGAGAAGTCGGCTATGTTCAGCAGTGGTCGTCTCTCGGTTGTGGATGATGATGTCTCAGGCGACGAGTGCAATGTAGCTCCACGTTGTTACGACAGACGTATCACTTACCATCAAGTGAACGTTCCGCTTGTCTCGTCGCTTAATTGAAAAAAAAAAACTATATGAAAACTATCCATAACAACCAATTTACGTCCCCACTGCTGAAGCGCAGACCTACCCTCAATATGAGAGCGATGGCGCTCTTAGTCACCACGCCGGGCCAGTGCGGATTGGTGACTTCAGACACCTTAGAATAAATTCTAATTCATATGCAGGTTTCCTCACGATGTTTTCCTTCACGGTTTGTATTTCCCTGTTGTAACTAAAGTTCACAAATGTATATAACTTAAATATTAAAGTCATTGATACATGCCGATATTCGAACCCGCGACCTTCGGAGTAAAGACCACACGCTCTAACCATTAGGCCAGCGAGGTACCTATGAAAACTATACAGAATAACTAAATAGGGTATAGAATCTTTAATGAAAAACTTTCAACTGAAACGAGTGCATAATTTATTCCTTTACCTGTTCTTCAAGTGATTTTATTAAAAATGTTAAGACTAACTTAGGGGTGTATTCTTTTGAATAATATTATAATCATGACAACCCTGTCAAAGGTTACGTTTGTTAATACTTAAATTTAATACAAAAATTGTATGCGTTATATTAATTTCATCGAAATATATACAAAAATACCTATTCATCACCACTTTGTACTCGCCGCATACAGATATGAGATGTCATGTGTCATCACATCAATAATTTCACTTGCTACAGCGCCTTTCAAACCGGAACACATTAATGTCTTCACTACTGTTTAGGAGCGGAAACAGGCGCTGCGGCGGCAACTATTTAGAGCATCTGTGATATTAGAAACCTATTACCAGTAATACCATAATTACCGTAAAAGATTTTTTTTATTAATATATTAAAAAAATTACATTAAATGATTTGATAGATAATAATTTTTTTATCGGTTACGTTATAGTAACGCGTATACTGTTCTCACCCCTCTCACCCTCAATCTAACGGAGTGAAATTGAGGCCGGTGAGGGAATACATCTGCGTAATCCATCCTTAGTTAGAGCCCTAATACTAGGGATCGCAACATCCCTCCGGATTAAACAAACCCGTGTACCGCTCAGCGATTACGTACAATTTCGTTTAAAGGACATTTTGACATCGGCATTAAAAGATTCATTTGTCTTGTACATCAAACCGGATCCGAATTATTTTGTATGTACAATATGCGAGATTATATAAAATATTTTCAAGATACATAATTTATAATTATTTATAAAGTTCATCTATTTATATATAGTACTACCCTCATTATATCAGTCTACCGTCATACCAGTGATTCTATGTTCGGTTGTTAACGTATTTAAGTCTGAGTATTCTGAACGAGCACATTGTCTTAGAGATAATGGTCACTTAATATAACGTGATTACTGCGGTGAAGTAGTAATGGAGAGGCACTTTAAGATGAAGAAGGAGATGACAAATTACAAATCCGATGATACTTAATCTTTATTACCAGAGATTCTATAGATAGATACCACCACAGCTACTACTTTTGTCGCTGAACAGGAGTGTATAAACATTACTGTGTTCCGGTATGGAAGGCGCTGGAGCTAGTTAAATTACTGCAGTAACGATACTTAATATCTTATGTCTCTTTACCTCTGGTAATTCACAAATTACAACGACTTACAAACCGGAACACAGCGACGTTTGCGTAATTAACGTTTGGTTGTAGAATTAGGCGCTGCAGTGGTTCCTATCTAAAAGGTCTCCGACGAGACAGACCTTTTTTTTGTTTCGGGGGTGAAATCTTCGCAAGATATCCTGCTTCTGGGGAAATCAGGGTATGTGAGATTTTTATTCACTAAAACCCCCTCAGTGTTCTGCATTCGGGATCTTTTGTAGAACGCATCGGTGACGTCTCTAAGGAGGGGCTTAACCCTCCCAGGCCGATTCACAGATTCGCTTATTGAGCGATAAGGGGCCCCCACCCTCAAGGCCCGCGAACTCCTAGACCCTTTTAGTCGCCTTCTACGACGGGCTTATCTCAATTTTATTCTTACTAGCCCGAGACTACAGGGCTGACGGGCTGGTGTATCCATTACCACCGTCCCGTCGTCTTCTTCTCCGAGCGCAATCAACTCTCTCTCGATTCCGTTCGGCGGCCTCCTTCTATACCATTAGGGCTTCACAGAGAGAGACCTACCAACAGGACACTCGTTTCTTTTTTAAGGTTATTTTCTGTTTAAATATTAGATATTATTTATATTAATAAATTTATTCTTGAATTCCGTCGTAGCAATAGACTTAGCACTGCTACAAGAATCGTAGCCGCTGTCTTATAAACACATCTACGCGACGTGAAACGATATAGTTATTGCAGATAAATATTTCTACACCCTTATTTTGTTAGGGATAATTACATTACCCTTTCTGCTAGGCTTACCAGCCGTAGAAATACCTATACTTATCTATATATATATATATATATATATATATATATATATATATATATATATATATATGATTAAAATACTTATCGGTCATCTAAAATTAGATTACTTGATTAATTGATAGATTAATTTTCCTGGTGATACCGTGGAGATGAGAAGAAACACTAATATTTATATACGTCTAAGGTTTTATATTTAGTTCATAACATAAGACCTGTAGCTTAACTTCATGTTGAGAGGAATTAAGTCTCCACAATATAATGCTCACAAGAAACCTATAAATTTTTCAATGATACAAAAATCATTAAACGATATTAAAAATCATTAACGAGCTAGTTAGGATGACATACACAACCATATTGTGCTCGACGTCTTGACAAATAAGAAGTCAAGTTACTTATCCGAGTCCTTTCACTATATACAACACCATAGAAATCGGAACACAGTAATGTTTGCATCGTACTGTTTGGCGGCGGAAATAGGAGCTGCGGTGGTAGTATGGGTCTCCATTAAGAGACCTACTTAATGTGCTTGAACTAAAACAAAAAGTAAATATTCCCAGGAGCCCTACACCATTACTGGGAATATATATACAGCATATGAAATGGGCCGTTAAAAAAATTCCCCACTACGCGTAATGTAATGCGAAGTAATAACGGGAATAGCTTTCATTCCCGAAAGCTACATTTATATATACCATGCTCAGTTATTTTTTATGTGAAGCTATTGTATAGCTTATTATTAGCTTTTTTTTAGATAATAATCAAATAAATACATTTTCAGTTACAGGTTTCTGAGACTAACTAGGTAGATACCGCCGCAGCTCTTATTTCTGCCCCAAAAGAGAACAGCGCAAATATTACTGTGTTGCGGTTTGAAGGACGTCGTAGCTAATGAAGTTACTGGGATCTTGAGCTTTGTCATATTGTGTTTCAAGGCGATGAGAACAAAGTGTTACTGTGTATATCATTCTAACAAGCGCTACGTTATGGACGAGGGTATCTATTACTATCTGGTGAACGTCTCACTCGATCCATTGTTTCATAGAATAAAAAAAATATTATGAAATGAATTCGTAATTAGATTAATAAGATGTCTAAGTAATGGTTAGTGATGCGTCCGCTCATAACAATGTACCAGTTAGAATGTTTACACAACACATAACGCTTATTGTTCTGTGACATGATCAGTTGATTTCCGTCTCCTTTGAAATTTGACTAGTTACGACTTCCTTCAAAAGGGAACACAGTAATGTTTCCATACTATTTAACGATAGAAATAGACACTTGATTATTAAGGGTCACCGGAAGCAGAGATAAAAAGAGATATATTGCTAAGTACTTTCGGATGTTGGAAGCTAACGAAAAAAATATCTGAAGTAACTATATAAGGTTAAATTCGGTGTAATAGCG
Source organism: Ornithoptera alexandrae (assembly GCA_029030555.1). Lineage (NCBI taxonomy): Eukaryota > Metazoa > Arthropoda > Insecta > Lepidoptera > Papilionidae > Ornithoptera > Ornithoptera alexandrae. Next base: position 2,837,026 of record JARDVY010000023.1, on the reverse strand, counting down.
GATACCCATACTCCGGTAGAAATTAACCGTTTAATAACTATATAGTTAATTGTATCAACTGTGGTTGATATCAAAGCATTTTCCGGTGCTTTTGTGTTTAATTAATTATTAGTATATACAGTTAATTATTAATTACATTTCGTTGTGAACACGGATTCGTTAATCGTTGCGATTCGTTTCGTGTACGAATTTAATATCGGGCATGTTATCTGCTTTAACGTTTCGCTTGTTTAATATATTGCGGATAACTTTAACGCTGATTTATAATATAAATCTGTTAATTAATAGTAATATTAACGAGATTATAATTTTCTATAATCGTAAGGCATATAAAAATCCCGTCGATCGCGATAAAACTAGCGTCTGCTTTCAAGTTACTTCGTACCAGCACTCTAAGTGTTCTTTTTGTGGCCAACGGTTGAAAATAAGATAAAACGGTTTGAAAACTTTTTATAATGTTACTCATAAATTACTTATTGTTGTGGGTTTCAACTTGGAGAATATTATACTTAGTGTATTTATGAATCAAGTGCACAGTTTTCAATTATATTTTATATAAATATTATTGATACAACACGTATGCGAATATCGGTTTCTTAACCCAACATGTTATGAGAATTATAACTTACTTAAAATCATGTTATTTGAAGATTACTTTAGTCGTCGGTGAAAATATCGAAAACCGATATGTTCCAATAAGAACAGTTTTTGTGGATATGTCAGATCCGCCAATTAGTACTTGGCCAGCTCTTGGCCTTGACTCTTTTGCGAGAGAAGGCTCCGAGTTGTAGCAGTTGAAATATTGTTAAGGCTTTCTAATTATTTTTTTTAAATATTCCAGATATCTTAAAATCTAAAAGAAACTATGTTCAAGTTATTACATTGCTTCATTTTTAAGTTTAAGTTTATTGGTGGTAGATCTCTGCTGACGGAGACCGTCTAGGTAAATACCCCTACAGCTTGTATTTCTGCCAAATATTACTGTGCAGACTTCACCGTGTTGAAGGGCGTTGTAGGTATTGAAGTAACTTCAGCGCTGTAGTCCCCGGCTAATCAGACAAGGACTAAGATAAGCTCTGTCGGTCGTAGAAGTCGACTAAAAGGTTCTAGGAATTTCGCGGGCCGTGAGGGTGGGAGCCCTTTTCGCTTTACAAGCGTATCTGCGTAGGACAGGCTATGGCTCAGCGATCGTGCCTAGGAGGGTTTGGTCCTTCCTCAGAGAAGTACTAACGCAAAGTGTAGAGGGGCACCAGTGCATTCTGTAAGAGATATCGCAGTCTATCCGAATGCTCTCTTGCAGACCTCCGAAGGAGTTTTAGTAAGTACAAATCTCACATAACCCTGACCTACTTCCAGAAGCAGGGTATCAAGACACTTATCTACTGCCTCAAAGTGACGAGCATAATGTCGTGCAGTGTATATCATCTTACCGTGATAGACGAGATGGCCAAGATGGCAAATATGTCTGCATACGCAGTTACACTTTGTACTCGTCGCATTAAGATATGATGATGATGATGATGTTGTTGTCTCGTTACTGCATTAATTTCACCAGCTAGAACCTGCTTCTAATCGGAAGACAGTAGTGTTTGTACATTACTGTTTGGTGGCTGTTTAGGAGCTTCGATGGACTACCTACTACCTACACTTACCAGGAGTACAGCTATCATTCCTTTTAAACAACTGTGAGGAAAAGTGTATTAATACTAATGTATATTCAGCTGAACTCCTCGAAAACTAACATTCAAGGATACTTTGTGAAATAATGCATATCTAAGGATACAAAAACACTATTAAGAAATCTTCACCTTTACGTAATAATGTTTTTAAAAACAACTCGATCTAGGTCCGGACCCTTTTTACTTGAAGGATTTGCATAAATATTGAAAGCACCAAAAAGGTTTAGGGTACCATGTACGCGGTTAAAAATAACAGATTTAAACACATTGGTCTATTGTTTATGCTTTATTTAACGAGGACCCTGTGGGAAGTAGAGATGAACGTCGTAGAGATGTGGAGCTGGAGGAGAACGCTCGGAGTATAGCGGACTGAATTTCGTACCAACGAGTCTATACTTCGAGAACGCGGCATCAAGCAGCGTTTATCATCTTTGGTACAGTCTCGTATCCTCACCTTTTGGTCACGTAGGCCGTAGGGAGGTGGTTATAGAGCGACTTGTGGTCCAAGGAAAGGTTGGGAGTACCAGGCCACGAGGAAGATCACCTATGAGGTGGAGTGACCAGATAAAAGCGGCAGCAAATGATGATGAGCATCATTATCACTACATCAACGAGCTTCAGTTTTGGCGATAATTTTGATAGAGATGATGGCGGTGATGATGATGGTGGAATTGGTAAAAACGATGAGGGTTACAACGATAACTTTGATAGTGGGGATGATAATAATGATAACGATAGCAGTGATGATGGCGGTGAGGACGGTAATTATTATAACTAAGACTTTAACTGAAATGTACGTGACGACAATGGTGACGATGGAAATGATGACAATGATTTTGAGGTAAATTTTGATAATGCTTTGATGATTTAATCTGAATCGACACAAATAGTAAACTATATGACGTAGCAAAGTAAAAATAAAATACAGCGGAAATTGTTTCCGGCATTATTTATGAATAAGTGATCAGGGTTGCGCTTAAAATGATAATCATTCCCCGAAACGATGTAATTTTGCAATTTGTTTTAAGATCATTAACAATGATCGGTAACTGTAACTTAAGTAAGTAAAGTTAAATGATTTTTTTAATTTTTAATAATCTATAATATCAATTCTTTTTATATGACGCAAAGAGCTAGATTCGAAGACAAAACATTTAAATCATGGTAGCGCTTAATGCAGCTGCTAAACATTATTGAGCAAACATTACTCTGTTCCGGATTGAGGGGCGTTGTAGCTAGTGAAATTATTGATAGCGAAACTCAACATCTCAAGTCTCCTAGCGCGGAATCGCAATGTGGTGCTGTGTATAACATCCTAACTAGCATTACATTGTTATAGCCGTATAACTTATCATCAGGTGAACGTCCGACAGGTCGCGATGCTTTGTAGTAAAAAAAAAGTTTACTCGTTACTTTTTCTAACGATACATAAATAGCTACACTGTGTGGAAAACACACATCCAATATAAGTCGGCGGATACGAAGCAATTAGAACAACCGGAAGCGGAAGCTTTCTTGATTCTCAGGTGTGTAATTTTACCTCTAGAATGTAGAATGTTTCCTTTATATATCTCGACTTAGGTATTTATGAACGAAGCGCTAGTATTCGAAACGGTAAAAAAACTATCATCTTTAACTGTTATTCGTACTAGGTACCGATGTACCGCTATTTATATCACATTACTGTGATTCGGTTTTAAGGGTTTGTAGCTAGTGAAATTATAGGTGTAATGAGAACCGAAATCTTAAATCGCAAGGCGATGAGCACAATGTGGGTCAGGGTTTATCATCTGCTCGTACAGTCGCATCGTCGATTAAAAAAAAAAAAAACAAGGACAAAACGGTGATATGCCAAGGGCGTGCGAACTAAAAATAATGGCTTGTCAAACCTTTTTGGTTCTACGTACGTATGATATATGAGGTCTCTTAAACGTGACTCTGCTTCACGATAAAAGCATATTTCAAACGCGCCCCATACTTTATTATACGTTATAATGCTTTTTACTGTATTTCGAATGGAGACGAGCTTTAATGGAGAATTGGGAGGAAATAGCTACAGAACCCTACCACCGATAAATAATGATAAAAGTAACAATATATATATATATTATTAAAAAAAATTGACGAACAAAAAATCTGGCGTAATAATAACGACTCGATCTTCTTTACGCTACCACAAGACCTACGGTGAGTTACCAATATTATTGTAATCATCGCCAGTTTCCTAACAAAGATATTTGGCTCCACTTTCTTGATAAAAACAGCAAAGGGGTAGAGCAACTTGTAAACGTCAGTGTTTCCATCTAAGTACGAAGTGGATCTTTCCACCACCACAACAGGCAAGATCATAGTCAAGCAAAATATCCTTTGTTTTTGTCATCAATCATACTGCTTCATCACGCCTTCCCCATAGTCGAACTATGACGTCACGTTGCATGCACCGAAGTGTTTTCTTTTTTATTTTATATGAATCCGCCTTTTTCAAAATGTATTTAAGTATACAAGTTTCAATAAGAAGACCATATCTATAGTTTTACTTTAGAAATAGATGCTGCAGTGGTTATTTATACGATCCCCTGAACATGAGACCCATGATTAGTGAAATATTAGAAGGGTGGTGTTAAGGTAACCTGATCTGATACATTAACAATCGAAGGATCAGGGGAAGTGACGGCCAGCGTGCGTATCGATTAACATGCCATTTAACCGTAAAGGTTTATTTAACGAGGAGTACCAACGAGCACAGTCGATAATCGATTTACCGAGTTAATAGTTATTATTAGACAGTATCAGTATAAACTATACCAGTTCCCCATAAAGAAACACACACAAACACACACACACACTCACGGACATTCACGGTATTAAATGTATAAATCAAATTCATTAATATTGTTACAAAAGTGATCACGATCGAATGTAATACTAGAACATTCGAGAATAAAGTGTCGAGAGTCAAGAGTTCAGCAGCGAGAATAAACAATGAGTCAAGGCTAATAATGCTGGTGGTAGGTCTCCGTTGATGGAGACCGTCTAGGTACATACCACCGCAGCTCCTATTACAGCCGGCAAACAGTAGTGTGCAAATATTACTGTGCCGTAGCTATTTCAATTACTAGAGTGATGAGATTTAACATCTTATGTCTCAAGGCGACGAGAGAAATGTGATGTAGTGTATATCATCTCTAACGTTACGTTGTTATGGGCAGGCGTGTATCACTTATTACTAGGTGAACGACTTGCTCGTCGCGTCTTCCTTAAAAAAAAATTATGCATAATGCATCAATGAAAAAGAAGTTCTCTGGAAATTTCTAGAATAGTGTTTTCTAGACATTTCTAGAGTGATACTTCGAGGCGAGGCGAGACTGCGAATTATACGAGTGACCTGAACAATATGAAACTTGGCTAATGATTTTGGACTTGAGAAGATCTTTTTTTACTGAATTTCAGTTTTCAAATATAAGTTAATATAAGTTTTTATTTCGGAGTGTCCTTTCCTTTCGTCTAAATCAAAACCAGGGAGTAACATTCACTATAAAAATATCAAAGAGATAGAGAAGACATCTGTGTTGAGGTTCAGACTTCTATCTCACTCATAAAACACATAGATTTGTTATATACTAATAGAGATTATTCTTATTTTTTTTATTAAAATATCACCAACAAACCCTTGCTAAGAAATCCAAATGAATTAGTACTGGTGCTTTAATGCATCTCAATCGGGGTGAAAATCTCTAATTCTCTCCCGCAACGTTCGCAGTCAAAGGCTGAAATAACATTTGCTGTTAACTTAGAGCTGCTTCCGCTAACGTTGATAAGTTTTAGTTATAATTACTAACTAAATTTATGTCAGCTAAAGATATCAAATTGCTTTAAATTTCGCTTCATTATGCTTAAGCAATAATTTTTGGACAAAAGAAAAATTATACCATGTTCTCAATTTTTCAATTTTTTTTATTCGACGTAGTGATAAAACTAGCTGTATACCTGATAGTAAGTATGTACGCCCTATGTACGCCCATAGCAACTTAGCGCTAGTTAGGATGATATACACTAGAGCAGATTATGTTCGCCTTGCGACATGTATGATGTTGTCTCGTAACCTCGGTACTTTCTCTTTATTATATTCTCCTCTCTAATTAATTTCTAATTATGTTTATATAAAACAAATTATATTATTATATTTTTTAAGACGCTCTTTAACATTTCTTAAAATTTACTTAACATTAACTTGTACAGAATTATAACTTTTTTTACATTGTTTATATTGTAATGAAGAAAAAGACGCTGCAGTCAATAAATCTATATAATGAAAGCTTATTCAAAAACAAGTTTTTTGTGAGTGGTTCCGGTTTGAAGGGCGTTGTACCTAGTGTAATTACTGAGACAACGAGATTCAACATCACGTCTCAAGCGACGAGCGTAATGCCGTGCAGTGTATATAGCTAACTTGGGCCACGTTGTTATTAGCAGTCGTATAACTTACCATCAGCGAGTCTAGCTCATCTCGTCGCTTAATTGAATAAAAAAAAATCTATTGTGGATATGAATATAACATATTAGATTTATGTGACGTTCATTGAACATTATATATATATATATATATATATATATAGACGATATCCACACAATCTTTGACTCATCACGAGATCTCCAAAACTATTAAAAGTTTACACTCAAAATTTGGTACAGATACTGCTTGTCTCGTTTAGAAGTCTACTAAGAAAGGATTTTACGAAATTCCTTCCCCAAACGGAGTTAAGGGATGTTACGTCTAACAAAGTGGGCGGGGAGCAACTAGTAATAAACAACTTTGTTACCATGTTTTAGGCAAATTAATCACCAATTGCAATACTTACACGATGTGGTGCTATGGGAAATATTCTAAATAATCCTAGATCGATGTGGTGTGGCTCTCGTTGATTTTTAAAGTACTGTATTTTTTTCGCATAATGATCATCCACCGTCTTCATCATTGCACTGTTGGCAGAGCGGTCAACCCCGTCAAAAGAGATACATATAGTTACTTATAATATATTCCATATCATTATATGAAAAAACTGTCCCGGATATTAATATTTTCAACCCACGCCTCTCCGTGATCTCGTAGCGTATTCTTAACACGACTTATTTTCACTTATTACTACGTGACGCGAATGTTCACATTAAATTTCGTCACAACTAATCATGTGTCTTACAAACTTCAATTAGTTGACATTCAATGATTATATTTTACGATAAGGATATAAAGCTAACTTGATACAATTTAACGCTTAACTAACTTAAACAAATTCTAACTTAACCGATTAATAAGGTGATTTAAAATTGTTTCAGTATAATTATTATTTAAAAAAACTAAGTTTATGGATAAATATATAAGTAAATCTAAGTGTGTGGACATTAACACATATTGATGTTCCCAGCGGTCTATAACAACGTGGCGGTAGTTAGAATGATATACACTACCTTAAAATATGTAACATGGGGTTAACTCTCGTTATCCTAATAACTTCACTAACTACAAGTCCCTTTAAACCGGAACACGGTGATGTTTGCATACTACTGTTTAGCGGCGGAAATAGAAAGCTGCGGTGGTGTCTACCTAGACGTTCTACGACAATAGTAGAATGATAACATTGATATGTATTTTTTTTTTATATTAAAACTGTGTTGATGAAAATCAGTTCTGTAAATAAAACCCTCAAAGAGTAAACCTTTTTTGCAATTTTTTTTTGTCATTCTATACGTATTAAGATTTATTATACAAATGAACAGTTTCTTTCTTTAAATCCAGTGATAAATATTTGTCTTTTGGTGCCACGATATTCGCCATAGTCATTATTCATTTTAATATAAAATAAAAATCTTTCTAATGAGTGCTTTATCTTCAACGGAATACTCTCCCGCTATTCATCTTCATCTGTTCGCATTTTCACTTAAGATTTAATTGATACTAATGAAACTTTTTCGCTCACCTTATATTTTTTGAATGTAAACGAAAATCATCGTTTTTGAAAGGCGCAATAAATATGCAATTTAATGAAAAGGAAATAGTTGAATCCAACTTAAGTTTTATATTTCGTTTAACAATGCGGAAATGTTTGATAGTAAGTAATGCGCCTTTTGATAACAATACGACGCTAGCTAATGTACCATTTGAATGCGAAAACGGAACTAAATAATGTTTGTATTCACTGTTACGCTTTATTATAGTAATAGTATTATGTCGTGTTGTTTCCTTAATTTTTTTTCAATTCAGAGAACACAGAGGTCAATACAAAATTTACGATTATATGATATACTATAGTAATGTTATCAAAAAGAGAGCCAATGATAGATATGTTTCAAATAGGAAATAAATTTTACAAGGTTGCTAATTGCAAAAAATCTGAAAGAGGAGCAAATAATCGAAAACAAGGTTATATATGCTTGTACATTTAGTTCTTTTACAATATAAAAAATTATAGTCAATTATTAAAACAATTATGAACATTTTGATATAGTTTAAGATTTATCAATAGTTGAATATGTACCTACAGTGGACATAGTAAGAATAAAATATTTATATACAACAAATTATATTTGCTATATCATTATAAATCGAATTTATAAATATTCATTATCAAATTTTGCAATAATTACGATCTATAATTTGTTGTAACACTTTACAATGATGAATTAACAAAGACAATATCGAAATTAGCTCTTCCTTCTAATTGGCAAATGCTTATGTACGGAAATAACCTACAATGCGTTTGAAATGGTAAGCTATATCCGGAACAAATCAATCGAAATGTACACCAAAACGTACCTGAAATTGTTGACTACATTTATACTGAAGAATACAAAGACATAGATATTGTTTTATAAGTTTATTTAGTATTAATAGTCTAGACTATATCATCTATATTTATGAAGCGTTGCTCCGTACAGTTTAAAAAAATCTTCAACGATTCCCTATAAAGAAAAACAGATATCCGCCATGTTTTTATTGCTATATTTTAAATATAGCTTAGCTTGTTTATGCTAGTACAATGTCCTACATTAATTTTAAACTTAAGTCGGAAAGTAAAATTTTAGAAGCGATTGTTCAATTCAGCCCCAAATCATCTACACACTTTTTTATTATTTTCTTTAACTCCATGCTCGCCGGGACATAGCTTTTAACTTTTTTTTTTCTTTAATTTCTTTTGGTTGTTATCATCATTCTTTCTTCTGTTTCCTTTATTCCGTTTCCCATTTACACTCTTCTTTTCTCTGTCATGGTTCATCCCATTTCGTTTTCGCTTTTCGCTTAGATAAGGTAGACTTGCCGTTTCGATTTGTTCTATTTAAAATTTCTTAAATCCATCTATTCTGGAATATTCTTATACTCAGTCTCGTCTACTACATTACACTTTTACTTTACAACAGTATCAGCACTCTTCAGTTTTCTATAGTTATTACATAGTAATCGTATTCAATTACTTTGATTTTATTTACAGGGTGGCGCAAAAGTAATTCTCCTATCAGAAAATGCTATAAATTTTGCCTTGATGTAAAAAAATTAAAAGATCAAATAAAAATAATCCACAAGAAGAATCAGAAGAAAAATGAAAAACTTTGATTCTTCTTGTGGATTATTTTTATTTGGTCTTTTAATTTTTTTACATCAAGGCAAAATTTATAGCATTTTCTGATAGGAGGATTACTTTTGCGCCACCCTGTATATGTATATAGTATCGAAATCGAATCTTATTTAATTGTGGCTTTAGAGATATTAAGCTCTTAAACATCAAAGCCAAACAATCGGGCAAAATACTTAATGAAATGCTTAACAGTTAACTGGTTATGACGCGACAGTTATTTCTAACCGACCCCTGCATACATCGCTACATTTTCTAATTAAACTTTAGCAAGAGCAGAGTGCAAATTGCTATTACGTATGCAGAGAACGCTTCAAAGGAATACGGCGGTGACGTTCACGTTTCAATTACTATCTAGGCTTTTAGTATCGTGTAGTTACTCATCATTACACTGGTGGTAGGTCTCTGTTGTTACAGATCGTCTAGGTAGGCACCACCTGCCGCCAAACATTACTCTGTTCCGGATTAGAGAGAGAAGCTATAAAGCTAGTGAAATTACTCAGGTAGCGAAATTTAAGATCTTATGTCTCAAGGCGACGAGCGCAATGTGGTGCAATGTATACGATCCTAACTAGCGCCATATTATGGACGGGCGTATTACTTACCATCAGCTGAACGTTCTGCTCGTCTAATCGCTTCGTTGTATAAAAAAAATACATTATTACAGCTTTCATGGGTCAGTTTATAAATCGCCCGAACGGGCTATACGTGTCGAAGAAATACACGCTGGAATAATGCCAAAGCTGGAGCTTCCGGTGAAAGAGTACTTTGTCTAATCGATGTATTTGAAAAAACGTAGTCTGTGAAATTACTTGGGTAAAGAGACACAGTGTGATGCTGTAGACACTATCAGGTTCATAGACATGTGTCCACTCATTAATAAAAGAAAATTAAGATTTAACTTCCTAGCTTTAATCAGACTAGACCAGACCGCAATATTATTTATAGAACCTATTATTTATCATCTTATAAACAGGAGCTGTGTGTGATTGTATTTCTGTTATTTAATTATAAACAGCAACTCATAGTTAGAGATCGATCCAACAAAATAGCGGATAGAGGGTGTTTTAAAAAAAAATTATAAACCACTTATACTAAGTGCGAATTGTTAAAACCCTTATAACAATTTTAATGAAATTATTTAATTATTCAAGCGAAGTTTTCAAGTTGTTTTACATAAAGGATTACTTGTACATTGTTTACAATAAAGAGGAGAGATGTTGTTGTTGATAATGGCGAAAACTTTTACATGTTATCCCCTCCACATTTCCTGAATGCCATTCCAGGGATGTCGTACCCTCTCTAACCGCACGTTTAACTAGAACTTAACTCGGTGTAAGTATTACTGTCCACACTGCTCGTGCTCGTGTATCGAATCGATTGGAATGGATGGGGGCTCTAATGAAATTGAAGTGAGTGTACATTTTGTATTGTTAAGTAAAATATTGTAAGAGGTGGTAGCACTTTTGTCAGTGAGTAGGAACTTCGCCTTATGCGACTAGAATATATGTGGATTCGTTTCCAACTGAGAATTAACTTCCGGTGGAACAAAACATATATTTTTTTTCTTCGACGAAGCGATGAGTCGAACGATACAATCACCTGATGTTGATACGCTTGCTCAAAACAATGTGGCGCTGATTATCACCTTGAGTTATAAGATGTTAAATCACATTATCCCAGTAATTTCACTATCTACAGAGCCCTCTAAAGTAGAAGACGGTATGTATGCACACTACTATTTCTAGGCTGCAATAGGCACTGCGGTGATACCTACCTCGAAGGTCTCCCGCAGTAGAGACCTACTATTAGTATTTAGTTAAGAAACACCGAAATACGGATTCTCTATCCTGCATTTGACGTTATTGATATTCCTCGTAAGAAGAAATCCACAGTCTTAGCAGTAAGAATTTTAAGAGGGTTATATTTCTGTATTTATTATACTATAATATCTTTATTTGCTTATTGACTGTTCGGAATTCATCAAAGTGGTCTTTTAACTATGTCTACGGCGACTAACACAACAAGCAGATGATTTAGATGATTGTAGGGTTGTTTCTGTTATTTATAAACTATTCTAGGGTCGATCGACATCGTATAAATCACGTCATAAATTGACATAATTAAACTCGTCTACTATAATTACAATTCATAAGTAGATGCAATAAAATATAAATGTGTCTATGCTAAGCTATTGTCGTCATTTGTCACAAGGTCGTTGCTAATTTTGTACTGGTGGGTAAAGCGGGAAGGGACGGAAGGGGGTGGTGGATGAATATATCGATAAAACACGGTCAAGGGCACGGGCCTTTATAGAGGTGAATAAGAGGTCGTTTCGTTTATGCAAATGAATGCATTAATTAAAGAAAGCAACTCAAACAGTTTCCCCCGTCCGTCTCTTTTATAACTAAAACAGTTTTAACTATCAAAATGCAATAAACAAATGTTTTATTCCATCTATACTTAAAGTAGATTATATAACAGGATATTTATATATAATACATACACTATGAATAACCACAAATAGTCTTATGTCTAATATGAGAGATAAAATACAAGACATATTGAAGAATCTATCCGTCTACTTCCCAACTGGATCTTGTCAACTCGTAATCTTGGCTGTTCAAATGATAGATGAACATGGATATTTAAAAGCATAAGATGAAACGTTATAGTGTAAAAAAGCTCTTATCCTACATTTTAAAGATAAGTGTAGATAGGAATTTCACCTAACCTTGACATTGACAATCCATTCTAATTATTACTATTGTACCTTATTGTGGTACCTTCAGCTAAACGCAATCATATGATCTATATTCAGATGAAGAAAAATCTCTTAATCTATCCATACGCCTAACTACCTTCTATAGATTTAACTGGTGACTTTAAGCTAGAAACATATTAACGTTAGTGTGTAAATAATTCTATAGTAAATTATTTTATTACTAAAAATTTAGTACGTTAGTCGAAACGACGTCTTGCCAGGTTATTCTTCTATTTCCTTAAGAGAGGGAGGGTGTAAGAAAGTGTTTCTAGACACCAGTTCGGGCTAAATTTATCGAGTCCGATGTAAGATAAGCCACAAGACATTTACCAGCGTCAAAGCGAACTCGATTAAGTTAATTGCTAATACATAGACACAGCTGTCTTAAGGCCGTACGTATAACCTAAAAATTTTCCCACTGACCTTGTTTATGATTAAACTCTCTGTTACTGATAATTTGTATTTTATGTTTGTAAATTAAATTTATTGGTTTTGCTTAACAAAACTTATAATACTGAATAACTCTGCTCTGCTCGTGTTATGAGTACAACCTTTCAATTTTGATAAAAGCTCTCTGGAAAAATCTCACAAATCTACCAAAGAACAGTAACAAATATGTCTCCATTTTGAAAGGTCCTGTCACTAATGATATTGCTCGTGTCTAACAGCTTTTCAAAAAAGGTTATAAATGAGGAGAGATCAAACCTTGTAATTACACGTAAAGGTCATTTTTTTTTGTTATTATTATTCTTTATCGTTAGGTAAGTATAAAGTTTAATGACTTTTATATTAACATAATCCTGTCTATAACATCACAGGCCAACTTTTTGAAATAAAACTTCTTTAGCTATAGTGTCAATATTTTGATGATTTTATGAAACGAAAAAGTGTAACGGAAAAGAAACGTATTTAAGAGTTAAATGTATTTAAAGGGTTTAGATTGTAAGAATATGAAATAAAACTCGTTTCTATATTGCTTTTGTATCCAACGTCTCCTCTTTAAGATCGTGTACGAACCGGGACAAAGTCTAGTGTCCATGCTACCTACACCCTGAATATAATCGGAGTATTTTTTTTTTAACGTGTGTAACAAAATGCTAACGGTCGAACACCCCGGAACCAAAAAGACCGGTCGCGGGGTAGTGTCGGACTCCAACCGACTAAAAAGCTCCACGCGGTGTTCCAATCACTTCCGAAGTAATGCACGGGGGTCACGGGATAACATCGAACAGTTCTTACCCAACCCCCGACAGCGCCCGGATCGAACGGGCCCGCCTCGGGGATGGATAATCGGAGTATAGGAAGAATATAGAGATAAACGTTGAAACCTATTGTACAATATCACCTCTCACTATTTATCACCTCTGTAGTGTAATCATCTCATTCTCTTACAAATTAATAAGAGCACAAAGTTTTGGTAGATGTGAATGTGTGATCACTTGTTTTTTTTTTTTATTTTGACTTCTAGGAATTACTTTCTACGTTCATATAGACTATATTCATTAGAGTGTAAGGGTTCCCGCATAACAACCCACCTTATCCAAGCCAACCTCACCTTCCCGTGGTGCACCGTGCTAATCAATAACCGAGGCTCTGACTCGGGCCAGCGTGGTGTGAAATAACCCAAGTGCCCCTATATGAACTCCTACAAATGTTCTTTAGGATAAGCCCATGTCCAGCGGTGGACGTCTATCGGCTGACAATAATTATGATGATGATTTTTTTATAACTCATCACAATAATGATATGAAGGTATTGAAATTTTTTTTTATGTTACCAAGCAGCTTCGTCGTGAAAACGTTTGTGTAGCGCGCCCTCAAAGCATTTATTTGGACAAAAGCATTCCTATTTGAACACATCAACTGTCGCAGCGTCTTAGACCTTCTGATAAACGACATGCCTTACATTAGGATTAAGATCTTTATCAAATATGTCAACATTTAGACGGAGCAAACTCACTGTTTATTGTTCACAACTATCTCCTAATTACTAAACCTCACAAAAACTACAAATTAAAATAAAAAATTGTATAGCTTCTTATGCTGCTAAGCAGTAGTATGCCAACATTACTTTACTATAGTATGAAAGGTGTTATAATAAATTAGATAAAGACTGTCTCAAGGAAACGGGGACAGTGTGGTGCAGCTTATATCATCCTAACTTGCGCCTTGTATCACTTATTATTAGATGAACGTTTCAGTCCTCTCGTCCATTCAATAATGACTAACGTGGACCAATGATTATGTCGAAGGCGCGGGAAACCCTTGGAAGTAAGCAGGTGATCTTTAGGATAAGCCTATATCTAGCTGTGGACGTTTATCGGCTGATGATGATGATACAAAACATAGGCTTACCTTAATCAATTTTAACAGAAAAAATTGCCAAATTGAAATATATGTAGCGCTGTACCTTTTAAAGCTTTATTATCCCCTAACACCATGTGAAACTGAGGTTATTCTCGAAAACTCCAAGCCGAGAGCGATTCTAAAATGACTTTCGCGAAAATTTCAAAAAGGTTATATTGTAAATAGCATTAGCGTTAATATAAACGTCGTCAACTCTAAATGCTTTTTGGACTAATAAGGCATTTTCATTTGCTTGCTCGTTTCAAAGGAGCTGTATTTCTTTATCATTTTCCTTTCAGAGATTTTCTTTTACTTTATATACTTTATTATTTATGATAATGAAACGGGTTTCTTCATGGATTTGATTTAACAGAGACGTGAATTCGATAAGATTTTCTTTGTGCTCTTCCAACTTCGCATTAGTATCGTTTACGGGGACCCTCATAAATTACCAGTCCAGCCGGAGAGGCAAACGAAATTTATCAATGAAACGCTGTATTGTAGCGGTAAACATTATTAATGTTATTTTTGTTCAAAACTAAATTAAAATAGAAAAATACTAAAAGGTTCTTTGTCGTTATTATACAATTTCTCTTATCTGGCTTGGACGGGATACAAATATTTGTCTTTAGCATCTCTTATATTTAAGTAAGCCAGGAGATAAGGCGAGACGAGTAGAATGTTAATTAGATAACAGGGTATATCTATTTATAATAATGAGGTGGTTAGGACATTTACACAGCTTCACATTCTTTTCCGCTTTGAGAAATAACATACAATTAGAAGCTTTGAACCTAGCTAGAAATCACTTTGATATTTTTGTAATCACATTTTATCTCATCATATTATTTTTATTTATTACTATACAAATATATATAATTGTCATGGTATAATGGATAGCTCATACTTTGTTTTCATTCTTGGGACTCTGGGCCTTCTCTGACACAATAGGAGCTCTTAATCCACCACGCGAAATAAAGTGGGGGTTGGCGCATATTTTACATTCATAAAAGGTTGCGTTTTTCGAATATCCTGTTATCATATACTTTAAAAAATATTAAGCTGTGTTAAGTGCGACAGATAAGATATAAATAAAATGGTTCAACCGGAACTATATAACCGCGAATGTGTCCGGTAATATAATGTATCACTTCTAAATTTAGTGCTAGACAGTAACAAATAAACAAATGATTAAGTTATAACCTGAGGATATAATCAAGTTCGTTTTCACGCTATGTTAAATAATATTTATTTTAATATATTCAGGAGGCACCTCATGATGATGATGATGATGGTAACGATTATGATGAAAATGATAATAACGAAAATGATAATGATATTTAAGTTATTGTTAAGGTGAAAAAAATGATCAACCTAATTTATAAAGTTGTTACAGGTAATGGGAAATTTCACAGCGCGCTGAAGACGGATCTATAAAATGGATCTACCAATCATTTGCCACATTTACGAAATCAGATGAGGCAACAACTAACTAAAAAGATGAATTTAGCAGACGTGAAATCTTTTGAAATCAACAATGAATGAATTAGAGTTCATAAATCGGGTCACTTTGTCGGCATTCATAGAACTCAATGACACGGATAATTTTTATTGGCCATCGGCGAATCAGTCGGCAAGGGATGAGAACTTCACGGAGCTGAAATCTTTAGAAAATGTAACGGTATTCGTTGAAAGGGAAGCGGTAAACAATTGGTGGGCATTGGTCGCTTTAGCTTTGGTACTTTGTACAGCCGCTGGGAATGTTTTAGTATGCTTGGCTATTTACCTGGAGAGGAGGCTTCAAAACGTTACTAACTATTTCCTTATGTCTTTGGCAATAACCGATTTGTTGGTGGCGGTGCTTGTTATGCCTTTAGGAATACTAACACTCGTGAGAGGTGAGTAATATTAATATTGGTACATAAATATGTAATTAGCATTGAAAAGATATCTCTAGACTTTTGTAAATACATTGCACAAATTGCTCGTCATCCATCGTAATCTTAATATGTATACCAAACACAGTAACATGCACAATAGAAATACTAGAAATAAAAATACGCTTGCATCATCCTACTTCCTCCTGCACAAAATTAACGTAACCTTTATGGAAGTCGGTGTGAGCATCTATAAAAAGATCATACAGTCTAAGGTTTACCCCTTAAGAAGTTTAAAAATCAAGTTAAAAATATTTTAATCAGCAAAGTATACTACAGCGTTGATGAGTACTTGAATGATAATGTGTGGAAATCGTATGAAATTTTGGAATTTAAAACAATCCTTTATACTATATGTATTAGCTATTCCCCGACAGCTTAGCTGGTCGTAACATCCTTGCAACTCCATTTGGGAAAGGAATTTTATAAAATCTTAAAGATCTAAACGGCAGAAGTAATACCTCTACCAAATTTTTAGTCAATGAATCTACACATATATATAGATATAATAGATATAGAAAATATATAGATGGCAATCGTTTGATCTATAAACCTTAATAGAAATGTTAACGTAAAATAATCTAACAACAAATTGTGGATTTGTAGTATAAGAATAGAATTTAATGGGGAAACGAGTCTGTGGTGAACGAATCGACGTTTTAAAGATATTATGTAGACGTCATTCAATATCGATCGTTTGTCGGCCGAGTCATTTCCGTTCATATGCCTATTGTTGGAAAAGTGGAAGTGAATTTATTTTACAGCCGTCCCATTGCTGCAATACACTGAAAGTTAACTGCACCACCACCATTATATAGATTAAACTCATCAATTAAATTGAAATGCTGGTAGAGTTACGTGAAATTGATCGTTAATTTTTTTATTGTGAATATTTCACTTTTTGTTTAACGAACCTAACAAACAAGGAAAAATGTGTAAAAAGCTTAACACAGATTTTAGTGTGCCTAGATGAAACAATAGGACAGTCAAAGTGAAGGTAATGGTCTAGTACGGAGACGACTATAGTTCAACGTAATATAAATACGTAACATAGGTGTCATAAAATGAGTCATTACGCAGGGTTATAGTTCGTGTTAGTTACAATAGATCTATTGTCTAGATCTGATGATTTATGATTATCAGATTTAAATGGTAACACGAAGCTAAAATAGCAATTCATTGCTGATGAAGATGGACAGTTATTTGATCGTATTTCGCGCTACGTAAATAGCAAAGGTCAGATGGTATAAACGAAATAGAAGCATGATAGATAACCAATAACTCAATAGCCAGACCTGTTTTCTTCCTTTCGTTAAAATTTAAGTTAAAATTTCCCATTTCTCTCTTTATCTAGGAAGTATCTTTGTATTGGAAATTAATGAAATGTAACACAGATTAAAAATGTTTTATAATGTTCTTGCTGATTTTCCGTTTTTGGATAATATTAGCGAAGTTTTCTAAACGTTTCAATGTATTGCCAATAAAAATTATCTAACTTTATTTTGATCATGTCTAACGTTGTATTATTACTCCAAATGGAGAGAATTGAGGGTGCGGTTATAACAGGTTTTACATGGGTGTGTAAAATGCGACGCTTTCATTAGTATCTGATTTCACTCAGTTTATGCGGCGAAATTTCTAAGAATACATTAATTGAAGCCTACGTTAATATAAATAAAACCGATCATAGTTCTTATTTAATTATAGATATATTAAAAAAAACAGTGATAAGGCAATGCAATAAAGTTATTTCCTTTCCTATCAATGGACCTAATGTTTTTAATAAAATAATCTAATCTAATATTAACATTAGTTTTGAAAGTGATCATTCACTACTTTTTAATCTAGAATAATATAATTAAACACGCAATGTAGGCTTTAGAGGTTTCCCTCAAGAGAACCAAGTTTCGATGTTAACTCCATACAGATCATTAATATTTCAGGATCTAAACAATGTATGTAAGCGAAATAGATGAAAGCTTGTTCCCTTACTCTTTGACTTGGTAAATGAATTAAACTATCATATTGTATAACATAGCATATATATAGCCCAAAAGATTACTAGATTTAAGTGGCAGTGGGCAGGACATATTGCTCGAAGGATTGACGGTCGATGGTGCAGTAAGGTCCTCGAGTGGTAGCCGCATTACGGTAGATGTGGTGTTGGATGGCCTTTTACAAGGTGAACCGGCGATCTGGGAAGAACACAGGATCGTTCGATGTGGAGATCTTTGGTGGAGGCCTATGTCCAACAATGGACTTCTATCGGCTAATGATAATGATAATGATTTTATAAACATGTCTTTTCTATGTTTTATAGTTATAGTTGTAACAGAACTCAATGATAGAAATTAATAATACTGCAATTCTGGTATTCATAATTATCAATAGCTGATAAACTATGGATAAGGACCTCCATATCAATTGGTACTGTACTGACTTCATCCATCTTGCGACCTTCTCCAGATCATAAGTCCACCTCGTGGTCTCCAGACGAAGGCCAATTATTCATGTGATCTTTTATTTTGCAGGATACTTTCCTTTACCGCCGGTGTATTGTTTAACTTGGATCTGCCTAGATGTCCTTCTTTGCACTGCATCAATAATGCATTTATGCACTATCAGTGTCGACAGGTACAAAGAAATGTTTTCTTTATCTTAATTTTTTTAAACTATTATTTTCGTTCGTACTTGAAGAGATTTTCTGTTTGTAAATATTTCCTTAGCTAAATTATTTTTAAAGCAAATAGAGATTGATATGGATAGGGATCTAAGATATAAACTCTTGATATCATTTTCGAATTTAAATATCGACCAAAAGGTAATGGTTAAATTTTTTTTATGTTATATTATGGTTTAGTAAATTTTCATGAATATTTGTTAATTCAAGTGTCGGTGTAGGTGTTGGTGTGACTGCTACTTTGTCACCTTCTATCATTTAATTAATAATGATAAACAGAATAATCTTTACAATCAATATCAACTATACTTACGATGAAGATATCATTACTAATTAGAGATTATTTTATAGATATCTTTCACTTCGATACCCCATGCGATTTGGAAGGAATAAAACTAGAAAAAGGGTAACAATTAAGATTGTTTTTGTATGGATCCTGTCGACAGCAATGAGTCTACCTTTGAGCCTAATGTATTCTAAGGTACGTCTTTATTTCCAAATACAATATTAATATGAAATAGTTTAAAATGATTTTGTTACTATTCAGCAATCGTCGTTTAAAGAGAATTATCCTCGGAGATTCCAATTACTATAGCTTATATCGTCCTTGTCAAGGGATTTTGTAACAGTAACTGTAATCTTATTTGTGGTAAACCCATTCTATTTGAGAAAGTGGCTTTTCAATATATTTGCTCATAAAATCAAGATACAAACATTTCATGAGACGTGAAGCTGATCATCATAAGCAGCAAATTGTTTTGGTGATGCTGTATCATTTGCTATAAGGCAAACCTCATATTAATTTGACAGTATAATTTCTGTTACTCTTTTTTTTAGAATGAAGAGTCAGTGCTGATTGGAGGCTCTTGTCAAATACCTGACCCATTGTACAAGGCGATTGGGTCAGTCATATCTTTCTACATACCATTAGTAGTGATGCTGTTGACGTACGCGCTGACGGTACAGCTGCTCGCACAGCAGCGGAAGGGGCTCGGACCTGGATGGGCTACTGGCTGGCTTGGTGCGCCTCCAATCGGTATTAATTAATATAGGAGCAATGATAAACTAGTAAACAAAACATTCCAAGTGAAATATCCCGATATTATTTTTTTAGCTGCGTTTACACTGTATTAAAAACGATACCTTTATCGTCAAGCTAACCTCACCTGCTCGTGGTACAGGCTGGTAATGAACAAACGAAGCCCTGGCTTCCACCAACCCGCATTAGGCCAGCGTGGTTGGAAATGACAAACGACGGCCTCTAGGGCCATGTGGTACCGAAAGCCATGGTGACTATAGATCTTTGGGTGAGGCCTGTCTAGCAGTGGATGTCTATCAGCTGATGATGGTGATGATTGTCTATGTAACCAATAGCATCAATCGTCATCACTGCAAATTTTTAACGTACTATCGATTCTCGTTGGACTTTGGCAAATTTAATGTTAAGTTATTTAATCACATTTCTTTATGCTATATTTTATAAAATAACTCTATTTTAAAAAAAAAAAAACAGAAGGGAATATTTATAAAGGCGGTTTCTTTGTTCCCAACTCTGATGGCGTATTTGAGTCTACCTTCCCAGATTCTCTATTTTCACATAAAAACGTTGCATTGAGGTAATTCAACATTTTCGTTATTATTTGCAATTTCCAAATATTTTCTTTGAATAACTCTACAGCTTGAGATAATTATTACTACTTTAATGATTATTTGTTAACAACAAAAACGTTTGAAAAAACAAAAATTATTATAACACATAAACAATATAGAGGTTATATGCTATAAATAACTTTAACAAAGTACAAAATTATTATATTTACTCTCCAATCCTTTATTTTTATATTACTGTCGATCAGATCGTCGCTGTACATGGAGAAGATTCCTCGCTCCCAGAGGTGGAACGCCGCAGCATTCTGCTGCCTCTACAGAAACCGAACTACCTCCAATAGACACAAGGGATCTATGGCTCCAAGATACCAGGTATCCGTGTAAATTAACAAAATTTTGCATTGTAGATAGAAAGTCATCAATATCAGCTGACAGATACTCACCGATGAGTTTGGGGCTTCTTCGACGATCTCTACATTTATCAGTCCACATCTAGTCGTTTTCTTTCATCCTTGTGTATTGATGTCACAGCTTATTTAAGATGTGTGTTATGTTCTTAATATGGACGAATACCTCTTTTTCGAAAGGGTCTGATTATAAAGATTCTTTTTAGCGTGAAAAGTTTTCGCAAAAAAGGTAATTAACTGTAACTATTTTACTTTAATTATAGAAACATATATATATATATATATGTAAATATGTATGAAATTTAATACATACTTAACAATACTATTCATACAAACTTTCTAGTAGTCACTTAATTTAAATGATTATACTATTAACATGATGTAACTGATGGTAAGTGATACGCCGCACATAACAACGTGGCGCGAGTTAGGATGTTATACACTGCACCACATTGAGTTTCTCGCCTGTGACAAAAGATGTTGAATCTCGTTACCCCAGTAATTACACTAGCATCATCACGTTTCTAACCGGAACTTAGGAATGTTTTCACACTACTGTTTGGCGGCAGAAATAGGAGCTGCGGCGGTACGCACCCAAACGGTCTCCGACAACAGAGACCTCACACCACCATTTCCTTATGACTATAAGAGAGAAAATACTGATATTAACTATAATTTGAACTAGACATTTCGTAGTGTAATTTCACTGAATTATTCATGACTGCATTCAAGCTGCTACCCTAACATATATTTGTCACAAATTGGACATTATTTAACTGCAATTATTAAACTTGTTATCACATGAACAGTAAAGCATGCGCTGTACGCACTTGTGCTTCTCCGCAGCATCCTCTGTAAGCTCAATTGTGGTTAACTTGATATTTATTATATTAAATTATTACGTTAATATGTTTTTCTATAATTTTTTCTACTTTACTATTTTTATATGACTATTTGGTAAACAGATTTACGATGCGTCTAATGCTTAACAGTTATCGTACTCTACGGACACTTTTGGTACCGGAGGCATCGCAAGCACATTGCTGACCCTGGAATAACCTGTTCACAACTTTTAAACAACACCATATTGTAATACATAAAGCACCTTGGGAAAACAGCAGGAAGTTCATTACAAAGCCCATAGGTTCTTGATGGAATATGTCTCTAGAATCTGGATTGTCTTTCCAGATCTTTGCATCTAAAGTTTGAGTGACACTTAAACAGTGACAGAGCAAACCTCATGACTTTGTTCCAATGTCTTTTGTCCTTTTTCTCGTATTTTGATTATTAAAATTTTACTTATTAATAGTATATTGTCATTTTTTATTTTAAAAGATTTTGCAATATTTACATACAACAGGTTTATGCTTAAAAGAACATTGTAGACTTGCACAGCTTCATTGAAACAGAGCAGTGTAAATATTTGTAAATGCAAAACTTCAGAAAACTGATGGAGATAAAGATTTTTGTAATCTCTCAAGATGAAATACGATAACCTAATTTTTTTTACTTACTTATATTGTATACCTAGTTAGTTTTTTTTAATTTTTATAATTTGGTACGAAGCATGTTCTTTGCTGTTTTATATATTTTGCTATTAGACATTGGCTTTCTATGTATTGGTTTTATGTTTGCTTTATAAGTATCAACATTACAAGTAAAAAACTAATAACTTATACTTGGTCGTTTCGTCGTAGTAATCTTACTTAACACGTAACACGTAAGTGGAAACAATGTAAACCTAATAAATGGCGTGGCGTCTTCATCGTTTCCGTGTTTGCTACAACTTTAATGCTGTGTTCAGTTTAGTCGTTTATGGCTTCAACATTGTTGTACTAGTCTTAGAACTGTTTACAGTGAAGCAACAAAGAAAAAAAAAACAATTAAAAGTATGACTGCAAACTTTACAGACAAAGCTTTCAGAATACCCCTGCCGTTTTGTTTGCTGGATACAAAAAGAAATGTGCTGAATGTACGGCATGACGCTTCGCTTTGTCTTTTATATTTACATACTTATTATAAACACCGTTTCATTAATTATTATATAAACAACTGATTATTGTACAGTAAGGCTAAAGAAGAAACTACCCCAAAGGTGGATATTATTGTGTTGATTAGAAACAATTAGGTTGTGACGTTTATTGCTGTCCATGGGCAGGGTTGCTTGTAAATAAAACTAAATTTTACGATTCAATTAATTACTACCCTGACCGGTCGAATGCTTTGCAGCAGCCATAGTCATGTGAGCACTGAGGTGACTGATGCTCTGATGCCATTGTTATTGACCCAATTCAATAAAGAAGATTAATCGATTTTTCCTCTAATTTGGGGTCCTGAACATAGTCGTCATTCAAGGATCCTCGTTGAGAGGGAATTGAGCTCTAGCTTCACCACTGTAGCTCAGTGCGGGTTAATGGGCGATCAGAGACTCGTCTGTTGTTTATCAGGATGAACCGCATGCAGGTGAGGTTCACTTAGGCTCCATAAGATGTTGGGCGAAACTTACACTCTTGATCAATTGTTATAACGATTAAATTCTAAATAAATCCCAAGCATACCAACGGAAAGCTTTAAGAATGACCATGAATCATATCTGCTTGGAAATAATATTTAAAGAGGAACAGGTACACCGCGATACCTGAGAGGTCAGGACATCAGTTAATCTTTAACTTAGTCGTCGGTACTGCAAAGCGGTCAAAACGTCAGGGCAATGAATTAATAGATCACAAGCTGTAAAATCCTTAAAATTTAGTTTTATTAAATGTTATTATATTCGCGTGAATATAAGAATTCGTTATGTGAACCAGTGTTGCCTGTTCATGTGTGTATCGTTGTGTAGTGATCATAAATGTGTTGTGTTGCACAGCGAGCCCGCGCCGTCCGCCATGAGCGCACTGCATCACTTTGGGGCAGAGATGTTGCGCCTCTCTCGTGGATTGGAAGCTTCGGCTGCAACTAAAGCTTCATTCAGAGGGTATATACCGATTGGCATTTGTTAGATTGCGACGAAAGTGTTTTTTTTTTTTTGCTACATCGCAAACTTGTTCGCGTTAAACATGTTAAAACACTCGTTGTATGCATTGTAGTCGTAGACGGTATGTAGTAATGATAAATGTGAAATTCATCTCGTTATGATGTTGAAAGAATTCTGTTGACTTGAATTTATTTTTTAGGACAAATACTTCGGAGCGAGGTGGAATGTTAACGCCTGGCTCGTTAAGCGTCTCCTCCAGTTCGCCTTCGTCTATGCTACAAGATAGACGACGCCTTTCGACCGTTGATACCAATAATCCTTTGAACAGGCCGCGGAGTGCATCTGATGATGAGGGCAACGATGGCCTGTTAGCTCCAGTAACGTTGGCTGCGAAATCGAGAAGTTCCGAAGACGGATTACTTTTACCACCGCCATGCACATGCCCATATTTCGGTAGCGATTCAACACCACCAAGACGCACAACCGAAGTGATCATCGTATCTGGTGGGGATATCGACGCCTGCAATGGTTTCCCCCGCAATGGTAACGTGAAAAGCGATGAGTCTTGCACACCGGTGTTTAGGCGTTCTAGCCGTGGTGCTTCATCGATAGTCACTTGGGAGGAAGCGCGAAGGTTTCGACGCGGTTCCAGCTTCGGCGGTGCGAGAACAACGCTGTCGACGCCAGTTAGAAGCGTACGAGGGCAAAGATCGAGTTCTCGAACCCAGCAGCCGGTGAACCCGAGCCCCCAACGGCAAATGCCTAGGGCACACCACTCGAGGAATTCGAGTGTGATTTCAAGAAATTCATCCAGACACGGAAGAATCTTACGTCTAGAACAGAAAGCTACAAAGGTTTTGGGCGTCGTGTTCTTTACGTTTGTGGTTCTTTGGGCACCATTTTTTATCCTCAACATGGTACCGGCGATATGTCCTGACTGCGAGAAACGAATTTCTAGTTGGGTGTTCGATTTCGTATTGTGGCTTGGCTACGCAAGTTCTATGGTGAATCCGGTTTTCTACACGATATTCAATAAAGTGTTTCGCCAGGCCTTCAAGAAGGTGCTGTTGTGTCAGTATTGCAAGTCCAAAAGGTAGCCAGCACCCTGGGAGCGCGTCCGGCCAACCTCAGATCCGGGACTCGGAGCGCTCTCAGTAAATAGAAATGTCAGATCTCAATTTCTATGAACTGTTATGAAGCTTTTAATAAACAATATTTAATAGGCTTTCTTTGTAACTGTTATATATATCTGTTATTTTCCAATGATTCATCACATTGATATTATTTCGTTCATAACTGTAATTATATCTCACTGCACATGTAAAAGTATAATTATTATATTTCATTTCACTTCATACATTCATATGTATATATTCGATATATATCTATAGATTTACTTTTCTTGTATTAGTATTATTAGAAATAATTAGTATAAAGAGTCGCGATGGATTATGAAAAGTATTAATATTCATTAACATTAGATTTTAGATTTCCTATAAATTCCTCATTTATACTTTGGTCTTTTAATCGCAATAACTATGTAAGTTTTAGAAAATTACTTAGGATTACTTTCCATATATTTCAAAGTTCAGATTTTTACTTTCGTTATAAAATTTCTACTTCTTTTAATATTTAAATTAGTTTAAAATATTTATTAAATATTAAAATATTAAACTATAATTATAAATGTGTAACTAACTTGTAGCCTTACTTGAAAATTCTAATGTATATAACATATCTTCAAAAGAAATACTTATATATATAATAATAATAATATAAAGTAATTTTTTACAAAGAGATTATAAATATTAATAGACAGTTATTATATAGGAGATTCTAATAAATTGAAGTAAATAGCTTGCTTCAAATAACTATCTGAAAACATTAAATTAATAATAAAATTAAACACTAAACTAAATTGTTAATTCTATGTTACCTAATATTTAAAATGGCGTCCGTTATCTGACATTACGAATACTAAACAACAATCTATATTAGTTATTAATAAAGTCTGATGGTTAATAATAAATCATTTATCATAGCAACCAATACGTAGTAATAAACAAAGACAATTTTCTTCATTGAAGTATATACCTACTATTAGAAATTATGTAAAGACAGGTTTTTTTTTATTGATGTTGACTGAACGATTTTAATATAATTAAAATTTACAGTTGCTATGCTATTTACTTATAGTATAAATAGCTATATTATTCTTATAATTTTAAAATTACTTTCAGGTAAAATTTTTGCTATATTTACATATAAATGTTAATAATAGTTTATGGAACTGTTTTATATTAAAAGGTAAAAACACAGATAATTAATTGTTTTTAGTACATAATTATAAGCAAAAATCATACATTATATAAATTTAAAACAAAAGTTATAACAATAATAAATTTATATATATATATATGACGTCTCTACATACATGAAAATCAAATCAAAATGTATATATATGAGATTTCCACTCATCACATTCTTTCTGGAACTACGAGCCTACAGACTGGAAATTTGGTAGGAATATTCCTTTTGCCGAATATACGTCAGCTAAGAAATTTTACCCCCAAAAGGGGTTGCGGTGGTGTTACGGCCAGCAAAGCGAGTGGGGAACAGCTAGTGTCCTTATAGTTAATACGAAATCAGATTTCTCTACTGCGCGTAGGTTGAGGGATCAACATAAAGAACGCTTGAAAAACAGTTACTGTTTTTTAATATACGAAGTTTAAGTGATATAAAAAAAACAGTGCTTTCATCATCAATCGATGGAAGTCCACTGCTGGACGTGGATCTATGGTAAAGTATTCGACAAAGCACGATTTTACGCTGTTTGAGTCCATTGGCTCCTAGTCGTTTAAACTAATATTTTTCTTATTAAATAATATATGTTAAGTATTTAATTGAAGATATTTGTTTTTCACTACTTAAATTATATGATATAATAGAAGATGAAATTAATAATAAAATATTAATGTGTGTAGTAAGTTTTGTAAATTACCTATCCCACAATCGCAATACTCTATTATGTGTTAGTTGAAGAACTGTAAATATGATGTATTAGTTGTTAAATAAATGTATGTTATATATAAAAATCAAAATTATATGAGTTTACTATTCGACGATCAGTTCGATTATATCGCCAATAAATCGATTTGAATAAGAGTGTATTTTTTTTACTAATAACCTAAAATTATTTAACCCGACCAAATAATCTTTATGGGTCCGCAAGGTACTTCAATAGCAGCCGCGAACCGGTATACGTTTTTGTTGAATAGCCTTTCATGAGTTGGACCAAGGGTTTGATAAGGATTTCAGGATACTGCTGATTGCGGCACTCTACAACTTCACTGATGGTAACTTCTGTTGTAGTAACTTCTGTTGCCGAAGAGCGCCTAGGTACGTACCATAGCAACGGCTTTTTCTTCTGCCAAATAGTAATGAACAAATGTTACTATGTTCCCGTTTGTAGAGCGTTGTTCCTAGTTAAATTACTGAGGTAATGAGACTTAACATCTTTTCTCAACAAGACGAACACAATATGGTGCAGTGTGTATCATCCTAGCTAACACCACACTGTTATGGGTTAATGTATCACTTACCATCGCTCATTGCGTAGCTTCATATAAAAAAAATAAGATAGCACACAACCCATCTTTAATATAGACCTGTGTTGACTGACGATGATGATGAAAATCATCACTATAAGACTATATATAAATAGAGTGATAATGACTGCATTTGATGCTAAACATACCGATCCTCAGCATCAACAATATTCAGATAAAGAATCTTATTCCCTCAAGGCCTAAATCCTATAAATACATTTATAGTTGTCTCTTTTTCGTTACACTTTTTCGTTTCAAAGTTTTAATAACACCTGTAAAACAGCTACAGAATATATTACAGATTAAATATAGTATGCAGTATATATGTTTTGTATTTAAATAATTAGTCGTTTTAAGATAGTGTTAGAGATATGAATTCAACTACAAAATATCTAGACTAAGATGGTGTACTGGCGTAAAAACTCTTTATATTCACTATTTTTTAAATGTTCATGAATAGATAAACAAAAGAAACAACCTTCATGGATGTTATTTAAATTATTATATATTTTTTTATTAAGTTATTACAAAAAAGGATTTTTTGAGCTATGAGAAGTTATTTGGATATAATTGGGCCATAGAAGTTATAAGACGCCGTCGCCGGAATGCCTGATTTCCATTTGCCTAGCAATTTGCCCTTAAATTCCCTAAGAGTGAATTCTCAACGAAAATGGTATATTAGGGAAATTGGATGCCGAAGCCATTACCGTACCCATTTATATGTAACAAGCTATTGATAGATACTACATACGTGAAGAATAGAGAGAGGCGAGAGGTAGAGGAAAGTAGAAAAAATTTAGAAGTCTTTCCTCTCAATGAAAGGAATCATTGTTTATCAGAGCAAGTTGCCAATAGAACCACTTTGATCCGTTATTAAAATTATATAACGTATATACCGTTAATTGGAGACCTCTTCAGTTAGACTCATTGTTAGTTTCTCGATAATAACTTACTGGCTCCAGCTACTGTACCCTTAGCCGGCACTCCACTTAGGCTTGTAGCAAACTCTTCTCGTTTTTGTTTGAACAAGTTCTTAATTAAGACGTTGACCTTTAAAATGACCTTGCTTTAAAAATTTGTGATCTATTTTTTTTTTTTGTTTTAAATAGGTTAGTGCTTGACCCATCATATGTCGTATGTCATAAAACACACTAATCTAGTAAACATCAGGTCTTCTCTTGAAGACATCTACGTCGTTTTTGGACGCAGAGTCTGATTCTGGCAAGTTGTTTCACTCCTTTTTGTTTTTATCAATAACGAGAACCTTAACCTCTTTGTTTCCAAAGTAGGAATGAAGTAATGGTATAACGTTTAAAATTTAAACTCAGTGTTGCAATATATTATTTTAATCTGCGCCATTTATATTCGCTGGATATGTATAATTTAAGAAATCTAGACGCAATTTTATGTACAAAAGTTTATTAATAACAAAAAATTAATTAATGTGTTTTAATAATTGTTATCGTTACAGCGTCTTAATTTATTATTGTGCTTATAGAGTATACACAGTTGATGTCTATTATTGTAGTATATACTATATATTAATTTTTTTTTATAGGAAAGGTGAGCAAATGAGCGAACAGTTCACCTGGTGGAAAGTGATCACTGACGTCCATGGACAGTGCAACACCAGAGGGATTGCAGCAGCGTTGCTGACCTCTAAGGGAATAATACGCTCTGTGCTTCAAGGCACACATATTAGTTCGAAAATACCCCTGGCGACAATTGATTCCACTAAGTGGTAGTAAAATATTATTGTAGTATATAGTACAATAATATTTAATGTAGTATTGATTATAGACAAAATTCCTATTTATAGCTCGTTTGCCGCCAACGTCTAATTAAAGCCGCATATTTTCTTGATGAAAACTTTAATTAATGCTTGACTACGATTTACCAAGACAATCAGATACGTAGTCTTCTTTAATACAGTGCACTAGTTTCAAAGAAGCCTATTTACAGTGTTCTCTTAAAGATTGCCACAAGATAGAAACACTAAGGCTGTTAGACTATTCCAATCTTTCGCTATTCGCTTTATGTATGACATAGAGAAATGCTTTGTCCTAAAGCGATGTATGGAATGTATGTCTATAGCAGTGGTATATTAAATATGATATAGAAAAAGCAGCTACAACATATAATATATAACTGACACCAAAAATGCTTCCACATTGGCCGAGTTCGGTGAATGGTGCTCACGCTTGTTTTGAGGCCGCACGACACAAGCTGTTGTTGCTAACTTTTACCAACTGACGCGTTCACGTTTTAATGAGCCTCCGCCGGGATTGTGAAGAGGGCTGGATGGCTTTTTACATCCACACTGTGCGGTTTTAATGGACGAAGTGTATAATGAAAACCTGTTCCCATGTTACACATTGTATGTGCCAATGACAAAATGATCACAAATGCTTTTGAAATCTCTTAATTTTGTCCGTCAAGTTCTCGGAGAAGTTCCGATTGTTCACAAACTAGCTAGAACAATAGGACAAAGATATAAAACTTACTTAATAATGTTGTGAAGAATCTTGGTTATCTGGTTTCTGTATAACATCAGATTCTTTTCAATATAGATTCTTTTTGGAGAGTTGTCAATTTTAATGACATCCTTGACAGTTGTCATAATAACTGGTAGACGTATGAAAGTACCAAAAATGACATTGAAACTCACGAGCTGCACTCAGCTAGTTCCATATCATCATTTCAACCGATGGACGCCCACAGCCACATGTGTTTTACTATCTCTGGTTAGGTTACGTGAAGAGATTTGAAGTTCTCATTTATAAAACGATTATCATCGACTCTTAAACAATGTACACTAAGTATTGTCATTTTTTTATCACATAACTTACATGTCACTTTAGGTTCAATGACAGTGGGAATGGTTAACGGAATATTATGGCTTATAAGTTTCCAATCGATATGTATGATGATGGAATACAAGTATGCATTGAGAGGGAAAGAGCTACTTCGGAAGGTAGTAGTAAAATACAGCCACAGTAAGCTAGTAAAATAGCTAAGATATATCATTTTTGGAATTAGATAAATATGATTTAAGTTTATCCTTTGTCTATTTCAATTAGATATTTTTTTTTTATTAATAGTGGGCTATTGCTGAGTTTCACAGTTAACGCTATTGCCTATCATTCTTCTGTGCTGTAGCAGGTGATAGAGGTTTGTACTAAAGATCATATTTCGTAAATATTCGGATAAATAATCAAAGACGAAAGATTCAAATTCGCTAGTTTCAATTATCTAGAAGGACTAGCGTGAAAATACATGAAGTCATCCCCATCAGCCACAGCAACCTGATCTTCTTCTCACTAAAAATTAAAGTATGATTTTAAAATACTTTTCCTAATCCTGTTTCATTCGCTGATTGTGCCATAAAGTGAAACACAAAAGACTGCTATAAACCACAAACCATCAAACGGGTAAATTAATCCATAAAATGTGAGATACCGTAAGATTTTATAGATATTGACGCTTTATAACTCATAGATTTTTTTAAAAGGATAACTGCTGAAAGTTCTTATACACATTATTCTGTTATTTCATATTAATTTATTATAGTTAATGTAATAATGATTTAAAAATGTAAATTATCTAGACAGAAATATAAACATCAATTTTGTGGTCTTGGATTTGAATCAGTGGTTTATATGTTAAAAGAGAAATAATTTAGTTGCTACCCCCACAGAGATTTGATCATCCTTACCAACCAATCATTATATTTCTTGGACTTGGTTTAAATAAAATCAATCTCCTTTCGTGTTTACCACATAACTTAATAGTATCCGGAGCTCACAAAAACCGCAGCAAATTGTGAGACATTTAATTTCTAAGTAATTCCTGCTCCTAACGGATGCATATTTAGTATTTATTGCCATTGTGGTACACTGCACGCGATGCTTTTACAACTTAAATTGAAGCCGCCAAATGGAAATTGTTGTTTGTTGGACACGCAATTGGGACATTAAAAATTTCTTGGAACCGTACGTTTTAGTTTTTTTTCTTAGTGCGCCGCGATGCAATAGTGTCACAGGTATCTTTACAATAACTTTCTAAGATTCTCTAACACTAAAATTAATAAAATTCCCTTTATAGGTAGGTTCTTTTATTCTAGAAGTATTACGTCTATACAAAAAAGACAGGTTCGATCTCTAGCCGTAGATTCTTTAGACCAGAGTAATTATTAAAAAATTTCAGAGAATTGACGATCTATAATCATTGCTCACATTAACTTAAATTCTGTCTCTTACGAATAATAGCAAGTCTTAAGACATTTGTGAAATAATTATGTTAATATACTATAACAGTATTAGAAACTTATAAACTCCAGAGGAATATTCCAGAGACAAAGAATAGAAAGAGAGAAAATACACGGAGTACCTGTACGTATGTAAATAATCGAAAATTCTGTAACCTGTGCCAAATAATTCATATTGTATGTATCCTTTACAATTAATGAAAATATATAAGTAAACAGAGAAAGAAATTTGAGAGAAAATCTTTATTCCTAATGTGATTAAAAATCGATTTATATGTTATATAAAACATTAGTAGATGAAAACACTTTATCCAACAATAAAATTTAATGTCAATGTAATTGCACTGTAAATAGGGCAAGAGTGAAGCGGGTTTTTAATTTTCTTAGAAGTAGAAATGAAGAACCATTCACAATGCACGAAGGCGTGGCATAATTGCTGATGGAGAATGGGGTTGCTAAATCTGATGGATTACATCCGTTACACGATAAAGTAGTTTGAGAATATAGAGTTTAACGTCTCTTTTATTTCCAAGAAATTTTCGAACTAGCTGTAAATGGTTAATTACAGATTATGTTTTCCATTATTAGTCCTCAAAAGTATGTAAATCAAGTTCTTTAGATTCAGATAGCTCTTTCTGTAAATAAAAATTATTTTGTTAAATTTCAGGCGGCTGACTTGGCAGAAACTTTAATTTCTGCCGTAAAGTAACAGTGTGCAAACATTAACTACATTCTCCTTCAAATATGCTTTATTAAGTAATAAATTTAATAAAGTAACAATACTTGTCATTTAAGATTTCATTGTAAAATTTGTGCAAGAACTTTAACACAAATCTCATTTTGAAATAATCCACGTTGTGAATTGGTTTACTAAAACCCTATTATATTTAAAGTTCATAACAAATGTAAACTGAGTTAAGTTTATGAACCGTACCTTAAACTTGAACAAACAAAATCCATTAACGTTTGCAATAGCCACAGTTTTGTTGTTCGCTCGGACTTTGTTACGTTGATTTTTGTATGAATTTAACTTTGCGATTAAGTCAATTTAAAGGTTTTTGGGTATCTAGTGCTTTTTTTTATAAATAATGTTGAAGATCTTTCATAGTCTGATGAGCTGTATTTGGAGTATAGTATGAAAAGAATTTTGAAATGAATTATGGTTACAGTTTATAAAATATTTACTGTATTTTCTCTATCAGTTCCATTTAAGTATATAAGTATAAACAACGTTCCTATAAGCAGCAGGAGTCTGATGATTGAAGTCTCTGATAACATCGTTTATTTTAATTGCTAAGAATTAATATGGAAATATTATAGTGTTTTGATAATAAAGGATTTGTAGCTGGTGAAATTTAATGTTACCGGAATGTAGCACTTAACGCTTTCAAGTAGATGGGAAAGTAATCCTCTATGGTAATCTCAAACCATATCTTAAATAAATACAGTCGATATAAAGCTACGTCTAAAAATCAACGTTCAAATAGAAATCAAACTCTTAACTTTCGCCAAAACTTTAAGCTTCTCGGGGGCGGCGAAGGAATTTTCAACATTTATAACGAATTCCAAAATCCCGATACTAAGTTATTTCAAGAGTAAGTTAGAGACGGAATATACACATTTCGCCGCAAAGTTATTCTTCGAATATTTGGCATAAATGGGTGGCCGCCTTGAATAGTAACGATATATTTTTGACTCTAACTTCATAACTAGTTAAAGGATCTGCAAATGGCTACGAGTGACAATTTTGGCCTTACTCCATCCTATCTTATAATATGCGTGATTTCGGTGTACTTACTTTTTTTATATGCAAAAAAAGAAGTGTAAAATATTTACGCTTGTATTTATTCCGTTATTGTCTCCCATACATTTATATTTACCTTTAGTACATCTCATAAGCCTAATCAATAAATTAGAAATAATTTTCTGGACGGAACAGGATCGAGATTAGTATTTCCTGTAATTTGAGAACACGATTTTCCATATAGATCTAACATTATCAGTTCCTTTCTAGCTTTTGCCGGTGGTCTGTTGTCCATTAAAATTTTATGATTACTTTAACTTGAAGCCACGATATGGTTATAATAAACCTTATACTATTGTGCTTATAACAATGCGGAGATACCCTACTCTCTACTTTTTTTTTAAACGTTGAAAGGTGGATTTTAATCTGTGCTTAGCTATTGTTACCGGTCCGCGAGCAACATGTGCAATCGACACATTTTGCTCCATTCAAAGCACTTGTTCTCATATGTTTGTTTTCATTAACGCGATAAACTTTCCTCAGATAATAAAACCTCTATACTTTATATAGATATTTCGAATCTACAGATTCTTTTATATCTTAGTTTATAAATAATACAGTTTTTTCACTTAGCGAGAGGTGTGAAAGAAATAAATAGAATAGGGCATAATAGAAGAAATGAATTGAAGAAGAGTAGAGAATGAATGATAAAAGAGAAAGAAAGACGAGTATGAGTAGTAAACAAAACAAAAAATTTATGAGGGTAACTGTATAGAAAGTAATAGTCTCTGACACGACTCACGCAGAGAAACGATTTAAAAAAAATTAACACAACTCTTACATCACCAATTAAAAAAAAATAACAATAATAGGATGTTTGTTTGTTTATTTATTAGTAAAAAATAAGTATTAGTAAAGAAACTGCATTTTACAAACCCTATATTTGTTACTTTGAATCTAGGCTGATGTTAGTAGAAATAAAAATTAAATAATGTAAATGTTTGACTATGTTAAAAATAAAATATAATATGCCATATTGTCCGTATAAAGTGAGCATACTATAGAATATTATGTATAGGGTATATACACAACAATGTTTGCACATTACTGTTTGGAAGCATGAGAAGCTGGATGGACTGGACGGTCACCGCCAACAGATCATCCAACAATAGAATGTTAAAGCTTTAAAAATATTTCTATGTTACATACCGAATAAGAGAAAACTATATTTTCGATTGTAGAGCATCATCTTTTCTAATGGATTTAGTACAATTTGGATCCTATCGTTAAAAGATGCATTTAATACAAAAGGTCCTGGATGTGAACGCTCCATTACCCCGATAACTTTCTTGCTTCTGCAATTGCTAGAACGATTACGAAGAGAATTGAATATATGTGGATGACTGTTTGCTTTGGAGTATTTTTTTAGACTTCTCCCTAATATTATTATGGCTTTATTTTTCTCATTTTATTATTTACACTGTTTACATACTTTATATTAATTTACAGTACATACATTTGCTCGAATTCTAGTTTTAATTTATTATTCCTTTCTTAATTTTTCTATTTCTAGATTTACTATTACTGTCTATTTAATTATCCCCTTCCCACATACAACTCTTTTATTGTTTATATTATTATAAATTAAATTAAATTCTAGTAAAAAAATATATATATACTTATACCCAATTTGTTTTCTTTACCACTACTTTCAGTTACATGTTTTTTTTAATATAGTGTAGCATAGTGCTTGACTACGATCGGATCTGATGGTAAACGGAAACGTAATCTAGGTGATAAAGCGCACTAGTTTAAAAGAAGCCTCATCACTTTTCTCTTGAAGACTCCCACGTCATATAATATATATATGTAAACGTCGTGCTATAGTATTATAAGACGAAAAGATGAGAAGAACATCTACTTGGTAGTAAACAATAGACCTCTCTATGACCAAGTGATGATGCTATATTAATTTATATAAGTATGTACATATACTGTTAATTTATATTACAAATACGAAAATCATTAAGTACTATTCCATCTACCCTCGTTCTAGGTTGAATGTTGAAGAATACCTATGGGTAGTAAGTCCGATCAGTGTAAAATAATTGTTGGTGTTTCAATAAGTATTTTCAATAAATAAAAAATTGAGTCTTTAAAGTCAATTGTTAGTTACATGTACATCATAAATCGGAGGGTACTTAGATTTTTTTTTATTTTTAACTCAGTTGCTCTGTGAAGTCTTTTAAATTCTTTTCTTTTCTCTTTTATTTATTTTCATATTCCATTTCTCCTATTATCCATCTCAGTTTCTATCATTCTCTTTCTTATTTTATCTATCACATTTTTTTCATTCCCATTTCTCTTTCTCGGATCGCCTCTCATCTTTCAACACATTTCTTGTCCTGAAATGCTTTTAATGACGCGTCAATCAGCTGCATCCACACCGCGCTGTTCTCGGCGCGTCTCAGGGCATTCCGTATGTACTCATACAATTCTTATATATATTTAAATTTTTTTTCCTTATAAAGTTCAACTTATTTTTTATCTTACATCTCTTAATTTTAAATTTTACATCTTTTCTTTCTCATATTTCTATTATTTCGGTTTCTTTTCATATTTTCCATCGTATTTTTGTTTCCCTTTTCTAGATTTCCGTTTTTAAATTGCGCGAGCTGCTTAAATGGAGCTCGGCTTTACGGGAGAGCAGATATTAACTTGGCCTAGCGCTGTATCAGAATTGGATATATCATGCTTCAAAATTCATTCAGCAGTCTTCTTGACGTCAATCCTGATATGATTTAGCATCAATTATAATTGACGTATACTAATTCTTCAATTTTAATACACAAACGTTGTGGTTTAATTTCCGTTATGTTAAATGTAGCGAAATTTGTGGATTATTAGATTTGGGTTGCCAATTCAAACGTCGATCTATGAAATCACCTGTCAGCTTAAATTTCATAAAAATGTTATAATAAAGAGAAGTGACGGAATCTCGGTTTATTTTCTCGAGCTCTGTGATTGAATAAAATATCTCCCGTAATATTTTGCACGGTATAAAGTGGAGCTTTAAGTACGGGAGTGTTTCTAAGTACTCTTTTAGGAATGAGATGTGGCTTAGAGAGAAAGTTCTTGTATCATCTTTTGCAAATATTCACGTAACGTCATATTTATTTCAATTTATTTTCACAGGTTACCCTTAATCAGGGTATCTTTGAAAATATAATAAGCAGTTAAATATAATAATTAGACCCAAAGGTATACCAGAAAATAAACAATGTGAAATTTTTTTCTATTTTCCCATCGTAGGGGTTAAATTTCTTATCAAATAGTTTGGACTTTGAAAAGGTGTCATTTAAACAATTCGACATATTTTAAATGAATGCAAAGTTCTTATAAAAAAGATACAGAATCTGGTATTTACTGGTGGTAAATATCTGTTGCTGGAGATCATTTAGGTAGGTATCACCGCATTGCCCTGTATTCTCGGGCTGTTAAGAATAAGACTAAGGTAAGCTCTGCCAGTCGTAGAAGGAGACTAAATGGGTTTTCAGGTTCGTGAAGCTGGTCACCCTTATTGTACACTAAGCGAAATCGGAATAAAAAAGTGCGAGATGGTCTAATGGTTATCGTACTAAATCGAGGGTGTCGGGGAGAGCTACAGTCCTCCCTGGGACGTACTATAGACGTAGTGCTGGGAGGCATCGATGCGGTCCGTTGGAAATACCAGGGTGTCCCTCAACGTACTGAAGAAGCCCACAGAGAGAGTTTTAGTTGGTAAAAATTCCACATATCCTTTTTTTCCTCCAGAAACAAGGAATTTTTTTTTAATTTTCTCCACCTCGATAGCAAAAAAACGGTAGGTACCACCGCAGCGCCTACTTCCTCCGCCAAATAGTGTGTAAATATTACCGTGTTCCGGTTTGAAAGGCGCTGTAGTTCATGAAATTACTGGAGTAACGAAACTTTGCACCTTGTGTCTCAAGGCGACGAGCGCAATGTGGTGCTGTATATCTTACTAACTAGCACCACGTTGACATGGGCAAGCGTATGACTTACCATCAAGTGGACGTTCCGCTCGTCTCATCGCTTCGTAAATTAAAAAAAAAATAATTTGGAAAAGATTACACAAAACCCAAAGATTATAACTAACGTTGATTAATATAATGAGTTTGTTGACATCATGCTTAGCATACTTAATTTGATGACAGTAGATAACACAAAAGACGCTTTCATCCGCAGCCGATGGAATATACACAATAATTAAAATACTTATCATTAACTTAACATGCGTTAATACATAAATTAATTAAAGACACATTCCCGTGCGATAATTACACACGAAATTGGTTTTAATGAGCGCTGAAGAACCTTCCTAACAGCGCTCCCGTTTAATAATGAAACCCTTCAACACTTGTTGGCCTTGTTGGAAAAACAATTACCTTATAACATGATATTATCAATTTAATTGGGTTCCGTAGGTTATATAGTATAAAGGAAAATATATACGAACGATTACTTCGTCGCTTGTTCAGTTTGTTGTCGCTCTATGAGAACAAGATAGCAACATTATAAGAATTTAGGAAACAAATAGAAAAAAGAGATGTTCAAGGGCATAAAATGTTTCTCATAAAGAAAACCGTAAAAAAGAGAGGAGAGTGGACAAGAAGGTAATTTTAAAATTTACTACAACTAAAGAATTGGAATTTGGAAAGATATCATATTATTCCAGATTACCGATAAATTATCGGTAAAGCTATGAGAACACCTAGCCGACGAAAGCATACACTTCCTGCTAATCTATTCCAATAAAAGAAGACTGGAAGTAAGGAGGAAAAGCTCAAATTATAAATCACAATATGATAACAAATTGTACATACCGTGAATGAATATTGATGTTATGTGGATATTCTAACTAGCATCATATACAACATATATGAAATATACAAGGAGGAACTACTCGACTTAGTCTGAAGCCATCATGGTATAATTCATCTCTCACCGAATAAACAATTACTTGCGGTTTTATAGCTTTATTTTGTTTGATGGTTATATATGACTACCCATTAAATTAGGCGTTAGTAAAGGTCTCGTTACCGCAGTAATTTTATTATATACTAACTGGAGCAATGTTTGTCGGCCGAAATGGGAGTTACGGTTGCACCTATCTAGACGGTCTTCGGGAAAAAAGACCTAGCATCAGTAAATGTGAATTAGAGCATCCATTTATTTTTTATATGTTGAAGACAGTACATGGTAGTTCTCTTGAATAGAAGTCAAGAGAAAATGTATACTGTTATAAACGTGTGCTATCCGTGTATACGCCGAGGTAATGTCCCGGGGCTAGTAAAACATTGTGAGAGCATTCAAGCGTGGCTTGCATCCAGCGAACGATACTAGAACTTTCGAAATAAAATTTCAGATGAAAACCCCGTTAAAGCAAGTTTAGCTCGGGAATAATTTTATATAAAGCCGTTTTTGGTAAAGCATTGGAGAAGCGGAGCTGGACAGTCTCCTGTACCACACGCAAGGTGGTTCGATGAAATAAAAAAAAACAGTTGAAATTCTTCACAAAATTTTTAAAATTCCGACTTAATTACTATATAACTGGTAACAGCCAATTTACGTCCCCACTATTGGGGCACAGGTCTACCGTCAACATGAAGGCGATGAGGCCATGATCACCACGCGGACCCAATGCGGATTGATGACTTCACACACACCTTAGAATAAATTCTAATTCACGTGCAGGTTTCCTCGCGATGGTTTCCTTCACCGTTTGCATTTCGCTGTTGTAACTAAAGTTCACAAATGTACGTAACTTAAATATTAAAGTCATCGGAACATGCCGAGATTCGAGCCAGCGACCTTCGAAGTAAAAGTCACACGCTCTAACCATTAGGCCAATGAAATAATTCTTACAGACTTAAAATCTTATGTCTCAATACGATCACGATATTGTATAGGTAAAAACTGATACAATTAATATGCACCAATGCAGTAGTATGCAAACATTACTGCGTTCCAGTCATTATCATCATAATTTCTACCTGTTATAGTCCATTTGTTATGAGTAAATGTGATTATACTCAGATAAATGTCCAACTCGAACGCTGAATATAAATCACTAGATGCATACATTGAAATGGGAAAGCGGAAACTTATAAATGGATGTTCATATTTGTGTACACTGGTGATAGGTCACAGCTATTTCTGTTCCGAAACAGTTAAAAAACTTTGCTGATCCAGTTCGAAAGGCGCTGTAGCTAGTGTAATTACTGGCGTAACGAGAGTTTACATCCTATGTCTCAAGGCGACGATCACAATTTGGTGCAGTGTATATAATCATGACTAGCGCCACGTTGCTATGGGCAGGCGTATCACTTACCATCAGGTGAGAGTTTTGCTCGTACCGTCGTTTCGAAGAATAAAGAAAAGACCTACATTGGTTCCTTGCAAGAAAAATATACTACCAATGTTTACTTTAATATTCAACCCATCTGTAAATAGTCCTACTTGTTATCCTTTAAGGTATAACTTAAAAGGTAGATTGTCGTCTTGCAAGCGGAACTATTATATCATCGTTGTCTTCGCTGATGAATTGTTAGCTTAATTGGTTATTATACAAAAGTCCTCACGCTATACTACCAGCTCGAATGATTTTACGAGAGCGTCAACATAATATGTTGACATTTAATCGACTAAAAGCAATTGACAGTGGACGGGGAAAGCAAATGTTGTCTTAGGTTTTTGTTAAAAGAGGTTGTTACCCCGGATGATTGATAGTGTATATCTATAAAAAAATATAACTATGTTTAATTTACAATGTATTAAGTACAATCATTACACAATTAAACATAAATTTCTTATATTTAAGAGCCAATGAACAAAATGACTACCTAATATTTTAAAGTCACTTCTTCATTTCAACTGAAATTGGAAATAATTCCTTGATTCTCCACTTTTTAAGAATTTTTAGAGCTCCTTCTATTTTTTAAACAAGGTATCGTTGCTTTGTGACGTCTATGAAATATTTATCAGTAGTGTGTTTATTTTACTTACAAGTTTTTTAAGTTTTGTGCTAACGAAAAATTGAGCGATTAACAAACCATTAGTTGTAAGCTATTTAGCTGTAAGCTTTATTTATAATTAGATTATTACAAATAATTGCAAGTCTTATCTTTTACAATTACAATCACAGAGAAAAAAGAAATATAAATTAATTCTAAAAGCAATGAGCACAAAGTGGTGCTGTGTAAACATCTCAGAAGAATATGACTAGTAGAAGTTCTTCGTCGTCACGATTTGTATTAAAGATATATCATCGATCGTTTTCGTTTGTATATCAAACTTAACATAATATATGCAAAAGTAAACTTAATATCCTAACAGTTTCAACTTTAATATGTGTTTTAATATTATTCTTTTGTATGCTTAACAAGAGGATCTCGCGGGGGAGCGACTTTATTAAAATGTCTAATCTCAGTTTGCTTAACTCTATGTAGCTTTGGCATATTGTAACTTATATTTGTTAAAATTTGTCACTGAACTTTTGCAGTGTTAAGGCTGATATAAGTATAGAATGATAATACAAATAATATTACTTAAAAAAATTGTATTCATTCTTTCTTATGAACTTCTCTAGATGTGTTAGAAAAGAAAGTAATGAAGGTTCCGTGAATAATTAAA
This sequence comes from Ornithoptera alexandrae, assembly GCA_029030555.1. NCBI lineage: Eukaryota > Metazoa > Arthropoda > Insecta > Lepidoptera > Papilionidae > Ornithoptera > Ornithoptera alexandrae. The sequence continues at coordinate 2,795,696 of JARDVY010000023.1, read as the reverse complement.
CAGAATATTTAAATTAACTGAATCAAATAAATCCTGTTAATACATTATAGTTTAAGTTACAGGGAAACGAAGTAATAAGTGCAGAGATCACCTTAGCCCTATTCCCAAAAGGACGAGAAAAGACAGTTGAGTCAATAGGAGTCAGAAATCCTATAGTAATACTTATTGTATTAATTTAACAAAATCGAAATAAGCTGTTAACTTACTGAACCATCTAAAATATGCTCAGATATAAAAAAGTAAGATTAAATTGTTCCACAGTTAAACTCTGAATTTTATGAAGATTACTCGCAACGGGTTTACAGATCAATTTAACCAGACAAGCTTGCTAGAAATGATGATGATGGAAAATCTTCTTAAATGATACCCTGCTTCTGAAGGGAAAAAAAGGTTATATGGGGGCTTCTACCCACTAGAACCCCCTTGGTGGTCACTCTCAGTGCATTAGGAGGGGCTCTGGGAACCAACGAAACGCACCGGTGCCTCTTAGCTCTGGCTAAAACATCCCCCGAAATGGTAAAGCCTTCCTTAGAACCTACGCTGTGCTACGGCAAATACAGGACCACCATACATTTTCCGTCTCTTTCCCTCAAGGCTCGCCTTGTAAGACAGGCAGGCAATACCTTAGTCCTATTCTTTATAGCCCGAGACTTCAGCGCTGATACCTAAAACACCTAGTGATGTTATTTAAACATTCGACAACGAGATTACTTAACACTTAAACGATCTTGTCTCGTCGCTTTTTGAATATAAACAAATAATCCATAGAATTCCTAGACTACATGGCTGATGATGAATATATTTCTAGAACATTCGATGACGTATTTGCAAATTTACAATTCAAATGTTCACACCGCAACATGATGGTTTCATGTTATGTTTGGTACCACGTTAGGCCTGATTGTGTGAGATAATGTTCCGAATGATTGCGTTCATGTTAAACGCGTAAGTAAATATTGGTTCGTCCAAATATATGATAATATCTGGTCTGTGGTTTTTGTAATCATATCTACAATTACAATTGCTCCTCAACATACCTTTAATTCCGTTTTTTTTTTTAATCTACGAACCGACGAGGCGTATGAGACGTTCATATGATGGTAAGTAAAACGCTTGCCCTTAACTATGTAACGCTGGGTAGGATACCATACACAGCACCACATCCTGCTCGATGCCTTGAGATATGAGACTTTAATACTCGTTACACCAGAAATTTCATAAGCTATAACTCTCTTAAAACCGAAAAACAGTAACATTTCCACAGTACTATTTGACTGCAGAAATAGAAACTTCCGTTGTATCTACTTTGACAGTCTTCGGCAAAAGAGACCTAACATCAGTTACTACAGCTTGTTGATCTCTCCCACTGAATATATTCTCCTTATTTGTTTACCATTGCTGTCAGTCCAATGGAACATGTATTCAATATCTTGCGATCATCACCAGCTCGCCGCAATCTCCACTTCAAGATCTTAATAGGCGGTCTAGCACCTGAAGAAAGAGCCTTCTAGACAAGTTTTATGTGATGTAGATTTAAGTAAGAATGTATATAAATATAAATAGAACAGAGATTGGATAAAGATGCTTCTCCAGGAAGAAAAAAAAGGAAAATGGTCTGCAACATTGTTCGGTTGTAACGGCAGGAAATTTTATCGGACGTCGTTTCGCGAAAAATTTTCTCGAAGCCCTCTTCAACGGAACTTGCCGAGGAAAGGGAAACACTCGTCAGATGGTGGAGGAAATGAATCGATCCACTGGTAACATTTTATGATAAACAAACATATATATTCCGTATATTTCATAAAATTACCTTATTGCTCAATAGATATATTCAAATTACCTTCGACGAGTCTTCTTAACCTCAATCTTATTTACAATGTAAAAACAAACACTTTTATACATAGTTTCGGAATATTTATATAACAAAGCGACCTACCTATAATAATTAGGTGTTAGTATATACTTTTACATCATCATCATCATCAGCCGACAGTCGTTTACTGCTGGACATACACCTTCCCCAAAGATCTCCACATACAGTTACTACCGCTGGGCACTAAAGGCTGTCGCATGTAGGTGATTTGGGTCATTTCCCACCGCGCTAGATTAATGCGGGTTGATGGAGCCAGAGCTTCGTTTGTTGATTAGCAGGGTGCACCACGAGCAGGTGAGATTGGCTTGGGTCCCGTGAGTTGTTATGCCGGATCCCTTACACCCCCAAAATAGACTTTTCATAAAACTTTCCAAACCCGAACACAAGAAAGTTTGTGCATTATTGCTTGGCAGCAGCACCGGTAACCAAATACTTTTATTTTTATCGGCGAAGCGACGACATGAGCAAAACGTTCATCTGATAGTAAGTGCCCATAACAACGTGGCGTTAGTTAGGATGATATACACTGCACCACATTGCGGTCTCCGCTTTGAGACAAGATGTTAAGTTTGGTTACGGAAAACAGTAATACTTGCACGCTACTGTTTGTCTATTGCAATGGGAGCTGTTGTGGTGTAACCACTTAGACGGTCTCCGGCAATACTGACTCACCACCAGTAAGAGTTGTGTACAAGAAAGATTATAATGGTGATAAAGACAAAATAGACATCATTGAGAAATATATAAACATGATAATATAAACCATTCAAACTTCGACATGTTTTATTCAAATGAATTCTACTTTGTAATGGCAATGCAACGGCCCGTAGTCTACGAACAATAGTATCACAATACCTATTGTTTATTATTCACTTTTAGGTTTTCAATCCCCGGGGCCGAAGGGTTTAACGAATCAATTTATCAAGTTGTGACGTAGCCGCCCTCTCTTTTATTGTTCCCGGGAACAAAGACACTGATGTCAACATAATGGACTTCCTTCGTCACGGAAACTTTTACGGACGTTTTACAAAGTATTTAATTTCAAATACATACTGTGTTGTTTGTTTGTTCCTTTCTAGACAGCCGATGTCATGAATAGCTTTAAAAGAGCATATACTAGTAAAATAGAACTTTATGAATAAGTCGTTCTAAAATTAGAGTTATGAAAAGCAATGTATAAGTGATTGAATAACTAAAGAAAATGTTTTGTTAAGCATAAAATATCCAATAGCAAAGTTTAAAAAACCGGTATTCTAGCAACCTAGACATAAATCATAACAGAAATGCTATTATTTCTTTAGAATGTTTTGAAAAATGCGCTTACACATTATTTCGTGGCGGATAAAAAACTTAAACGAAAACTAAAAAACTACACTACGTTCCAGGAAAACAACTTTTACGTTTCCTGTATTAGTAGAACAAACATTATTAGTAGTAAAAATTGTAAAATGATTAATTCATAATAGCGTCTAACTCTAAAGGAAAAAATACGTGAAATCTTTATTTCTATCAAACGGTAATATGAATATAGATAAACAAACAGTAACCATTAACGATCAATTAGATAATAGTTGATAAAGTAAATATTTCAAAATTTTTAATTAATTACAGCGAAGTTCTTTTACTAAAAAGAGAATATTCTCGAAAATATCAAACAAAAACTAAACAAAAACTTAAAATTTTACACAGCCATCATCCGGTCCAGACAGCAACTCTGGCCGTAATCCTCAGACATAAGGAAATAACCCCAGAAAAAGGAAGATCAAACAAAGAAAACAATGTCACACACGGTAAACTAATGAGGTACCTTTTTCTATAACAGACTTTAAAAGAGAATGAGATTATCAATAAAACTTAATGGTTTTTATTTAATTATTTATGTTTTGTTAATTATTAAAAGATGTAGGTAGTCCGTAATAACTATGACGTTAATATATCATTCGTATCTCCCTTACAGATTAATCAGAATATCACGTCAAAACGAGAATAAATTATCTGAACGCATATTTACATCATCCACCTAACACTCTTGAAATTTCCAGAGAACACCACTCTAGAAATTTCCAGAGAACACAACTTTAGAAATTTCTCGAAAACACCACTCTTGATCTTTCTAGAGAACTACCTTTTCTGATGTAATATTTATTATTATTACCGATGACTCATTGTTTATTCAAAACTCACCGCTGGACACTTTTGATCTTAATCATTTTGGCAATATTATTATTAGTATTCGCGTAAATACAAGAAACGTACAAGAAATTATAAAGATGGAACTCTTTATTACATTTTAAACAATCTCATTTCTTATTTATAAATAAAACAGAAACGTTTTATATCAAGACACTGTATATTTTTCTTGTGAGATTGAATCTCCCCTTTTAATATTTTCTTTGGAATGAAGTGTCGGCACAAAGTGAGAGACCGTCCGAAAGTATTCTTTGGAGGATATATAAATAGATATATATGGAGAATGTTTCTAGTGGGTGTGGTATTATATTCAAGAGATTTAGTCTAAACAGAAACATAATTGTTTTTAAGCATGATGACATTTGTATTGAGGATTATTAAAATACCTTTTCTACAAGATTATGATAAAATTACTTCCACTGTTCTTATCTTCAACGACCTATTTGAGCATAAAATGTATTATAAATAAATTTGTTAATTACCTATTCACACAAATAAGTCAAACTTTTGTATATTCTCCTTTTCGATCATGGTTAAAAACTGTTGTAAATATTTCTTTTTATATTCATTACTTTATTATCAATATCAAAAAGGGGGCACATTTGACATACATACATGTCATTTTTAAAATAATGTCTTCACCAGATGTTAAGTAATACGTATACCTGTAACAGTATGGTATTTAAAACGTTTACACTACACCTCATATTACTAGTAGAAACATCTTATAACAATTCTATGAATATATATATATATAAAATATTACTATTCACAAGATATACTACAAGGTATACAAGGTGGCGCAAAAATAACCTTCCGATGTTTTTGGCTGTAATTTAAAAAAAAATATGAAAAACTTTGATTCTTCTTGTGGATTATTTTTATTTGGTCTTTTAATTTTTTTACATCAAGGCAAAATTTATAGCATTTTCTGATAGGAGGATTACTTTTGCGCCACCCTATATAAGCTAATGATGAAAATTTTGATGAAGAAAAAAACTTAAAAATATATAATATACTGAACCTAAGTATGTAAACTATTATATAATATAAAAAATTTATAAATCTTTTGCTCTTAAATACCTGCACGTTATTATTTAACAACCGTCCGGGTTTTCCACTTCTCAAAGGCTGTGGAGTGGTTGGTCAATGTTAGAGATTAAAATTAGAGACGACATTGGCAACTTTTCTGGAAATAACATGAAATCCATTCAGCATGGTCTTTACATTGCTGCTTGTGTTTTTAAATTAACAAAAACCAATTATAAACGTATTTAATCTTTAGTAAAAAGTAGTAGGATCTAATTGCTTAGCTCAATTTGTTCGCCAAACATCAGTTTGAAGAGGACACTTAATGATGATGATGATAACGTGGGGAGTGAACGGTTTTTTTACAGGTCATGTAATTTTTTAATTTTCTTCTGAAGAAACGATCGCTAGACTTGAATGGCAATAGATAGTGAAATGTTTGAAGAACTTTGAAAATGTAGTCTTCAAGTGGAATCCGCGTGCCGGTGGATCTAGTGGTGCAAAGCTCTCCACAAAGTTGACTGTTGAAAGCTGCGGGAATAACTGGATGCAGGCAGTGAAGAACCGATCGTAAGTGTGCAGATATAGAGCTATATCATCGATCTATCGGCTGATGATGTAATTCCTTTAAATATTAAGCAATAAATTTCATTTTTATGTTAACAGATTCGTTGATGTTGATAAGTCGAAATAGTATGAGGTTAAATGTGTTTTTTAATATTACCGTTTTTTAATATAATAGAAAGAATAACAGTTATATTTATAACGTATTAATTATTTATATCGTTATTTCCCTATTCGTATTTTAACTAGTTTAACTGTAAAAGTTATTGACAGTCTATAAACAATTTTCAAAGAAAATATTATGAAAGCAGGTAGATTAGATTGCGCCCTTTCGTTTCTAATTGTGGTTCTTATTCACTTCCGTTCTTCATCGACAGCGTAGATAAAATTCGAAAGATTTCTCATTCAGAGTTAATCAATAAACAATCAGATTAATGTTTTCTTTTCCTTATTTTTCATAGATTGACGAGAAGCGTAATCAAGATTCGCAAATATGGAAGTTTTGATGAATGAGAAGAAAGTTTTATTAGTTTGGATGGACTCAGATATTCTTTCATAATATGAATGTTTAGCATTTGATTTTTATTGATTGATGATAAAACAGATGAAATATATAATCTTAGTTGTTTCTCAGATGATTACTTTCACGAAAATAATGTATACGATTAAGTTATTCTGTTTATTTATGACGCAATACATTAAGACGTCTATTCTTCGGATAGACCACGGAACGGTCCGGTCATTCATCTCCATTTTGTTACAAAAGGAGACAGCCTAATGACTTTGTGGGGGATGTAATTGTATCTAAATATACATTAACGGTCTTTACCTGGCCTATACAGTAGAAACGCTGGTCTAATATAGCCTATTGTGTTCCCTTTTTTTATTCTTGTCTGAAGCTTACACAGTCTACATTTTAATATGGGCAGACGAAGAAATAAAAAGAAAGTATCTGTTTACGCAAAATTTTAAAAACAATTATGTATGCTAGTTTTTTTTTTAATTCTACGAAGCAACGAGATGAGCGTGACGTTAACGTATTGTTAAGTGATACACCTGCCAAACAACGTAGCGCTACAGACAATAGTTTACACAGCATTAGATTGTAATAGCCACTTTGGAACATAAAATGTTGTATCTACCCCCTGTAATAACACTAGCTACAATGCCCTTTAAACCGGAACACAGTAATGTTTGCAGACTAATCACCTAGATGGTCTCCTGTAATAAAGACCTGCAAACAGTGTCTGAAGTAGCTATCTGTCGTCACATAGGTAGATAGGGTGTTGGTAGAAGGTACGTATCAACACAGCTCCAATTCTGCATCTAAACAGTAGTGTGCAAACATCACTGTATTGGTGTTGAAGGATATTATAGCTAATGAAATGACTAGGGTAACAATACTTGCCATTGCATGTTAACTAACGTCAGATTGTTATGATCAAAGCGCATTATTTACCAACATTACAACCTTTTGCTCATTTCATTGTTCTAACGTAGAATAAATACTTGTACGTTAATACTGTTACTATAACATTTTTAAAAACAATACAGTGAAAAAAAGTTACTTAACTTTTACCAAAGCTTATAAGTTATCGTAAAATCTATCACTATCAGCCGATAGACGTCCACTGTTGGACATAGGCCTTCCCTAAAGATCCCCATGTCGATCGGTTCTGCGCTGCTCGCATCGACGGGGCCAGGTCCCGTCGTTTGTAGGGGTTCATATGGGAAGACTTGGGCCATTTCCCACTACGCTGGCCGGTTGGATGAAGAAAGTGGCAAGAAGTAGGAAGGAGAGAAGAAGGAAGTTAGATAAAAGAAAAGTTTACGCTGAAATGTAACTGTGAGACATATTTGTTGGTATTGGAAAAAACATTGGAAGCGTTAGACAAACATCGAGTGGCAATGACTGGTCGACCCGCGCCACAGATAAAAAATTGGTTTCCAATCTTGCTTGTTTTTTTTATACAATTAAACGTCGAGATGATGGGACATTCACCTGATGGTAAGTAAAACGCCCGCCCATAATAACGTGACGTTAATTAGGTTGTTAAACACTTACATTGCGCTCATCGTCTGAGACAGAAGATGTTGTTTTGTTAGTCCTTATTTTTATTTACGTGAGGAATATACCTTCGCACATCTACCCCACCAGTGCCGGCTGTACCGCGCAGTTCCATCGCGAAGGGAGAGACCCCCTTTCCACTTCCAAAACGGCGCGCCGGATCATACAACGCGCCATCTTCTTCTCGGCCTCATACCGTCAACTAGAGGCCATGGGAGCTAAAACAGAAAACTGCCCCGGCTTCCTGCAGCCCCCGCCGCCAACCGTTATACGGCAGCGGAGGATAGGGATTGCGGCGAAAAGCAATTCCGGCACTCTCTCCCTCCGCGACTCCATGACACCTGCGAAGAGTAGTACGAGCCTGCCCCCCCAACCAGTTTTGTTACCCTAGTAATTTCAATCGTTGTACTATATTAGAGGTCAATAGTAACCTCCAAACTATATTTCAATCAATTAGCACGAAGTAAACTTTTACATTCCACACGTACGCAGCGCAGTACATGTCCGGACGGCCGTCTCTCGGCCGCCCCGTGTGTACGTGGGAGCGCGAGTATGCGTCTCCGCCGCGCCGCTCGCCCAAACGGCCGGTCGATACACGAACAATTCTTTATTACGTCCTTAGGGCATTTCACGAACACCCAACTGTTGGAACTATTATTATAATGAGTCTTTTTCAAATCTATATTCTTTATTTATTTCCCCATTTTAATCATAGAATAAAGTTTGTTTAAAATATTATTAAATATTTTTGTATAGTTTTATATTTTAGAGACACATCTGTTTCACTCTTTTAACTTTCGCTAAATTATATTTTCAACTTTATAAATTTGAATAATTTTTATTTGAACTATTTAAACGCTCTTATTATTTAATTTTTTTTTTATATAATCGTTAATTTATTTTTATAAATTATAGTATTTCGTTACGCTGAACACAAACCTTTTGAAGCGGATGCAGGGGAGCATTCCGTCATAATTTAATTTCGCCAGAGCGGCTTTCGCGTCGCGTGCATCAGACGCGGTAAATTTCGTTTAAAATCTTGGATACTCTACATGCTAAGGTATTATCGTTTATTGATTGAAAGTTGAGTTAGAAGCGATCAAACAATTTTACATCGCACCACGAGTTTTATAAACAATTACTAACTTACACTCAAATAGCATAAGCGTTTTGTAGAATACCTTTCAAGAGACCAGAGTGTATAGGTTTTTTTGTTTAACGAGGCTAGCGCAAAGTGCAACTGATGGTAAGTAATACGCCTGTCTATTATAACCTGGCGTTAGTTGGAATGATATACACCGGAACATACTATTGTTTAGACCGTCTCTATTGTTCCTATTTCTGCTACCAAACAGTAATGTACGTTTATTACTGTTTCAATTCGAAGGCGTTGTATTGTGACATCTAACGTCTCAAGGCGACGAGGACAAAGTGGTGTAGTGTATATGATCCTAACTAGCGACACGTTAAGGACTTCCGTATTGTTTATTAAGTAAACATCCTTCTCTAGTTGTGTCGTTGTACATAAAAAATCCTTTTATTTTCTTCTCAAGTTCCAAAGTGTTAAATCCTTTCACATATCCTGTCACTAAAGCTTATAAATATATCCCGTGTCCTGCCAGCACTTAGCTGTTTTTTTAAGATCATTCATTCCCCTGTTTTAAAAGGCGGAACAGATCAAACAACAAAATATCTGTATTTATAATAACTCTTAAACCTGTAATATAATTGTATGGACTTGTTTTATTTGGTGACTAAATGAAACTACAAGCTTTTCTCTTACATATATTATTCGTACGTTAATTTTTTTGTTTCAATTAAATTTCATAAAAAAAAATTGTTAACGTCTCATTTAACTTAAGTCTGATTTTGTTATGCAACTCTCAATATTACGCTCTTTTAATTTTCAAGCAACTTACAAGTGTACTGTGACTACTTAAAATATTTTCAAGCAATGCGTATTTTTATAATTATTATATGCAGTGAAAAAATATATTGAAACATGAAACCATTTGCTGAAATATACATTTTAAAGTATAATATTTCGTATACACGACTGACTTCCGGGGATATTTTAACTCTTAACTTACTATAAACAATTTTATATCAATATTATCAACAACTGTTTGAAAAATGTAATAGCAACAAGTTGATTCGCGATTCATTTAAATTGTGGTCCACACTAAACCTTCATAATTACTTTTAGAAGTAAATGGATTAAGCCAAATGGGTGAGTCTTAATTATCCCTAAGTATCGCATTTTGGGGATGTTTCCAGCAATTAATTGTACGCTAATTTACCAGTCGGAAATGTTGGCTCCTTTGCGCGGTTGCTCTTCACTACCTTGTATGCTTGTTTGTAAAGTACAAAGGGATGTTAGACTTCAAAGAAATGTTGGAAACAATGTTTTAAACCAAATGTAGCAAACATTTGTTAACTTGCCGTAGATTGTCACTCTTAAGAAGACAAGGTATTTTTTCTAAGATTTTCTTCCGATGCCCAAAGAAGGTTAACTATCAGCGGTTGGATTGGAAGACGAGTTCTCATGCACTTAACACAAACTAAACTTAAAGATCTTAAAGAATTTTTGTAACGCTATCAATAGTTTCACGATAAAATGATTATAATTATCAGAGTATATATACAAACATACGTATACCGCTTATCATTTTAAGATAAAAAACTACGTCTCAGTAAATTAATAGAAACCTAAGAAAATTATTTAAGATTTATCATTATTGTTTTCTTTAGTTTATAACAATGTTATAACAAATTTGAAATCGCAAATACATACTCGAAGTTTGGTTAATAAACAAAAACATTCGCGAGAGTTTAATCATGGTTATCATCAGCCGATAGACATCCATTGCTAGACAGAGGCCTTCAAAGATCTACACATTGATCGTTCCTGTGCTGTCCGCATCCAGCAGCTTCCCGCGACCTTACAGTCAGCGTGACTTCCAGTACCGCAGGGCACTAGAGGCCGTGGTTTGTAGGGATTCATATAGGAGGATTGGGCCATTTCCCACAATGCGGGTTGATAGAAGCCAAAGCCTCGTTTGTTGATTAGTAGGATCCACCGCGAACAGGTGAGGTTGGCTTGAGTCCGGTGAGTTGTTGTGCAGGAGCCTTTACACCCCCTTTATCGTGAAAATTTCCATTTCTATATTTACTATATTCATATAACTTTATTAACTTAATACATTTATTGACTTCCTGCTGCATTTTCGTTATTTATTTTAGGTAGAGGTATATTTAAATATAATGTTATAACTTTCGAAGGGTCCGAAGCCAATAACTTTATGTTCAGAAGTAGGGTAAAGCTTTAACAAATAGGTCACTTATGATTGCCCTAGTTTACGTACTCTTAGAGGTCTGTAAATAGATTATAAACATCATGAAAAAAATTATAGCTTTTGATATGTTAGTTATATAGATTTAAAAAATTGTTTATTATTATTTAATAATTATCTGTCAAATACCTCCGTACTAGTAACATGGATGATATCATCATCTATCCTCATTATCTCATCTACATTATCTTTTATTGTAATTTCATTATTTATTGCTAGAGAAGATTAATACCTGTTGTATCTCGGAGCTGTGATTGCTTAGTTTATAAGTAAGTCGTACAAACTGTGCATCTTGAAAAGGCGAGATTTCCAACCTCATTGAGTGTTAGGTGAAAAAAAAATATTGTCAGGACACCGGAATGTTTCTAGAACGGCTGATATCGATCAAACCGAACTTGAGCATCATAGTGGATACGCTACGACTCTTCCCAATAATGGGAACAATAAATGGGTTGTTTATTAGTTATCCCAATTGCTCATCTCAAATTTCAGTTCATCATCATCATTATCAGCCGACAGACGTCCACTGCTGAACATGTGCCTCCCCCAAAGATATCCACATCGATCGACCCTGCGCTTCCCGCAACCAGCTGCTTCACGCAACCTTCACCAAAATTTCAGTTCAATCTAATATATTGATAATTCAAACAGCATCCAACATTAAATAGGAGGAAGTCATAACATCAATTAAAATGTAGTATTTACAAAGATAACGTGGTACTGATTTGAAGTGTGGGCACTAATGCGTGTTTGCGTTAAAAGTCGATAGTGACAGATGCTTGGTAATTTATTGGCAGCGAGGATACATTACCAGGCCATCCAACTTCAACGGAGCATTTAGACAATGGATCGCTTTCGCTCTGACAAATCTCGTGAAGTATTAGGGATAAGGGAACTAAAATTCCTGTCATTTCTTGCATTTAATTTATACTTGTATAATAAATAATACACAAAAATACTCGAACAATTTCAATAGAAACAAAGATATAATGAAAACGGAAAAACACACTAATTTTTAATTCCTGAAAAATCAATGTTTCATATCTTCTCTCCTATAATTCATTATAAATAAAAACTTACAATATGTGTGACGTTTTTGACATTCTAGACAAACACAGTTCAAAATATAAACTCTATTTTATGTGTGGTTTGTTAGTAAAAAATATCATTACATTTGTGTTCAAGAATTACTAAGTACCGTTTTAAAGGATGCTATAGCTCATGAGATTACAAAGGTAACGAATCAACAGCAGCTTAGAGACGATAAGCAAAACGTACAGGGTAAAGATCATAACAAGCTCATCAAAGTCTGTTACTAATTTTAATGTAAAAGAGACAATCCCGCAAAAGTGAATTTGGATTCTCCATATTTCTTTCTAAAACGATCCAGCATTTTAATGATAACTAAAGTTAACTGAACCATGGTATGGTAGAAAGAATGGATGAAAGATAATTAACGAAAGAAGTACACAAGGTAAGAATGATTGGAAAAATCGGTGCAGGTCGACCTAGGCGGACATATTCCGATCAAATCGAAGATGTTATAAAGAAAGACCGGGTCAAGAGTACTCGCAACCAAGGAGCTTGCAAGACGTTCATGAAAGTGGAGGAAGCGGGAGAGGTGTGCCAGGATCGTAGCAAGTGGAGAGAGGTGATCTCTGCCTACCCCACTGAGAACAAGGCGTGATGTATATGTATGTATGTATGTATGTTTTCAACATAATTTTAAACAACCCAAACAGTATAAGATTATAAAAAAAAAACTTCTAAAATTTACCATCAACTTGATTTCTAACGAACCACTGAATTAAGAAGTGTAAATAAGTAATTTTATACAGAAAACTTTGGTTTTAATAAAAAAATCTCGTTTAGATTAACCTTTGTAAGTACTCCGTCCTAACCTCATCAGCCAAATATTATATGAAGTATCTCATTGATAAAATTTATTTTGTATTTATGAAAAAAAGAAATAAAAATCATTTTGTTCTTAATACATTTCTAAAGATAGGAAAAGTGTAAACTGGAAGCTGCTCTCGTTATCAAAGATCAAGCAAAGCATTAACCCATGTCTTCCCGTCCACATCATCCTTGACTTTCGGTTTCATTTGGTTAACGCTTTCTTTTAAATAAATTTGTTTATTTTCAGGTTATCAAGTACCCTCAGTTTTTACCTCGTATTATCATCGTGAATTATGAATGATAAAGAAATAAATTATCAAATGCCCTTCCTGATAAAATTAGTGAGGTAATGAAATAATTCATTCATGACGTTTGCAAACAAAGCATTTTTCAATTGCAAGGAAAGAAGTCCTTAATAAGATCTCGCTCAATCGGATTTCTACGAACGAATCTTAACTTGTGAATTGCTACATTTAGCTGAATATAAATCTTCCTTCCACCGATAATTGAATTTTTAATATAGGAATGTGATCAACTTTGGTATTATCTTCAACTATACTATTTATTAATCATTATTATACAAGGTAAAATCTCTTAATAATACAACGAATTAGAGCCATGGGTAGGAGGTCCATATGATAGTGTGACACGTCTGTCCATAATATTATGTTATGATCAAAGCTTCCTTGATGATAATTCAAATGACAATTGAATATAAACTATAAATCTAGGTCCTGTAAAATAATAAAAACTAGCTTCTACTATGATTTCTTAAAAAGTATAAATATTTATAATAAAATCAATTAGAGTAATAGAAAGAGAACTCATACAAATCAGCGAAATCGGCAAATTTCCGCTAACTTTTCGACACACAAATATAAGCTTTAAACTTATCCTCTCTTTTTCAGCTGAAAATAATAAAATGGTGTCTTCTCTATAATTTAACGAAGGTCGTCGTCGAAAACAAATATTTTACGAGTACACTGCAGTAACCGGTGTTCGCAAGTGGGCCACGCGAGCGTTTCGCACAAATTATACTATTTTACTACCGGTGCTTTCTCCGCCGTTTATTTTAAACGTTCATATTTCATAATCCTTATAACTTGAAAATTTTACATAGCACTGAATATTAGTTCCTTAACTACGATATTTTTTAAGTATCTCAAGACGAGTACCAAAACATTGTCTAGAAAGATGCAAATGAAAAACTTTTAAACACTTTTTTGAAGGTTATAAATTATATGTTTTCTTATAATATTTTTATTATGGAAATAAACTTTGTAAGTCATTCGACTATTCAGCCGTGACTGCGACTTATATTGCTATAAATTTTCACTGCAATAGCAATATTAGTGTCCGTTGGTTGCTCATGAATAAGCAATGAGGAGTGGCCTTCAAGCCAAGAGACAACGTCATCCACGCTGGATGAGATTAAAACAATTTGCGGCGAAACTCCTACGTAAACATACATAGCGAATTTCATCATAAATGCTGTTAAAAACTATTTGAAAATTACCGTCATAACAACAAGTACCTAATTTTTTTTCTCTTTACTGTATGTCCTTATAACGGGGTACATAGAAGGCGGGCTTAATGTCTGTCAGCATTCTATACCAGCCTACATTTGGTGATGTGATATGCGGTGCTAAGTGGGAATTGAACAGATAATATAATTAACTAAATGAATATAAATAATAATAAAAAAAAATTGTTTATTGTATTTAAGATTCTTAATATACTATGAACAACTAATTGTTCTCTGCCTGGTTAGCTGGTCGTAACACCCCTAAAACTCCTTTCGGGAAAGAAATTTCGTAAAATCCATTCTTAGGTGACTTCTAAGAGAATGAAGCAATATCACTGCCAAATTTTAAGTGTTTACATCTACTAGTTTCTGAGATCTCAAGATAAATCAGAATTCCTGGATATCTCATATATATAATAGATTAATGGAAAATGTTCATCAGTTATAGCGCCTTTCCAACAGGTACAAAATAATTTTAGCACACTAGTTTTTGCCAGGAAAAATTGTATAATATACAGTAACAACCGAACAAGGAATATGAACAATCCTTCGTTTTATATTACAACAGTAACTTATTCTGAATCACCTAAACATATTTCTTCAGATTTACTCGACGCAGATGTCCTTAATTCGCAATTTCACTATGGAGAAATTTAAAAGGTTATAAAAAACAGCAATTTCTTTAACTACGATTAATGATAACTCATTATTAATTTCATTATATTGACTATGAAGCCGACTATGAAGAGTTCTCGTCTGGAATACTCCAGATTTTATATATTGACAGCCGGACCACAGCAACGCAGTTATCGCAGCAGTTTCACAATATGGTAGTGGTAGTTAAACACCAGATGTGGTCCTCGAACTTGAGACTTCCGTGTTAGAAGATAAAAGATGAATAAGATGACAGTAAAATTAAATAAATGTTTAACTTAAATTTTTTAATCTTTTAACATTTTACAACTTATCTACCATTACGATCGATTACATAATGACACACAACAGTACTGGGTTGGCTTATCTACAGACTTATCTATTGTAATTGGATGTTTTAATCTGCAAACTAAAAAAAATCAATAAAAAAAAATGTTATTCTCTTTAATATATATGTATGATTACAATTAAATGTTTATGTTGAATGACATATATCCAGCGATTCATTGACTCGTCAGATTTCTGAAACTGTTAGACATTGCTTCTGCTATTTAGAGGTCAGCTAAGAATGGATTTTACAAAATTCCTTCCCTAAAAGGAGTTGTGGGGGACTACCCCCGGCCAGCAAAACAGCTAGTAAATGTTATATATTATTAACGGAACTCTTTTTATAGAGAAGCAATTGTGTTACATATTATTGAATAAGTATAATCGTAATTTTTCAGCTTTCAATAGAGACTATTATTTTATTGGTGGTAGGTTCATTCTGCCAGAGACCAATTATGTAGGTACCACAGCAGTACCTATTTTCTAACTCTAAACAGTAGTATACGGACATTACAGTGTTCCGGTTGGAGAGACGTTGTAGTTAGCGAAATTACTGGGGTAACGAGACTTAACATCTTATGACTCGGCAATTAGCTCATTATGCTGCTGTATATATCATTTTAACTACCATCACTTATCATCAGCTGGACATCTCGCTCGTCTCATCGCACCATTTAAAAAAAAAGGAAAGTTCCGAGTTTTGGTCTCGTAGGTTGTATATTGTTTGATCTTTTGCATTTATCGCGGTAAGTTATAAACAAATAGTTCATTCTTAAGGAGTAAGACGAGACAAATAAATTTAATTTCTTATGTACCACAGCTGAATTCTTATCTACAATTGTTGGATTATCATTTCAACGCCTATAATCGACCGTGGCGGGTATATCGAGTGAATTTCCAACAGATTTTAATTTAATTAAACGAGTATGGAGACGTTACTCGCAGCGGCACTTCCAAACGGGCGGAATACATTGGAAAATGTCAATTTCATGCATGTCGATTCCGTAATTGGTATCGCGATACTCTCAGCAGATCGATGCACATAGTACAGTACAAGTTAACATTAAATATAATTAAATAAAAGTTTTAAATACAAATGAAATTATGTTACTTGCGATATCACATCCGCTGCAGTGGTGGAGAGGAATAACATAATTTGAAGAATTATGTTTCATCTCTCCATAAGAACATAATTTAAAGAATCCGTTGCGGGAGATCCTCTAGGTAGCTACCGCAGTTCCTATTTCTACCGCTCAATAGTAGTATGATAATATTACTGTGTTCCGGTATAGGACCTTTACTTGTCATATAATCAACTGAGATATTTTGAATGTTTTATGCACACATAAAGTATTCATATATTCCTTTAAGAAAATTCAAATTTATCCACATAGTTTTATCTAAGTAGATTTACTTGGATGTTACAGGTCTCGCTGGAATTGTTCTAACGTTGAAATAGCAAGCGTTAACAGGTTCGTGATCGCCGACATCCGGTTACGATCCGGCCATTTCATGATTTACGATTTTCTTTTATAATTCAAACCCCGAAGTCGCAGCCAATTTTCCTTGAACGATTTATACGTAAAGGGAATTGACCTCGAATATATTACCTATTCTATTTTAAATGAAACTCCAAAATGGTATATAAGTTAGAAAATAAAAAGGATATATTCTACATTTGTCTATTTATGTGTCTATTTGTATATTTACACAGTTTATGTTTCTAAACTCTTTTCGCTACGTTTTCTATCGTTTTGCAACGTCATAGATAGAAAATTATCAGACATTACATGAGTGCAGCTGGATAGAAACACTTGCTGTATGCACAAATGTGTGTCTGGAACGGTAATCGAATCGGATACCCGTTAGTAAGGAGCCAATCGCCCTACCTACCCATTGGGTATAACCATGTAAAACCTTGTCGACTGAAAGATATTCAATTTAAAGAAAACTACAGATTCTTCTCATGTACTGAAACGCAGAAAACGTTTCGAGCGTAATATTTACTTATATATCCTGTTCTAGATTGTTTAGTGGTGGTAGGTTTAGTGTTAGATATATAAAGATTTGTTTGGATTTAAAAAAAATCATTTAAAAAGTGTTGATATATCAACTCATTTCATTGTAACGAATAAACCCTGAGGGTGGTATATTATCAGACAAACAACGCAAAGTTTAAGATATACCCTTTCTAATAAAATTTAATTATATAAATTGAGGGGTCTAACAACAAACTCTTCTATTTTTAAAAAGCCTACATTTGAAAAGAGACCTTTAGGGATAGAACAGAGACAAGGGATAGACAGCGAACTTTTAACCATTGGTTTAAGTTAAAAGTAAATATTACTTCCAACACATATAACTTTGTTGCTAGAATTCGTTTAAGTACTAGGTTCCACTGTCCTCTTTACTTTATAAAGGAATGACAGAAATATAAAACAGATTTTTTATTTATTTAATACTTGTTTACTTTTAATTTGTATGTGCATACAGAGCTGCATTTATCGTCGTATAGTATTTATAGTTTATGTCAGTGTTTTCTATCGCCAACAAACTACTTATCATCTTGACATAATAATTTTAAGTTAATAAATATTTGATCTTATGAATGAACTGAAAAAGTTACGTTTTCATTTGTGAACAGAGTATTTCCCATTACACTTACCTTTGGTGATTGGATCCGTCGTATCAATCATCGTTTGTAATTATGTTAACGTTTCATTAAGTATTCAAATCCAGCTGACCTGTACGATTGCTTTTAATCCGCGCATCTGTTGTTTGTTATAACAATAAACAAACAAACAAACAAACCGCATACTCTCATTTTAATCAAAATTTAATGTGCCTTTCGTAACAATTCACCGATGGGTTTACCAGTACTTTATATACAAATGGTAAATCATAAATTTTTTATACGTGGAACTAGACGTTCACGTTCACGTCGTAGTAAATGATCCACGTACCCATAAAGCGCTTTAGGATGTTTACAATGCACACAATTGCTCTCATCGGCAGGAAACTTCAAGTCGGCTTAAAGCTTATGTCATCCTACTAATTTTACTAGATACAACACATTTGAAAACGGAACTTGGTGTACCGGAAACGGGCATTGCTGTGGAACTAAATTAAACAGTCTGAAGCGAGAAAAAAAGAAGTTCTACTATTAGTTTTATTGTTTGATGTCTCAAACTCGGGTAGCTCGCTGGCCTAATGGTTGGAGCGTGCGACCTACATTCCGAAGGTCGCAGGTTCGAATCTCGGCATGTACCGATAACTTCAGTATTAAAGTTACGTACATTTGTGAACTTTAGTAACAACAGAGAAATACAAACGGTGAAGGAAACATCGTGAGGAAACCTGCACATGAATTAGGATATATTCCAAGGTGTGTGTGAAGTCACCAATCCGCATTGGGCTTGGATGGTGACTATGGGCCATCGCCATCATATTGAGGGTAGGCCTGTGACTCAACAGTGGGGACGTGAGTTGGTTCTTGGTAAAAAACTATTGATATTTTTAATAGCAAAACAGTCGTTTCAGGAAATCAACATATGTATATGTATTCCGATTTGAATTGTGTTACAGCTGAAGAATTAACTCGGCTGAAACGAAATGTCTATAATAGTTATGTATAAACGAATTTAAGGACGCCTACAGGAATTTTAGAAACCGTATTTTATATATCTATACACTTTGCAAACTTTGGCGCGCTTTGAACCGGCTGCTATGAATAATACATGAGGACCTGTAAGCAGATCGCCCACTTCCTACAGCGTTATTGCAGTTTCCTTTAAATAAAAACACGATACAATTGGAAATGGTAGCAACAATATGTAGTCATAGTACAATGTTATATCACTCGTTGAATTAATTAAATAAATCATGATCCTCATCGTGAGGTGCATAATTCAAACTGAAGTTCTGCAGCAGTATGCAGTTCCTATAACTAGTTGTATGCCGAAGAATTCAGTACCACCGCAACTATGTGGAGGTATAACTAAGTGCTGTAGTTAATATAAGTAATGTTAACGTCTTTAGGCTACGTCGATAATGTGAGTATATTGAGCTAGTACTTGACTGTAATTTCACGTGGTGTAATCAACAATGAAGCCGTTAATGGTGAAGCCTCCTCGACCAAACTACTCTGGCTTTCATATTACAGTTGTAACGCTGGCAATTATATTATGGCGGTAGATTCACAATACGAGAGTGGTAATCAACCAGACGAGATATATACAAAATAAAAGAGTTCAATTTGAATTTTTATGTCATTTTTTTATGAATAGTTTATGTCTGTATCGAGAACGAAATCCAATAAATGTCTCGTACTGTCTGATTTCGTCAGTTTTATGTTAGAGTTCGGAACGATGTACAGCAGTGCTCCGTTTTATATTCTAAATAAACGACATTTCTCGATTGAAAATATTTATACGTCCATATCATATTTAATGTAAGCGAAAATGTTAATAATTTCAACTAACTGCTTCTTATCAGCCTCGGTGGCGAAATGGCTAATCGTTTGCTTAGTAAGATCCAAGCTTGATTAGTCCAGTTACTTGTTTACAGTACTTGATAGGTACGGTCTACTTGCCCAACAATTTAAATGGGGAGATGTACGGAGATTTTATTCGAAATATTTTTTTTAATTATCTAGAGGATATACCATTGGAAACCAGAAGAGAAATGGTGTTGCAGCATGACGGTTGTCCCGCCCATTTTCGTCTCGGCGTAAGACCAGTGGTTAGATACTACTTTCCCTCAGCGATGGATTGCCCGAGGCGGACCAACACCGCGGCCCGCGAGGTGTTCTGATTGAACACCTTGCGATTATTACTTATGACGTCACATGAAATGTTTAGTGTACACAACACCAATTGACTCGTTAGAAGATTTAAAGTCACGCATCATCGTCACTGCTGACTAAATAATAGAACAGCTCACATGACGAGTCACTCGATCTGACTTAAGAAAAAAGCTTCGTGTTTGTATCCGGAACCGTAGCCGTCAGTTTGAGCAAAAAAGTGTTTTTTTTTTCTAAATTTTAGAAACTTTATGTACTTTTTTATACCTTGTCGGATAGGTATTGAAGTCAGGTTCAGCTTTATACGTATTTTTTATAAATAAAATTTTATTTTAAGATTAAATAAAAATGTAAGTATGACGCCTTAGTTTTTACCATCACAACTTTCAAAGGACCTAATTTAAAAGTTTTAGCCTCTAATTGATGATTATTAATTTAATTTAATAAAACAATGATTAAACAATAATTATTATATTAAAATTTGTGTAGAAATAAATAAGAAATAAAATCATCAAATTTTTTCTTAGAAAATCGGGAATTATTTGAAAAATATTTAATAAATTAATAACACCAGAACCATTGTTTTTGTATGGGGTATTCCATACATAGATAGATAGGATACGAGCTATACTTTAGCCCCTCCACATCTTTTACACCTATTACCTTCCACTCTGTATATATAATACTCGTATATAATATATACATATTGTAAATCTGCGGCTATAATAGCAACGCAGTGTTCCGATTGACAATATATGAGAGCCAAAGTTTCCTAGGCGAGTTTGTTCACCATCCATGGCCTCTTTGGTCCTTAATACCTTGTACAATATAGTCATAGACATATGATCAAGTGTGTTTATAAAAAAAATATTTTTTGTAGATTAAAAAATTAATAAACAAACACCACGAAAAAAAAAACAAATTTTAATAGGTACAAAGTTAATCTTATCGTGTTTCTACTTCTCTGAGTTGAGAATATTTTTTCACAAATGTTCGCAGAAAGAACCTTCAAGTATTGGTTTTCCGATGAAAGAATTATTAAAACCGGATCACAGTATAATAAGTCATAGGAAGTTATTAATATAAACAAGAAAAAAAAAATATTCTCCTTTATTTTTGAAGCAAAGCGTCGTTGAAGTTATTAAAGTATACTGAGATATACCGAGACAACAGCACAGATAGATTCTAGATTCAATTAAGAAGCTAATAATCCCCCTGTTTATAAATAATTATTATATATTTAAACCAAAATATAATAGTCTATTTAATCTGCTGAATAACTATCTGTAGTCTATCCAGAATTAGGTCATTAAGCAAGTCCTAAAGCAGGTGCACTCCGAATGTGAAATGTTGCTAGCGATAACTCACACCCATAAATGTTTAGTTTAGTTCCTACCTCTAAATAAAGATAAATACTATTTTCGCTTAACTTATAATACTATGAACGTGTTTATGTATATATATATTATTATTATTTAACAAAATAACATAATCATTATTAATGTGGTTTAGAGGCGAGTTTTAACAGAAAATCGTCCGAGCCATCGAACTGAAGCCCAAGACTGTATTGTACTCGGAGAATTATTTCTGCCGCGAAATAATAGTACGTAAATATCAATGTGTTCCTGTTTGAAGGGCGCTGTAGCTAGTCAAATTATTGGAGCACTGAGACTTGACATGTTGTTTTAATGTTTATACCATACTAACTAGCACCATGATAATATGAGCAGGCTAATCATTGATGACTAGATGAACGCCTTACTCGTCTTATCGCTTTGTTAATTAAAAAAAAATTACAAGGACCCTATGTCCAGCTGTGGACATCTATCGGTTGGCATGATAAAATATTGGTCTAAACTCAATCAAATCTACTTATCATCATCTCGAACATCTCACAGATCCATTGCAAATGTTAATATTTGCCGTGATACAAAACGAAGAATTTTTTGTGCATTAAGTCATTAGATATTATGAAAATTATTAATAATGGTCATTTACTATAGTGTTAACAAAGTAAAATATTCCACTGAGATGAACGAGTTCATTTAACAATAGCATCTGCTATAAACAGTTTTCAAAACAACAAAAGGCTGCAAATGTCAAATATTTCATTGTAGCTTTTGTTTACGCAGCTGAAAGATTCAAGTTATGAATGAAAACGTAAGCTTTTAATAAAAGTAATTTTACATCGTAATAAGTTGATATTACAATTTCGAGAAGACGTCCAAACAAACAAGTGCCTCCAGCTATGGTAAGTTATCACCATGAATAGCCCTAATACTAGGAAACTTAGCATTAACTACAGATGAGTGATGAGAAATCCCGCTTGGATCGCACCGTCGAAGATCACCATTCATCCTGAAATTAGGATTTCGTGTTAATGTATTACCATAATAGGATGTAGCTAATTATGATTTATGAGTAAAATTTTTTGAATATAACAAGAAATATAATTATACAAAGATATAATACGTCAATAAAGGCGAATAATATTGATTTCAATAGACATTCTTGAAATTGACTTATATCTAATATACTATACTTTACAGTAACTTTTTTTTTGTTCTAATAAGTGAAGAGACGAGCGAGATATATATAACAACATATTGCTACGTAGGATAATATACACTGCACTTTACGCTCAACGCTTGAGACTTAAACGTTGTCTCGTCATCCCAGTAATTACACCAGCTACAGCGCCCTTCTAACACAGGAACGTTTGCACACTACTACAGAAAAAGAAGCTGCGGTGGTATCTGCCTTCCACTAGATATCAAATCTCTTTACTTCCATAATTTAACTACAACGATGTTTTACCCGGCTCTTATGGCGGCAGAAATAGGAGCTGTGTTGGTACCTACCTAGACGGTCTTCGGCAATAGAAACCTACCCTCAGATAATTACACATTTACCACACACCCCAGTTAAATTAGAAAACTTAAGTTATTTAAATTGTGTATAATATTAGCTATGGATAGAGCGATTTAAAAAGATTTTAATAAATACAGCAGTATTAAGTGTACTGCTGCTCGTATGTTACTTATTGCTGTGAAGCTCGTTGCTTAAATAACTGCTTAATTGCTTTCGAGAGGTGTATCCTGATATAGATATAATTCATCTGCAATGAGATTTCCTTGTAAACTTAAATATAATTTCTCGTGATAGAATTTCATTAGCAATAAGAACCTTCACAGAGAATACTATATATATAATTAGATTTTAAATGTTCCAGTTTACAATGTTTTGTTAATTTCAAAATAATTGGTTCAAATAAAGCTATGTACACCTCGTGCCGTATTATATCGTAAACACTAATTAAACCTGACACCGATACATAATTATTTTAATGTTATGAAATCTTCGTTAGTAGCAGAGAGGATTTCATTGAATTTATCTCTTTTAGCGAAATAAATTAAGTGCCATAACATTGCTTGCCTTTTGAAGATTGTACCGTGTGTATTCAAAGCGCGATCTCCCGCTTAATATAAGATTATTAATATTCATAACATTATATATACACGTAAAACATATTTTTTTTTATATTTTATACATAGCTGTGTTTACTTTCACAGTAGTTTTATTAATTTTTTTTTCTTTTTCATCAGAGTCAAAGCGATTAAATAGAAACGTGGTTCATGTGTGGCATCTTTTAATTGTTCCTCTCTATATTCGAATACGATGAATATTTTTAAAGAGATTTGGGCCATTTTCCACCAACTCGCATTGGGCCAGCGTGGTGAAAACTGGCCCAAATCATTCCATATGAACCCCTACAAACGACGGCACCTGGTGCCCGACGATGCGGGTAACGCAGGACTCGGTCGATGTGGGGATCTTTGGAAGAGGCTTATGTCCAGCAATGAACTTCTATCGGCTGATGATGGTGATGATTTAAAGAGTTCGTTAATTATTTAAACTAAAACAAATAAATCAACATCATTATCATTTCAGGTTATTGCTATCCACTGTTGAGCGTCGCTTTCCGTCCATTTCCAGCGCGTTCCGATGCGACTTGCTGTATCTTCTATATTCTCTGCTATCTTCACCAGGTCGTCAGTCCAATCGGAAGATGGTCAAATATGAATGCTTAACTTAATTACAAGTTGTTTTAAAATTACCGTTTATAATGTTGCCAAGTGCACAGTGATATTAATCTTCTCTCAGCAAAAACATTTTTTTCTATTTCCACCTTCCACAGCTGTCTTTCTATAACACCTGTAATTATCTAGAGTTGTCTAGAAGATAATACTAAAATCAGTAATTCTTTTTCTGCTTATGCTTTATAAATAACTAAAAGTATTTTTTTTTTATTTTAAATTGATTGAATTGCTGTTTTTTCATTAAATTGATTTTCCCGTTAGCTTTGAAACAATGTTATTTTCTTTTCAGTATTTTAATACTGTCACTGAAACACCAATACAGGCGATAATTTAAGAATAGACAAGATGTGAAGTTTTTTGCAGGTAATCCACAGCGAATAAAGATTGCTAGGCAACCGGATGTAACTAAAAAAAGTACTGAAATAATAAATTACAAAATCTCTGCAGAATTTCATTGAAACCACACTCAGCGCAAATGCACTTTAATAAGCAAACAATGGGACCGAGAAGATTCCGCTGTGAAATCTTTTTAAAAGCGTTGTAAATAATAGTGCACTTTTTTCAAAGTTTTCCACTCACTTGGTTATTCTTGGCTCTTGGCATATTCTCCTATAATCTGACAATAAACGTACTAAGACTGATATGTACTGTAATAAAGTTTTTGCATTACATTTATCAAAGTTCCATTAGCTATTATCTCTCTACACAAAGATGTGACATCTTAACATCACAAGTCTGTACCACTCTGAGAATTAGTTTTCTTTTTTATCTGACACTTGATCTTAATGTCAAATGTGATAATGAGATAGAAAGATAGCGAAGCTTTCACCCAGAATTATTTTAGCTTCCAAATTTTAATAGTAAAACAGCGATGCTGTTACAATCGCAGACTGACTATATGGGGGAGCAAGTCAGACGGATTCGAGAAGTTCTATTATTCAAACTCCAGTACTGAATATTAATGAGTCGAGCTGAATCCTGAATGTAACAAGGCAACAACTGTTCACACAATCTTCGATTATCTTATTATATCAATCATTGACATGAAATTTTGATACAATTTAAAACCCCGAATGTCCTTCTGATTGGTGATCTGAAGATGATCGAAGTTACAATCAAATAAAAATAGACAATTCTTCCATGAAGATTGGATTATGATTAAACGGTTTCAAAGACTGATAGATAAAATAAAGGAGATGAAAATAAATCCATAAAAAATTTGATATACTTTTCAAGTTTAGAGATGTGACAATGATTTCTAAGACAAGGTTTCACAGACAATTTCATTACTTCTTTAGTTTATTGATGTTTTGATCATAGACTTTTCTGAAAGGTGAAATTTGCAGTACCTACCACACGGTTGTTGGTGTGCCAGCGCAGTATACTAATAACGATCCTGGAAAACTGCTACTCTTTCTTCTTCTCGCAATCGGACACGCCGAGGATGAAGTGACATTGGAAACATTCTAACTCGTCAGCCACACAGTTTCCTACAACGTATATTATCCATTTTAATTTATTCCGATGAACTTGACGAACTTGTAAAATGATTGAGAATCTAAAAAAAAAAACATTCCCCGTAACCTTCATCAGGCATTCGGTATTAAATTTTGTTGCCAACAATTAACTTCAAAGAAGTCTGGATGAAGTTTCGGCTTTGAACATTTCTTTTTTGTTAATCATTCATATTTTATCATATTATAAATAACTTTAAAATTTAAATTTATGCTTTTAATTAATGAAATACGAGACGACAGTTAACATTAACTAGAGGTCGATACTATTATTACTTTCAAGATAATGTTGATAAAAAAAAGTATTATTTTGATGAGTGACCTTTAGTTATTATAACCTTCATGACAATCGCGTTCGCAAGGTTTTTATAAGTGGATTCTAAATCATCTCGCATGCAAGAGCAACTAGACGAGCAACACGTTAACTTGTAAGTAAGTGATACTCCTGCCTTCAATAATGAGACGTAAAATGATGTTAATACTATACTCTTGAATTCGTAACTTAGAGACGTAACATACACGTTACTCCAATAATACGCTGGCTTTCTTGTTATCGGAATAAAATGATATCTACTGGAAGATATCAAGGTTATGTAACATTCCTACCGACTCAAACTACTTTGGCAATTTTTCTCAGTACCTTATGAGAAGATTGACATTCCATACTGTATCGGTCCTCTCCTATGCCTAAGAAGGTTTTAATAAATTCTGAGCGGCACTGCTTTTCCTATTCTTTCCATTCATGCTGTCAGTAAATGGCGTTTTACACCTGCTCGTAAAACTATTATCGTTGCAGTACAATCCTGTAATGTTTATTGAAGTCATTTCTTTTCCATGACAGGAAGTCTATGCTTTTCTTAGTCGCACTGTAAGTACATGGACTAAATTAATTTTGTGGAAACAAGTGACGGAGAGGATTCCTCAAAAAAAAAGGGAGTAATTACGGATCAAGGGCAAAAGAAATACTACTGAACTCTTATGGGAATTTCATATATGTGTGTGACTGTTTTTTTATTTTAACGTTCCAGTAAACTTATTATTTGTGTTGAGAAGTGTGTGTTTAAAAACAGATGTTGATATTAAAGTATCGGAAGTGCAATACTGGAGTAGACTTAAATCAAAGCAATGTCGAATTATAATCTTTCTAATTATAGCATAGTAAAGTAAAACAAAGCAGTCGATACCTAACGATGTTTAAATAAAAACAACAGAAATTCCCTTGAACATCGTGTTTGAGAATATTTTCTCGCGGCCCAAGTTACCGGAAGTTAGCGAATAGGAGGGAAGCACCTGCATGATGATGGGAGGAAATTAATCGAGCCGCGAACTTATGACATCTGTACTTTATACACGACTTTGCAACACAGTGTGTGGCAAAGTAATTACGATACCATCCCTTTAGGTCATATTGTTCTCCTTTATAGTCTCTTGTGATGTAGTAGGAGTAATTTAATTTGTCATAATTTATCTCCTTTTACCGTAAAACTAGATATTTTTTAATTTCATATGATAATCATACTCTAAATACTTCTTGGTTGAATATATGACTACAGGAATAAAGCTATTGTTTTCAGTTGGTATAATTAATGTCAAAGTCAAAATCAAGGTTGATGTGATCGAACAATCTTTTCATTATTTAAATTCCAATTGACCTGGAATCGATTTAAACACTCCAGCGTAACAAGAGGAACGATTTAACCGCTGAATCACGGGAGCTTGTAGTAATTGTTACTTTCTTATAGATGGAAAATAGTAAAAGATTAGGTGTTAAATATTGGACCATATTCCATTTCCACGTTCTATTCCATTTTCCATCTGAACTTCTGGAAAAATAGCATTATCATTTCATTTTCGCTTCTAACTCAATATTGTTGTTGCAGTTTAGTTTCCAACAAGTGAATTTCAATACAACAATATTGTACGCAAATATTTTATAACAAAATAACAAATCTCCGCGAAAATGCCGTATATTTTGTACGGTCATAACATACAAACAATCTAAATAGCCATATCCCCATTGTCCGGAGAAAAGGTCTTCTCTCACAAAATTTAGATAAAACTATTTATCCACCACGCTGGCCAAGTCGGAGTTGGGTAGTATGGTAAAGTTTGAATTATCTATTATATATACATTCTAATGTATTTAGCCACATTTTCAATAGTTTATTATATTTTAAGTGATAGGATGCGTTTCAGCTCTCACGTGTTAACTTCTTTAAAATCATTATATTACAATTACCATATGAAGGTGGCAGATAGTCAGACGGGCTCGAGAAAACCCTACTAACAATCAAAATTCATCACATATGAGTTCAAGGAAAGTGGTTTTTAGCTGACCAAATGAAATTATAAATAAGATAACTTAAAGACTGTGTACAGTAAAGGTAATTTAATACAGATGGTAATATAAATTTATAGTGAACAGAGCAGTTAATTATAAGGAGCATTTCTCTAATAGAAGATATATGAGTACTATTAACACTATTCAAATTCGTTTCGACTCTAATAAGTACGACGAAGCGAAGCTAACTTAACAAAAGGCTTGACAATTCGACAAATTTATTGCCATCAAATTGCTGTATACCATCATGTCTAAGTTTAATTATTAATTATTCCAATTACAGAATATATTTAACATCTGATAATTGAATTCGTAAGTTTTTACAAGTTTTAAACAGCATGAACTGCTGTATTGTGTGCTATCGTCAGTTTAAGATTACACGCAAAGACTGTTTGTACCAGCCTTATCGTGATGTTTTATTGGGGAATTACATCAAAATAATTGTATTATCGTCTTATAACAAACATTGATAAGATATAACCATCAATTCATCGTTTATGTAAATTAAAAATAAAAGTGGTGTACTACCTTGAGTAACACCACAATAATTGACTCCTGTTAGCTATACAGGCTGTTAGGAGACCGCTTCCGTAAACGAATACATACGATAGTACTAATGACATCTTTGATGACCGGACGGAAAAAAAAATCTAGTCTGTTAAAAAAATATATATATTTTTAAAACGTTTTATTAGTATTATTTACTATCCATCGTGTTATTACAGCTAAATAAAACGGTCGTTTTATAAAAAATACATTACTTTACTAAAAAAAAAACCAGCAATGAAATACAAAATCAAGAACAGCTGATGCTCGGATCAACGAATGCGCGTACGCGGCGGGAAATCTAGATATATTTGGTTTCAATTTGAACCTTATTTCATAGAGCCATGGAGCATTTAGATTGCGCGCCCGGGCGTTCGTTGACCCAAGTATCAGCTGTTTTGGATTTTGTGTTTCATTGCTGGTTTTTTTTTTTAGTAAAGTAATATATTTTTAATGAAACTATCATTTCATTTACCTGTACTTACACGATGGAGCGTGAATAATAATACTAACAAAACATTTAACAAATATGTTTTTTTTTTTTCCGTCCTGCCATCAAAGGTGTCATTAGTACTATCGTCTGTCTTCGTTTTCGGAAACGGTCTCCTAACACCCAGTATAGATATTACTTTTTTTACATTATATAAATTTTTTCATCTTGTATTGTATGACATTTCTTTCTGCCTTTTAACAGCTTTCTGGCCAAGACTACGGCATTGCCCTTATTTCATATTTAGAAAGATTTAATAATAATGTATTATGTTGCACAAAATCAAACGTTTTAGTCATATCTAAAAATAATCATATCATATCAATCATAGTAAGCACTTTGTTTAATTCTTTGCTATGGTTTTTGTTAAATAGAAACCAGCTAATGGTCTAGAATAATTAATAATAAAACTGAATTGCTTTTCAGTTATATTATTAGAATGAAACGTAAACAGAGCTCATTCAAACTCACAAACACATTTCAATGAATCATATTGTATAAATTTCTTTTAAGACTCACTTCAAGTAAAGAAACAAACAAAAAAGAGATTTGTTTTCTATTGTATCTTTTGAAAGCATTCGAACTTTGTGTCTCTCTTGAGAGGATTTATTCCATATGAAGAAAAAAAGATCTAAATTGAATTAGAATTTGTTAAGTTTTAATATAATTTAATTTGAGATGTTTGTTTGTGTATTTTATTTATTTGCCACCTACATTGGATAAACAATAAACTGTGGTGTGATTTTATTAGAATTAATTATATAAGTGATGACCACGATCACTCTGTCAAGAGTGATACCGACGAAGAAACAGAAGTCTTATTATTTATACTATTACAGATTTTTCGCTTTTCATTATCATATATACAGTTTACTTTCTTTGCAGATAATAATTGTCTCATGAAAACATTGTTTTTATTAAAGGGCCATGTTACAGAGTCCACATCTATAGTAATATATATTAAATTAAAACCCATTCTTGTATATCTAACGGGTTCAATTATTCCATTAATAGTAAATACATCTGGATGCTGTGATAGTACAATTTGTGAGGAGGTTGTGAGAAGGTTCATCAACATCAGTGGGAACTATAATAACCTTTTTTAACAATCCCATCTTGTCTTCAATTATTATGTTTGATAAAACAGACTCTGCCTTTTTTTATATAATGAAATATAGAAATAATAGGTCACTAAAATTTCAGTGATAGCCGATTTCATCGCGTTACGAAATCTTGCCAGTTGAACATTGTTCGACGGTGACGGATGCTCCGGCATTGCGATTTCCAGCACAAAACGGACGTTAACGTCGTTAACGATTATTTATAAGTCCTGATTGATGTTTATTTCTTTTCACTCAAAACCGATCGGTGGCTTTTAAAAAAAATTTTAGCTTCTGGCGGTATTACGAAATATGCCTGCTGAGTACAACGAGGCGATATTTAGGATTTCTACACAGCAACATGTTAAACTCATCACCCAAAGGCGTAATGTAACATAACATCTTAAGTTTCGTTAGCTGTGTATTTTTTTTAGCGACAGCATCCTTGAGACTGTTTTATCGATTGAAATAAGCGCTGCGCACTCCGTCTCCGGAAAGAGGTTCACGTTTAAAGATTATTCAAAGGTAAAATTTTATAAAGCATAATTTTTTAAAGATAGTATGCGTAAAGGTCTTAGTTTCATCACTAGTCGTACACCTGTTAGGTATCAGCTAGTAAAGAATGTTGTCAAGTAATTCCATAAATAATACTGATTGTATCTATATCGTAACAAAGGTATGTGTATGTATTTCAATCACTAGATTAAATATCCAAATTTTTCATAAAATAGGTCTTCGACTTAATTAAGAAATTGTTATTAACCCTTATCTATTAAATAATATGTATTTATTATTTTATTAATGTAATTAATCTAGATACGACCTTCACAGGTTTCTAAACTAATGCTTAAAAAATGGCTGTACGTACCGATATTCTGCTATCGAGGGATAACATTTTAATTATCTCTCGTAATTGCTGTTTATATCAGCTTTCCTTATAACTAAAATTTAATTATATATACTCTATATACTAAATCTATATAGTATATATTCTATATACTAAATCATGGAAGGAATTTTCGTACATACAGATGTTAAGGTTATACAACAAATTATATAATAGGCGAACGTTAGAATTGTTAAAAAACTTATAATTCATTAGCGTAGAAAGACAAACCTATTATGAAGTCCAGAGGTTGATCCTGGAAGACAAAACTTACAGAAAATGATTTAACGATATGAAGGATTGCACCAGCTTTTAATACCATTAGTTAAATAAAATAGCTGAAGACCTGTAAAGTTCTAACTATACTAGTATTTGACTGTCAAAGTTCAGTTTGAAAAAGGCATCTCATGATAATGATGAGCATAAAAATTATCACTATTTAGATTTTATAAAGAACTCATGGTTAACATCATAAAAGTTATACAGTGATGAATCTGATTGTAGTGTGTTCGTTTTTAAGATTATCGTCCGAATATTTTGGCTCTCGTATCGACACCACTATGGTAGCAGATTAACGCTGTGAAGGTAACTAATTAAGCGACTGATGAAATACCCTACCATCAAAGAAACTCCACAACATGGTCCCGAAATCGAACAAGAGATCTAATTGTTATAAGGAAAGCAGTTATCCAAAGTTTTCAGAACACGAGTAAGTAACTGAAGTGAATTCATTGCGAAAACAAGACTTTTTAATGCTCGAGATAATGAACCCTTGTCTCTACTCACCCGACATTTTATTTATGTCCACTTCGGTAGAGGGAGGCTTTTTTAATTTTTAACGAGTGGGACAAAACGAGTTTGTTAATAAGAAAGACCCTTAATGTACTCCTAATTAACTAATGAGAATCACGAAACCGCTTACACACAGTTTGCTAAACAAAGGTTAGCATTTTCCCATTTTTTTTTTACCTTTTCTAGTTTACGGTCGTTTTTGATAGAATACCTGACCCTTTTTTTTATGTACATATGTATAATAATGCGAAGAATGGGGGAAAGATGATGTTGAATTGCCATATCAAAATAATAATTCTAAAATAAATTCCTTTAACTAATCATTAATGCTTGATATTCATGAAAATTATTAATGAATTATTTAAAAAAAAAATTTGTCATAACTCTGCAGTTTGTCTAATTATATTAAATTTGAAGACTTATTAAAGCTATCTATAATATCTTCAGCTTAACTAAAGACATATGTAGAACATTTCAGATGAAGAAACGACCAAAGAGAATGAAATTAAGAAGTACTAAGATTTAAGGCAACAAAGAAGAAATAACAGAGTAATTAGAAAATTGTTATCCATGTATATAAAAAGCTTAAAATTTCCATATATTTTTAACGCAAATTTCAGATGTACATAAGTACGAAAAATTTTAGTTTTAACCACGATCTTCAACTTCGGAGACACATGAGGCAAAGTTTGGACGGTGAAAGAATTTCTTCAAGGTCTCCAGGCTAAATACCATATTCACATCGTCACGCTGCCGTCATAACATATCGCTTAAGATTGATATATATGAGTGGTAGAACATTCTGGAGCTTTAACGTCATATAATATCGAATAGGCTCATAAAATACAACATGTACCATACTTTGTTGCTAAGCTTACCAAAGCAAACATAAGAATGCATACATAAGTACAGAAAATTTAAGTTTTTTTTTTTTTCATTAATAAATCTGTTTACAAGAAGTTTAAACACCTATAAACTTGTGCCTTTAACCCTTTAAATACGAGTATGAGGCTTTTAATAATAAAGAAAACTTTTGAAAGAGGATTGAATGGTATTATAATTTTTGAAAGAAAACTCCTCACTCGAAAGACTTATTCAAATGTACGCCCCATTGCGATTTCGATGAATTTCGCTTGAACGGATTTGCCTTTAACCGCTCTCGATTTAAAAGTAGCCGATACGGCGAAATTTCATTTTGGCCTCCGCCGATAACTGAATTTAAAGTAGAATTCATTACAAACGAAATAT
Organism: Ornithoptera alexandrae; assembly: GCA_029030555.1. Classification (NCBI taxonomy): domain Eukaryota; kingdom Metazoa; phylum Arthropoda; class Insecta; order Lepidoptera; family Papilionidae; genus Ornithoptera; species Ornithoptera alexandrae. Next base: position 2,762,396 of record JARDVY010000023.1, on the reverse strand, counting down.
TCATTAGTGTTGCCACACTACGTCGAAAAAATAAAACGATCGAACACAAGCTTGTAAAATACATGTTTCTTGGACTTGTGTATTAATTTTTAAACTATCTTATTTTTCATCAATGATCTTAACATATATATATATATATATATATAAATGTAAATATATACATATAATCTATGTAGGTGTGCACATATTACTGTGTTCCTGTTTGAAGGGCGCTGTAGCTAGTGAAATTGTTTGGTTAACAAGACTTAACATCTTATGTTTCAAAGCGATAGGAATAATGTGGTGCTGTGTATATCATTCCAACTAGCTCCAGGTTGTTATGGGTTAACTTATCACTTATCATCAGGTTAGCGTCTCCTTTGTTACGCCGTTTTAACAATAAAATTTACAATGTTGTAAACAAGTTTACTTCTGTGAGGTAAATAAAAAAGGTATACTTAATTGAATACGTGTAGTACGTCATCAATAACGGTATCGTTATGCGCGTAAACCAATTCCCATGGTAAAAATCCAATTATATACGAAAGTGAGTTTTATATTCATCTAAATGTGGACCTCCGGAGTTGAGATTCGTTCAACGTAAATGCGATGAAGGGAAATTTAATCTTATTAAAGGTTTCCACCTTTCAATTGAATATGGCGACCGTGAGCAAAAACGTAATGAATATTTTTTCCAACCTTTAATGAGATTTCCAATAAGTTAACAGCAATTTATTAGATAATTATTATTAGTGCTCTTTTAACTTGAAAACATATCGCCGTCTTTAGATATAAAATGTTAAGCTTCAGTAACATCAGTAACTTCACTAACTACAACGACAGTAATGTTTGCATCGTATTGTTTGGCGGCGGAGATAGAAGCTGCGGTAGTAGCTACTTAAATGATTTCCGGCAAAATACCAACCACTAATAGAACCGATGTAAATAGTATCAAAGATGAGCGACTTGTCTTCAATTTCACTTGAAGACAAATGATTACGGGACCAAAGATAGTAAAGAATGTTAGCCCAAAGTACTCTAGCTCCCATGTTTACAGTCAAAATACAGCATTGTTGCTATAGCTACAGATTATAATATAAGGATGATGGCTAATCACGCGGGTATCAGGACATCATCCTACTAACCAGACTCCACTACAAGTGGTCCCGAAACATAAACACACAGCTTCATATTATAAGGTAAGTCATTTCAGTGAATGATACAAAGCACACCCCGGAATGGATTATTCGCAGTTTTGGTCCGAACGGAGATCTCACAACTTCTACAACCCTAACTTTCACCACAGAAGAATATATCTCCCTCCTAACAGCAAAAAAAATATGTAAAGACACAAAGTACTAGTCAGTCTAGGTCGTAAAGATGTAATATACGTAAAATATTTTCATCGGTTTAATAGCTACAACTTTGTTTATGGGGCAATAAAAATTATTAATTGCACATGTTATAACCTTGAAGGAATGAGATCAAAATATATACGTCGATAACCGAAAGAACAGAAACTAATAGCACTTAGGAAAAATTGAAAAATAGACTACCTAAATTTACAATTAATTAATATGTAAATAAATACCTTTAAAGCAAGTTTCATTAGCCGAGATAATGTCAAGAATCTTGAAGATACAATGAATAGATACAGTTCCCACTAGTAAAGTATAAGAAATTGTCCAAAACGTCGTCCAGAAAAGTATCTATATAGATGCTAGTTGCAGATGTGGATATAATATAATGATCACACAGGATCATCTATTCCAAGGAGATAAGTAAAGCCATGATCCACCAAGCTTAGCAAAGCGTACTTACGAGTGTATCAAATTAGTAGAAGTATTGCATTATTAATGGAGATAAGATAATTCTTTTCAGATGTCAAGGCGGAAATCTCCAAGAGATGAAACAGAAGCAAGCTTCTAGGGAAAAGTCAGAATTATGTGGAATTTTTCACCCACATTGTGTACTTCAGTGCGTCAGAGAGGCGCCTTGGAATCGTCAACAGAATCACCGGTGCTTCTTCACATTTCAGCAAAGCAGATCCATAGGGAGGGTTAAACCCTTTTCAACACCCTAAAACACGAGAACACTTCCCATTTGTCGCCTACCTCGGTTTCGCTTGTCAAGCGATAAGGGCCTACCATAATACGCCCGTGAATCCGAAAAATCTTTTAGTCTACTTCATTCACACGCAGGGCTTAACTCAGTCCTATTCTTTCTAGCTCAACATCAGCGGAGATATCTGCCATATATGAAAAAAATAATGTTTTACATCAACTAGAAATAGAAGTAGGCGTTATGGTGTATAATCATTTACATATTACATCTATATATTTTCCTACAAAGGCGAACACTTTAAAAGCGAGAATTCTGAAACTGAAATATATGCGCCATTAAGTAAAGCGCTTTTACGTTTCAAGCTGTTTAAAATACGAAGATGTGTATAAATAAAGCTCATTCATTTGGTATTACGTTCAGGTACTTACGGCGGCATGGCGTAATGGTCGAAAGAACAGTTGAGTAACATTTAAGTATTACACTAAGTATTGATTTTAAATAATATTGACAGTAGCACTGAAGCTTTACAACTTGTCAAATGTGAAAAAAAATTCTGCTTTAAAAAAATAAACGGGAAATCATATTGTAAAATTATTTCCAAATGTAATACCTTTTTCTCTTTCTCTCTGTATGTTGTCTTATTGCGCATCGCCTGCTTTTTCTGTTTGCGGGTATTAAAACTTTTTTAATTACATTTAAAATATAACAAAAGACCCCATTCAGACCATATTGTAGCTTGTTACCAGAGTCTCATTATTAGAAGTGCCAAAAAATACAATAGCGGTATCGCCGAGACACATGAAACTAGATAAAGAGGGAAACCGAGAGTATGATTTGATACTAACTGTAAAGTTTAATATACTGTTGTAAAAATCACATTTCTTTTTCACGAAGTGGACGGACCAACGAGGAGTTCACCTGATGGTAAGTAACTCGCTCACCCAAAATAGTTTGGCGATAGTTAGGATAATAAACACTGCATCATATTGTAGTAGGTATTGTTCGACCTGAATTTGAACATTCTGAGTAACAAAGAATAAAGATACTTTCTTATTTATCTTATGAAACTGTGACAGTACATTGCTGAATTAAACTAGTTCGTGTTAACTAATTAAGCATAAGCGATAGGAGTTACTAAGGTGAACTAATTTATATATTTAAATAGGGTCTGATTCATACGAAGGAAACTGTAGCAGTGTGCGTGTATTTCATAATTTCCCTCGAGTCGGCCCTTACATAAAACCCGTTATTAGTTTTGGGGTTTAAATGTAAAACCGAATCTCGTACGGTGACTGTCTGTGTAATTATAGTTATATCGTCACTGCTGTTTTTGTAGAAAAAACTAAAAAAATTAACGAAAAACCAGTAACTGAATATACAAACATTTTTAAGAAAATCATTGTTACATACTATTGGACTCACAGGTATGATATTTTTAAACATTTAAAAAAATATATCACATGATCATATATAGAAAAACTAATGCCCAAAAAAATCATACTAACCTCCTTTTTGTCCTTAATAAATAAAATTCTTCTAAAGCATAACAGGAAACTTTTGGACGCTTAAAACGTAAGATAGATCAAAGTGGATATCTATGAGAGAAGCCCATGTACAGTAGTGGATGTCTGCCGACTGAGGATGATGAAAGCATATCGTCGTATAAATTTAGAAGTCTATTTGAATATGTAGAATAACCTGTTTAATCGAAATTTTTATAGCCAGAGAATTATAAGTGGCTCCGACTCCGCTATCTGAATAGGAAATGAAATGTAGTAATTATAAAAGAGGACGAACGGGTCCAGCATTGTCTGAAATTATGATTAAACGTGATCAATGTTTCTGTGACAAGGGTCCTAATCCCTGGAATATCTTACGCAAATGAAACAAAAGTAGCTACATTTAAGATTAATTAGAATGAGTCTAAAATATAATGGAACTATACTTGTTCTTCTTGCTAGACCTTGTCCCAAGCAAGGTCGGCCCACCTGGTCAATCTTCTAAATCTATCTCTATTTTGTGTTATAGCTTCTATTAATTTGTTTCTTATATTTGTTAATGGAACTATACTTATTGAAAAAAATTGCAATTGTATTGCTTTCCCCTCGTTTCGATTTTAAGAGCCTCATTAATAATAATATATTTTCAACAGGATGTGTTTTTAAGAACTTCACTAATTTCCACCTCCATATTGTCAGTTTATGATGTAACGGCATTGCTATGTTCCAGTTTGATAATTTAGAGAGACAAACATATCAGCGAAAGAGGAAGCTTTTCTTGTATCCTTTATTGCCTTTACCTTTTATTAATAACCACGCGTAATCCGAATAAGTGGATAAGATTGGAAATTAAGTTATCCGCCGGGGAACCAAGGTCTGCTACATTGTTTTTTGAGTAGACGAACGGGCAATTGGCTTACCATATCTGTAGCAGAAATGACCACCAGTGACAGAGACGCGTCTTATAGTAGAGACCAGGCGAATGAGCTCTGATCAGAAACAACGATCTGTATATAGCCTAAGATCGACCCAACTGGCGAACGGTGATAGAAGTCTATGCCTAGCAGTAGACTGCCGTGAACTAATGATTATACTTATGTATAAATAAGTTTGTAAGAAAGATTACATAAAGAAGGATGAAGCCTTCGAACGAAGTTTTTATATTAATGTTTTTCGGTGTTGAAAACTTGAACATCTAACTATCGCGTGTCTGTTGAGGGCCTTGAGATTAAAAGATAAAGAACGTTGTTGGTGGGGTCATGATAACATTTCCAGTTAATTGTTAAGTTGATAGGTAGAAAACAATTGATAAACTTTTTTATAAGGCCCTAAAATTTGTTGTGTAAGAGATCCTAGGCGCCATCTAGGAATGTTTTAGTACATACAAATCCCTCCTTTTTCTTTCCTGTGTCCCATCAAAAGCGTGGTATTCACTCAAAATTTTGTTCCTATAATTAATAGAAATGAAACTTTCAAAAATATTTTAATGATATCAAATGATTGATATAGAGTTTATATAAAAAGAAAAACTTATTTTGTGAACTTTTGGACAAATGTTATGATATAATACTTCATGAAAATTAAAGGAAATTAACTCCCTTTCCTCTTCACAGTAATGAAAAACAAAATGGTGATTTATGATGATAATCTGGTGTTAAACCCTATTCTTACTTTCTTAACAATCTCGTATTAATGACAAGTTCTTATATAATCAAAAACCTCAATATATACATTTTATAACGGTAATGTATAACGAAAATTAGCATTTTAAAGTAACAAGCTTCAAGTAATTAGCTTGAAATTGATACAGTTATACTTTGCCGAGTACACTAGCTACATCGGCCTTCATATCTGAATTTCTTTATCTGAGTTTCTGCTTTACATCATAGATTACTAACACGACCTCCAGCATAGAAAATTGCGTGTAAATTTTTTTAACATTCATTATCAAATTAATCTTCATTAATGATGTAGATAATGTGGTCATGTAATCATAAATCTGTTTTTTTTTTTAATCGTTTGTAATCAGTTATTTATTATCAGTTTCAATCTAATTAATCTGACATTTCGACACTTTATGTTTCTCGAGATAATTATTCCTTAAAAGGTTAAATTAAGCTATGTTAAATGTAAACTTTTGGATATTGTTTTGTTTATTTTTTGAAAGATGCTGATTTTTTTTTTGTTTTACGTGGGGGAAATGCCTACGCATACTCGTCCTCGCGGGGGCAAGCCCGCTTTATGTCGGAATTGCACCAACTAAAAACCCCACGATGTTCCGCCTCATCGCCTGATGGCGGGGTCACGGGAATGCTTGTGCTCACAACCGCGACCCTGCCGGCGCTGGCCACCTGCGCAGCCCCACCTCGGGAGGGAGGCATAAACCCTCCCTTTCCAGGCGCGTAAGAACATGCGGCGCGCCCCCTGACGGGTTCCTTCGAACCCGTCGCCTAGAGGCCATGAGAACCACGGGAGAAAACCTCTCCCGGCTCCCCGCGGCGAAGTCATGTTGAGCACGTCGCTACCCGTCAACGGCCGAGGAGGATAGGGAGAACGGCGCATTGCAATACCGACACTCATCTTCCCCCGCGGCCCCACCGCCGCCGCATCGCCGGTGCGACACCGGTTAGTTGCAGAGGGCACTCCCTCTGCGACTCCACCTCGGCTGCAAGGGACAGTATAAAACAGCCCTTGCAGCCCCCGGCCGCGCCGGTGAAGTCTCAGTGGGCCTCCGGAGCTCTTTCCTGGAGCGGCTACCTCGGGCTAGCCCTTCGCCGCGGGCCGGCCGGGTGGGTTCCACTTCGCTTCACTATGTGTCGGGCCACGGTTACTAAGCCCCTCCGCCACAACAAGGCGGGAACCCGTTAACGGGTGAAGGATGCTGTAGCTAATAAGTTGCGAATTCCAGTCTTATGCGCAATGATTTATCACCACATAAACTACCTGCTCCTTTTTTTGCATTATCTTCATTATCAACACAAAAAACTTCATAATTCTTTAATTATATAAAAAAAGAACACATCGAATAATTTGTATATACGATATAAGTTTGAAGGGCAAACAGATATAAAACAATTACACGAATATCGTGTTGTTTTGTATTGATTTGTTTTTAATACGTTGTTATCTATGGGTTAAACCCATGCGGTAATTAGCATTGCGTCGTGTTTATACACACGCGCGCAGATACACTCACGCATACACGAACGCGCCGCCATTTTGTAAAAATTCAATGAGTATTGAGTACTCAATGATTGTATTTATGGTAGTCCATGTTTGTACAATTATTATTTGCAATTTTTAAGTAGACTTTGGACAAATAAATCATCAGTTTCTATTTTTATTTCTCCTTTCTATCATACGATTTTGCTTTTATAAACTTTCATAGGAAATATTTAAATTAGTTTCCCAGTGTCACAGTAGCTAAAAATTTGCTTTGTAGTACGGATGTTGAATTTCAACGTCACATGTTGTGTAGTTTGATTGGTCGTTGAGTTTTTTTTTGATCCGCCTGGTTATCTACCACCGTAACATTGAAAATCACAGTGCGTGTGAAGTATGTCCAACATATCAGATAGTAAAAAAGGCAGTACTGTAGGAAGAAAATTACTGTCTTTTAAAATGCAAAATAAAAATATTCTTACCACATTTTTTCGCCATTTATGACAAACACGTTGACCGCTCTCATGTATCACAACCGCAAGTACTGCAACGTATTTACCTAGCTAACATTAGAAATTCCAGGGGACCGCAAGCGTGCCGCATAATTTAATCAAGCCTGACCTTATGTTATTAATTATCGTCCAATCTGGTTTACTGTTACATTCTTACCAAACCGTCTTTAGTCCTGTAAATTTAATTAACCGTCCAAACTAAATCTATTCTCTGAGGATGTAGAATCCGGCCTAAAATATGATATTCAAGACAAAATGCCAAAAATAAATAAAATTCAACGTATTTATAGTTTATTTCGCATATATTACAAAAAAGATATAAACTAAAAAAAATATGAAAATGAGTTCACAGGCGATGTGAAGCTACTGGTTAATTTGTAAGATGATGAGAAGAATACACTACCGAGGTTGTAAACAGGAAATCTCTTTTAGTGAGGGCGAATGATCGAACAAGTTTTTTATTGACTGCAGAACTTAATGAACATTTTAGTAAAGGTAGAAATTATTTTATGCAATGTAAAAATATATGTTATTATATATTTTATCAACATCCGGATTCATATGTACGAAGAGTAGTGAGCACACTACAAAACATTGCACAAAAAGGAGGGAAAAGGGCATTTTATCTCATTCTTTCACAGCCTAAAACCCTATAAAAACATTCATCGTCTCTTTCTGGTTCGATAAATGCAATTCACATCATCGCAGGAGTTTTACTTCAAAATCTTTCAAAATATGGAACTGCGATTACTCTTAAGTATAAATAAGTAAACAATACTGTATGAAGTTTAAAATAACCTTACTTTGAACTTTTCAACGAATGTCATCAGCTCCATATAAAATGACAAGTTCATCCACATAATAGAACAAATGATTTTTAGCCTTAGGAAAATAATGCCAGTCATCATCAATTTTTGCATCTGATAGACTATTCTTAACTGTGATTAAAAAATGGTTCAACCATTTGAAGATATGCTTCAAACGGTTGAACCACTACCACTTTTTTTATCATTTTTCAATTAGTGTTTTCGACCGACTAACTACTTTTGTTCCGCAGAGTATAACCGCCTTTATTGCCTTTTCCAACAGTTCTGCCTGGTTCGAACCCGAAGCCGCGTGTAGTAATGATTATGATAGGGTTTCTTAGTCTTGTTGTCTTGTCCACGATCTTTTACTTCCGTAACTGTACTCCTGCTATTAACACAGGAAGGACAGAATGTTCAGAACAAGCACTCTTTATCTTCGGCGTCATTGTCATTGAAATTGATATTTAATTCTGGTTCAGTTTCAAATGCGTCAAACTTATCATGAACATGTACGAAACTATTTCGTATGAACATACTAAGTATTAAAAATAACATTAGCAATGACTTCATTGCCAACCGATAAAAGTCCACAGCTGGACAGAGGCGTCCCCCAAAGATTTCCACATCAATCTGTCCTGCGGTGCCCGCTTCCAGCGGCTGGGAGAATTTGGGTCATTTCCGACTATTCTGGCCCAATGCGGGTTGCCAATGCCTTATATAAATATATTTATCTCTATCGAAGTGCTCTCTAATTTACTACGTCTCCTATATTCAAATTCCTTCAGCAAGGCCAGTCGCTTCCCGACTAGCGAATATATTTGAATCGTGAATACAGCGATAGTCTTAAATAAAACACATCAAATATTCATTTACATCCGGTTCGTTTCACCGTGAAATGGAAACGTCTCTTTTTATCATCGCCGATTTACTTCAATTTGCTTATCAAACGTTCATGTTAATACGGAGACTCGTTAGTACATAAAGAAAATAAAAAATGTCAATATTTACAGGCTGGTTAAATCTAGGATAATTCTTTTCAATAATTACTACTATTTACTGGTAAAGTACTATCCCTATGTCTGCCGCCAAACAGTACTGTGCAAATATTACTATGTTCTGGATTGAACGGCCCTATAGCTAGTAAAATTGCTGTGGTGACAAGACTTAATATCTTATGTCTTAAGGCGACGAGCACAATGTGGTGTAGTATATACCATCCCAACTATCGCCATATTATTATGGGTAGGGGTATAACCTACCATCACATGAACACCTTGCTGGTCTCGCCGCGTGTTTAAATAAAAAAATTATTAAGTTATTTTATCTCCATTTTTTGGTAAAAAAAATTAGAAGATCATTTCTCACAAATCACACCTTTAATCGCTTAAGTAATGGTAGGAGATACGCTTGCCCATAACAACGTGGCCTTAGCTAATAACAAATACAGCACCACATTGGACTCTTCACCCGAAAATAAGATGTTGAGTCCCGTTACTCCAGTAATTTCACTTGCTACAACCCCCTTCAAATTGGAACAGGAATGCTTACAACTTACTGTTTGACGGAAGGAGAACCTGAAGAGACCTACCGTCAATAACCGTAATTAACATATTAAATAAAAAAATCTCTTTAATTGGTTAATGAGATTTATAAATAAACAAATTATAAAAAAAATTGGAATGAAGTATTAGTGAAAGTTAAATAATACTTATTTCCTTCTCATATTTGTATGGATGTATAGAAAACTCTGAGACTCGCTGTTTGTCATCGTAGTTAATAGAGGACATAGATTTTGAGATAATGTCCTCATTCCCAACAGTGTTTTTTTTTTGTTTTACGTGGGGAAAATGCCTACGCATACTCGTCCTCGCGGGGGCAAGAACGGGTTATGTCGGACTTGCACCGACTAAAATCCCCACGATATTTCTCCACATCGCCTGATAGCAGGGTCACGGGAACGCTTTCGCTCACAACCGTGACCCTGCCGGCGCTGGCCGATTTCGCAGTCCCGCCTCGGGAGTGTGGGATGAACTCTCCCATTCCAAGGCGCGCCGGAAACATGCAGCGCGCCCCCTCCTCAGCCTCCTGCAGTCGCGTGGACGACGGCTCCCCGCGGCGGAGAGATGTTGGACCAGACGTTACCTGTTAACGGCCACGGTGGATAGGGAGCACGGCGCATCGCAATACCAACACTCATCTTCCCCCGCGGCCCCACCGCCGCCGCATCGCCGGTGCGACACCGGTTAGTCGCAAAGGGTACTCCCTCCGCGACTCCACTTCAGCTGCAAGGGGCAGTATGAAACCTCCCCTGCAGCCCCCGGCGCATATCCGGTGAGCTCTCGGTGGGCCTCCGGAGCTTTTACCTGGAGCGGCCGCCTCGGACCAGCCCTTTGCCGCGGGCCGGCCAGGTGGTTTCGACTTCGCTTCACCGTGTGTGGGGCCACGATTACTAAGCCCCTCCGCCACAACAAGGTGGGAACCCGTTGGGGGGATTCCCAACAGTGGTAATATTAGTAAGGTTGTTAATTATTAGCATTATTGATATCTTTGATTCGATAGGTAAGATATATTCATAAATAAAGAATCAGATATTTCACACCGTTTCAACCAGTATTTCGTATTCGTTTAATACTATTGTGTCTGCATTAATTCGTATTTATCATATTTTATATACATCTATATTACTTAATTATTACTTTTATTTTATTAATACTGACTAAGATAATTAATTATTGACTAATTGTCGTTTAAAAATACCACGAGTTTTATTTACATTCTCATTAGACTTTAATTGAATTTGTACTCCAAATTTCCTATGAACATTATTAAGTTATATTTCATACTAAGTAAATGTTATATATAAAGTCCAATAACGAATTTTGCGAATATGAGAAATTGATAATTTAGAAGTTAAACAAGATTATATTATCTTATCATGTTTTCGTCACCGACTAATCGAAAACGTGAAGGCGAAATGTCGTCAGAAAATGTGAATTGGTGAATATCGTCAGATTATCGCATTTACTCGAGGGAACCTCGACCTAACCTAGATAAAAATAATAGTACTAGAGTATAATAGTAATAGTTTTTTTATACTACGAAGCGACGAGACGAGCGGGACGTTTACCTAATGGTAAGTGATACAACTGCCTGTGACAACGTGGCGTTATTTAGGATATATACTGCAGCAGATAGCGCTTCTCGCATTGAGAATTAAGATGCGCCTGTACTCTAGTAATTTCACTAAGTAAAGAGGGAGAAAGCTAAATGAATAATTTTTATTCGTCTATCTTAATAGAAATAATATAACTAAATGATTTCGAAAAAATCTCTTCGACCGCCAACATCTAACCTCCGATGCATATATACTGACTATTCTCCAGCCTCTTTGCAGGTTGTAATATAGAATAAGGCATGACAGATGTCTGAAATATTCCTTGAGAGCAACCGCAACATAAAATGACTTTCTATAGCAACCGAATAAAATACACCAAATGAGAATGCTTCTTCTCTTCTTAAGGTGCCTGCGGAACAGTTATGCGGCACTCGCGATCGCGGTATACTCCCTGATGTTATGAGAATGTTAATAAAAGTTCATTAGAAATAAAATGATGAAGGATCTTAATTCCAAAAATAAATAGCCTGTAACGATCTCCACAAGCCTATGTCCAACAGTGGACATCTATCGGCTGATGATGATGATGAACCATCTACAAATTATTCTGCGTTTTGTTCTTATGTCAATACGTTCAGTAGTTAATATATCTTTATAAGTGTAACTAATGAAAAAAGTTAATTGGACTTTTATGTAACTGAAACTATACAAAAAAAATTCGTTGGCGTTAAAAAGTTTTCTACGTAATTAAAATTGTTTGATGTCGTCTGTAGCGGCGCGTTTAAACTCTTCAGAGAAATGCAATTTCATTATTTCTTGCACAATAGACATTTAATTTTTTAAGAAGAATTAAAGAAATTAAGTATTTCAGAACAAATATAATTGTATTAAGTTTACAATATTTTTTAAACTACCTTTTTATACTAAAATACAACTTGAATAAATTTTAGTTCAAATTCTCCCTTTAGCAATTCTTGCTTGTCGACTTGTTTGATAATACTGTCCAAGGCCACAATACGATATTTAAAACTCTAAACATTATAATGGGGTGTAAGGGTTCCCGCACAACAACTCACGGGAACCAAGTCAACCTCACCTGTTCATGGTGCACCCTGCTAATCAACAAACGAGGCTCTGTCTCCCACCTACCCGGATTGAGCCAGCGTGGTAAGAAATGGCCCAAATTCCCCATACATATCCCTACCCGTTGTCTATGTTCAGAAGTCGTCATCTACCGGATAATGATGAGATATTATAAAAAAAATTACCTGCACACTTCTTTCACTATTAGATAAAGTATGCAAGCAGAAGAAAATCCGAATACGCTCGGGAACGAAACCGATTTATCTTTCTTACATGAAATTGATGTGAAGATTTCTCCAGCTTAACGGAAATTTAAAGTTATCCCTTTAAAAAGATTTCTGTTATGAATATCTTACAAAAGTTTTTATGCTCGCATTAAGTTGACAAACGAAGGTGTGTTCATAAAAAATTTCTTATTAAAATAGAAAATTTCAAGGACTTTGTAATAAGACTCTTCTGTTCATAGATCTCTCTTGCCGAATCCTTTGGGTAGCTTCCACATTAACCCCTATTTCTTCATAACAATATTATAAACTTGTCGAAGACATCGATAGTGAATGCTTCAGTAATATACTTAATCGATATTACGATATATACTAGGAATATTATTCGGTGCCTTGGTTTCAACAAGTACCAAATATCAACTACCGTTATTTGATTATGATTGAACCGTGTACACATGATTCAGTTATCAACAAATAGATCGCGTATTAGATGCAACCGTTGGCTTAATTATCTTTGATATTAAGACAATAATCTGATGTAAGATTAAGCTTGTACCACAAATATACCACCATGAAGTAACAAATGCTGTAAAACATTTGTTAGTTATTACCCTGCATTTTTATATAATATGGATTTACAAAGTAGACAATTTTTAACAGCTTATTTTAGTTAATCATATTAAGATATAATACTTTTATAAAAAAGGATAAAAAATAGTCATAGTTTTAACCGTCAGTACTGATGAATGAAACATTTCATCCGTATAAAAATTATCCGTTGGTAAGTTTAAAGTATTCATATTGATACCACTTAAAGGGTTGAGTTAAGGTGTTGTGTTATTGGGAAATGTAAAGGATCCCTTTAAACAACCCACGGGAACCAAATCAACCTCACTTGCTCGTGGTGCTCCCTACTAAGCAACAAACGCGACTGTAATTCCCACCGACCCGCGTTGGCCAGCGTGGAGGGAAATGGCTCAAGTCCACCCCATATAAACCCCTACAAACGAAGATTAGTATTCGCTAGAAGTCGCTGGATGCTGGCAGCGCAGCATCGATCGACCATCGACCTATATCCAGCAGTGGACGTCTATCAGCTAATTATGAAATTGTATTGACTTAGATCATTTTCGTTTGATTCAAGTAATTAAGATTTTCCTCTCCAACGGGTTCTCGCCTTGTCGTGGCGGAGGGGCTTAGTAGCCGTGGTCCGGTACACGGTGAAGCCAGTGGAACCCACCCGGCCGGCCCGCGGCGAAGGGCTGGCCGAAGCGGCCGCTCCAGGTTCGAGCACCGGTTGGGGTAACTGGAGCTCACCGGAGCGGCCAGGGGCCGCAGGGGCAACTGTGTGCTGCCCTTGCGGCCGGCTGCAGGGGCGGTTTCATACCGCCCCTCGCAGCCGAGGTGGAGTCGCGGAGGGAGTACCCTCTGCGGCCAACCGGTGTCGCACCGGCGATGCGGCGGCGATGGGGCCGCGGGGGAAGAGGAGTGCCGGTATTGAGAGGCACCGTTCTCCCTATCCTCCGCGGCCGTTGACAGGTAGCGGCGGGCCTAACATCTCTCCGCCGCGGGGAGCCGGGAGAGGTTTTCTCTAGTGGCTCCCATGGCCTCTGGGCGACAGGTTCGGGGGAACCGGTCGCCCGCACACGCATGAGATCGAGGAGGGGGCGCGCTGCGTGTTCCGGCGCGCCCTGGAAAAGAAGGGTTCATCCCTCCCTCCCGAGGTGGGGCTGCGCAAGCGGCCAGCGCCGGCAGGGTCGCGGTTGAGTGCATGCGTTCCCGTGACCCTGCCATCATGGCGACGAGGCGGAACATCGTGGGGGTTTTAGTCGGTGCAAGTCCGACATAACCCGTCCTCGCCCCCGCAAGGACGGGTATGCGTAGGCATTTCCCCCACGTAAAACAAAAAAAAAAAAGTAATTGAGGTTTGTTTATGTACTAAACCGTTGAAATAATCAAAAAAGAACCATCGCTGATTTATTTACTCTAGTCCAGTAATATAGCTCTGTTCTGTAGTAATGCGACAAGGTTGAAATGTGTACGTGGGGGAAATACTCTGAACATTTTCAATCGATGCATAAAGCCACTACTACTGAGCAAATATATTTAGAACTTGAGATAGATTTAGTTACATATATTTTTTTTAATATACCCGAAGTCTAAAACTTAACTTTGATATAAATAATTATTATTCAAGTGTCAGTTGAAAACCAAAAGACAATATTCATTGTAACTTGTAGCAGCTGGACTATGAAATCTTACGTTTTTGTTATAACATTATTTTTATATTCTATTATATTTTATCCTTCGTACTCCATAGTTTTGTTTGTGTACCGATAAATCTCTATAAAACAAAGGTTATGCTCTGCCGAGCCGTCACGACCGAAGATAATATACGTTCGAATAGATTCCAAAGATTTATACTGTGTTAGTTTACGTGTTTTACTAACATCCAATAGGATAACGCTTGGAGAAATATAAATCAACACAAATGTTGGGAAAAAGTTTACTAAAACAGAGTTTATAATTTCAAAATGATGAATACACGTATTGTAAAGCTGCTCAATCTATATGCTCTTCTTGTAAGTGGGAGACTTCATCAGACGCTCAAATTCAGTAGGGATTGAATCTATGCCTTTACTCGATAAATAACAGGTATTTCTATCGCACAAACTAATTGAACTATCAATGCTTCATCATTGTTATCTTCATGATAAACTCATTGTCAACACTTGAGCTTAGTTTACAGAAAGAACAAATATAAAAGTTTATTATAACATTTTTTTTTAATTGTTTATACAGCTTATACAATTATTTTAGTTAAAAAGTTATTTTGTATCTGTGTATGTACCGCTCATCAAATTTCTTTTGACGTAAGTTTTGTTCAACAATCGGAGTGAAATAGTTTTTTTTGTGTATCTAAAACATAGTTATATAATACAGTGTACATTTCAAAATAACCTGTTACAATTAAATTAAGTAATAAAGTTACATTCACTATATTAAATCATAACAGTAAATGTATCAGTGTAAACGTCTCTATCCGATACTAGCTTTGAAGTTTGTCCAATACTATCTTACAAAGTTATTCAATTATGAGCAACTGATGCTTAAG
Organism: Ornithoptera alexandrae; assembly: GCA_029030555.1. Lineage (NCBI taxonomy): Eukaryota > Metazoa > Arthropoda > Insecta > Lepidoptera > Papilionidae > Ornithoptera > Ornithoptera alexandrae. The sequence goes on along the minus strand of JARDVY010000023.1, from coordinate 2,746,837 downwards.
TTCCCCGCAAACTTGGACAGACGAAGAAACGTTCGTGATGGCATCAATAACCCGCTTTCTGATAATTAGTGCTTCACTAATATCTACTCAATGGTAAAGTGTTAATTTTACAGCATTAATATTACTTAGACTATTAAATAGTTAGGTTTATTGAAAACAATTGCGCGATATAACCTAAAACTATTTAAACATTCCATCAATACTGCTGTTCAATGATCATATCTTAAACTATCGTAACTGAAGTAAAAATAAGGTGCGAAAAAATAAAAAAAATTAAGGAAAGGTAAAAAGAAAACTATACATAACCGGGGAATAATAAAACATTATCAGTGTAACTGTTCAATATAAAATAATTACTCAGTTAATTGACTAACAGTTAAAAGTATTATTTATATGGATACCATCATATATATATATATATATATATATATATATAAGAGATTTCCCCTTATGTAAAGACTCGTCACGATATCTACTACTATAAAATCTACAGACTTGAAATTTAGTAGAAATATTACTTTTGCCGAGTATAGGTCAGTCATGGATTTCACAAAAATCCTTCTCCAAAGGAAGTAGCGAAGGTATTACAGCCAGCGAATGAGGCGGGGAACAGCTATTATAATATGAAATAAATTAATAAATCATTACCGGTATAAGTCACATAAAGCTTAGTGTTTAATTAGTTATCTGTAATTACTTACTAAAGTAGCTCTACTACTAAACTGGCAACATTATGTAGTTGGCAGTATTTTTTGCAAGCTTCCGTAGAAACCAGTCATTCTTTAGCTGACTGTCGATGGGAGCACAACTCGTGGAGTAGTTAGTGTTACTTTGAAATTTATACAACAGTTTATCATCATCATCATCAGCCGATAGACGTCCACTGCTGGATATATACCTGCCCCAAAGATCTCCACGTTGTAGAAGTTCATATGGGGGATTTGGGCTATTTACTACCACTCTGACCGGATGCGGGTTGTTGGGAGCCAGAGTCTCATTTCTTGATTTGCATGGTGCATCACGAGCAGAGAAGTTAGTTGGGATTCCGTGAGTTGTTGCATGAGACTCCTCACTCCTCTTATAACAACAGTTCATTCCTCTTATTAATACTTATGCTAAGTAAAACAGTAGACTATTAACTTTAAAAAACATACAACAATAATTTCTTGGAGAATATCAAAAAAAATTATAATTTTAATTAGTTAGTAATATCATTATTAATGTTGGTTCGGGATAATAAAGTCGACGACAAACTTCCCGTAATCTTAAATCTTGTCCTGAATGTATCTGACGTGGAAAAACATTAACCTCGCTCTGATAGTGGAATCGGGTACCCAAATTACCGTAATGGTTGCGACGTTCATAAATCATTTCCATCAATCACTCCGCTGAATCAAGGTAATTAATCATCATTTAATTGAAACATTCGTCGTAGAATCGGACGGATTGTGGGAGTGTTAGTATTATAATATGTACGAGTTCTTTCCACAATACGAATTAGTTAAAAGAAATATAATTTACTAGTAGACTATAGTATATATATCTGCGGTAATAAATACAAGAAATACTCTAAGGTATTTCTTTTTTTATGTAAAGGTACTAGTCTCGTACCAGTGAAGTGATCATCAAATGACAAGAAGTTTTGCGAATAATAATACTTTTTAATGTTCAACGAGAAGAACGAGAGCTTGTGCTAGGATGGTATACACTAGCGGGGTCCCCTCCATGGGACTTGGAGGCGGAGTTTTTAGTGTCGACTTATGTGTGGCTCTCGGAATGTCAAACGCGAGAACAACAGCTCTCCACAAAAGAACTGGCTCTCCAGAGGTTACATGCTCGACAGTCTGTTATTGAATGGTGGAAGGACAGACTTGCACATCCGCGAGCTGGCCACAGAACTATAGATACTGTGCTCCCAGTTTTAAATGACTGGTTGAACAGACCACATGGCGCGCTGACTTTCCGATTGATACAGGTGCTGACCGGGCACGGATGTTTCGGTAAGTACCTGTGCCGCATTGGTTGAGAGCCAACAGCTATGTGCCAACATTGTGGCAGCGATCAGGACTCGGCGCAGCATACGTTGGAGAATTGTCTCAGTTGGACAAATTTGTGTCGAGATCTCATCGCTGAAATAGAGACAGACCTCTCGCTTCAAGCTTTTATGAAGGCTATGACAGGAAGCGAGAAGGCGTGGAGTGCTGGCGTCGCATTTTGCGAACGTGATGTCGCAAAAGGAGGCTGCGGAGAAGGGGAGAGAAAGAACTTCTCCCTAAGAGAGGCTACAGCAGCGAGTACGGGGGTCGCTTGTTGCCGTATATCAAAGTCCTCGAGGTGGCGCGTACAAGTGCGTCTGTACGTTAGTGAAAGGTGGGGAGTGGCAGCTCAACTCTGAGGCGTGATCCAATAATTGATCAATGCCGTTGGGACCGCGGAAGTATGCGCAAGCGTTCCCGTAGTTTCGACCAAGAGTCTTGAGAAGGATACCTTGGGATTTTAGCCGGTAAGAGTCCGGCATAACTCTTCTGCTGACCCGGCAGCAGAAGAGTATCCGATGTAAGATTTCCCAACGAGAGAAAAAAAAAGGATGATATACACTGCACCGAATTATGCTCGTCCTTTTGAATCTAAAAATGTTAAGTCTCATTTCGCCAATAATGTTACTAGCTACAACGTCCTTCAAAACACAGCAATGATTACATATTTGTTTGACGACGGAAATAGGCGCCGCGGTGCTACCAAGTTGGTCTTCGGCAACGAAGACCGGCTACTAATCAATGATACAGTACCAATTAGGGTGTTTACACGAACTACATACACTTTCAAATCCGGACATAATAATGTCTGCTCCTCGCTGCTTAGCTGCAGAAATGGGTACTGTGATATACAATGTGTACATAAGTAAATTTATATATAAAGGTATATAAGTAAATTTTTTGATTTCATAAATTATTGCTCAAAAGTATGTAAGATAGTTACTAATAGAAATAAGTAAATATTACTTTATACATATGGACACAATAGAACTGTGAATATTAGATAATTAAGTAGCATAATTATAGACATAATCTAAAAAGAAAAATTATGTTTGAAAAAATGTATATAGCCTAAATTAGTACTCAATATGTTGTAAATAAAATGACAAGGTAAAGCCCTCAATAATAATATCAGAGAAAATTGGAAATAAATAAAAAAAAAGTTAATTTTCTTCTTAACATAAAAATATGGTTATTTAACGAAAATAAAATAACTTTTTAAAGAAATATAATAGTAAATTCATTAAAAATAAATATTTATTGCGATGTTATGCTGTACTCATGAAATTTTCTACCCCAAGCGGATGTTCCGACGTATTTCATAAATATTTTAATTTCGTCCACATTATGTATAATTTATAACCTTCAAGGGACTGCCGAGGTATATGTACCTGTTAGAACTGAAAATTGTTAAATGTAATGAGATACATAATTAACATAGACAACATAAACTGTTTCACCCCCATTATTTACTCAAATGTTTATTCAATAACAAATTTTGAATAAAATTAATTTTAACTGAAACTTTGAATATTTATATGATATAATAGATTTTTTACATCTTTATAAGGGATGTCATATTGCTAAAATATCATCTAGTAAAATACTAATATACATTATATATATTTATCAAATTCATTCCTTCATCATTACTACAGTGAAAGAGACATAAAGTTGTATTTGATCGAAAGCTTATGAATTATACTCAAATCGGTATAAATCCTTTTTTTTTATTTTAAACACTATAGATCCTAATGATGCTGAAAACAATCTTAAGGAAAATAAAGATAATTGAATGCGTAGCAATCGTATACTTATTAACTGAAATACCTTGTTGGGAGTAAAGTTGTTTGCTCTGCTCTCGTAGACAGAGAGGGAGCTGAAGGCAATATCCTTCATTTTGACAAAATTTTATTGACCTCCTCCTATTTGCTGAGCATCCTTACACAGTAGGGAGCGTTGTTTATTTTTGCTTAGGAAGTCGAGTGTTTCGAAACACGAGTAGAGTTCTGTACATAACACGAAGTATTATAAGTCGTTTTTTTTTTATAATTTAACAAAACGACCTAACAAATAGGACGATCACTTGATGACAAGTGATTCGCCAGCCCATTGTAATGAGGTGCTGGTTAAGAAGCTATTTTATGGAGGTAACGGTTTTGAACCAGCGATAAACTCATTTTTATGTTCATTGACACAATATTTAATTAACTGACGCTAATATAGTTTTAAACCCTCAGGGTTAAATTCCAATAGAAGGGGATAGGTTAAATTCGCGGCTCTTTACCGCTGCTGCGAGGGCAATAGACAAGAATATCTTCATGACGTTACTCCGCCTTCTCTATTCTTTTCATCGAAGAATGGTGGAGTAGACCACGACTAGATTCACTGCAGCAGACAGAGACAACATACTCTCCAAACTCTTATAGCCTCTGCATAACGACTTTAGCCCGATTTTAGCGCTTTATATTCCAGCGAGTCATGAGCAAGTGTTCATAATGAGATAAACGATCATCGTGAGGGTTTATCCGGTGCAGTTCCGTCATTCGCGTCGTACTAGATGTGTACCACCATAATGATCAACAATGTCGGATCGGATTTAATTGAATTATGCGAGAAGACTTCGGCCGCAAATCGTGATTGGAATGTGTAACATGATGCTGTATACACAATCAGTGGCCGTCTTATAGGAAAAACGACAAATCTGATATGGCAATATTTACTCTGATAATTTCTATTTACAGCAGCATCCGTTTTCGCTGTACGAATAATTTATCCACTCACCCGCACATCTTAAGAAAATTTTAAGTCGAACATTCCTTTCCAAAAATGCTTCTGGATCCATCAAAAAGGCTTCTGGAATCTCCAACGGAACTAGGGCTCATCTTAACTACTATTAAGCAAAACTTACTGGTGGTAGGTCTCTGTTGTCGGAGACCCTCTATACAGGTACGACCGCAGTTCCTATATCTGCCTACAAATAGTAATATGCATATATTGTTGTGATCCGGATTGAAGGGAGTTGTAGCTATTCGAATTACTGAAGTAACAAGACTTACCATCTTATGTGTATACCATCCCAACTAGCGCCACATGTTATGGCCATATCATTTACCTTCAGATGAACATCTCGCACACTCAGAGAGAAGCAGTCTTTTGTAACATCTCTATGCTACGTCATGAGAGGTTCTTCTGGTTGTTGACTTTCTTGGGCTTGCTTTAGTGTGCCACGAGGAACCCTAGAAACCAATACTCTTCTAGTTGCTGTTACGTACTAGATCCTGGTAGATATTCCTATTTCTATCCTAAATAGCCTTAGGTTCCATCAAACAAAGTTATTAATGAATATTTCGAAAGCGGAATTTCAGAAACATCAGAGTATAAACCTAGCCTTATTTAAAACTCTTATTATAACATTCCCCGGAGATTAATTAATTCCTGGTGTCATGAGCACCAACATAATGCAAAGTGTCTGAGGACGTTGCGAAGTTACACAATCAATCATTCACACACTTTGCGACATGCAGATGAAAATCTACAACTTAGTTTAAAAAACACGTTTAGAGTATTTAATAGTATTTAAAATTTTGTTTATATTTAAAACGATAAATTCATAAAGGATATCCTTTATCTCTTCTCCTTTTTGAATTATCAATGCTTCCTCTTTAGGATAATGTATATAAACTCTACAATTGTCTAACATCTTACTCGTTTTCTAACGAGATCAATATACGAAGCCACATATTTTATCATAATTATTTATGTTTGTAGATTAATAATAAAACATTTCCATTGAAAAAAAAATCATGTACTATAATCACAATTTTGTAAAGGTATTTTTTTTTTAACTTTTAGACTCATTAACTTATTTTATTGATTCTTCTTTGAAGCTCTAAACTTAAAAGATGTAGCTATCAAAAATTTAGAAAAATCTTCTAGTCATCTGACTAGAGGATAGGATATGAATATGATTCAATTTATATATGTTTTTATCCAGTGTCTACAATTTTTTTTTTTAACGGAAATTACGAATGACTAACAATATAAAATTAATATCGCTTCCGGACAATCCAATGGACTTAATTAGCAGGCTCTGCTGTGATCTATAATTTTATATAATTCACAATGGCAACGGCTTTTTGGAAGCTTTTCACCAACGTCATCAGCGAAAAGTTCAATACAGGAATGATATTTAACAAAAAAAACTTAAATATTGACTACAATTTTACGTAATATTAAGTAGATTTCAATAAGGTCGTGGATGGTGATGCATATGTGATGATGGAGAGAACAGCAATACTGATATGTTGGTATATTTACAATGTGGTGGTAGCTAGCTAGAAGGTTGGAAAAAAATCCTACCATCAACTGACAAAACTACACTGTGGTAGGTAGTATTAGATAAATAATTCATCATCATCATTATTTGCCTTTGTTTATCCACTGTTGGATATAGGCCTTCTCCCATGTCTACCACCAAATGCGATCCTCAGCTTCTCGCGTCCACTTACTTCCGACCGCTTTGATGATGTCGTCGGTCCCTCTAGAGGGAGGGCGTCCTATACTTCTGCGACCTATACGCGGCCTCCACTCCGAGACTTTTCTCCGCCATCGACCGTCATTGACACGACAGACATTGCTGGCCCACTGCAACATCAGCTTGCAGATTTTGAGAGCTATATCGACAACATTAGTTCTCTTTCAAATTTCTTCGTTCCGGATTTTATCTCTTATAGAAATACCAAGCATAGCTCTCTCCATTTCTCGTTGTGCTACTTTGAATCAGTGGACCAGCCCGAAGGTCAGGTGTCATGTCTCTGCGCCGTTAGTGAGGTAAAATAATTCCGTACTGTAAAAATTCTTAAAAAATTTCTGATCATTATATCTATGAACGTGAAAAAACTTAAAAATACATTGCTTTATTTCATTACCAAATAATTAGATATAATAAGTACGTCTCGAATACGGTGCAGTGTAAACATCCTACACGCGTATCACTGACATGAGCGTCTCAAACTCTATATGTGTCACACAGTGGACTCTGTTAGAGTATATACCATCGCAAATAATTCAACAAACAATACAATTAGTGGAATTTATATTCCGGATCGAACCCAAACGATCTCCAAAAGGGTTTAGGGGATAATGTATGCAGTCGTTTGCTCCACTCCCCAACCTTCATCGGAGTCATACTTTACTATATGATCGGCGGAATTCATACGGAATTATTAATATTAACACGAGCATCCATACGTTATACATTTGAAGTAATTTTTCTCACGATTTATATTTATTCTAGACCTCTATATTTACTTAATAATCTTTACTGTTAGTACGTCTTTGTTGCCGAAGAACGTCTAGGTAGATATCACCGCAGCTCCTATATTTGCCGTCAAGCTGCGGTTTTTTCTTTTGATGTAAATTGTAGCTACAGCACCCTTCAAACCGGTACACAGTAATGTTTGCACACTACTGTTTTGCGGCAGAAACAGACACTGCGGTTACCTACCCAGACGGTTTCCGACAACGGAGACCTACTACCAGTAGTGTAGTGTACAAACTTTACTTTTGTTCAATTTGAAGGACGCTGAAGCTAATGAAATTACTGAGGTAACAATACTTATCATCTTATGTCTCGAGGTGTTTATATCATTCTGATAAGCGCCATTGTAATGTGCAGGCCCTATCACTTACTATCAGATGAACTCTCTCGTCGTCTCTCTCTCTCTCTCATCTCTCTCGTCTCGTCGCTTCGTCGAATTAAAAAATGTATATACAGAAATGATTTCCTTTTAAATTTGGTTAGACAATATAAGGGTTGAAATGATGTAACACTTGACGGTAATGTATAAACTTATAATAAACTTGTTTCAGAACAGTTTTTTTTATCGTTTCAGCCTGTTGATATCTGTTGTTTAACACGAGGTAATAAATAGAGGTATTTGTTGCATTTAACACGTTTGACATGCGAGATGGAGAACTGAGTATATTGGTAACGATCAAAGGGAAAGCTGTTGCCTTTTCCCTAAATCAATCCCTCTTTAGTCCCCTTTTACGACACGCCGATGATAAAGCGACGGCGAGCCCCACTTTATTACGACATTTCATTACTTTACGAAAAAACATCACAAAAAAAAAAATGTCTTCTTTAAATATTTCAATAATTCTATTTAAATAAAAACGAAGTTTCAAAGATTATCCACCCCTTAATAAGATACGATTGACACACAATCGCTTACAAAATCAATTTCAAAAGGTTAGCAATCAGGTAATGAATGCTACCCTCATCTGACCCTATACAGATAAGGGCGAGGATATTTATTTAAGAAAATTCTCAATATTCGGGTCGCCAAATTTCCCGTAACACTGCGTAATCATCATGATAGGATGTAAAAAAGTTTAGATTTAGGGCTTGAGGGTTGTCCTTAGACACGTATTCGATTACAACGGGACAGAGGGAGTGAGAGGAGGTCATTTATTTACCAACAGAGAAAAAAGAAGTTTGTCAATGAATTTTCTTGTAACTGACGAGACGGAAAATACGTTCATGATAGTAAGTGATATTGACACACTACAATGCGTCCGCTCGTCTAATTAAGCAAATGCTGAACCTCCTTACCCCAGTAATTTCACTAGCTACAACGGCCTTCAAACTCAAACAGTAATATTTGCACACTACTTGCTGCAGTGGTACTGACCTAGACGATCTCTGGCAAAAGAGATCTTCCATCGAAGATTTTCGATAATGCCTTCTTGTCATGCTACAAACTATAACAAGTTTTTTTTTTATATAAAGTAACAAGACGAGTGGGATGTTTACCTGATGGTAAGTGATACGCCTGCTCACAACAACGTGGCACTAAGGATGATATATACTACACAACCTCACACTCGTCGCCTTGATACACAAGATGTTAAGTCTCGTTATACCAGTAATAACACTAGCTACAACTCCCTTAAATAATACACAGTAAAGTTTGCACACTCCCCAACTACTCTTTGGTGGTAGAAATAGGAGCTGTGGTTGTATCTATCTAGACGGGCTCCGGCAGCTGAGACCTACCTACATCCTCAAGTAAAAACATTATTTTAATCTTCATTCGTTTGTTAAGTCTAACAATCATCATACAGAAACCGCAGAGCGACCGACAAATCTAAGTAACGTCAGGCTTCAAACATTAATTGCTAAAGTTACGCGTAAGTGTTAGACTCTTGGATGTAATGGTAGTTGAGCATCACCTTTAGCTGTAGTTCATGTTAGTTTAAATTGAGCCCGGCTCGATGTATCCGGTTTTCGAGGTGGTCGAAATACGGGATAATAGTTCTGTTTCAGCTGCACTTGTGATGGGTTTTTCTTTTTTTATTTTTGGTGAAATCCAATCGTTCTCCTGACTCTTTATGATGTACTTATCTACGTTAAGATTTAATTAATAAGTTTTCTACCTATTTTTTTTTTAATCTTTTGTTATTATATTTTTTTTTGTATTTATTTGTATCTCTATTTATTTATTCATTTGCTCATTTGCTTACAGTTTTATTGATTGTTCAATTTACTAAAATATTGTTATACATTCAGTTTGTAATAAACGCCCAAGGCCTTCGGTGGATAAATAACTAGTCCTCAAATTTTAAAACTAAAACTTCACGTCCGCATGATAAACACAGTTATGTTTTATGCAAAAGATAACAGTGGTTCGTTTTTATTAGCGATCCCTACCGATGAATATCGAAAGTTAAAAGTTAAAATTTCACTTAAACTTGTTGTTTGTTATAGTATCGAGTTTTAACTGAAACATCGATCCTCCTACGGGCGAACAAAAACATAAACATCGTTAAATGAAATCATACAGCACTGTTTATTCAATAAACAATAACTTCAAGTAAATCATGAGGTTTTTTTTATTGAGAAAAATCATCAAATGAACTGTATATAAATTCACTAGAAACAAAGTTATTTTTATGATCCAAAGCAGCGAGATGAACGAAACGTTCATCTTCACAAGGCAATGACGAGTTATATAGCTAGGATGTTTACACCGCTCCACGTGTGATCATTATGTCAGATTCGAAGACATCTATAGCAGTTATATTCGACGCTATTGCCAATGTAATAGCATTAAAGAAATCAGAATATTCATGTAATGATTGCCAAACGCCTGAGAAAAACCTTCTAAAAAAAAGATATGATTATCATCCACAAAGGCAGTTCGTTTGCCTCCATTTTCAAAGAAAGATACTACTTCAAGATAAACTTATGTACATTTATGATGCTTCTAAATCTACTAGAGATTGTCTCAAGTCATCACCAAGAAATTTATAAATATACATCACAAGTAAACTTACGAGGGATACAGCCTTCACTCTCAGCGCACCCCCAAGATGAATGATCTTCGATAATGGATAAATAAGCTATGAAAGTAAAAAAAAAATATTTTTATTATATATATTAAAAATTAATACTATTATGTATAAAGGTAAAGTATAATTTAATAAAATCTAACGAGATCTTATGCTGTTCCCGAGTAATCATTTGGGACTTGATATTTTACGACATAATCTACTTAGCAAAATTTCTCGTTCGCGTCAACGTTTCTTAGGCCTCCCGCGAAAACGTGAACTTTGGAATTTTGACTTGATAAATAATTTTACATGGCTTTATTCTAAAAAAAAAATATATTAAATACTTTATAATTTTATCTATATTATCCAGGTCATATAATCTGCCGTCATTGTTTCATTACTGATGCTAATGTCAGAGCATAAATACTCTAGATAAGCACGATTCAACACCAACAGCTTCTATTCAGGTTTTAGCTCATTATAGATAAAAAACACCGAAGTCGACTGAAAAGTAATAAGGGAACCTATTCCTATGTTCTGTATTAAACTATGTAAATACATGTTGTTATAAATTCTTTGAAAATCTCGTAAAACACGTCTCATCTAATTTTTCCTGGCACGAGACGTTAGAGACTAAACGGGGTGAAACTTATTTCCAAATTTATTATATGTGCTTATGAAATATTATAAAAAGTGTCTTTTATAATATTTTCCAATCGTTTTCCACTTTTAGATATATGTAGAAATTTTAATTTCAAAATCAAGTTTGTAAACGAAAAGGAAGTTTATTTCTCACAATCTAATCACATCATAAACCCTGTTAAAAGTTTGATTGTATATATTTTTTTTATCAAAAACTGCTTTATTATCACTAAAATTGTATGAAGATAATTATTACTATTTTCTAGAGTTCATTGAACTATTTTAGCTGCGACAAGTGTAATTTAAAAAGTATAAATATTATTGAATCCATATTGCTATTGTGGCAATTCGTTTCTCTATACCTTCTGCCGAGCCATTAGTCTGTCTTTAAAAAAAAAAAGCATTTCTTTTAAGGAAAGAGAGCAGTTCTTAATGGACTTAATTAATGCTACAACAGACCTCTACCTAACAGACTTAGCTACAATCTTAAAACATCGGCCCGTTCGTAATTGTAAAAGTTTGCAAGGTAGACTGAAATGTAGGTCGAACATCTTAGAAGGCTTCTTAGCAATCATTGCTTTATCTAGCAGTCTACAGCATGCAGTACCAACTAAACTTATCTAACTTAGATCGACCTGAGAAATAGTTTGAAACGGAAAGTATTATAATTATAGAATTTTCTTGTACTATATTAACAACGATACTGAACATTCTAGACTTGCGCGATATACTATTCAACACCACGTCTGCTTTACACCTGAAACCTTGAACCTAAGAAGTTTTAAATATGTTATTTCTATTGAAATTGGAAATATTACCTGTATACTCAAAAGGTAAGGAGCAGTAAACAAATCTTACTACAAATACTAGTAAATTTTTAACTATGTATAACATTAAGTAGATAAGTAGCGTAAATATAATAAAGATAAACTTTAACAATACACTATTATTTTGGTTATACGAAGAAAATAATTTCAAGTACTCACAAATGTGAACATTACCAAAAAAAAATTAATAATCTTATGCTGATAGTATTAACTTTGAATACAACCTTCAATAGATACAACAGCATCTTTTATCTCTATAATCAAGAAGTATTATGCAAATACTTCAGCTTTAGAAAGCATCACAAAGTTACGTAGAGATCTATAATAATGGAAGATAGTCTATCAGTACATTGATATAAATCGAAGACGAAATCGTTCTCAACTTTATTACTAATTTGTATTAATGGTTACTAATTTTAGTGCAGACTTCGTGTTACAGAGTGATTCTCTAATTTAGGTCTTAAAATTTCTAACATTGTTTAAAGTTAGTAATTTACTTCTGAACTATGTCTATTTGTTGTTAGATATAAAGCGCTTACGCGCCGCTTCGTTCAGTGACTCGGCGCGAAACTTTGTTTTTGCCACTTTACCAATAAATTGCTAAGCCCTCAGTGAAAACATCGCTTCATCGCAGCAGCTTTAATCTTTTTCCTATAGTTAATGCTATTAAAATGATAATACGTTTCTAATAACTTGATATTGGATGTAACTTAATATACTGATCTTTGCTATAAATTACATTTCGGCGAACAATATCGAAATGTGAATGTACTTTGTAGAATCGAATCAGTTGTTGAATTATCTTCAGATGCTGTCTCTTATGAGGGACCACGACATCATAACGAGCAGCTGCTAGACTATAGAGAAGCTAGGATAGTATGAGAAAGTTTTCCTGTAGCTTTTAACCAAGATAACAGAGATATCGTTTTATTAAGTAGTTTTCAGTTCCTATGTTTTGGCTATGAAAAAAGGAGGGAACATTTTGCAAAGCCTTTTTCATAATCACTGCGCCAGATGAAAGGTTATATTAAACCTCGAAAAAAAAATGTAAAAAAGTAGACGCCCTAAAGTTGGTAACGTTTTTATCCCACTGAACAAAGCAGAGGAATGATTAATTGTTAAAGTCGTGATAGTGTTTGCGGCTGACGTTTGCGTTTTGCATTAATTACTTCTGGGGACGTTAAAATGTTTTCAGCTGCGGGTAGATGTAAGAATATTTGAACACATCTTCTCAAAGTGTTAAACTTGAATATAAAAATTATTTCATTAAAAAAAAATCTAATGAGTTTTTGAGCTTGGGTTGTAATCACAATAAACATCTTCGCTGCTTCAGCTACCCTCTTCTTTCCTGCCCTTTACACACCTCCAATGTTGCCCTGTCCTCCTTCACTAACCAGTCTATTCTTCTCTCTATTGAGAACAGTAAGTATTAGATATACGGGACAAAATTACGGAATCTCATCTCCAATGAATCAATGACTGGACTATCTAGCAGAATGAGTCATCTTTAAAATATTTTTAGATATCTGTGTATATTTACCTATCTCATTACATCTCTAGGTCATCTAAAGATACACTGCACATTATCATGTAAAAAGCATTATTTTCACTTTCGATGTCTTAAAGTGAAGGGGGGGAGGTGTAAGGTGTTCCACCCAACATGTTACGGAGCCCAAGTCAACTTCACCTGCACATAGTGCACCCTGATAAACAACATACATAAGGCTCTGACCACCCATCAACTCGCACTGGACCTGATGGTGGAACTAAGCCCATTTCCCACTCAATGAAGCTGCTTGAGGAAGGCCTATGCCCAGCAGTGGGCGTTATCAGGCTGATAAGAAGAAGAAGAAAGTAAACGGAAGTTACGGGAACGACAGAAATGACAAAACTACATCTCTTTCCTCTCCTCCGAAGTGTGGATAGATATATTTTCAACGCATTACTAGTATTTTTTTATTTGAATACGTTTCGCAATAAACTACAAAGAAAGCTTTGAGGTAAATATAAATAATTTATTTCTTTTTTTTTTTTTCTTTACTTCACAAACAACCCACGTACGTAAGTTAACGTCGCTAACAGGCTTAGTTTTGACTTATACGTTTTACTTTTCCTTTCGGACCTTTATTCTGTTCGAACAATATGTTTATCTTTGTATCAATTATCGGTAGTGGTGATATACTGCAGGACAGAGGTTAGGGTATCACCACAGCCACTGTTTTTACTGGTGATATGATTTTTTATATTAAAGTGACGAGAAGCGGGACAGTCAACTGATGGTTAGTGATACGACTGCATACAACAACGTCGCGCTAATTACGATGGTATACACAGCATCACTTGCCCTCGTCGCTTTGAGGCAAAGGCTGTTAAGTCTCGTTACCCCAGTAATTTCACTAGCTACAACTCCCTTCTATCAACGGCAATATATACTGCCTCAAACTATCTTGCCAGGTACCATTTTAACATCAATATCTGCCGTCATATACTAGATAGAAGCTGCTGCAAGCTAGACGGTGTCCAACAACAGACTTTTTCTTCTTATTTATCGCGGGGTAAAAGGGGGTTAAAAGATACCCTGCTTTTGGGGAAAAATCATGGTTATGTGGGGCTTCTACCCACTAAAACCTACTCGGTGGTTTCCGTGAACGCATTAAGAGGGGCTCCGGGATTTCTTATGGAACGCACCGGTGCCTCCCTGTAATCTGGCTAAAACATCCCACGGAAGGGCAAAGCCCTTCATTAGCACCCACACTGTGCTACAAAACCACCATACATTTGCGTAAGACTCGCTTATTAAGCTCTGAGGGCTCCCACCCTCAAGACTCAAGAACCCGAGGACTCTTTTAGTCGCCTTGTACGACAGGCAGGGAATACCTTAGTCTTATTCTTAATATCTCGAGACTACAGAGCTGAACAACAGAGACCTACCAGTATAAACAAAAATGTAAAACCCAATGGGTATTTTTAATATTAATTACGCCAATATTCCATTAAAATGTATATTATCAGAAAAAAGTAAAATTTTCGAATATGTTAAATTGATAAAGGACAGCGGGTCAGGAAGTCAACTTTGATTTCCATTTAGATATCGCAATGTCTGACGATTGACGAAGAGATACTACGGGCACCAATCTATCTTCACGGAAGGTTCTCATACCATCTGATAAAAGCCGAGTATATTATAAACATACAAATAATAATTATCCGTATTAATTGTGCTTTTGCTCAAGCAACAATGTTTTAATACAAGTACCTACCAATTAACATATATTACTCTAAAATACTATACTATAATATATTCCCATATCCTTCGCTAGCCGTAACGGGGTTAGATTTGAAATTTATATATGAAATTTGTCTGAAATATTCCCACTCTACTGCAAGGCGACTGGAAAGGAGCAGTTATTAACACCCCCGCAACCATCGCCATCATCATCATCATCATCATCGCCCTTTCAACGCGTTCACTATTTCTCACGTGAATGGCAAACGAAGAAAGCTTACTTTCATTACATGTTATATATGTATACATATATATGTATATATAAAGTTGCAGTAGTTATAAGTATACTGTTAAATGAGTGAAGAATGTTAAAATATATCGAAATGTCATATTGTTATATCAGCTTTTTTTACCATAGTGAAAGTTTTTTTATTATAGTACATTATAGTGTTAATTTACAATGGAACACCCAAGACCGCCTGCAGAGCTGACTCTTGATGGCGGACCGGCCAGTCAGGCGGAACTGTGACGGAAATGGCGGCAGCTGTTTATATTAATCCTTAAGGCATCATGGGTTCACAAGGAATGTTCTGAAATTCAAGCCAGTTTATTAGTGAACCTAATTGGACCGGAGAGATATGACATTTATTCCACTTTTAAATTTAAGAGGAAGATCGTGATAATATTGTGAAGCTCTTAAAAATATTTAATGAACGTTTTATCATTAAGCCAAATACCACTATGGCTAAATTCAAATTTTTTCGCGTAATCATGAAGTAGAAATAAGCATTAATGATTACGTCACGGCTTTAAGATTATTAAATCAATGTTGGGACTTCAACACTCCTCTCCCTCCGCGACTCCCTTACGGCTACGATGGGCAGAGAAAACCTGCATCCCGCAGTCAACCGGCTCACATCCGACCTGGGCTCGCAGAACTCACCTCGTTTTCCGTATGGTGTTCCCCTACCTTAATGGAACGTTTGGGGTCGTTGTTTATTTAAACCTCGCGAGGCTGGTAGCACAGCGTTAGGGATCGCGGTTGTGTTTCGGACGGATATCTCGTGACCTCTCGAAACACTGAAGGTGATCACCGAGGGAGTTTTAATGGGTAAAAATCTCCACATAATACTGACTCCCGAAAACAAAAAAAAAAAAGATTAATTTCCGTTAAGTTACAAAGAGTTTCTCTTTAGCTCGCAATTGCGGATCTGCAATGATATGAAACTGTTAAACTCGTCAATTATATTAACAGCATCCAAATCTTTTGAAAACATATCATCTCTTTTTGGTTCAATATAATAGTTAACATAATTATTATAGATTACTAAAATTCGCAGAATTTTAGTGATGTTAACTTTAACCGTAACAAGATAGCGAACACGTCTTAACTAAAATTGTAACAACAATCAAATTAAAGTAAACTGGTTGTGAGATAATTTAACTGCTAATTTGCACTTTACATTTACACACATAATTATAAAGATTTTTTTTTATATTAGGCAATAACTAAAAACTGCATATATGATAGATTTGCAACTTGCACGAAGTCTTATCTATAACCTGTAAAATATATGAAGAGTTGTTTTTAATAAGGAAACAGTTTACGATAATATTAATATGTATATTATAAATGTTTGGTTTTTTTTTAATAGTTATCGATTACAAGAATGTTGTTTCTGAATTTTATCAGCTAGATATACATATATATAATAGAATAATCGACTATATCGACGCCCATTGCTTTTCATTCATGGCCATATTACGTGTACAATAAAAGACCGCTACCGATTGTTTGATTACGATTATAGCAAGATATTTTAGATTTGCATTTTATATCACAAATCATGCTAACATTAGTATATTGATAAAAATTAAGAAATAAACTATAACCGTAACTATTTAGTTAAGTGACGAGACGAGTAAAACGTTCAAATGAAGTGATACGCCTATTCATACGGTGCGTTAATCAGGATGATATACACTGTATTACATTTCGATCGTCGCCTCAGACGTAAGATGTTGAATCTCGTTACCACAGTAATAACACTAGCTACAGCGCCCTTCAAACCGGAACACGGTAACGTTTGAAAACTGCAGCAGAAACAGGCGCTGCTGTGATACCCGCTTAGAAGGACTCCGGTAACAGAGATCTTTCTTCAATAAAAGACTGAATGGGGCGTTACTAGCTTAGTGCAATTTACCACCGCATACCACATCACCATTTAACATCATCGTGGTCATTTAAATTATAAGACAATTGTAGAAAATTCTACACTAAGAAAATAGCTTATTTCAAAACAGTGGTAGGAATTTACAATCCACCATTCAACTATACATAAATATATAAATTACGTATGATTTTCGTTATCATAACCCACTAAAAATACAGACATAACTGACGTAAGACTCAATCGCACCATTTTTAGTACGTTTTAAATTAGAAGATAAAAAAAATATTTATAAATCCTAATACTACTGTAAACAATACACGTTCTACTTATATTCATTATTCCCAATTTACAAATATTACTATACAAAAAGAAATAATTATTGATAATAGCAAATTAAATAAACCTAAATGTACGGTTATAGTAGATAGACGTTATTTGGAAAAGAAACGAATTAACGAGAAATTCACCAAAATTTTAAATGTTGTTAAGTGACAATGATAGAGAAGATAACAAAGCGTGCTCGACGAGACTAGACAATATGGTATATATTGCTGGTCTAAAGTACGGCCTCGAGTTAATCTTACCACCATTCAAACTCAAAGTTAGGTGATACCCGATTCCAACCAGGCATCTCCGAACCAATGCGGACGGGTCAGCTAGAGAGGACAGGTATAAAAACATTCAGCATTACCATTTACATATATCCTTTTCCTCATTACAGAGACAGTCGATTTTCTACCGGAAAACCAACTTGCGGCAGAAAATCATCCGGCTAGTGATAATAATGAAAATTTAGGACACAAACCGGAAATAACCTTTTTTTTTTTTGTTTCGTGGGAAAATCGTCGAAAGATACCTTGCTTCTTGGGGAAGTCAAAGTTATGTGAGATTTTTACTCACTAAAACCCCTGCATCAGTGCTCTGCATCAGTGCATTCGGAGAGGCTCCGGGATCTCTTATAGAACGCACCGGTGCCCTTCTGAGGAGGGACTTAACCATCCTAGGCTGTCCCACACAGATCCGCTTGTTGAGCGATAAGGGCCCCTACCCTCAAGGCCTGTGAAACTCCCAGACCCTTTTAGTCGCCTTCTACGACAGGCAGGGTTTACGTTAGTCTTATTCTTACTAGCCCAAGATTACAGCGCTGAAACCGGAAATAACTAATAAATGATAGATAATAAAAGATAAACTGACTCATAGAGAAAAGGTTTCTAGTTTCAATAGTACTTTGCAGATTCCATAATCCATGTAGTAATAAAAAAGAAGGTTGAAAATTATTGAAAGGTAACATTTGTAATTGGACTGTTACATGGGAATGATCCTGAGGCTGTACTTACTGGACTTTATAAATCAAATCCAATTTCCTTACCTTCATAACCTATAATAATAAAATAAAGATGAGATAGCAATAGATTCATTTACCTAAGATCCGAAGCACATGAAATTGGTAAAACATGAAAAGAGTTATCGTTTAAAACTTTCAGCATTAACTAAACATCAAAGCATTAACCGAACTGTATTTCATAATTTACATAAGTATTACGAAGTATTCATATAATCATAAATATCAATAATTGATACGCGAAAACCTATGTAAAAGAATTCGATACCATTCCTGTTTTATCAAATCCGATAAAACGGCTTAAAATAAATCTCCGATAATCGGATCGGATTAATATGATATTACATTAAATAATACTTTAATTTCGTATAAGGTTTTTTTTTTCTGTGATTTCGTATAATAAAGTGGGGACATTTTAAATACAATATACAAAAAATTTACCGTCATAATCTCTCATTTCCTCTAAGTTATCACTGCCAGCATCAAAGGTCTTACCACGTTTGTCGACTGATCGCCGTCACCAGGTAGAAGAAGGAAACCAACACCACGTCTTCTAGCATGCAGTTACCACTATAGAAGATTGCGCTTAAATTTCCGTCATTTCTTATAGATTATATAAATGTGTTGCATATAACGAAATAGTTATAAGGGTAGACAGTTTTAGATAATATATTGTGAGGGTATATTTAAACATTAGCTGAGTGATACAGAAATTGCCAAGCGCGGTCCAGACCTAGGTCTTAATGATCCACTACCGTTTATTTTCTCTCTTCGAAACGCATTATGGAATTGTTTTAGTAACTAATCGACGAGATTATTTTTTTTTTCTGTCACCAGATAGATTTCTGTAAACGATACAGAGTTCCAGTTTATACTGCGCTGCTTGCATGCTGTACAAGTAAAGTTATTTAACTTGACATCTCAGGGCTACAGGCGCTATATGGTGCTAAATAAATCTTAATTTGCTCCACTTGTGCTTGATTGGCTTGTGCACGTTGTCCTTTTGACGATTTGTTTTTTTTTTTTAATGAAACGTAACAATGCAATATGACCACAACTTCACAGAAGTAGCGCTCTGTTACTAGACACCGTCTAAATATTATAGTTACCATCGTAACGTCTATTTTTAGTATCAAATAGCCATTAATGTGTTCTAAGGTGAGAAACGTATCTAATAAAATTTTTGGAGTAAACAAACTTATGTTTTTTTACCCTCAAAATTTTAGAAAGATATTCAATTAAGCGACGAGAAGAGCGGGATATTTACCTAATGATAAGTGATACACCTACACACATACACCTACCGACAACATTAAAATGATATACACTACACCACAATGCGCTCGTCGCTAGCACAGTAATTACACCAGCTACCGCCCTTCAAACCGGAACACAGTAATGTTCGTACACTACTGTTTGGCTGCAGAAATAGGCGCTATGATGGTACCTACCATAGAGAAAAAGTAAACTGTTCTTCTAATATTAATAGAATTGAAAATTATCCGGAAGATATGAAAGCAAACAACGATAACATAAATTAGTATTCAAAGTTGACTAAATTCTAGATTTACATGGCCCACTGATCAAAATGAATAAATTTAAAAGGATATTAGATACATACTTGAATTTTTTTGTTACACATATATCCTAACTGAATGAGAACAACAGCCAAGTTATAAATCTGAAATTTATATCCGTTGCTTAAAAGAAACAAATAGGGTACATTATTTAAAGGCGTAAATTCATGGAATCAATTTTATATATACTGTAAGATTTAAGAAAACATCATTACTGGCTTCTGCAGATCATTAGGAAATCACTTGCTACTATCTTAAAGAATAATAAATTACACCTATCTCCACTTTAAATTTAATGTGGTTAAGATAAAAACATTTTATTTGTAAAAAAATCTTCGTGTTATGAACGTGTTATAGGCGTGCAATAGTTTTATCTTCGCAATCAGAAACCTATCACACGGAAGAAAGGCCAGAGAGCACGCCTCCCACGCGTTGGAGGCCTTTGTAGAAAGAACAATCAAAACGTTGTCAGGTATTTAGAGAAACGTCACTAGACAAATGATATGAACCTAATGATCCAAAAAATTGATAAGTAAAATCTGCGATAATATTGGATTAAATGATAATGTAACCCAATAAATACGCTAAACTCTCACTTGCGAAATATTCAGCGGTGAAACATGAAACTCTTAATAGTTCTTTTGCCTCTAATCGCTTGTAAGTATAGAAGCACTTGTCGTTGAATAGCAGCTAAATAAATAAATTTCCAAAATAATTTTGTCATATCAGATATACCCAATAAATAATAAATTTATCAAATAATATGCAGTTATTAAAAAAATAATAATAATTTACAGTGTGCTCCAGTGCACCACCTAGCCTCATCCCTGGTGACAATAGCCACTATGTAGAAGGTGTGAGTCGCTACATATGGATGCCTGACGGTGATGGTGTGCCGCACCTGGTAGATCTTGACGAACCCGCTGATGAGGAGCTTTTGAGAAGCAGAAACGGTGCTAACAACCAATATTGGCTATTTACCAGGTATCTCAATAATTTTAAAATTTCTTACTCGGATAACAAATTTAAGATCATCTTTGACACGATTTTCAAAAAAAAAGAGACTTATTTAAAACATTTTTTACGTAAACTTTTTATTGGTAAGAAAGTATCAAATCATCGACCAACCTAACTTATCTCTTTTTTTTTCTCTACTTCGTCATCTGAGTAATACGAGTATATATCTCTTTGATTTTTTCCAGGCGTAACCCTACCAGTCACCAAGTAATTGTCAACGGTAACGCAAACTCGGTTCGTAACTCCAACTACGACGGCAGCAAACCCCTGAAAGTGGTCGTTCACGGCTGGAACAGCAACGGTAACTCGGATATCAATCCAACGATCACCTCCGCTTTCTTGGCCGTACAAGACGTCAACGTAATCGTCCTTGACTGGCGTTCTCTGGCCAATTCAAACTATATCACTGCTTCAAACGGCGTCCCTGGAGTTGGACAGTTTCTTGGCAACTTCTTGACCTGGCTTATCAACACGGGAGGTGGTAACTGGAACAATGTGCACTTGGTTGGCTTTAGTTTGGGCGCTCACGTTGTCGGTAACGCGGGACGTGCTGCCGGAGGCAACCCCAGACGTGTCACCGGTAAGTCACTGCGATTACCATTACAATCTTGAGAGAGTTAATAAAACTAGATTTAAGACCTACATTATTTAATTACAGTTTAGTCTATAAAAACTGTGTGACTGTGATCATCAGTACCTTATGAATATTTTAATTAACGAGATAAAATCTTTACAATTTGGTTTATGTAGAAGTGTAATATACGAGTAAATAAAAAAAAATATATTTTAAGACATTTGAGGCAAACTCTTTTTAATTAATAATTGTAACTTCAGGTCTTGATCCCGCTGGACCTAGATTCGGTGGTAACTCGAACGCTTTAAATCGCAACGGGGGCCGTTACGTAGAATGCATACACACGGATGGTGGACTCCTGGGTATCTTCGATTCTATCGGTCACACCGATTTCTATCCCAACGGTGGGAGGAATAGGCAACCCGGTTGCTCGAACAGCGCATGTTCACACAGCCGCGCCTGGCACCTTTTCGCTTCGACTGTACGCAATGACCATCTAACCGGAAGGAAATGCAACAATATCAGTCAGGCTCAAAACAACCAGTGCACTGGTTCCAACCTTAAAATGGGCAACCGCAATTTATCGAAATCAGGGTAAATATATTTAAACATTAACTATTTTCAAATTTGCAACTATTGACGGCAGCCGCCTTTGTATTTGTAACAATTATGTATTATGCACATTGGTGCAAGTAGGAATTGTACTGCTCCCAAATATTTGAATTAATTACTGTTTTATTTTGAATATGAGCTAATTAAATATAATCTAGACTCAAGGTGCCGAGCGCCAGATGTACCTGACTAAACATCTTCAAACCTCTTCATTCTCGACGATTCTCTTACCACCACAAAAGCACCTATCTAATGAATTGCTATATTGCATTTATAATACAACTTTTATTAAAGAAGTTTTCTTTTCCAGATCTGGACTGTATGGACTTAGAACTCAGGCTTCTCACCCATTTTAAACCATTTCGGAAATTGGTACGATATTTTACGTGACAAATCCAAATAAATTATTAAATAATTTTACATACTTTTATTTAATTTTTGTATTTATGCTAATTAATACTAGTACATTTACTAAAATGGAAGTAATCTGATAAATAACTTGTGCCAATAAAATTTCTTTAATTCCTATTAATTATATATCAAAAATGGTGGTACAATGTAAAGTGCAAAAATACATCCAAGGTCAGTAATCAACAAATATTAATTAAATTCCAAAGAGTTTTAAATTTAAATATACACATAAACAAAAAATTGGTAATATTTTTAAGAATTTGGTATCTTGTAAATGAAGTAAAACGATTCATGATTGGTAAAAAATCGGCAACTGGAAAGTAAGACAAATTTGAAAAATACTAGAGTTATACTATGAACGCACTCCATATAGGTAGGTATATGTATTACGATACCTTTAAATACATCGTTTATAATACATTTATAATCACTAACACTCTATTTAAGACTTAAAGTATACAAAAATTATTATTTACTTAAGTAGAAGACAATATTATTCATGATAAAGAAAGAGATAGTGAAACACCAAAACAGTGTCCCATGATTAACACTCTACTTTAGTGTT
Organism: Ornithoptera alexandrae; assembly: GCA_029030555.1. NCBI lineage: Eukaryota > Metazoa > Arthropoda > Insecta > Lepidoptera > Papilionidae > Ornithoptera > Ornithoptera alexandrae. The sequence goes on along the minus strand of JARDVY010000023.1, from coordinate 2,723,494 downwards.
TTTAGTTAAAATAAAAACTATTTTTTCAAATTTTCAACGGCTAATAAAGCCGGAAATATCCTAAAAATAGCTTATTTAATACAAAGTGATATGACTTAGTAGCCGATTTATAAATATAACAGAAGATATTTATCTTTAAAGCAAACAGAAACATTGCCACAGAATTATGTCTTATCGAAATATATTTATATATAATAGTATCCACTTTAAGTTTAACATATATTAATTTAGTATAAACGGCAAGATGATAATATAGCGGTGGTTCACACAAATATTTAAGACTCCTACAAAACCTGATTTAAAATTAAATTAATCGCAGTCACCAATCCTTAGAAAGAAACATTGTCCAAGGATTATATTAATCAAGTTTTCCATAAACCGCGAAGGAAAATTCTCTCCATTTGCACACGGTGAACCGGAAATACATTTTTATATCTCATTTATGTTATGAAATTTTAATAGCGGTGAGTTTCCATCGTTAGAGAACGATCCAGAAGTTAATTTACCTCGGCGACGAAATGAAATTTTGTAATCAAGAGGAAACCTCTAAATAAGCTTTTCGCCTTAATACTTTTGCGGTTTGAGTTTAAATATAGCTCCTTAATTTATCCCGATGTAGTAGAAATGTATTTTGCGTTATACCAAATATAATTTACGTTATAACTCAAAGTTAATAACTTTTTATTTTTAACTATTTAAATATTTATAGAGTTAACTTTGCATTATCTAAGTCTTAATATCTTCATCTCGAGGTATTTTTTGTGGGATTAACTTTTAACTCCTAATTATAAAATATCTTAGAGGCATCTATTAATCAGTTAAATACTAACTAGTTTATTAGTCAAATAAAAGTAAATCATCTTCTTTGTCGTAACCTCATGACTGAGGGTCGTGATTATAGTGCGTTGCCCTGGCTACCCTGGCTAAAAGTGAATAGAATCGTTGTTATGTTAAATAATAACTACGCTGTAGAAAAAACTCAGTCTCTTTTGAATATTGACCGTCAGTGCACAGCAAGGTTAAATTAATAACTGCTTGGCACCTATGAAAGGCCCTGGAATCAAACCTAGAAAGAGATATTTTAAAGGTACAACAAATCCCATAACTAAACATAAGCTGTTGAGTCTAGGTAATCAGTCTAGGTTTCGTCTTGGTCACAGCACCACTACTATGCTCTTAGAAATCATCTAGGATATCAGATGCACTATGGAACGTAACAAGATCACAGTAATTATGCACGTTGATGTTTCTAACGCTTTTAACGCCGTCGACTATAATATACCCCTTGCATTATTTCCCTAATTCGATTTAGGCCTACGTTTATAAAATGGTTCTCTTCCTATTTTCACAGGTGCCAGTGGTCTATTCAGTTCGGCCACAAAAACTCCTGTTGGATAGGTCTTGACTCTAGCGTTCAGTAACGCAGCATTCTTTCTCCTGTAAATTTATCAGTTTTATTAAACTCTATCACACCTTGTGTCAATTGTACGTAATATCTTTGTACGAACGACTTACAGATTTACGTGTAATCTGACGTTGAAAATCTTCACGGACCTATCACCAAATTAAAAGATCACTTCAGTCAATTTGTGTCTCGTCAAAGCGCTTTGATATATTCGTTAATTCTGGCTAGTGCCAGTCGATGATTATAAGTAATTCAAGAGTCGAAAAAAAATATTGTATTGTTACCTCCTGTTTATGACAACATAGATCTAATTCCATTTCAACCTCTGTCAAAAACCTTTACCTTTCTTAGTTGAATTGGAACACACAGATCACTGAAGTATTCCGTAAAGTTTTATCATCTTTACAGACTTTACACCATTTCAGACTCTTTCTTGGCCCCAAGACAAAGATTATATTTGTACAGTCACTAATTATCGACTAAGCAGATGTGTAATATATATACACTTATATATATATAAATTAATATATGTTTATTATATACACCTTACTAATAGTGTAGGCGACGTCTACTTTTATGAGCCTCTATAGTTTGGCATTTCATGGTACCTGGTTTTATTACAAATGTTTTTTTTTCTAAATTTTAGAAACTTTATATACCTTATTATACCTTGTCGGATAGATATTGAAGTCAGGTACTTATTTATGTGCTATATACGTTTTTTTTATAAATAAAATTTTATTATGTCAGTTAATTTAAAAATGTAAGTATAGGGTGTCCCGTGACAGATTTAGTATTTCTTAATTAAATTAAAGGATATTATTATTTTAGAATATACATATATTTATCATAAAAAGAAAGATGAGACATGCGGATTTTATTTTTTGAAGATCACTCCGTCCAAATGTTTTCCATCGCGACGTACACACTCGCGGAATCTTTGGCGAGTATTCTGAGTGTATCTCGCGAAGGAGGCTCATGGTGGCTCTTGCTGTGTGAGGCGTGACGCCATCTTATTGAATCCACGTGTGAGGGCTGTTCGATGGATGTTCTCTTAGTTTCGGTATAAAAATGCGACGATAAACATCACCATCAACAGTTACGGTTGCTCCACCAAAATTTTCAAAGAAAAACGGTCCGATTATTCCATTGATAGAAAGAGCACCAGTGACTGACCAACCCGCACAAATGCCGCGCCAAATTGTAACTCCTTCCCGGTCCCCCGCGAAACCGTTAGAAAAAAAATCGAATTTCAAATTCTAAATCTGCTACGGGACACCCTATATGACGCCCTATTTTTTACTGTCACGACTTTCAAAGAACCTAATTTAAAAGTTTTAGCCTCTAAGTGATGATTATTAATTTAATTTAATAAAACAATGATTTAACAATTACTATTACGTTAAATTTTATGTAGAAATAAGTAAGAAATAAAATCATCGAATTTCTTCCTATAAAATCGAGTTTTTGAAAAATATTTAAAAAATTAATAACTCCAGAACCATTGTTTTTGGATGGGGTGTTCTATTCATAAATAAATAGGATACGAGCTATACTTTAGCCCCTCCAGATCTTTTACACCTATTATCTCTCACCCCGTATACGAGTATGTATGTATATACGTATAAAATGGTGCAGTAAATATGTATGTAAATAAAAGAATATCTGACATTGTGATACCTCATCTATCACTATATCTCTCGCATCCTAGATCGTCTGGTAGAACATGCCTATAGGCCTAGTTCGCCTATTGTAACCTAAATGTGAACAACAAAGATTTTAAATAAAAAATAAATAAATATAAACTCATATAATTCGTTAAAATTTACCAAGTCAAAATAAAATGTAATATATACAACAGTGCGATCTATGCAGTTTCAAGACGTCATTACAAAATAATTAATTAATAACAGTTAAATAAATCTAAAAAAAAGAAATAACAAAATTGAAAATCAAATCTGCAAACATCCATTTATTAACTTTTCGGTTTACTTTTTCAAAATTCATCTAATGTTTAGTTTACATTAGATCCCTAGAATTCCAGATAAATCAAGATCAGCCAATATTTGATTACCTAGTTCCAACGCTGTGTCACTTATGATATCTGTGATTTCATCCTGCAAAAAAACCATAAGCAATAAAATTAGTAAAAGTTTAATTCATTAACATAATTTTAGAAAAAATATCGTGATCTTATGTATTATATTACTAGAACATTCGAGACCTACGTGTCATGAATGAGGTGTCTAGCGCCAAGTTCAGAATAAACAACGAGTCATCGCTAATAATAATTCAGATCATTTAAGTGGACTTTTAGCGTCAGGAACAAATAACAGTTTTCATCTCAGAATATAGTTTGATTCGACTAAATCGGTACCAGCGCGGTACAATTTCATCAACGACGATTATATCAATTGAACACAAACACAGAATATAGCAGATTAAATACAAGGGTAGTTGAAAGAAACCCACTTAAATAAACATTAATAGAGATTCTAAGTAATGCATTCAAAAGCTTCATGACTAAAATTAATTATATTATTTGTTTACTTTTTATGTTCCTTTTGAACTAGGCCATCTAAGTAGGCACCGCAGAGACTCCTATTCCTGTAACTAAACATAATTTGCAAATATTGCCGTGTTCCGCTTTGGAGAGCGCTTTACCTAGTGATCTTGATGAAGGTAACGAGACTTAGCATCTATGTCTCAAAAGGACGAGTCTAATGGAGAACTGTATATACCTTCGCAACTAGCTCCAATTTGTTACAGGCAGGTGTATCACTTACCATTAGGAAATGTATATATATATATATATATAGATATAAAAATACATGATGTTTTATTAGTACCTCGAAAACTATAAGCAACTCTTCAACAAATTTCTTCAAGAATGCGTTGAAAAAATCATTTATAACTGGATCATTAAACATCCCAGTAAATTCAGGCTGAAATAAAAACTAAGATTAGAGTTATTTCTTAATGTATGAAAGAGTGAAGAAGAGAAGAGAAGAGAAAGTGGTAATTGAACATAGTACTTTTTAACAAACAAGTCTTCATAATGGCCGGTAAATAGAAACTGATAAATATCAAATTTATATAGAAATTAACTAATACAAAATTTGAACTTGTCTTACTCTTATCAAAGTAAAGTTTATGTAAATAACTTTTTTCTGTGACATAGTTATTATCATTGTAACAAAAAAAATAAAAATAGGATCAATCTACTTATATAACCTTATTCGAAAAATTACGAAAAAGGTATGCCTTTTATTAAGAACCTCTTCCTCGTTCGTAGGTTAAAAAATATCTATTACAACGAAGGAGTCGGTAAGACTTGGTCGCCGGAGACTATCTAGGTGAGAACCACTGCAGCGCCTATTTCTGCCACCAAACAGTAGTGTACAAACATTACTGTGTTCCAGTTTGAAAAGCGTCCAATGAAGTTACTAAACTATCGCGACTTAATATTTTATCTTCTTTATGAAATAAAAAAAAATACACTCACATCAAAGGAACCAAGTGAAACGCTTATTCTACATTCTTGTAATACTAGAAAAATTCCATTGTTTAAGCTAATAGACACAAGAATGTTTGCACGGATGCGGGGTTCTGACAGTCTCAGTCTGAAAAGCGATGAATTAATATCAAATTCTTCAATTATTTTTTCCTTAAATATATTACAACCCTAAAATATATTCTCAATGGCTAAATAATTATTGAAAATTGAAAATCAGTGTTCGATTAGAACCGTCGCAAAACTATCCGATCCAACCAATCCATACATCTCGTGGTACATATATGATTTTAAAATATTTGAAAATAAATTTCAATGTACTGGAGCCATGTATCTGACTTTAATAACAAGGAAGCATAATTCAAAACATTAAATATTGTTTTTTTTTTAAATCAACTGGATACTTTAAGCTCTGCCTTTATGATATCCTCATTATTACAAATAAGGTTAAGAATTAAAGTAGACGCCAAGACTGTTTATTATTTTACTGATTATTTTAAATTTTTGTTCGTTCCAGGATTATATTTATGGATGATATGGAAATTACATGAAAATCAATAATAATTACAGCAATAGATTTCGCAAGTAGAGATTATTGTGAAAATGTTTAATTATACCATCATAATGTGCAAAATAATAATGCACACGATCGATCGGCGTGGAGATCTTTGGGAGAGGCCTATGTCCAACAGTGGACGTCTTCTTCTTCTTCTTCCTGCCCTTTTCCCATTCTATGTGGGGTCGGCACAGTATGTACTTCTCTTCCACATCTCTCCATCAGTCGCCATATCTAAATTCACACTCTTCTTACACATGTCATCTTTCACACAATCCATACACACTTTCTCGAGTCTTCCTCTACCCTTATAACCATCCACTTTCATTCTCATTACTTTCTTTGTTATATGTCTATCGGCTGATAATGATGAATGTTCAAAAAAGCTTTTGTTACATATTAAAGATTGTGATTAAATAATCCTTATCCCATGCATCACACTTAAAACGTTTCGCGGACCAATGCTTCTAAAGTGGTTGAATTATTTATGAACATAAATTGAACTTTGTATTTTAGTTTGTGCTAGAGTTCAGCTGATCTTTGTTGGAATTTCTCAAGCAAAAATGAAACAAAATTCTCACCTCGCATCACCTTTACCGAAAATACTGCCTCCGTATATCGTTAAGTCGAGATCGTAACCACCTGGAAGCATTTAGTGCTTAAAATGTTTACATATTTTATTTCCTAATGGTACATACCAAAGTTACTTAGAAAATAAAGCTAAAATATAGATGTTAGAGTTTACCAATACTTTTAGGATATAAACTGTATATATGTTAATAAATTTTATGTACGAGAATGTAATATTTAAAACCCTGATTAATGCATAATATTAATGATCGCAATGAAATTAGTGAACAATGTCGATATTTATTTACTGTAGCGCCCACTAGTAAGTTTACTGGTCTTTGTTCCCGGAGACCCACTATGTAACTACACTACACTAAATAAATAATTTGCAAGCTTCAGTATTCTGATGTTGTAAGAAGTTGTACAGAATTTACTAGATATTTAAATTGAATTTCGCTTCAACTGTGTTCCTAGTAAGTTGTTTAGTATTTGATATCTTGCTACTGTTAATTTAATTTTGTGTAAAGTATAATCCGTTTAATATTATTTATCAATAAGGTAGTAAATAAACCAGCCAGTCAAAGAATTTCAACTCAAAATCCTTTATATGTTGTAACTTTAATTATTTTAGATTTCATTATTTTTAGCGTTTGTAATATATGGGTAATGGTTATATGAAAAATATATGTGTGAATAATATTCGAATCAACGTCAAAACTGTTATTCTGATAAAAATCTTTGCATCACATTACGCTCATCCTTTCCTTGAAATATACTATGATTTTATTAGTTAGTACCTACTACTCAAAGTATGTTAGGGGACCCGGATCACGGGATCCAAACCAACCTCACCTGCTCGTGGTGCACCCTGCTAATCAACAAACGAGGCTCTGACTCCCACCAACTCGCATTGGGCCAGCGTGGTGGGAAATGACCCAAAAACTCCCATATAAACCCCTACATACGACAACCCTCTGTACCCAGCAGTACAGAGACCATGTATACTGTAAGCGGAAAACTTTGGAGGAGGCCTATGTCCAGCATGATGGCTGATGATGATGCTCCGAATTCGATAATGGCGTAATCTTTATCGCCTATATCTGTCTGTGTACAAAAAATTCGTATGCGATGTACCTCCTGCCTAAGACATCAGCTCTACCTCGAGAACTAACACTTTGATAAAATAGCAGCTATGATGATAATAAAGAAATTCATAATAAGTAATATATGAAGGAAATTTTATCTACTTTGTAGCATACTAATGATTATAATGCAAAACTTGTCACCGAAACATAATTTTATGTAGAAATTTTCATTATATTGTAATTTTCCAATATATATGAACATAAACACAGTATAATGGTTTCATACTATATCGGTAATTTTTATTAACTAAATCCGGTATACCAATTACCAAAAACTAGTATTGTTTGTATCATCACCATCAACAGATTATTTAATGCATAAGCTGAACTAAATAAGGTAATGTGACGTGTATATTTAGAGAAAGATACATGAAAATTCAACTCATCATATATAGACAGTTCACGTACAATATATATACTCGTAGATTCGATATTCCACAGACACGACCAGTCTGTGAACATTGAAAAACTCAGTATCCATATAGGCGATGCAAAGCAACACATTGTGCGGCGAGCATGACGTTCATCATATAGCAAGTGATTCGTCTACCCGTAACAATGAAGTATCGGTAATAATATTTACATAGCATCACGCTTGTCGCATCGCAATTTCTTTATCTGGAGAATCGCTTAAAGCACAAGCACACTGCATTGTTTAAACACGCTATGTGCTATACTTATGAAACAGAAACATGAGTATGAGCATGCGATCTAATATCTGATAATAAAAATGGCAATGTTCTAAAACCTAAACGACTTCAGGCACTGCACAAATGAAAGAAAGAACTCGTGCTTACCAATATTGATGTCAATCAATGGGATAGATCCATCCAAAATAATTCTTAACCTCGGCTGAAGAATTGAAGCCATTGAAATTTCCACTTTGTTTATTACAAATGTACTTAAACCATCCACTTTCATGTCATTAAGAGCGACATATCTGAAAAACATACATTTTGATAATATAATATTTTAAATATTGACCAAACAGAAGGGTATGCACCCCTATATTGCCGGTATATTAGAAATTTTAGACTAAACATACAATCTAGGCTTAGATGAATTTTAAAAATATCATAGTTCATATCATCATCATGAGAAACAATTATAATAAACACGAGAGCATTTTCTTCAAAAGAACTTCAAGTTTTAATGTGTTATAAATATTTGTGAGAAGTCACTGAACACATAAAGGCCATGTGCTAAAAATCAATAAACATTTCGTTTCCGTCATTTATTTAACTAAACGTAACTATCTTGTTATATCTGTGCATCAGCCAAGGTAGGTTGGCATATAATTCCAATAAGATTAAAGTCCGCCTATTTACAATGTGCACAAAGATTAAAAAACAAATAAATACTAGCCACCTTGTATTTAACTTGATGATTTGTACAAAGTTCACACTTACCCTGGTAAAATTTCAATAGTATTTTGATCAATCATGAGCTCATCTAACTCAAATGGATCCAACACAGGAATAATATCATTTCCAGTGACCATTATCTCCCTTAATTCTTCAATCAAATTTAAGAACAACTCTTCGAAGATACCATTTCTTGCGTTTCCATCTAAAAATATACTTTCAAAGTTAATAAAACATTTGTTGTCAATGTATATTGAGTCAATCTCATTCTCCATTTTCGCATTATAAACTTTTTTCAAGCTCTGTTTATGTAGTAACGGTATATTATAACGTCTACCTAAATATGAAAATAAACAGATAGATTATCTTTGTTCAACGTTGTCATCTCATATTGTCATATTAATGAACTAATTTAAGATAAGGAGTCACACGTAATGATACAACTGCTGGGACTGGACATCTTAACTTTGGAGAGTCACGGCTATGTCGCATGTATACAAAAGCTGTTGCTCTTAGAACAGATTAGTTACCTTACGTTTTACTTTACCGACAACTCAAGGTCATTGAGGATAAAATCCGCGTTTCCTTAAAGCATGTAGCGAGTATGCCTTCACTTGCAAACTGAGCCACTATCGCTTTAATTGTAAGATTTGTAAAAATTATTAGCATATTATAAATAATAGTATCTTTAGAAAAAAAATCACACACAATAAACATTTAATCATCGGATGTATTTTATTTTCAATGATCTATTTCAACAAAAACCTATTAAACCTTTAGTTCACTTCATCTTATTAATTTTATAAAAGCAAATATAAAAATATTAATTACCTGAAAGAAAAATTTTTGGTTTCAATTTTTCTACATCTAAGGGTGAAGCCACCACCACAGCGAGTGCAGTGACCACCAAAATTGTTATGTGACGCATTTCCTTGCCTGTAATTATAAGTGAAATCGAAAATACATTTTGCCATAATTTATCCAATTTTTTGTATAAAATAAATGATCAACCAAGGCCAAGAACATGAAGATAAAAAAGGAGTGTAGGTTCAAACACAGTAGATATGAAACTTTGTACTATGATTAATTGGTAAGGCAATGAGATAAATACGCTATGAATATGGTAAACAGAGAGAGGGAGAGAATACTAAGACATTTTAAAATACTGATATTCATAAAATATGATTTTCAAAACATTTCCAAATTACAAAGGGTGCCTGTCTAAAGTATTTTAAAACATCAATCTGGATAGATAAGAAACAAGTTCGTAATGACTAGGGAACTAAATCATGTTATATTTAGAAAATATTACATTACAACCTTTGTACGTCCCACGTATAGCTTACCCGTGCTTAATGCTCCTTTTATGTTACAAATCACTGTCTCCCACACAGATTAATTGTATTGAAATATTTAATATGTATACGGAATCCAGCCAGACAATAAAAGAGAATTTATATATTTTAAAACGAAACGTAATTACAATCGAAAAACAACTGCGCAAAAATGAATTATTTAATGAACAAGATGTCTCTTCTTTGAAGTCATTCACCAATAGCTTTTATTCAGAACACATAACCTAAGGATTCTCTGAAGAAGGCTGACTATTTTTAAGGTATTAGAACTTTCGAATGTTAGCGGGATTCAATTAGTGTAATACACTAATAAATGTTTTGATTGTTAGTAATACCATTCTCAAACTTAATTGTTACTAACTGAATGTGGATTTCTTTGCTATCCGAAATAAATGATTTATTCACTACAATACATGTTTTGACTAAACTAAAAGAAACTAATTTTAAGGGGACCTAAAAGCAGTACAGACTATTAACAAGCCGTGGAACCGGGTCCATGAGCCCAGTATCAGATAAGCTGTAAGAGAAGCATTGGGTTGCAGCTCTATCATCGTTATGAATCTAGGTGCAGTCTATAAGAGGGCTTAACACAAAGTGAGACTGTGGATGTTGATGTGCATTACCGAAAATAGCATTTTGAGCACATCCGGAGTTTGTTATTCTGGCCGTTAGTGCCTTCTAGGTACTAATGCTCTATTCATCAATTACTTATCGTTTAGTAACAACTATTATGCTTTGTCGACATGTCTACCAAGCGGGGGTTGCGGACGAGTGCGTATCTATCCCGTGACGTTCCTGGATATTGGTTGAGGTGGAACACCGTGTGAAGTTTTGTAATCGGTTGGAGTCCGAGACTAGCCCCTTACCGGCCCTTTTTGGTTTCCTGGTATGCGTTCCGTCAGCATTTTGTTACACACGTTATTAAAAAAAAAAAGAAATGTCGACCATGTCTATCGTGCGTCCTATTAGCAACGATAGAATAACAACATACGTTCAATATTATTATCAAAAAAAAATCACGCGTAAAGCAAATGGCAACGATAAATCCTTTCAAGATAGTCACAACTCTGTTTGATACAATTTACAAACAAACGGTATGTTATGTAATTACATCATGAAACATTACACTTTTATTAAATAAAAAAAAAAACAAACATATAACACAGCTATCCTACAATAGAAAAAAGCTAAAATATTTATGCATTCTTTCTCACCTTTGCTGCAACACAAAATGGTACCACGGTCAGTCTTCGTAGTGCCACTGTACAATAAATTGATAAAAACGTATTATATTATCAAATTAATCCTAATTAAATCGATAACTCGGAATCGGTGTTTGAGTCAACAAATGTGTTACTGATAGGCAGTCATAGTTTCCACACAGTGCAGGTTCGTGATAGTTTTTTTTTTTTCTATGATAGTCTAAAACTAATCGCTCGAAGTTAAGTAACCATAAGGTACAAATATTTTGACTTGTGTATTGAAAGCTGAAACAAAGCAAAATTTTACAAAGTTAGGGTGATAACTTTGCAGACGGATTCGAAAAAACATTACCATGAACTAAAGCTCTCCACATGTGAGCCTGAAACTGAAGTAGAAACCTGACAATAGGCTACGTCTTGTAGTATTGCAATTTATTACACTACGTATTTTATAACGTTACGATTTAGGTTTTATTTTAAAATCAGACAATTGTATTAAGAAAGTTTTACAAACCTTTAGCGATGACGTCGACATTAAGGTATACTTTGGTAGATATATTATAGGATTTAGACAAAACAAGCTCTAGCTAATACTTTAGCAGTTTTATGCATTTTGTTAAAAGTGCCATCTGTTGACAAAAAATTAAAATAATTTCATATTTTAAAAACCTGTAGACGCCATCTATTAACGTTATTAATTAAATGTTAATTAGTGATATTGTTACAAAAAAAAAGCATACGAGTATATTAATAGAACACTCGAGAGCGACCCGCCACAAGTCAGATGTCTGGCTGAAAGTTTAGAGTAAACAAGTCATCAGTAATAACAATTCATATTGCATCAGTGAAAAAGAAGTCCTCTGATAATTTCTGGTATTGTTTTCTCTAGAAATTTTTGTGTTTAGGTTAAGAGATCCATAAAAATAGTTTGGTATAATGTTAGCTGTCAACAGTAATAATTAGATAATAGCTGTTTAGGTTATGATGGGGCTGGGGTAATTTTCGTAGCTCCCCCAACAGGTTACCACCTTGTCGTCATGGAGGGCCCAATATCGGATCCACCGCAGACAGTCGGGAGAGTTTCGCTCTTGGCTCCCATGGCCTCTGGGCGACGGGTTCGGAGGAATTCGTCGCCCGCGCCACTGCAAGAGGCCGAGGACGGAGCGCGCTGTAAATTCCGGCGTGCCCCTGCGAATGTGGAAAGGGAGCGTTCAACCCTTCCGAGATGGGGCTGAAAAGAATAATTACATTTTGTTTATAAAATCGTAGGAAAAAAATCCACCTTAGTGCAGCACCTTTCAAAGAAAGATTGTGCAAAATCTGGTTCATAATAAAAATAGATGTTGCGGTACAGAATCACCTATGCGGACATGTTGGTAAAGATCTTCAACTAAAGATACCATTTGAAAATCAAATTCCATAATTAGCCGGGAACACTCACATCGACTATTTGTTCCAATTCTTTGTAATTTCCGTTCAAAAACACTTCTACTGAAAAAAAAAACAAATAATATAATACAATAAAGAAAAGGAGATCGTCTAATTTCGCAGATCGTACACCATCATCGTCAGCGTATGTACCATTTTATTTATAAATAAATCTTAGTATTATGTTTAAATAGACTATATAATATTTTTAGTATAAATACATTTGTACACCTTGTACAGAACTATGAATGGATTTATAACATATATAATACTACCTGTTCGTCAGCCGCTTTGCTAGCCGTAATATAAAATTAGACCACCTTACAAAATTAGACACCTGAGGATGAATGCTTTTATTGTATTATAAGAGAAGGTAATTTATATAGACATCTTACAAACTATCAAATTATTTGTTAGTGTTCCACAATGGTAACCACTACATTTTCATCTTACTTTTATTCGCATTATTTTATATTCGATCGTGATAAATTAAAAAAAATTGTATAAAGCAAATCGCTAAAATAAAACTTGCAAGATTGGACAACGTATATCAGAAGACTTGTGTGTTACAGTAATGGCTGCGCATGCGTATGGAAGTCTTGTGTACTCTACTCTCGCGGTCCCTCCATGGAATGGTGAATGAATGTTTGAATGTACGGCGAACGAATGAGGAATGCAATCGCCGCGTCATTCAGTGTGGACGGCGTGCTTCTCTTCGAATACCAGGGTAAACATTGCTTAAATTATTGTATTATATTTATTTGATACAAATATATTTATTAATTATTTTATTATGTAGAAGATTAAAATGAATTAACGAACTTATAATGTTTTTCCATCTATTAATGTTTTCGCTTAAAAGTCAGCGATGAAAATAGCTCGCACTTAAGCATGCAGAGCCATGTTCAAATAAGAGAAGTCTAAAATTTTGTGTACTAAAATCCAAGCGATATAATCAAAGAGTTCGTTGATTTCATCCTGTAACAAAAAAAGTATCTTTATATTATAATCCTTTAAATTTTCTCACACGGATAAATATGATTTTACTTTCTTGTATACGAAGAAATACGAAGTTTGTTTCTAAGAAAGTTTAATAAAAATTATCATCTCTATCTTAATAATGTCAATGTAAACAACATTATATTTGTTCTTTGACTTGGCTTTCGAATATTCATTATGCTATATTTTAATAATAACCTAAACGTTTCGGCAAATTGCGTGACTATTTTTATCATTTTGTTACTATGCTTTGACAATAAATTGGGACGATTGAAAATTTTCGCGATATAATATTCATTTATACAACAATAATTAAAACTGAATGAAAGACGTTTTTTTCATTCTTCGAAACGACGAGACGATCAAGACGTAAACCAGAAGGTAAGTGATATGATACGCCCGACCATAACAATCTTCAGGAACCTTCAATCCGGTACATAGAACAATATTCTCAAATTACTAGTGAAGAGATATATTATAAAGATACATTGAACAGATAAAAGGCGAATTTACATATATATAGTACACAAGTACTTCTATTATCAGCCGATAGACGTCCGCTGCTGAACATAGGCCTCTCCCAAAGTTCTCCACATATAGTCAGCACAGCCTCCGGTACCACTGGGCACTAGGGGCTGTGTGTCTTATGTAGGGGTTCGTATGGAAAATATGGGCTACTTCCCACCACGCTGGCCCAATAAAGGTAGGCTGGAGCCAGAACCTGGTTTGTTGATTAGCAGGGTACACCACGAGCAGGTGATATTGGCATGGGTTCCGTGAATTGTTGTGCGGGACCCCTTACACTCCATACACAGGCACAAAAAATTTAAAAAATACCTTGTTCTCTTTCAGTGCGTTGGGAAGAATTACGTTCAGGTAGTTGTTCAGAATGTGAGACACATGACGACCTAAAATGTTGACGTTCAAGTTCGACTGGAAGATAAAAACCGTGTTAATTTTTATAACACCTGCTAAAACAAAAAAAAATTATCTACAATGATACTATACTTGCATGCTATTAGACAATGTTATTTGTAGATTTAACGATTGGGTAATTGTGATGCGTGCTCAGCTAAACACATAATAAAAAAAAATGTCTATTATTAATATATCTGGTTTTGCGGGTGTTGCTAATATATTTTTTTAAAGCGCGTCTTTTGTTAAAAGTGCTATTTCTAATTTAACGAAGAGACAAAACGTGCGAGACGTTCACCGGATGGTAAATGATAGACCTACTAAGAACGTGGCAATAATTAGGATCACATAAATGGCACCAAATGCTGTTCATTACCTTGAGATATAAGATGTCTCGGTGCCTCCAGTAACTTCCCTAGCTACAGCGCCCTTCACGTTGGAGCAGTAATGTTTGCACACTACTATTTGTCAGTAGAAAAAAGAGCTGCAGCGTTACCTTCCTACGCTGTTGTCTACAACAGTATCCTACCATCCGTCATAGTATTAAATGTATTATTTTTGCAACTTACATAGACCTCTTCAAGAGAGAAGGATATAGATATACTGCGAACAGAGATTCCGGAAACAACACCAATATTCACTCTGACGTTACCGGCGAGGCGGATATTTTCAATCGACAGCACCACTATAGACATATGTTAGCTCAATTGACATATTCCATAACAAATTACCAGCTTTGAAATCTAAAATCGTCAGTGTTGAATCCCACGGCAGTCACAGACGTCTAATATACTGTTTGTTTAATATTTAGTACTTGTTGTCTATATTAGTTTCATTGTCATTGTTTTTTTTTTATTTTTAATACAGTACCTTAATTTTTTGACTCGAGTTCTTTGTTCTGTTAATGTTTTTGCGCCTTTTCTTAACGTACGCAATGTTTGTCTGTAATTGACACTACATGTTAGCTAATATTTAAAATATTCGATATTTTTATGCAAACACACAAATACACGTATTTTTATCGATAGACCATAGTAAATAAATAAATAACTGTTTTTAAATACAAGTATTTTAAGTATAAAACAATGTCTAGATTCCGTGAGGCAATAGGTCCAAATCCAAAACACGTGTGTAGTGGGTTAAGGCGGCGGTGATAGTGTTTCTTAGCTTAGCTCAGGACTTCTTCAAACTCTTATTTTAAATCTATTGTACACATTTATGTGATCCTCTGCTTCACACATGACAACTAAAATATCTTGAAAGAGTAAGCTTTACTACCTTCGGTCTTATGTTCTCTTACCGTCGAGTAAATTTAGCCCATCATTAGAAATTGTAATGAAGTGTAAGCTAATTTTATTAAAAACGAGTCTTTGTTCACTTTTTTTGGTAATAGCTGAGGCTGGAACGATATTATTATATACTAATAATTATTAAATTTGTACATAACAATAATATTCAATAATACATTAGCTTTTTATAGTTATAGTGTGTACAGTCTATCAATAGGTGATCATCCTCTTTTGGTTTCGGTCTATGTACTAGAATAAAAAAACAAGCATAAAAAAATACGTTTACTTTTTTATGCCAGTTTTTCTAGTCTCATTTATTCATTCCTTCATTATCGTTAAAAAATTTTCATAATCGTTAAAATACGATAATATTCAAATTTATCTTCAGACATCTTAATGATTAAACAAAGATTTTACATGTTGATAATGATAATCTGCCTATAGGTCTCAATCAAGCGCGTGTGTTCCGTACAAACAAATAAGCACTGCATGCCCTAGCTATTTGAACCCATATAGACAATAATTTAGTTAATTCAAAAAATATTTAATAAAATGTATAACAATAATATCTAATTCGTTTGACATAATAAAAAGTTCCACCGGCCGCACCAACTTGCTTGCCAACGCAAACTATTTCACTCTATCGGCCAGGGAACCTACCGCCCCCTGGAACATGTTCCCGCATTGTCGTGGTGGTGAGGCTCATTAACCGTGGCTGGATCACCTTGGGTGAAGCTAAGAGGAACCTACCCGACCGGCCTGAGGCGTAGGGCCGCTCCAGGTGAGCTCTGTGAGTTCACCTCGAATGTAAACCGGTGGGCTGCGGGAGCAAGCTGGCACTGCCCTTCGCAGCCGTGGTAGAGTCGCAGGGGAAGAGCAGTGTCGGTGCGTTTCACTGTTCTCCCTATCCTCCGCGGCCGTATAACGGTTGGCGCCGGAGCCCAAGACCAGGTCCGTCGCAGGGAGAATAGAGAGTTTTCTGTCTTGGCTCTCATGACCTCTGGATGATCGATTCGAGAGAACCTGTTGCCCATGTAACGATCAGAGGTCGAGAGAAGGACGCGCTGTTTGTTCTGGCGCGCCTTTACAGAGATTGAAAGGGGGAATTTTCTCCCTCTATATGGAGCTGCGCAGTGCAGCCGGCGTTGACGGGGTCGCGGAAATGTGCGAAAGCGTTCCCGTAGCCCCGCTGTAAAGCGACGACGGTGGAACATCGTGGGGGTTTTAGTCGATACAAATCCGACATAACCTATTTTTGCCCCTGCGAGGGCAGATATGTGAAGACATTTCCTGTACGCAAAACAAAAAAAAGGGAACGTACTGCGCCGCGATCGCCGCGCCTCTAGCGGCGGGAATCACAACTACATCGTGCATATTCTCACACATTGACAGGTTAGATTATTACATCGGATACATCAAATTATTTGGTTGTTTGCGTAAAATATAGGTGTGTACACGAATCAAAGAAGTAGTGCTTACTTGCATCTGATCTATTTAAGGAGGCGCGAAAAATAGCATGAGTGTTGTTTATTTTGCCGCGTAATTCATACGTTAAATACTTTCATCGCCATTTTGTTTATTTTAAGTAAGAGTTTGAACGCATGTAGTTGAATTAATAAGTTTATTATATATTATAGTTGTGAGTTGGAGTATATAATAGATGTGGCTTTATAATTATTGCTACGGATAGCTATGTCCGCGATTTGGATTTAACTAGAAATAAAGGTAAAAAACGTCCTTTTAATAAAATATACTACCTATAATTATAACAGGCTAGCAGGTCGTGTATACATAATTTAGTTATTTTGTTTCCAGTGAACATTATTTTACTGTTTTTATGTTTCGGTTTTTTTTTTTTTTTTTTTCAAATTATCTCATTGTATTTATTAAAAATGGTATATTTTTAGTTAACATAAATTTTATGGTAATCATATGTTATTGGTTAAACTGTCTCTTTGTTTTGGGTCAGTGTTTACTCGTTATGATTTTTTACTGTACTCTTTTCTTCCTCCTGCACTTTTCCCGGCTATGTAGGGTCGGCACAGTATGTACTTCTCTTCCACATCCCTCTATCAGCGACCGACAAGGGCCGTCGGTCCGGCGCCCCCCTTGGAAAGGGTTCCTGGGGCGTATCTGGCGACGCGTCTCGTATTCCGACGCGTCGCCGCGCAGTGTAGGGATTTTGTCAGTTGGGAGGGATGCTTCACATCCCTTCCCGAGGCGGGCTCGTTCGATCCGGGCACCGAACGGGGGTTGCGGAAGAACTGTCGCGTTATCCCGCGACCCTCGTGCATTTATTTGCGGAGGTGATGGAATACCGTGTGAAGCTTTTTAGTCGGTTGGAGTCCGACACTACCCCGCTACCGGCCCAGTATTGGTACGGGGTGTGCGTTCCGTTAGCATTTTGTTACACACGTTAATAAAAAAAAATAAATAAAAAATCCCTCTATCAGCCGCCGTATCTGAATTCACACTCTTCTTACACATGTCATCTTTTTACTGTACTATCTGCTGGTAAAAGTGATACTTCTTCCTAGATTTTGCTCTAAGATATAAAACAAAGTTTTCTCGAATGGCTGAAGTTCGTTTTTACAAATAGATTAATAAATTATTTTCAAGTCAAGATAAAATAAATATTTGAATCTATTTATTATAATACTTGTTAAAAATAAATTAGAATGATCATTTTTATGTATATATAAGCACAAAGATTTCGAGCCTGTGCTTTATCCAGATAAGGCATGGCATACCTTACTCGAAATCTCTTTGCACGCACTAAATCTCAACATGAAAATCAACGCCATTACACATTTACTATTTTTTTATAATATATTGTAACTTTCTCCCCCTTTTTAAATAAATTGAATCATAAATTAACCCTTAAACAATATTTAAGATCTCATTTAATCTTGTTTTACGTGACCAGGATGGTGCATACTATTCTTTTTAGTATTATTGATGTTTATGTTTTAGCCATTAACTATTTATAATCATTTGTGATCGTCTCGATTAGGACCTTGTTCTACATTGTGTTTATAGTAATATTTGTTAAGATAATCTGATACCGTTTGTGTGATTTAATTTCTTATTTATAATCCCTCCACGCTTGTAAAGGGCTCCACATCTTGTTACGGGTTTACAATATTTATTAATTCTTTACACCCCGACACAAGTGTTTTTAAGTTCGCATCCTCACATTTTTAAAAAAAATTGGGGATGGCATACGGCTCCAGTAAACAGACCCCGCCGTATGCGGTGAGCTCCAACCAAATACTGCGCCCCCAGAAACAGAGAGAGTTTAATTGGTCTCGGACTGCAGTCCACAGCAAGGTTTACTGGCGAACCAGAGGAAGAGGAGAGCTCAATGTTAGTGCGTAAGCACAAACTGTGGTCAAATTGCGCTTGGCAATGTGAGTAGGCATCTCACAAGATACAACCGTAACCAGGGTATGGTCAGCGCACATTCCAGGACACAACAGATATAAAGGGTATTCTGACCTAAAGATTACTCCTTGTACGAGCCACCACCTTCACTAGCCAGGTGCACTTACAAACGCATTATAAAGTGTTGCAATTGACATCACCACCAACTACATAGTCATCGCGGATCGCAATCCGCGGAGTGCATTCGAGAGCTCACAGCTCACCTCATAGGATGGCATAGCGATTACATCGCAGTCTTGAGACATCGTATTCCCACCAGCAATCACCATATCTCCGCCACTGTTGTAGATATAGCCAACAAATATCAATTTTGTTATGAGCCATCAGGCATAGAGTCTTTGTCGTTGAGTAAAATGTTGTTTTGATCAAGTTTGTCTCGCACACCGATAACTCGCCACATATCTTAAAACATGGGGAGCTATTGAGGCCTTTATTTGCAAATTACTTAAATTGGAGGGGCAGACAGTCTGCAGCCCCATCATCAAGGGACCCGACTTGGAAAAAAACTAATAAGATAGAGTGTCGAACCATAATGCGAGGCGCAACCTCCAAAGGTGACATTTAACGAAGTGATCGTCGAAGACGTCGTATCCCTGAACTGCGGCAGACATGCAATCGACTATCATTGGTGCACATCATCAAAGGCGCACAAGACATTACAGCAGACATCAATATCTTGCAAAAGTCCTCAACCAACTGAATCCGTAAGACAATTCAACAATTCCTTATTACGTCCTTCGGGCGTTTCGCGAACACCCAACTGTTGGCCTTTAACTTTTCACTTAATATAATATTTTCCAAATTTAACTTTTTTATATATTTTTGTATTTTAAACATAGAATAAAGTTTGTTTAAAGTAATTTTAAATATTTTTGTATAGTTTTATATTTTAGAGCAATATCTACTTCATTCTTTCAACTTTCGCTAAATTATGTCTTCGACTTTATAAATTTGAATAATTTTTATTTGAGCTATTTAAATGCTCTTATTATTTAATTTTTTTTTTTTGTACAACATTTATGTTAAAATTTTGTAAAAGCTCCACCTAATATACCACATTTCATACACCATTTCCTACATTGACTGGCTGAGAAGGCATATACTTATTATGACTACATTGTAATCTAATTTTTAGAACATCAATAAAGATTTCAAATAAATTAATTAATAAATAAGCAGTTATATAAATAACTATATTTATGTCTCTATACATATATTATGTCGTATAAGAAAATGTTCTCACCTACTATTTTATAGAATTTAAAAATATCCTTTAATAGGAAAAGATAAATAATTGATGTAAACGTGTTAATTAAATGATAGACATCTATTACATTTTCATCTTATTTTCATGATTTTATGCTGAACAATTATAAATAAAAAGAATTACTTATATGAATATGTTAATTTATTACAAACACAAAATATAATTATTTTATTGTGAAGACTTTGTGAATGATGGAACAGAATTGATATATCTTTATTTCCTTAGTGCATTTTGCTTAAAGACAAGCGATGACATTGACTTGCTCTACTGCATCACGATAATTCTAAACATTATATGCGATATATAATAATTATGCCTAATTATGCCTGTAAAGCCGTGTTCAACGAAGAGAACTCAAGGAATTGGTCGATCAGTATCCAGGCGATGTATTCAAGGAGGTCGTTAATTTCTTTCTGCAATAAAAAATTTTAATGTCAGTTTCACATTCACATTTTCATCACTTAAATTTGAATCTATTGAAATCCTTTTATGTGAAAGAACGCGGTTTTTCTTTCTTGTACTTACTGAACAAGTCCTTAATGTTTAAATTGCAATGAAAAGTTAAAAAAAAATGCTTTTTTAGATATTAATATAAAAATATAGTTTTATAGATTTATAATCTAAAAATAGATTTAAACAGTGGAAACATAATGTAGGCTGTTTAATAAGAGCGGAAGTAACGAATAAAAACAAAAATGCTAAATAATTCAATAAACATCTACCTGGCTTTCCTTCAGTGCGTTGGGGAGAGTTACGTTCAGGTAGTTGTTGACGATTTCAGACACATCGCGATCCAAAATGTTGAGGTTCAGGTTGGCCTTAAATAAAAATACACGATATATTTAAAATACCAAAAATAATACACAACCTGGATTGACCATGATGTTATTATCACAATGACAATTATATAAAAAATAATGAAGCCGGCTTCCTTCATTATAGATGATTAAATTGTACTATTTTCACAACTTACATTGATGCCGCCAAGAGAGAAGGACAAGGAGATGCTGCGAACGGAGATTCCTGAAATGACTCCAACGCTCACTCTGACGGTACCGGTGAGGCGGATCTGTTCGATCTCCAAACTACAACGGAAATAAGATTAAATTTAACAAACCGATTCTTAAATTACATACACTCTAATATCTAGGCGGTAAGGTTAGTTATTAATATACTCTCTTTCCGCCCAAATGAAAAGGATCTATGAAATAGTGAAAGTCGCACGAAGTTGCTAAATATTGCTGATGGTGTTGAAATTTTTGAAAAAGGTCTATGCTCAGCACAAAGACCATCGACTGATTGTGATGATGATGGAAAATCTCCAAAACCATTGACCAATAATGATAAAATTGATCAAATAAATATATAGATATCTGTAAATATTGTAAGATGTTTCAGGAAATCCACTCACTTGTGTACTTTAAAACTCTTCATAATTGTATTTGCAAAATTCGTTAAATTTTATAATATTATGTCAAATTTATTTTATGAAAGCGTTCTTAGGATTTATTTTTTGTTCAAGCTCTTGTGGAAAGACTAGGGTTCTTGACTATTATATCTAACATCCACTAGACATAGAAACTGGAGCGTGTAAGCCTGTCGCTGCTATAGTCTGCAGAACTTGTATGTTTTGTATATGCTGATAAGATAAAAATTAAGTTACAATACGTAATATATAAAGAAATACAACAAAAGTAATAAAGTGGTGCTGCCAAAATTATTTATTCCCAAACAACATCCAGATGAACATCCGTTCACGAAATTTATGTATAGTACATAGTGTATGAGAATAGTAACCAATACGGTATTCTTTAATTATTCTTTGAAGTAACGAGACTTGTAAGACGTTTACCTCATGGTTAGTAATACGCCTGCTTCTAACAATATGGCAATAATTTAACAAACTACAATGCCTTCAAACCGGAACACAAATTTTTGCACCCTATCACTTGTTGGCAAGAACTGGAGCAACAGTAGTATTTACCTGGACGAACCACAACGAACTCTTTCCACAGTAAAATGTTACATTTGTAAACTGATCATACATTTGTATGAATAAATTAATATTTTATTATAGTGTCCCTATATTTAATAGTAAAATGTATGGATATTAAGTTAGCATCTATAATTCCTACTTAATATTTTTTTTGTAAATATTCTATGTTGATAATTGGACGTAGTTTATCAGAAACGACCTAACACACAAATAATGTTTTATGAGTATTTTAACGTTTAGATGATGATTCTGTAGTATTAGTAATCTTTAAGTGGCTTGGAATCTATAATTCAAAAATATACTATCATCATCAGCTGATAGATGTCCGCTGTTGGAAATATTCCACTCCCAAAGATCTCTTTATAATAAAGATACCATATATTTATTTAATTCGAATCTTTTTTCTGGATGAAAAAATCAATCGTTAGGACCTCTTCGGTGTCCATAATTCATATTTGCCTATGTTGTGGAATGAGTCGTTTATGTTAAACTACATATACATATAATTATCGATAAAATAGAGACATACCTGCCACTAGCCTCAGCAGTATAGAAACGTCCGAAGGTACTTATTTCCGCGCCGGCTCCACCTTTAATAAAAACATTATACATACATCTATCTATATAGAAACCTATATAACATAGGTATAGAATATGAAAAAATTGCTCTAGTAGTTTTTAGTTAGTTTAGTTTACACTGCACCGTATTGTTCTCTTTGGGCTAAATTTAATAGTGTCAGTTGTTACTCTAGCCAATTTACTAGATACGACAGCCTTGGACCTTACGAAAGAAATATAAGCCCACAATTGTTTGGCAACAGAAACGAACATTGCTTGCTTAGGCGATGGCAACAAATACCTATCACTAGGCGTAAACATTCCTCACGAAGGTTACAGATAATTTTTATAAGCTATGAGTAACTGATGTTACGACAGCTCATGTCATAGCTAACTAAATTATAATGAATATAAATAATACAAAAATAATGAAGAAACTTACCGACAGAAGCAGAAAGCTTAGGCAGAGAAATATCGAAAGTCAAGGTCTGGGTTAAGATGGAGAAGTTGAGACGGTTGATTTTTATGTTGCTAAGACCAGCAAAAATAAAGTTCTCAACTTGTGCAACGACCGAGAAGATTCTGTTAAATGAGTTAATTAGATTAATCCTGTTAATAAAAAAAACTTTCTCATGCGTGTACAGTTTCATAAAAATAGAATGATAACAAGTAATGATAATTAAAAAGAATTTACATATGATCATTTGTTTAATATTACTATAATTATCAATATTTTCTCTAAGAATAATCTAACAACAAAAATGTTATCGCTTGCCAGGCTAAGGAGTAGATGGTGGATTATCTTGTCTTTTTACTGGAGCCGTTACTAGCTCATTGCTCTTTCCATCGGTTTGTTATGAATATTAATAATAGTAGATTAATAACCAAAGTGCTATTTCTATCAAGCTTTGGCATACATACTTTAGATTCAGATTTGAAAAATACTCATATTTCAGTTAAAATTTAAATAGGTTTACGATATTTGCTGACTTACTCTGGTTCAGAGAGAGCATAAGAAACTTCAGCGTTGTCTAGAATAAATGGGTCAAGACCTCGTTGAACAATTCTCTCTATCAAGTCTTCAATAACTCCGATGATAATATCATTAATGATCCTCTCTTGACGAAGCTCTGGAATAAATAACAGACACTTGGATTAAATTAAATAAAAAAAGGAATTCAAATGAATTGCCGATAGATCTACGTTAAAGTGAATTAGTTAAATC
This sequence comes from Ornithoptera alexandrae, assembly GCA_029030555.1. Classification (NCBI taxonomy): domain Eukaryota; kingdom Metazoa; phylum Arthropoda; class Insecta; order Lepidoptera; family Papilionidae; genus Ornithoptera; species Ornithoptera alexandrae. Next base: position 2,699,262 of record JARDVY010000023.1, on the reverse strand, counting down.
TATAATGAGATAAAGAAGATAATAGAATGTTGTACGTAAAATGTGAACGAAATGAAATAATACAGAGAAAAAGGAAGATTAATCTTGATTTCAGAACAGTAACTAAAACAGATTTTGAAATGTTGTAAAAAACAATTTCAAATACGCAATGGAAGGTCTACTATCCAATCCCAGAAAACATTATAAGATTAACTAATAGTGAGACCATCGAAGAACCATCATAGAAACATGTGAACGCATCAAAAAACTACACAAGTGGTGGTAAAAATACCATAGCATGACAGCCTACAGTAAGTTAAAAATTAAGTTATAACACAGACTAGATTTATTAAACGAAGATTAAAACTTAGACAAAACTAATCCGGGTTCTGTCCGCTCAACTTTACAGCTAAGTATTTAAATGTGTTAGATATTTTAGGTTTTCTTTGGCAGTTCAGCACCTAGAATTTTCACCTAGTATTAAATCGGTATTACGTAAAGTAAAGTATTGTTTGTATCCATAATAGAATAATAATCGTATTCAACAGATTTTGATGACTATATCTTACTTCTTATCTACTAATTCTGAAATTATCAACACATATATCATAATTACAGTAAACACTCACTAAAATCCTTGATTTTCGTAAACATTCAAATATTATATATGTTACGGTAACTGTTATTAAAAGGGTGACTATATATAAAAACAGGTAATTTTGTAAATGCGATTCGTTATTGAAAATTAATAAAATTTTTGAATATAGCTTTATCATTACTTTTTGATGAACCCTCATTTTAAATGAATTATTTGGAAAGATAAATTTTTAAAATTTATCTTTCTAAATAATAACTAATTAAAAAAAAGTTGCACTGTATTCTCCTAGTGAATTCCACATCGGATACCACTTCGCTGCGGGCACAGGGAAACCCCGTGGTAACCCTTGTATTGCTGCAACCTGGAACCACGGAAATGCTTTCCCCCGTTTGCGTTGACTCTTTGCGAATTATTTCACAGGGAAAGGGTGGAGCATGATCTTCTCAATCTTAACCCATATCTTGACACGAAATGACCGTGCACGCCATCTCGTAGTCAGTAAAACGGATGTTAGATCTTCATTTTGACGTAGAAGGGGGCACAATAAAATCTATTTCGGCACGGGATTCTCTGGCTACGCACAGACAGATGAGCTGTCTTCTCGTTTATCCTTTTTGTAAGCTTTAAATACCAGCGACCTTTCACTGTCAATCATAGTTTTAACTAAGGCCGGTAGTGTGACAGTCCTTCCGCCGACACTATTCTTCTGACCGAAACAGTCATGATATTTATCACATTTACCATTATCGGCTAGGAATTATGCAAACAAACCGCAACTTAATAAATCTTTGAAAATTTATCAATTTCACCAGCATTAATAGTGATTAGCATAATTATCAGTTTATTAATATCGCTGTAAAATATACATTGATTATCATTAATAGATAATTGAATATTTCTCCTTGGAAGATAATTAGTACTAAGATAGTATTAGAAAATTGAATTGTCGTATGGCCACCGACATGTTATATAAGTTGTTCTTGGACAAGGCATTAACCAAACTGCACTTGACTAGTGTGGTGGATCAATTTCCTCGAATATCTTCTAGTGAGAGGTCCCAAATCCCATTAAATGTGTTGTTCATATATTTTTTTTTTTTGAAATGTTTAAACTTTCTTACTTCCTTTTTATACAGTAAAAATAATGAAAAAAATGTATACCTACAGTTAAACTATTGCTTTAACATAAAAACAAAAATCACCTCGTTGACTAAGATTTGGGAGTGCGCTGGAGCTGGCCAACAGCATCAAGACGGCGACGGCGACGTTCTTCATCTTGTTATTTTGTCTGAAATATGAAATAGCAATAAAATATAAAGTTTTTATTCTCTGAGACAAGCAGAAAGTGCACTTAGTGGTAAGCGACACATTTACAATATTTCCTCATCACTACGAAGCTCGTCTCCCTATGATGTTAGGCCTCGTTAGCCCAGTAATATTACTAGCTATATACGCCTGAACCCGCAATACAGTAATATATTCACCGTAGCGTTTTCTTGACGATTCCGTCCATATACCAACTGTCAAGAAAATTTTAAAAAAGTATTTTCTATGAAATTATTTAAGTGACTAACTTAATTTAATATATAGGGTAAGTATATATTTGCCCTGTAGCCTCGAGCTATTAGAAATAGGAATAAGGTAAGCCCTGCCTATCTCAGAAGGCGACTGAAAGGGTTTTTGGGTTTGTGGGCTTTGAAGGTGGGGAACCTCATTGTCCACTAAGCAAGCCTGAGATGAACAACAAGCACGAGATGGTTTAGTTCTTGTCGTACCAAAGCGAGGGTGTCGAAGAGAGCTACAGCTCTCCTTGGGACGTCCTTCAGACGTAATGCCTGGAGGCACCAGTGCGTTGCGTAGGAGATCCTGGGGCCCTCCACAACGCACTAAAAATGACCACCGAGGAAGTTTTAGTGGGTAAAAATACATAACCTTGTCTTCCCCCCGGAAGCAGAGTATCATTTTAAAAGATTTCTTTCCGATAATAAGAAAAAAAAGGGTAAGTATATGGTTGTTCTCACCTCCTTTCCGCTAAAGAGTAATTCTAATAATTAATCATCCGCTTTTTATACTGGAACAAAAATATTTGATTTTATCTGATATATAATTAATCACATACGTATGTATTCTATCTGCTTAATCCCCTTCGATCAGTTACCCATTGGCAGCAAGTGTACATTAATAATATATACATACGTATCTGTATGTATAGTCTTTAGTACACTAGAAAAAAATAAAAACAATAAAGCAATATATAGTTATTCGACGTATACGAGAAGATAATGAATTTCTAAAAATTAAACAGCTTCGAATAAGAAATTATCTTGATTTGAACTTTTAATTTTATTCAGCTATATAAAAATTTTTACTTTCGATCAATTTCATTGAAATTAATACTCCTCAGTATTGATCCCATTAAATTTGGGCGGAAATGTAATAAATATTGTGAACCACTCAAGTTCAGCTTCTATTTCTTGTCAAATAATGAATATTAATAATTTTATGCACGTTAAATATCTTACAGTAAACTAAACTCGAATATCCCATCGGCAATATTTACTCATAACATTAAGTTAAACGGTAACTTTATTGAGTAGTTATATTATATAACAGTTGAAAGATGTGTTCCTACCAAAAATGATAAAAAAAATTCGGTTATAATAAGAGTACATAAAAGAAACAAAAGAGAATATATAGATAGAAAGCTTACAGCAAGCTCATGATTTATCACGACACAAGTGTTCAAGCTTTGACATAAAATTGTAGCTAATTCAATAAGTGTAGTATTTATTATTGGCGATTATAATAACGACTTGGAATCATGACATAAGACTTTTTTCTTCAGCTATGAGACTTCTTTTCCTGGGTGAGCTATATAACATAATGTAAAGATAGTGTCCTACAATCCAGAGGACTCTATTATTTTAATGTGTATACACAAAATAAATTAATTAAAGGGATTTGTGGTTGAATTAATTTTAATTAATTATTTAATTGACAAATGTGAAATAGTTGTGCGTTTAAAATATTATCAGAAGGTAGTATTAATCAGTCGAGGTCATGTAACATCTGCCCTTGAACAACTAGAAACTAGGCATAGTTCCGGACACCGTTGTGGATCACCCGGTACGTTATCTTTTAAATATAATCAATAACACGTTTTAATATCGATGATTAAAATGATGATATCAAGTGTGTCAACGCCTTTTTTGTTTTAAGCCGATTAGATATAAAATATAGTAGGTAATTGTAATTATTATTGACGATATCGTCTTGATTTTATTTATTATTATGAAAAAAAAGTTCTATTTCTGTAACTAGGACTAGACGAATTTTGTCGCTTTATCGAACTTTGTATACGTAACTAAAAATCTGTTCATGTACATGTATTGAAATGAAAATAAAAGTTAAGTAAAATGTTTTGTACTCGAAAAAATTCACATCTAGATTTTCGTAATGATCGTCTCCTATATATTTTAAACCAAATATATTCATAACTGTCTGATCCCAGCAGACGTTGTTTTGTAACTATATTTTGTTAATAGATATTCTGTTAGTATATGCCAATCATGGTCATTAAAATTTGTTGGGTCCATGCGTTTTAGAAATTAGCACAGTTAAAAAAAATTATCCCTATAGCATCAGTACTACGTAAACTTTTATATTACTTAAATAAAAAGTTGTTGTATCTACGTTATACCTTTTTTTATAACTATATAAGATTGTGTAGAATATTTCTAAGCAACTTATTATTTATAATAGTGCCATCTATCGTAAGCATATAACATTACATTGTTACTTAATTAAAATTCATTTTACTCAGTTTGTAATCAACTCGCTAGATGGCGGAAGTAGCAAACACTTTTCATTAATATTACTAAACATAATTTATTAAAATTCGGTTTATTTAATTACTATTTAAGGCCAAAGTAACTACTGCAATTATATGAAAATTGACAAAGCACGTTCTCCTAAAACATTGTAGGTCGAATTGCTGAAAAATTTTGTAAAAGCAGAATTTTTAATGATAAATTTTTTTGGTTAGGTTAAATTTATCCAGAATACATTTTCCTGTGAAAAATTTTTAATACAGCGATAAATGTGAATGAAAAATGGCATTATGAAGCTAAAAAATTAGAGGAAAAACACATTTACTTATTTCCATACATCAGTTATGCTTTTACTGCACACAATTGTTAAAAGGATTAATTATTTTTGTAAATATGTTAATAAAATCATTGAATGTAAGCGATAAAAACATTGTTTTATCAAGTAACTTTAACGAAATATTAAATTTTTCTATTATAGAAAATAATTTCTTATTAGTAACGTACATCTCTTTCCATGAAACTTGAACATTGAAGGTGCTTGGATGACGTCCAACTCATACCGCAAAACAGGACAATACTGGCTCAGTTTTTGATGGACAGTGAGACTAGTAAAATTACACTAGTAATTACTAGTGCCGTGAGACATACTATTAGTATTTTTTATTCTTATTAGCGTTATACTTATGTCATTATAGGTTAACTCAATAACTACGAAATTGAATAGCTTTAACTAAATTCTTTGCCTCTGCAATCTGCGAATTTTACGTGTCACGTTATGGGCAGTATGAAACCACCCCTACAGCCCTCGACACGCATCCGGTGAGCTCTCGGTGGGTCTTCGGAGTTCTTGCCTGGAGCGCCCGCTTCGAGCTTGCTTTCGAAACATTAAAACATAAACTGACATCCGCACCATTTCTCATCTATCCAGACCTCCAAACCATTCATCTTTACCTACGACGCTACAAATCACACAGCAGGCGACGTACTATCACAGAGCCCCATAGAGAAAGACCAACCTATGGCTTTTGCATCACGAACAATAATTAAAAGTGAAACTAATTACAATACTACTGAAAAGGAACTACTAGCCATCCTATGTGGCTGTAAAACGTTTCGACCTTACTTTAATGCCTATAAATTTCAGATCGTTACTGACCATAGACCTGTAAAATGATTATTTAACACAAGGACCCTAGTAGCAAACTTTAGAGGTGGTGTCTAAAATTGGAGAAATACGAATACGACATCGTGTACCATTAGGAAAACTGAAATCAGCTGCAGACGCTCTCTCCAGATACCCTGCTAACCCTATATATCCGGAAAACAGTGACTCTATCAATGTCGATCCTACTACTGAAGCCAGCCTTAACGCGTTAGATGAGAATTTGATGGATCTACTCATATCGCCTCCGTTATTCCGTTCCGACGCACTTAATCCAGATAATCTGGAGCTGTTAAATCCTCCATCACAAAACCTAAAAGAACTTCGACAAGTTAGTAAACAAACTGAAGTTTTTCTGGGACCCCAACCCCAACATCACCTGAAACTAATAACCTCAACCCAGAAATACCTCCTTCGGTACCCGAAAGCTTACTCGTATCACCTTACCCCGATCCAAAAGTAACTCTTCCAATGCTTGAAATCTCACCTTCACCTGACGACACTTATAATAAATTTATGAAGTAACCATCAAATTCACATAATACTCACATTGTAGGACATAACGAAACTATTCTCAAAGGTACACAAAAAGTAATAATAATACCGACTTCAATGGTCATGGATGCCATAATCGGAAATTTACAACCCTTCGAAGAAAACTTAAAATGATTTTGTGATTGCTAATATCTTCAAAGATCCGTACATTTATACAAAGCAGTTTGTATTACGTATACTTATTAAAGAAGCTCAAACTTTCCATAAAGAATGCGAATGCGGTCTACTTGTAGATATTAGAAATATTTTAAATATTTATAACTTTCTTAATCACGAGGGTTTAAACTGTCCAGTGAACTTAAATATAATACTATGGTACCGTTAAAAAATTCAAATGAATCTATGGAATTAACATTCTGTAACCGTATTTGTCAGTAGTAATAACTCAAAGAAACACTATAAAAAAATAATCATATACTAAAGTCGCGAGATTTTAAAATTATTTTCACAAATAAAGGACCAACTAATTATTCCTTGTTATATTATGACAGCACTAAGAAAGAATTAAGAGACAAGTATTGAGAAAACGCTTTTTATTATTTTTCAGATACAGTCATCGGAGGTGTTTTTTCTTCATGCAGATTTTTCTTAAGATATTGCTAACTTATGTCAGAAAGCCGAAGATAATCTGGACCAACCGCGCCACGATGCGGTTAAGCAACTCCTGCAATGATAGAAATGAGATACGATGTGCTTGTATGTATTGTTTAAGTCCCATTATAAATTTTTTAACGAGATATTGCAATAATAAAACTACCTCGTGCTTGTTAAGGAAGTTGGGCAGGGTTTCACCAAGGAATCTGTTCGCGCTCTCCGAGATGTCGCGGTCCAAGACGCTGAGGTTGAGATTGGACTAAAGAGAAGAAATAAAGTTGTTAGATTTAAAAAAAACATCAGTTATTAAAAATAAGCAAATTATCCATGTAGTTCACCAACTGCAATACTACAACACTATATAACAGTAGTAATAGTAAGGAGTCTCTCTAAACAAAACTATAATTGTGCTAACGATGCAAAGAAACTCACGTCAATGCCTCCGAGGCTGCAGGAGAGCTTCAAGTCTTCGAGGATGTATCCGGAAAGTCCTAGGCTGACTTCAGCTACTGCGCGAAGATCGTTGATTGCCAAGCTGTGAGTGATTATTCATTACTAGATTTGGTATATACATTTAATTATGACAACCTTATGAATGCCTGCCTTGAACAATTACGAGAGCATCAAGCATAATTTCATTCTTTATTTGAAACTCCTACATCGCGCTTATTTAAGGATTTGTTCTCACCTGCCGCTCGCTCGTGCGTTGACGTTGCGGCCACGGACACTCACGTCGGCGCCGGCGTCGGCTTAGAAATGAATTAAAAATTATTTACCGCTTTCTCCAATCACCAATTACACTCAAATAACTAAATCAAAACTGAATTTAATTAATTGTCATAATACGAAGGTATTCTTACAGGCGGACGCTGCAATCCTGGGGGCGGAGAGATCAACCAAGAGCACTCCGCTGGAGAAGCTGATGTCGTTGACGTTGATGTTGCTAACGCCAGTCAACAAGAAGTTCTCGACGTAGAACTTGGCACTGGTCTGACTGCATTACAAATAGTGTATATTAGGTTTTCGGCTATTGAAGAGACACGATATTATACTAATATTGTATGACACATTGTTCCATCATTAAGAAGTTAATCTTTACCTTGTCAATTTTTTTTTATTTTATTAAAAAACATTCTGTTATTAACGTTAAGAAAAAAACCCAAATGCACATTTGCAAAATAATTACTTACTCGTTAAGGTTGTATTCGCGTTCGCCCCTCTCCAATGCAATTGGATCCCTAATTCTATTAATGATGGACTGAATGACATCATTGACAATATCGTCAATGAACCTCGATTCCTTGTTGTCTGAAAGCATATGTTTCATTTGTAAAATCTCTTTATCAACTCGTGTTGTTGGTTGTTACAGTAACATTAACCACTTACCGAATGACCCGACCTGGGAAGGTAAGGCGTTGACGCCAGCGAGCAGCACGACCAGAGCGAAGACGATGGTTTTCATTTTGACCTATCTAAAACAACATTTTTCTTTATTAAATCAACGACACTACGAAACCAATTATGCTCATTTAATGATGGAAAAAACGGTAAAAAAAATAGTTTATTCAAAAATTATAAGATATTTCGTTTCGACTTTACCTGTTTTCTCAAAGTGAATGACAAAATTGTAGCAGCACCAATAATTTATACCAAATCGATGAATCAGATAACACTGAAAGTTATCAAATCATATCCAATCAAATAATTCTCTGTTGGTCTTCTTATCTTACAAATCCAAAAAAACAGCAACGATTTTCCTTTGCAGTTATTAGTGAACAGGATTATGATAATGTAATCTGCATAAGCAACAGAAACTTTTTTGGAAAGCAACGTCTTTGTCAAATTTACACATCACGCAACATATTTTGAAGAACATTTACTGGTGGCAGGTTTACTGCTGGCAGATAATACTGGGTGCCAGCTAACAATACTTAACATCTTTTGTGTCAAGTCATTGATCATAGTGTGGTACGCCAACTGACGACATTGACAGGAGCGGGCGTAATGTTCACAACAGATGAACACTACGAACGACTGAAGATTCATCGGAAGCTTTGACATCATTTTTCCCATGATATTTATATTCATCAATAAAACGAACATCTGTGCATCTTCAAAAGCGTAATCGTGAAAAGTGATCTTGTACAAATTTCGCGTTCTCTATAACTTATAAGTGTGATGAAATATTAAATTCAGAAAACTGCAACTTTCGAAAGCTTTAGCCAACTGCACGCGCTGTATGTTCGTAACATCGATTTAAGCTGTCTCCATATGAATAGATTTTATCGTTTTTGTATATTGCACGTAGCGTGTATTTTAATTTAAAATATTGTGTATTTAAAATAGGTATTTGATAACAAATTCTGTCCTTGATGATGCATCCTTTTTTCTACTATCGCTACTTTATCAAGAGAAGTAGCATAGGAAACGAGCATTTACTTTATTCGTTAAGACAATAAACATATCTACGAGTGTAAGAAACTTAAGCATAAAATAATATATAAAAGATAATGAGTTTATACGAGTTTTGTTTACAATTAATTGTTAATACTAATCATTATACAGTATTCGTTAAATCCGGTTTAGCTTCTATATTATCCTTGTAAATTAATTATCGGCTGGTAACGTTATAGTTTACAAGCACAAAATTGATTTATTATCAAAACAGTTATCAAGAGCTATTACTTTATTGTCAGTCTGCTGAAATCCGTGATCTTCATGTTCCATAAACACTAACTTTCGTGGACGTGAGTCATCTTACAACCAGCTTCGAACTATTTGTTGCTCAGGATGCTGAATAGCTTGACTATCTTTTGCGTGAGAGAAGGACCTGAGTTAGGGCATTAGGAATGTTACGGTGCTCTTTATTTTTATTTTATTTTAAATGAACTTTACGATTCAATGTTTTTAACTTTATTTCGTATTGATTTTATTTGTTCTATTTTTATTACTATTTCGTGGTCAAGCGTTAGTCTACATTTATATACAAATGAAGAAAAGTTATAAGCCTTAAACTCATTTGCGAACAAAATTTTTTTATATCTACGCGAATACTACGCACTATTAATAATGTTTTACTGATTTTTTGCATCTATTTGTTAATTTTATTTCAATAATCCATCGTTTCGACCGCTTTGCAGTAGCCATGCTCACAAGGGGACCGACGGAACCTTCGGAACAATGAAATTAATAAAGAAGGTCAAATCCGTGAAATTTAACAAATTGTACATTTATGCATTTATATAATGTATTCCGTATCTTGTAACTGGTGTACGATAAAGATAAATAAAATAAATAAATCTGGCATTGTTCAGCCATTTAAATAATCATTTAGCCGGTAATAAACTTTTTCTATAAAGTCTGCCTAACAAATGTTTTTAAACTAATTTTCTGGATGATTCAAGATATGATCCAATAGTTTGTTGTCATATCGTACTGATCGTCCAACGTACGAGTAACATATTGTATGGAATCTAAGCTGAGACTGTATTAACTTATTCTTATTTCTATTATTACGTTTGTGCCTCTCTTTCATTAACGGAAACAGGAAAATATTTTTACACACATTACACTGGCGTATATATATATATATATATATATATATATATATATTGACTTGCACAGTTGAAACATTTATCTGTTTGAACAGTTCCTTTAGCTACACAATAGAATACCGTAGGCCATAACAATTCTAGCCGTGGGTTCGTCCATCAATTGTCTTGTTTTTTGAAAGCATAAACCGTCGAACTTAGTCCTATTGACAAGGAACCAACGTATTAAACCTACTGCAGACCAGTGTCTACGGTGACTCCTAGAAATACAATGTTTTCCACAAATTATATTTTTTTCAATAACCATTATATAACTCTTACTAGGATAATATTTGGCAAGTTAAATCTTTATAACTTCGTTTTAGATTTATTTAAATTATTAATTGTAAACCAGTAATGAATCTGCTCCAGGACGCAGATTACATCGATATAAATAAAACAGTCCTGCACAGATTATAAACCAAAAAGAGCAGGTCATTTAAGTCTTCATAATGTCAAAAGCAACCCCTTTTATATTTTATACTAGCACTATATAGATACCAAAGCTATTTTCATAACAAAGTTAAAAATAACTCCTTAACTATACCAAATTTTATACGCCAAATAGCAGCATTCGTTTTTTTAAGCGCCGTAAAAATTATTTTAAGTGTTATTACCAAAAATAGTAAAAATATTATCTACGAGCAAAATATGTAGTATAAACAATACGTACTATTGGTATCCAAAATTAAGAAATGCAAATATATTTGTAGACAATGAAAGTAATCCAAGTCATCATAACTTTGTTAATGCAAGAGAATTTGGACAGTACAGTGAATTTAGATATTATAATGCTATGGTCCCGTAAAAAATTCAAATAAGTCTATGGAATAAACATTCTGTAACCGTACTTGTCAATAGTAATAACTCAAAGAAACACCATTTCTTGTTATATCATAATACATCTGTCATAACAGAACTAAGAAAGAATTAAGAGACAAGTATTGAGAAAACGCTTTTTATTATTTTTCAGATACAGTCATCGGAGGTGTTTTTCCTTCATGCAGATTTTTCTTAAGATATTGCTATCTTATGTCAGAAAGCCGAAGATAATCTGGACCAACCGCGCCACGATGCGGTTAAGCACCTCCTGCAATGATAGAAATGAGATACGATGTGCTTGTATGTATTGTTTAAGTCCCATTATAAATTTTTTAACGAGATATTGCAATAATAAAACTACCTCGTGCTTGTTAAGGAAGTTGGGCAGGGTTTCACCAAGGAATCTGTTCGCGCTCTCCGAGATGTCGCGGTCCAAGACGCTGAGGTTCAGATTGGACTAAAGAGAAGAAATAAAGTTGTTAGATTTAAAAAAAACATCAGTTATTAAAAATGAGCAAATTATCCATGTAGTTCACCAACTGCAATACTACAACACTATATAACAGTAGTAATAGTAAGGAGTCTCTCTAAACAAAACTATAATTGTGCTAACGATGCAAAGAAACTCACGTCAATGCCTCCGAGGCTGCAGGAGAGCTTCAAGTCTTCGAGGATGTATCCGGAAAGTCCTAGGCTGACTTCAGCTACTGCGCGAAGATCGTTGATTGCCAAGCTGTGAGTGATTATTCATTACTAGATTTGGTATATACATTTAATTATGACAACCTTATGAATGCCTGCCTTGAACAATTACGAGAGCATCAAGCATAATTTCATTCTTTATTTGAAACTCCTACATCGCGCTTATTTAAGGATTTGTTCTCACCTGCCGCTCGCTCGTGCGTTGACGTTGCGGCCACGGACACTCACGTCGGCGCCGGCGTCGGCTTAGAAATGAATTAAAAATTATTTACCGCTTTCTCCAATCACCAATTACACTCAAATAACTAAATCAAAACTGAATTTAATTAATTGTCATAATACGAAGGTATTCTTACAGGCGGACGCTGCAATCCTGGGGGCGGAGAGATCAACCAAGAGCACTCCGTTGGAGAAGCTGATGTCGTTGACGTTGATGTTGCTAACGCCAGTCAACAAGAAGTTCTCGACGTAGAACTTGGCACTGGTCTGACTGCATTACAAATAGTGTATATTAGGTTTTCGGCTATTGAAGAGACACGATATTATACTAATATTGTATGACACATTGTTCCATCATTAAGAAGTTAACCTTTACCTAGTCAATTTTTTTTATTTTATTAAAAAACATTCTGTTATTAACGTTAAGAAAAAAACCCAAATGCACATTTGCAAAATAATTACTTACTCGTTAAGGTTGTATTCGCGTTCGCCCCTCTCCAATGCAATTGGATCCCTAATTCTATTAATGATGGACTGAATGACATCATTGACAATATCGTCAATGAACCTCGATTCCTTGTTGTCTGAAAGCATATGTTTCATTTGTAAAACTTTATATAACTGCCTCTTTATCAACTCGTGTTGTTGGTTGTTACAGTAACATTAACCACTTACCGAATGACCCGACCTGGGAAGGTAAGGCGTTGACGCCAGCGAGCAGCACGACCAGAGCGAAGACGATGGTTTTCATTTTGACCTATCTAAAACAACATTTTCTTTATTAAATCAACGACACTACGAAACCAATTATGCTCATTTAATGATGGAAAAAACGGTAAAAAAAAGTTTATTCAAAAATTATAAGATGTTTCGTTTCGAACTTACCTGTTTTCTCAAAGTGAATGATGAAATTGTAGCAGCACCAATAATTTATACCAAATCGATGAATCAGATAACACTGAAAGTTATCAAATCATATCCAATCAAATAATTCTCTGTTGGTCTTCTTATCTTACAAATCCAAAAAAACAGCAATAATTTTCCTTTGCAGTTATTAGTGAACAGGATTATGATAATGTAATCTGCATAAGCAACAGAAACTTTTTTGGAAAGCAACGTCTTTGTCAAATTTACACATCACGCAACATATTTTGAAGAACATTTACTGGTGGCAGGTTTACTGCTGGCAGATAATACTGGGTGCCAGCTAACAATACTTAACATCTTTTGTGTCAAGTCATTGATCATAGTGTGGTACGCCAACTGACGACATTGACAGGAGCGGGCGTAATGTTCACAACAGATGAACACTACGAACGACTGAAGATTCATCGGAAGCTTTGACATCATTTTTCCCATGATATTTATATTCATCAATAAAACGAACATCTGTGCATCTTCAAAAGCGTAATCGTGAAAAGTGATCTTGTACAAATTTCGCGTTCTCTATAACTTATAAGTGTGATGAAATATTAAATTCAGAAAACTGCAACTTTCGAAAGCTTTAGCCAACTGCACGCGCTGTATGTTCGTAACATCGATTTAAGCTGTCTCCATATGAATAGATTTTATCGTTTTTGTATATTGCACGTAGCGTGTATTTTAATTTAAAATATTGTGTATTTAAAATAGGTATTTGACAACAAATTCTGTCCTTGATGATGCATCCTTTTTTCTACTATCGCTACTTTATCAAGAGAAGTAGCATAGGAAACGAGCATTTACTTTATTCGTTAAGACAATAAACATATCTACGAGTGTAAGAAACTTAAGCATAAAATAATATATAAAAGATAATGAGTTTATACGAGTTTTGTTTACAATTAATTGTTAATACTAATCATTATACAGTATTCGTTAAATCCGGTTTAGCTTCTATATTATCCTTGTAAATTAATTATCGGCTGGTAACGTTATAGTTTACAAGCACAAAATTGATTTATTATCAAAACAGTTATCAAGAGCTATTACTTTATTGTCAGTCTGCTGAAATCCGTGATCTTCATGTTCCATAAACACTAACTTTCGTGGACGTGAGTCATCTTACAACCAGCTTCGAACTATTTGTTGCTCAGGATGCTGAATAGCTTGACTATCTTTTGCGTGAGAGAAGGACCTGAGTTAGGGCATTAGGAATGTTACGGTGCTCTTTATTTTTATTTTATTTTAAATGAACTTTACGATTCAATGTTTTTAACTTTATTTCGTATTGATTTTATTTGTTCTATTTTTATTACTATTTCGTGGTCAAGCGTTAGTCTACATTTATATACAAATGAAGAAAAGTTATAAGCCTTAAACTCATTTGCGAACAAAATTTTTTTATATCTACGCGAATACTACGCACTATTAATAATGTTTTACTGATTTTTTGCATCTATTTGTTAATTTTATTTCAATAATCCATCGTTTCGACCGCTTTGCAGTAGCCATGCTCACAAGGGGACCGACGGAACCTTCGGAACAATGAAATTAATAAAGAAGGTCAAATCCGTGAAATTTAACAAATTGTACATTTATGCATTTATATAATGTATTCCGTATCTTGTAACTGGTGTACGATAAAGATAAATAAAATAAATAAATCTGGCATTGTTCAGCCATTTAAATAATCATTTAGCCGGTAATAAACTTTTTCTATAAAGTCTGCCTAACAAATGTTTTTAAACTAATTTTCTGGATGATTCAAGATATGATCCAATAGTTTGTTGTCATATCGTACTGATCGTCCAACGTACGAGTAACATATTGTATGGAATCTAAGCTGAGACTGTATTAACTTATTCTTATTTCTATTATTACGTTTGTGCCTCTCTTTCATTAACGGAAACAGGAAAATATTTTTACACACATTACACTGGCGTATATATATATATATATATATATATATATATATATTGACTTGCACAGTTGAAACATTTATCTGTTTGAACAGTTCCTTTAGCTACACAATAGAATACCGTAGGCCATAACAATTCTAGCCGTGGGTTCGTCCATCAATTGTCTTGTTTTTTGAAAGCATAAACCGTCGAACTTAGTCCTATTGACAAGGAACCAACGTATTAAACCTACTGCAGACCAGTGTCTACGGTGACTCCTAGAAATACAATGTTTTCCACAAATTATATTTTTTTCAATAACCATTATATAACTCTTACTAGGATAATATTTGGCAAGTTAAATCTTTATAACTTCGTTTTAGATTTATTTAAATTATTAATTGTAAACCAGTAATGAATCTGCTCCAGGACGCAGATTACATCGATATAAATAAAACAGTCCTGCACAGATTATAAACCAAAAAGAGCAGGTCATTTAAGTCTCCATAATGTCAAAAGCAACCCCTTTTATATTTTATACTAGCACTATATAGATACCAAAGCTATTTTCATAACAAAGTTAAAAATAACTCCTTAACTATACCAAATTTTATACGCCAAATAGCAGCATTCGTTTTTTTAAGCGCCGTAAAAATTATTTTAAGTGTTATTACCAAAAATAGTAAAAATATTATCTACGAGCAAAATATGTAGTATAAACAATACGTACTATTGGTATCCAAAATTAAGAAACGCAAATATATTTGTAGACAATGAAAGTAATCCAAGTCATCATAACTTTGTTAATGCAAGAGAATTTGGACAGTACAGTGAATTTAGATATTATAATGCTATGGTCCCGTTAAAAAATTCAAATAAGTCTATGGAATAAACATTCTGTAACCGTACTTGTCAATAGTAATAACTCAAAGAAACACCATTTCTTGTTATATCATAATACATCTGTCATAACAGAACTAAGAAAGAATTAAGAGACAAGTATTGAGAAAACGCTTTTTATTATTTTTCAGATACAGTCATCGGAGGTGTTTTTCCTTCATGCAGATTTTTCTTAAGATATTGCTAACTTATGTCAGAAAGCCGAAGATAATCTGGACCAACCGCGCCACGATGCGGTTAAGCACCTCCTGCAATGATAGAAATGAGATACGATGTGCTTGTATGTATTGTTTAAGTCCCATTATAAATTTTTTAACGAGATATTGCAATAATAAAACTACCTCGTGCTTGTTAAGGAAGTTGGGCAGGGTTTCACCAAGGAATCTGTTCGCGCTCTCCGAGATGTCGCGGTCCAAGACGCTGAGGTTCAGATTGGACTAAAGAGAAGAAATAAAGTTGTTAGATTTAAAAAAAACATCAGTTATTAAAAATGAGCAAATTATCCATGTAGTTCACCAACTGCAATACTACAACACTATATAACAGTAGTAATAGTAAGGAGTCTCTCTAAACAAAACTATAATTGTGCTAACGATGCAAAGAAACTCACGTCAATGCCTCCGAGGCTGCAGGAGAGCTTCAAGTCTTCGAGGATGTATCCGGAAAGTCCTAGGCTGACTTCAGCTACTGCGCGAAGATCGTTGATTGCCAAGCTGTGAGTGATTATTCATTACTAGATTTGGTATATACATTTAATTATGACAACCTTATGAATGCCTGCCTTGAACAATTACGAGAGCATCAAGCATAATTTCATTCTTTATTTGAAACTCCTACATCGCGCTTATTTAAGGATTTGTTCTCACCTGCCGCTCGCTCGTGCGTTGACGTTGCGGCCACGGACACTCACGTCGGCGCCGGCGTCGGCTTAGAAATGAATTAAAAATTATTTACCGCTTTCTCCAATCACCAATTACACTCAAATAACTAAATCAAAACTGAATTTAATTAATTGTCATAATACGAAGGTATTCTTACAGGCGGACGCTGCAATCCTGGGGGCGGAGAGATCAACCAAGAGCACTCCGTTGGAGAAGCTGATGTCGTTGACGTTGATGTTGCTAACGCCAGTCAACAAGAAGTTCTCGACGTAGAACTTGGCACTGGTCTGACTGCATTACAAATAGTGTATATTAGGTTTTCGGCTATTGAAGAGACACGATATTATACTAATATTGTATGACACATTGTTCCATCATTAAGAAGTTAACCTTTACCTAGTCAATTTTTTTTATTTTATTAAAAAACATTCTGTTATTAACGTTAAGAAAAAAACCCAAATGCACATTTGCAAAATAATTACTTACTCGTTAAGGTTGTATTCGCGTTCGCCCCTCTCCAATGCAATTGGATCCCTAATTCTATTAATGATGGACTGAATGACATCATTGACAATATCGTCAATGAACCTCGATTCCTTGTTGTCTGAAAGCATATGTTTCATTTGTAAAACTTTATATAACTGCCTCTTTATCAACTCGTGTTGTTGGTTGTTACAGTAACATTAACCACTTACCGAATGACCCGACCTGGGAAGGTAAGGCGTTGACGCCAGCGAGCAGCACGACCAGAGCGAAGACGATGGTTTTCATTTTGACCTATCTAAAACAACATTTTCTTTATTAAATCAACGACACTACGAAACCAATTATGCTCATTTAATGATGGAAAAAACGGTAAAAAAAAAAGTTTATTCAAAAATTATAAGATGTTTCGTTTCGAACTTACCTGTTTTCTCAAAGTGAATGATGAAATTGTAGCAGCACCAATAATTTATACCAAATCGATGAATCAGATAACACTGAAAGTTATCAAATCATATCCAATCAAATAATTCTCTGTTGGTCTTCTTATCTTACAAATCCAAAAAAACAGCAATAATTTTCCTTTGCAGTTATTAGTGAACAGGATTATGATAATGTAATCTGCATAAGCAACAGAAACTTTTTTGGAAAGCAACGTCTTTGTCAAATTTACACATCACGCAACATATTTTGAAGAACATTTACTGGTGGCAGGTTTACTGCTGGCAGATAATACTGGGTGCCAGCTAACAATACTTAACATCTTTTGTGTCAAGTCATTGATCATAGTGTGGTACGCCAACTGACGACATTGACAGGAGCGGGCGTAATGTTCACAACAGATGAACACTACGAACGACTGAAGATTCATCGGAGGCTTTGACATCATTTTTCCCATGATATTTATATTCATCAATAAAACGAACATCTGTGCATCTTCAAAAGCGTAATCGTGAAAAGTGATCTTGTACAAATTTCGCGTTCTCTATAACTTATAAGTGTGATGAAATATTAAATTCAGAAAACTGCAACTTTCGAAAGCTTTAGCCAACTGCACGCGCTGTATGTTCGTAACATCGATTTAAGCTGTCTCCATATGAATAGATTTTATCGTTTTTGTATATTGCACGTAGCGTGTATTTTAATTTAAAATATTGTGTATTTAAAATAGGTATTTGACAACAAATTCTGTCCTTGATGATGCATCCTTTTTTCTACTATCGCTACTTTATCAAGAGAAGTAGCATAGGAAACGAGCATTTACTTTATTCGTTAAGACAATAAACATATCTACGAGTGTAAGAAACTTAAGCATAAAATAATATATAAAAGATAATGAGTTTATACGAGTTTTGTTTACAATTAATTGTTAATACTAATCATTATACAGTATTCGTTAAATCCGGTTTAGCTTCTATATTATCCTTGTAAATTAATTATCGGCTGGTAACGTTATAGTTTACAAGCACAAAATTGATTTATTATCAAAACAGTTATCAAGAGCTATTACTTTATTGTCAGTCTGCTGAAATCCGTGATCTTCATGTTCCATAAACACTAACTTTCGTGGACGTGAGTCATCTTACAACCAGCTTCGAACTATTTGTTGCTCAGGATGCTGAATAGCTTGACTATCTTTTGCGTGAGAGAAGGACCTGAGTTAGGGCATTAGGAATGTTACGGTGCTCTTTATTTTTATTTTATTTTAAATGAACTTTACGATTCAATGTTTTTAACTTTATTTCGTATTGATTTTATTTGTTCTATTTTTATTACTATTTCGTGGTCAAGCGTTAGTCTACATTTATATACAAATGAAGAAAAGTTATAAGCCTTAAACTCATTTGCGAACAAAATTTTTTTATATCTACGCGAATACTACGCACTATTAATAATGTTTTACTGATTTTTTGCATCTATTTGTTAATTTTATTTCAATAATCCATCGTTTCGACCGCTTTGCAGTAGCCATGCTCACAAGGGGACCGACGGAACCTTCGGAACAATGAAATTAATAAAGAAGGTCAAATCCGTGAAATTTAACAAATTGTACATTTATGCATTTATATAATGTATTCCGTATCTTGTAACTGGTGTACGATAAAGATAAATAAAATAAATAAATCTGGCATTGTTCAGCCATTTAAATAATCATTTAGCCGGTAATAAACTTTTTCTATAAAGTCTGCCTAACAAATGTTTTTAAACTAATTTTCTGGATGATTCAAGATATGATCCAATAGTTTGTTGTCATATCGTACTGATCGTCCAACGTACGAGTAACATATTGTATGGAATCTAAGCTGAGACTGTATTAACTTATTCTTATTTCTATTATTACGTTTGTGCCTCTCTTTCATTAACGGAAACAGGAAAATATTTTTACACACATTACACTGGCGTATATATATATATATATATATATATATATATATATTGACTTGCACAGTTGAAACATTTATCTGTTTGAACAGTTCCTTTAGCTACACAATAGAATACCGTAGGCCATAACAATTCTAGCCGTGGGTTCGTCCATCAATTGTCTTGTTTTTTGAAAGCATAAACCGTCGAACTTAGTCCTATTGACAAGGAACCAACGTATTAAACCTACTGCAGACCAGTGTCTACGGTGACTCCTAGAAATACAATGTTTTCCACAAATTATATTTTTTTTCAATAACCATTATATAACTCTTACTAGGATAATATTTGGCAAGTTAAATCTTTATAACTTCGTTTTAGATTTATTTAAATTATTAATTGTAAACCAGTAATGAATCTGCTCCAGGACGCAGATTACATCGATATAAATAAAACAGTCCTGCACAGATTATAAACCAAAAAGAGCAGGTCATTTAAGTCTCCATAATGTCAAAAGCAACCCCTTTTATATTTTATACTAGCACTATATAGATACCAAAGCTATTTTCATAACAAAGTTAAAAATAACTCCTTAACTATACCAAATTTTATACGCCAAATAGCAGCATTCGTTTTTTTAAGCGCCGTAAAAATTATTTTAAGTGTTATTACCAAAAATAGTAAAAATATTATCTCCAAGCAAAATATGTAGTATAAACAATACGTACTATTGGTATCCAAAATTAAGAAACGCAAATATATTTGTAGACAATGAAAGTAATCCAAATCATTATAACTTTGTTAATGCAAGAGAATTTGGACAGTACAGTGAATTTAGATATTATAATGCTATGGTACCGTTAAAAAATTCAAATAAGTCTATGGAATAAACATTCTGTAACCGTACTTGTCAATAGTAATAACTCAAAGAAACACCATTCCTTGTTATATCATAATACATCTTTCATAACAGAACTAAGAAAGAATTAAGAGACAAGTATTGAGAAAACGCTTTTTATTATTTTTCAGATACAGTCATCGGAGGTGTTTTTCCTTCATGCAGATTTTTCTTAAGATATTGCTAACTTATGTCAGAAAGCCGAAGATAATCTGGACCAACCGCGCCACGATGCGGTTAAGCACCTCCTGCAATGATAGAAATGAGATACGATGTGCTTGTATGTATTGTTTAAGTCCCATTATAAATTTTTTAACGAGATATTGCAATAATAAAACTACCTCGTGCTTGTTAAGGAAGTTGGGCAGGGTTTCACCAAGGAATCTGTTCGCGCTCTCCGAGATGTCGCGGTCCAAGACGCTGAGGTTCAGATTGGACTAAAGAGAAGAAATAAAGTTGTTAGATTTAAAAAAAACATCAGTTATTAAAAATGAGCAAATTATCCATGTAGTTCACCAACTGCAATACTACAACACTATATAACAGTAGTAATAGTAAGGAGTCTCTCTAAACAAAACTATAATTGTGCTAACGATGCAAAGAAACTCACGTCAATGCCTCCGAGGCTGCAGGAGAGCTTCAAGTCTTCGAGGATGTATCCGGAAAGTCCTAGGCTGACTTCAGCTACTGCGCGAAGATCGTTG
This sequence comes from Ornithoptera alexandrae, assembly GCA_029030555.1. NCBI lineage: Eukaryota > Metazoa > Arthropoda > Insecta > Lepidoptera > Papilionidae > Ornithoptera > Ornithoptera alexandrae. The sequence goes on along the minus strand of JARDVY010000023.1, from coordinate 2,678,166 downwards.
ATTGCCAAGCTGTGAGTGATTATTCATTACTAGATTTGGTATATACATTTAATTATGACAACCTTATGAATGCCTGCCTTGAACAATTACGAGAGCATCAAGCATAATTTCATTCTTTATTTGAAACTCCTACATCGCGCTTATTTAAGGATTTGTTCTCACCTGCCGCTCGCTCGTGCGTTGACGTTGCGGCCACGGACACTCACGTCGGCGCCGGCGTCGGCTTAGAAATGAATTAAAAATTATTTACCGCTTTCTCCAATCACCAATTACACTCAAATAACTAAATCAAAACTGAATTTAATTAATTGTCATAATACGAAGGTATTCTTACAGGCGGACGCTGCAATCCTGGGGGCGGAGAGATCAACCAAGAGCACTCCGTTGGAGAAGCTGATGTCGTTGACGTTGATGTTGCTAACGCCAGTCAACAAGAAGTTCTCGACGTAGAACTTGGCACTGGTCTGACTGCATTACAAATAGTGTATATTAGGTTTTCGGCTATTGAAGAGACACGATATTATACTAATATTGTATGACACATTGTTCCATCATTAAGAAGTTAACCTTTACCTAGTCAATTTTTTTTATTTTATTAAAAAACATTCTGTTATTAACGTTAAGAAAAAAACCCAAATGCACATTTGCAAAATAATTACTTACTCGTTAAGGTTGTATTCGCGTTCGCCCCTCTCCAATGCAATTGGATCCCTAATTCTATTAATGATGGACTGAATGACATCATTGACAATATCGTCAATGAACCTCGATTCCTTGTTGTCTGAAAGCATATGTTTCATTTGTAAAACTTTATATAACTGCTTCTTTATCAACTCGTGTTGTTGGTTGTTACAGTAACATTAACCACTTACCGAATGACCCGACCTGGGAAGGTAAGGCGTTGACGCCAGCGAGCAGCACGACCAGAGCGAAGACGATGGTTTTCATTTTGACCTATCTAAAACAACATTTTCTTTATTAAATCAACGACACTACGAAACCAATTATGCTCATTTAATGATGGAAAAAACGGTAAAAAAAAAAGTTTATTCAAAAATTATAAGATGTTTCGTTTCGAACTTACCTGTTTTCTCAAAGTGAATGATGAAATTGTAGCAGCACCAATAATTTATACCAAATCGATGAATCAGATAACACTGAAAGTTATCAAATCATATCCAATCAAATAATTCTCTGTTGGTCTTCTTATCTTACAAATCCAAAAAAACAGCAATAATTTTCCTTTGCAGTTATTAGTGAACAGGATTATGATAATGTAATCTGCATAAGCAACAGAAACTTTTTTGGAAAGCAACGTCTTTGTCAAATTTACACATCACGCAACATATTTTGAAGAACATTTACTGGTGGCAGGTTTACTGCTGGCAGATAATACTGGGTGCCAGCTAACAATACTTAACATCTTTTGTGTCAAGTCATTGATCATAGTGTGGTACGCCAACTGACGACATTGACAGGAGCGGGCGTAATGTTCACAACAGATGAACACTACGAACGACTGAAGATTCATCGGAGGCTTTGACATCATTTTTCCCATGATATTTATATTCATCAATAAAACGAACATCTGTGCATCTTCAAAAGCGTACTCGTGAAAAGTGATCTTGTACAAATTTCGCGTTCTCTATAACTTATAAGTGTGATGAAATATTAAATTCAGAAAACTGCAACTTTCGAAAGCTTTAGCCAACTGCACGCGCTGTATGTTCGTAACATCGATTTAAGCTGTCTCCATATGAATAGATTTTATCGTTTTTGTATATTGCACGTAGCGTGTATTTTAATTTAAAATATTGTGTATTTAAAATAGGTATTTGACAACAAATTCTGTCCTTGATGATGCATCCTTTTTTCTACTATCGCTACTTTATCAAGAGAAGTAGCATAGGAAACGAGCATTTACTTTATTCGTTAAGACAATAAACATATCTACGAGTGTAAGAAACTTAAGCATAAAATAATATATAAAAGATAATGAGTTTATACGAGTTTTGTTTACAATTAATTGTTAATACTAATCATTATACAGTATTCGTTAAATCCGGTTTAGCTTCTATATTATCCTTGTAAATTAATTATCGGCTGGTAACGTTATAGTTTACAAGCACAAAATTGATTTATTATCAAAACAGTTATCAAGAGCTATTACTTTATTGTCAGTCTGCTGAAATCCGTGATCTTCATGTTCCATAAACACTAACTTTCGTGGACGTGAGTCATCTTACAACCAGCTTCGAACTATTTGTTGCTCAGGATGCTGAATAGCTTGACTATCTTTTGCGTGAGAGAAGGACCTGAGTTAGGGCATTAGGAATGTTACGGTGCTCTTTATTTTTATTTTATTTTAAATGAACTTTACGATTCAATGTTTTTAACTTTATTTCGTATTGATTTTATTTGTTCTATTTTTATTACTATTTCGTGGTCAAGCGTTAGTCTACATTTATATACAAATAAAGAAAAGTTATAAGCCTTAAACTCATTTGCGAACAAAATTTTTTTTATATCACCGCGAATACTACGCACTTTTAATAAAGAATTTACTGCATATATTTATGGATTTTTTGCATATATTTATTAATTTTATTTCAATATTTCGTCGTTTCGGCGCTTTGCAGTAGCCATGCTCGCAAGGGAGCCGACGGAAACTTTAAAACCATTAATCAAATAAAGGAGGTAAAATCCGTGGAAGCTACTTTTTAATATTTCTAGGTTAATTGTTATCTTAATTTAAAAATATCCAGATCAAAAATAAAATAACAATGTGAAATGTGATTAACACCGATCCCAAATAATGACTTGTTGAGTCTATGAGATGAAAAATAGTGTGTTCCCCTAGTCAAACGGATCAAAAATTCAGCAGTGGACTAAATTTTTTTTTTTATGTCGGGTAAGTTCTCACGCATGCGTGCCCATGTGTAAGCAAAGACAGGTTATATCGGACTTGCACCGACTAAATCCCCACGACTAATCCCCTACGATATTCAACCGCCGTCGCTGTGCGGCGAAACCACGGGAACGCTTTCACACACTTCCGCGACGCTGCCAACACCAGCTGCACTTCCCGATTTTATTTTCAGATGTAAGACTCCTCTTTCCACTTCTGTAAGAGCGCACCGGAAGATACAGCGCGCCTTCCTCTCGGGCTCTCTGGTCATCTGGGCCACGGTTCTTTTCGAATTCATCACCCAGAGGCCATAGGAGCCAAGGGAGAATCTCCCGATTCCCTGCGGCAGATCTGGTCTTGGGCTCCACTGCCAATCGTTATATGGCCGCGAAAGTTGGGGAGAGCAGCGAAATGCAATATTGACACTCTCCTGTCGCGACTCCACCACGGCTGCAAGAGCAGCTCAAGGTCCCTCCCTCCCTAGCCCTCCAACACACACCCGTGATGAGCTCATGGAGTTCACTTGGGGCGGCCTCCTCCGGCGTGTCGTACGCCTCGGGCCGACCGAGAATATTCCTCTTAACTTCACCGTGGGTGAACAAGCCATGACTACTGAGCTCCACCGCCACGACCAGGCGAGAACTTGTTCGGAGGGACTAACGTAGCGACCTACCCCAACAATCTTGAAAAGAGCAAGAGTCTATTGAGCCTTCAAGCGCTTGCGTTGCGATGAGAGGTCAATGCATACAACGCCGGTGCTGCATAAGTCATGAGAACGGACATAGGTTTTGTAAATAATCATTTTAGTGACAGCAGTCGATTTAGCGTCCAATGTATGTGACCTAACTTTTCCGTTCAATCGTCTGATCTCTCAGCTTAAGGGGTGGTGGAAGAATCCTAAGCCTTCTGGTTGCGGCGGCGGTTGTCTTTCCTACATTGTTATTTGTCATTTATCCTATGAATTGCAAGCGGGTATAATAGTCGTTATATTTTCCTAGCAGCAGGTTCCGTACGACGTCAAAATGTAAAGTACGCGCTGTCATCGGCATACAATGCTGACAGAACTTTACATCATGGGAAATAAATAGCAAGCTTTAGTCCACCGTCGATAAAATGCTACAGATACCACGCTTGGTAGTAATAAAGTGAGCGGAAATTTGGCTTTGTGTATGATTAGTTATTTTGATATTCATAATTATCTTATTTTCTTTTAATATGTAATCGGTTCTATAGTTATCTCGTAAACGTACTCTTTAGGCCAAAAATGCCGTCCCAAGTGAGAATGTGCTTTTGCTGTGTTTATTACATTATCAGATAGTATTTTAAAAATAATAGTTTCAATAGATCATACTACAAAAATCTTTTTAGCAAACTTGTGATAATTGTGTAATAGTATAGGGTGTCCCGTAGCAGATTTAGGATTTGAAATTCGAATATTTTTCTAACGGTTACGTGGGGGACCAGGGGGGTTACAGTTTGTGGCGCGGCATTTGTGCGCATTGGTCAGTCACGATGTCGCAGTGGACTGGTGTCTCTTTCTGTCAATGGAATAATTGGACCGTTTTTCTTTGAAAATTCTCGTGGAGCAACCGTAACTGTTGATGGTGATGTCTATCGCCATATTTTTATATCGAAACTAAGAGAACATCCATCGAACAGCTCTCACACGAGGTTTCAACAAGATGGCGCCACGCCTTACACAGAAAGAGCCACCATGAGCCTCCTTCGCGAGATAAACTCAGAATACTCTCGAAAGATGTAGTCGAGTGTGTACGTCGCAATGGAAAACATTTGGACAAAGTGATCTTCAAACAATAAAATCCGCATGTCTTATCTTTCTTTTTGTGACAAATATATGTATATTCTAAAATAATAACATTCTTTAATTTAATTAAAAAATCCTACATCTGCCACGGACACCCTATACTTAAACCAATTTTAGATATTACATATACACTTATCTATTGCGAGAATAAATTCAAATACACAGTAACTGTCTACTGTCTAACGTTAAGTTATTCCGTTATTTAATTTATTAGCTTATTTAATAATTCAATTTAATTTATTAGCTTAAAACGTGATAGTGTAGAGATGTTTTTATTTGTAACGTCATATCCAATACGAAAATTGTTACCTAAAATTAAAATAAAAAGGTTTCTAAAGAAAGTATTGCACGAAACGATATGGCGGATTTGGGTGCTCTTTCGATAACAGAACGAATTTAAATTTAAAAAATAACTATACCTTCTAGAAAATTAAATAAAATACAGGATATATCACTAGACAAATTTATTAAAATATTGTACACTTACATCAATCAGTCAAACCAGTCATCGGATATTCATAACACCTTACATATTTGTTTGTCGACAAAACGGAATAACGATTGTTGTTGTAGGCTACAAGTGAAATTTTCAAAAGAATCTATATGAAATATAGATTGTAAAAAATAAATTAGCAATTATTACTTCTTGAAAAAAAAACGTATGTGAAAGGAAATCAAACACGAAAAACAGGACAGGGTATTCAAAATAGATAAAAAATTAATTGTACTTAATACATTTATTTTAACAGAATACAGAAACAGTCATCGGATATGTTGTGTGTTATATATAATACGTACTTATGTACGTATTACGTGAATATCAGTACTCTTTAACGTTACAAACGTTTATACAGAGAATTACTTAAACAATTATAATAGATCTTAAACGATACGGTCGATGATGTACAGGATGAGTTTGGCAACTAAGCGGTTAAGTTGTTCCTGAAAACATTAAATAGAATTATTTAATACGGGTAAATCAAAAATGGATTGTTATTGATAAACCTTAAAAATAGACACTATCATAGTACACAACATATTAACGCGAATTAATAAATAAAAATAATATCACGATCAGCCCGTGGCTATGCACTACTCATCATATTTACACCACAATAACTCCTATTAAATTTAAATACTATAACTATTCTCAGACAACTATTAACATTAGTAACTAATTAAAAACATAAGAAAATTTACCCTGTATTCTTCAAGAGCTGCAGGGAGGGTTTCGGATAAGAACTCGTTGACGCGGCCAGAGATGTCGCGGCCCAAAATGTTAATGTTGAGTTCAGACTAGTAAATAAAAAAATTATAAGGTAAGTTATATAAAGATTTCTATTAAAAAAGGATATAATTAATACAATGCAAGATATAACTACGAAAGTTATAGTAAGAAAACATGTAGCTTACTTCAATGCCTCCTAGGCTGCTCGACAGGCTGATGTCATCAATCAAGTATCCGGAAAGTGACAAGCTGGCTCTAGCGGCAAGGCGGAGATCCCTGATTGCCAATCTAAGACAAAAAATACACCATTGTCATCTCATTTCACGAATCGTCGGGTACGACGACAAAAGATCTTTTTTTACTCGTCTAATTTTGAATTGCTTACGATAATTTCAATACTGTAAATTAATTACGTCTGAAATCAAATATTTGATACTGAAAAATTAACCAATATACAACTAATTCCATTCTCTTTAAAATATGATATTATATTTGGTTATCAAACTGAATTTTCGCTTATTTAAATAGTTCATACCTGCCACTTAATCCAGCCTCGATTTTACGCTTAAGGATATTTACTTCGGCGGCAGCATCACCTTTGGAAAAAATTATCGATGAAACAAAATATATACAAATCCAATCACATAAACAACTTATTAACTATTCAAACTTTCTCCCATAGGAGAGAGGCTATAGAATCTATCCACCACACTGGTGCTGGTTGAAAAACGTCCCGTGTTCACAAGTACGAATAAAAGCATAGGATACATCATACTCCGGTTTCATCATTACCGGTAGCTCAAGCTCAGAGAGGATGTTACACGCGGGATGGTCGCGCTTGGAAACTGAACACATCACTCGTCTATATACAATGTTTTAATAGATCAATAAATACCGAATCTTACCAACTACGGCTTCAAGTCCGGGAAGAGAAATGTCAATAAAGAGTTCATTATTCTCGAAGGTGACTTCATTGATGACAATGTTGCTAAGACCAGAGAACAACAAACCTTCGATGTAAGCGGAAGCACTGAAAATTCTAAAAGACATGGAATAGTATTAGTACTTCGATCCGGTTAGCTAAAGCGGGGTTGTAAAAAGTTTGTCAAAGATAACATCCGCTATTTATTGAACTATACCATATAAATACAACATGAAGAGATGAAGAAAGAAATTTAAAAGACGTTACATAAAAGATAATAATGAGTTTAGATTAATAATTCACCTACCCATTGACAGGGAATTTGTAATCCCCATCAGCCCTTTCGAGAGCATACGGGTCAAGTCCTCTCTCAACAATAGTTTCTTTGAGCGCTTCGATGATGCCGATGATTAAATCATCAATAAATCTATTTTGCTTAGGTTCTGGAATTAAATAAAAATGGATCTTAAATAATTTTTCACAACTACAGTATATACTGTATTTAACAATTTATTATGTGCATCAGAAGTCTCATAATTTACAAACATTGTAAATGTCTACGAAATTTTACTAATAGTAAAAGAACTTTGAAATATATTCTTACCAACAACGTGAACTTCAGAGGGCACGGCACAGACACCGGCCAACAAAGCAACGAAGGCTAGAGCGATGTATTTCATTTTGACTTATCTAGAAAAAAATACAATTTTCTACAATATAAATATGTAAGAAGCGAGTGATTATATTTTTTAGGATTATGAAAATAATTCATAGGATATGAAAAAAACAATCACTATAAAGATTATAAATTTGAAAGCCGTAACCAATACAGATGAACGGATCGAACAGCTAGCTAGATTTTAATTTGCAAGCTGCACTACATCCAGCTACAATAATCGAAAGATTTAGGAGAAAGTAAAGTGTGCTTGCTCTGAATGTTCTTGTAGAGTTTTGCCACGAGAGTGACTAGGCATGATCATCAAAAACCCTACTACCGTCCAGAATCAATAACAACAAAAAGATCTAAATTAATAATTAATTTAATATTAAAATCACTAAATGAATATTACAATTATTTATCAATGAGTGATAACTCACCTGCTTTTCCTAATAGATAGCGAACATATTTCTATCGCCTCACATTTTATACTAAATGTAAGTCACGATAACATCTAAATTCATCAATCAATTATAATTCAGATTGTCTATATCTTTTAATATTGAAACAATAGAGACGGTTTCGGTACGCCTATATTACATTTAAACTACAACTTTTCAACTAAAGAATCAGAGTAGATTTTTATAATTAATATTATCTATCTTCTGGGGTCTGAACTTCCTATTCCTGTTTGTATGGCTTCGTATGAAACCACTAATAAAAGTCCGGCAATCAACAGAATTGATTGCTGTTCTAGTTACATTAAAATCATCTAATTATTATCAATTTTAAATATTATGCAAATTGAATTTAACAATGATAATTGTATGCATGGTATCAGTGCATATGGACTATTAGAATTCTGCGCCAACTTCACTCCATTAGCTGGCACTGTTACGCAACAAACCAATAAGCTATCGGTGACAAACTGACACATACTTAAGCTGCATATGAATAAGATAAGACCAATTTCATTACGTCTTATCTGATGTTTTTTATATTGTATGTGTTTTTTTAATATAAGTATTTAAATTACATATATATTATTTAAAAATACCTATTATGTTTTTTAAAAAGACGTCAGTATTGGGACAAAGATTTGAACTTTTTTGTTAAAGTATAGTGGAAAGAAATAATACAACCTGGACTACAGAATTCATACAAATTGTAGGTGTATAATAGTTATATAATTTATGGGGACCATGTTTTATAACGTCCAGAGATAACATAAAATTTTAAAACAATTATATTAATTTGATAATATACTTAAAATAATTAATATATAATATAAAATATTACTTTTACAGATCTAAACATAATATGAGCTTAAACTTTGTATTAAGTAAAATATAAAGAAACCGTCATAACTCAAATACAGCTTGATTACCATAACGGACGGAGCCTTGACTGTCTCCTTACGGGAGAAAGCTTCGAGTCCCAACAGTAAGAAAAAAAAATAGGATAGGCATATTTAAAAAAACTATTTAAACGAAATACAAATTCAAATTACAGTACTACTTAAGAACACTTATAGATAAAAGTTGGTATAATTTCAAGTAAACGATAAATTTAATTAAAGGTGTTTATTTCATCAAATTTTAAAACAAAATATTTATTACAAAACGAAGCAAATATGTGTTTACTTTAATGTTATTTAAATTTTGAATCGATCATTCACTCAAAATGAAGTATTATCAGAATAGGCGTTTATTAACATAAATAACACTTGTGTAACAATGAAGTCGAAGTCCTCCTAGAAGAAAGAATTACGTTTAAATTTTTATCGTCATAAGGTTTTACACAACACTAAGAGATCACCAAATTATGCTTATTTAATAATGCTATAAAGGAGAAGACTAAGAGGAGAGATTCTCTTTTTCCCAATAACTTCATTAGCTACATCATTCTTCAAAACGACAATTTTGCACACTACTGTTTGTCGGTAAACAATATTCGATCACCAGCAACGATAGTAACTACAAAAATTTTTAAGGTCAAACTCTCAAAATTAAATCTGCTATTCGACTATTATCATATCTTCAATCGCATTAAAACAGGAACGGTATTAACTTAAATAACACATAATTCTTGTAAATTATTATTAAAAATACTTTATCTTTAAAAAAAATACGGAACATGAATAGAAAGTGAAGTAATCTAAATCTCTGGGATATTAACAATAAAAAATTTGGTGTTTCTTAATTTGCTATACTTGTGAATTTTTTTTTTATTTCTTTGCAAGAAAATTGTGTCAAAAACCTTCCTAACATTACAAAGGGCTATTAGAATATTAATCATATTTTAAAACAATGATAAAGACAACCAGTAAAAACTTTACCTCATACATAATATGGAAAGGGTACGATAAAATAGAAGGTAGATTCTGCTCCATAAAGTCATTGACTGAGCTCGAATAATCGACTCCACCTATTTTAACGGTTAAATGTGGCTGAAAAAAAAATTGTTTTAATATTACATTATAGAAGAATGTCAGATGAAGTAGTAGTGATTTTAAAACTATTTAAATATTGTTGAATAGACGAGTATGATATCATTAGAAGATTCTGCTTACCTCAATATTTTCAACATGAATGTCAACGCTTAAGCCATTGATGGAGAGTCTACCATATTGTTTTGGAACTTGGCTTATTAAGCTAAAGTTATTGACGATCAATCTATAAAAGTAAGTATTATAATATTTACTTTAGTTTTTACGTCATTCACTAACATGCTCTTGTTTTATGGTATATGGAAATATGTAGCCGTATACGGTCAGAGGTCATAAAATAATGTACCTCACAGTTTCACAAGGTGTTTTAAACCCTAATATCTTTTTATTATATACACTATATTAATTATACTCATAGATATTAGGAAAGGAAAAATAAAAAATCTGAATAAGAAAATCTAGGAATTGAAAAAGGAGTTTTGTAATACCTTAATGTGAACTATTCCTAAAAATACATAAAACAAAAGGGTCTCTTATTAATTTCGATTCTCTTTATCGTGAAAACCTAAAACATACTATTTTTGAGAAAACATGCTTAAATGATGTTAAAATATTTTAGGATTGGACAACGTTTACGTGTACAAACTTATAAGTGTTTTTAATCATACCTTCCTTGTATTTCTATTTGTCTGTAAAAATTTCCAAGCGCCATTTCGATATAAATATTGTCTGTAATTAAATAAAATGTAATATATAATAACCTTTCTTAAATTTTTATTAGTATTCCGTAACAAGACTTTATCTCTCTTGCGCAGGGGTTAACCGGAGGTCCTTGCTACAAATTAGTGTTAAAATGGCTGTAAAGTAATCCCATCTTAAGTCCCTCTATCTGTTGAGCTGTTATAATTCTTTTTTTTAATCAGAAAGGTTAGCCTTTGACCCAAGATTAGTCTTAGGTGATGTGGTCTGTGGTGATAAAGCACGCTGCTAACCTAGCACTGTCTATTGACTCTTCTCTTGAAGTAACGCACAAATCAGGGTACGCCTTACCACCTACGAAATCCCTTTCACATAAAACCGTAAAACATAGAGATCGTGTAGTGGCCCATTGGACTATAGTTTCCTTAGAGAAGAATAAAGTAAATTTTTAATATAGATGTACGAACCAGTTCTGGAAGTACGAAATCTTACTTAACTTAAAGCTCATAATGTAAATCATAGAAAATTTACATCTATTAATACAACTGGAAGAACTACCGATAAAAATAAAAGAAATTATCAAAGTGGATCCTTACCAATAGAAGCCTCGATTCTGGGTATAGATATATCCAAAGTAAGTAGATCTTCGACGGCAAAAATATTTTTTATTAAAATATCACTGATACCCTTCAACGTGAAGTTCTCATAGTAACCGTAAAGGTTTATACCACTGTTAAATATTCAAATAACATTTATCATATTATATGGTTCATTTAATAAGAATTTGTCATAACGTAGCTAATGAGTAGAAACGGAGTTATTTAGTACTCATACATAATACTATCTAGCATTAGAAAAGTGCAAACATGTACCTTAATGAATACTTATTATTATTTAATAGTCATTATATATGTTCTTTTTCATATTTTATTCGATATTAAGTAATACATATACAGCTACATATCATTTTTAATGTGTAGAATGTAGTTTATATGATTATGCCTGACAAAAATATTAACGTACGTATATTTTGACATAAATCGACTGTTATTGAAATTAGATACCCAGTGCCAATTACTGATAAGTATAATAGAGGAGTAAAATTAATTTGAAAATTAATACAGTATTTAAGCAACTTTGCACAGATATTAAATATACGCAGCATATAATTATTATTAATAAGTAAATAAAATGTGTAATATCGTATAGAATCAAAGTTTTCGTTTACATCTTACCTATTAAATATGCTACTCTTTGATAATAGGCACTTGTTATTACAAAATAATCACCTGCTATTATTATGAATCTAATAATCCTTTTGTTATAATAATATCACTATTAATATTTCTTTATACTATATCAACTCGATAATGTATTTCGTATGAAATCTTTGTTTTTCCAAGTTTGATAAGAAGTCATTTTATAAGTTGATTGTTTAAAGAATTTATTAAATAGCTTACCCAGGCAATACATAATTATATCTGGTCCCATGTTTGTTCCCCTCACTCCAAAAGGGATCGTAACCAGGCTCTTTGAATGTTTGTAAACTATACTCAATTAATTTTCTTATTCTGTGGATATCCGCATCTGAAAAATATTAGTAAACACTTTTTTTATCAACAACACGATTTTAACTTCATATGGTGTTATGTAACAATAAGGCTACGGATGCTGAAGTCTATTCACTGTGAATACTCTGGATCACACAGGAAACAGTAATGTTGTTATGGTAGTAGTTGTACAATATAAGAGTAGTACGTAGCAAGGCGGGTTCGGAAAAATCCTACCACTAACTGAACTATTTAACACGTCCCGGAAACGCACCAAGAAACTCCGTATTACTATATAGGCGGTTAGAAATTGCTCGAGGCAGTTAATATTATACCGGCAAGACTTGAACGTATAAAGTGACTTACCTAAATCTAAATCCTTCTCCGCCAATGCTCCAATGCTGCTTATAAACAAACCAGTGACTATGATATTAATATTCATTTTGTCTTTATATTTATCAAGTCGATGATACCTGAAATAGAAGATATTGTTAAAAAATTTTAACTAGCAAATTTTTACTCTTAATAGATTAGGAAGCTTATAATTATTTGATGACTCAAATCAAGATATGCGAACGCTTATATTTCTCTATGTAGCATCATGTCTAAATTTGTTAGATATTTGTGACATTGATAATTTAATTGGAAAGGTTTCCGCTAAAGGGAAACGCCGTCCGGAAAATTCCATATTCCAAGAACAGCTTTCCTGGATATGTAACATCCGCTAATTCGCTCTTGGCCATCGCAGCGGATAAATGGCCTTGACTCTCTCCTTGTAAGAGAAATCTCCGTGGGCCACTAGAGTACGAATATTAAGAAGGATTTTATTTTTATAATCAACAAAATGATAAAATTCAACAAATCTAGTTAAAGTTACCTATTGTTATCTAATATGGACTGGAGATGCGTCTGCCAATTACACGTTATTTAGACACAATAGATTCGACGGAGTGTTATTCTATTGACATCATTAAGTTATCAATTATTAGAACAGCAATTAATGAATAAAAAAAATTTTAAGTGAAAATAAATCTATTGTCTAATCAATTTCAACCCAAGAGGCTGTTAAGTCAGTTAAATATTTAAAATTTCCAATTTGTAAATAAGTCTCAAACATTTTGCTCGTATTCGTATAGCTACCAAATTTTGACAAAACAGGATATTGATAATAAAACCTCTTTTTTTCCACGCTGCAACGAAACTCTTTTCAACAAGACAGCGAATACGTAAACAATCAATTTAATAACTTTTCCTTAAAATCTTTTCTAAATACGTCAGTGTAACAAGAAAAATGTTCATCTCAAGTTAAGCGACAAACCTTTAATAACAAGGCAGTTAAGATGAACACACAACATCACATTAAGTTTAAAACCATGAGTTACCTTAACATTTTTTTACTGTTGAATAATTCATACCCTCCGGAAACCACTAAGACATTAACACTATATTAAACACCATCGTCTAATAAAACACTTTTATTATATACAAGCATTTATTTCATAATTTAACACAAACTTTGCAAACATTCAATAATGCAATCATAGCACTAATTTTTATGTATAACATTTAAATATATTCACTAGTAAAATTTAAAAAAGATAATTTGACAGAAATCATTTTGCAATATAAGCGTATAGGCCCTAATTCGTACTTCCGAATAGTTTGAGATTTTTAGGCCAACAGTGTCAATAGTCGCTTTCAAGCAGGTACAAAGCAAAAATGTTAAAGTGCATTAAAATCATTAAATATCCTCGATTCTCAATGCCAAAATTTCATTTATAAATCACTGCATTATACGATAGCACATAACATTTTTTATTTCCATAGCCCGTCGTTTCAATCTCATAGATATATTTTTTAAAAATTATTATGTATATCAGTATTCAATCATTATCATTAATTTATACAATTTAAAACATAAATAAAAATACAAACCGTGAATTTTCTCTAATGAAAGTAAACGAGGAATATTGCTAATAATTCTGAATTGTAGTTAGGTGTTAAATAGAACCAAATGTGAAATCATTAATAACAATTAACACACTCTAAACAGAACTTTAGAAATACAATATAATGATAAGAATAGAATTATCTGAAAAAATAATATATACATATATGTAATAATGAAAATATAGTAATCCATTTTTCTGAACACCTCTTATTTTGGCACTACAACATTGTCTTTCCGAAATCCAACGTAATGAAACGAACAGAATCGGTGCAAATTTACAAATATCGCATGGCTACATCTACTTATATCATCTATATTAAAGTGGTATTACAATATATATAAAAGTGAACAAGAGGCACTCTATAGGTTTGAATACGCAGGTTAAAAATAAGCGTAGTCCGTTAAGTGTCGAACATGAAATGTAACATTTTGAACACCGACGCCGCTCAACATTCACTAACATCAGCCAAATAGTTTTACACTTTACATACAAACACTTCATTCAGTGTTTACGTCACCTACTTAAATATTAGAATCAACGAAAGCATGAAATAGATCTACATCAAAATTACATTTATTATTTACTACATCTCATAAGGTATCGTCTTCCACAACAGGTTATGATTCTTGTTACACATTAACATATAGGCACCCTATCGGCCTGACATTAAATTTTATAAAGGCATTATAAAGTAAAGCAAAAGAACATCGAGCACCTAATACAAATACTCATATTACATATAAACGATCTAAACAACTGCAGATTGTCGGTAAAGTATCGATATTTGTTTAAACTTAGCGTACTAGTTGTTTGCGTCTTAAATACTGAACAAATTGTAAGGATCCATCTAGGTAACTGTTTTATTATACCAATATTTGAAAGCTGAACCATTGGGCACTACCATCGCTATACTAGTTGTGTCGATCCTAAATTATAAGATACTAAACGGTACACGCTAATATGTTCAGTAAACTACGCACTGTACAATACTTGAGAGGTAAATATTTTGATTGTCTTCAATAGCAGAGTTTATAATTTACTTAACTGTTCCTTCATGTTTATCCCTGTGTCAAAGCATGTCTTCCAACGTTAAAAGTACTTTAACTGTGATGTTATTAGCATGGTTTTTTTTTTAATTTCTTTGCAGGCATTCCAATTTTCGGGACATCTGTCATTTCATTCCTTTGCAAACACTCTTTTAATTTCCAATTCATTAACTTCGAACCGTATATAACGTACAACTTTCTAATATTGGTCCACTACAAAGTTGTGAAATGGCCTAGCTTATTATATATTACTTTAACTCCTAAGGCTAGAATGAACTTAAACATTTACTATGCCTTGCGTGATATGTATTGCAATAGAGGCGCGTTAAAGCTAACAGTTTATTTCTCATCCCCCCCTAATACCGACATTTACATCTTTTCATATTATTCAGAAACCCAAAATGACAGTTTCTATTACATATTCCTTTACTTTAAGACTCTATGAATTATTTCCAACTCAGATGCATTCACGAACATTTCCCTCGATAGATATGTAGAGACCTTATTATGTATAAGAAAATTACGTCTACATAATTCTATAATTTATTATTAACAAGTGATATGTTGTTGGAGGCATCACTCCCTTTTAAAGTAGATTTTAACATTAGTTCATAAACAATAATTATACATCACTTACATATTAATTATGGAACTTAATATCAAGTCTCCTCTAGCATATTATTTACGGTCCAGTATATATACTATAGCGCAATTTAACACTTCAGGTGGCTTATAAATAAAACTTTTAGAAATCTATAAACATTACTTATAAAAATAAATTAGGAAATCATTCGAAATACCGAAATAAGTAATAACGTACTATCTATATAACATATTATATTAAAATGCCTAACAAACGAAGCCTACAAACGATAATTGATAGTAATCAATTTTGAATCTAATTGCCACAAATTATTTTGAAAAACACCGACTGTATATTGAGAAAGGCGAGTAAACTAAATCCGAATGCACCCATAGAAATTCTCAATGTCATTGCTGCATTGGTGCAGTTTTTGGGAGATTCTGGTTTACCTGTAAGAATATAAAAAATTAACATAAACTAGAAAAAATCCTAGAAGGTAAAGTAAGGCGATGACCTGCAGATGATATTAAGTAAAACATATAATATTTAAATTTAGTACTAACTAGTAGTCATAAAACTCTCATCTTTGATTAACAGTGTAAATATTTTTTTGTTGAACTTAACTAACATTACTTTTAGGTCACTATATTCATTAAATTCTTCAGGCATTATCACTTCAAAACTGATATTTATTTTGTCAAAATAATCTTAATTGTTATCAAACACCTGCATGAAAAAATACCTTTCGTTGTTATCAAAACACCTGCAATGTCTATGTACATTATTACTAATTTACATTATGTTTTGTTCACTAACTCCTATTGTTATATATGTATCATTATATCCGCTCGCGCCTATTATATATTTATATAGATTTAATATATAGATCTATAGAGATTGTTTAATAGATATTCAGTTATTGAATTAGTTTCTGACACATTCCTTTTTAATATTAAGGATCAATATTTATGCAGTATTTTTCGTATGTTTAAATCTTAAATGATTTTCTTTATATCTTCAATTCCTTAAATATTCTATTATTCATCTCTATGTAAAATTTAATTCGAAAACTATGAAAGGCAATAAATTAATAATTGCAACAATCCAGCGATTATGATCATGATAATGGTGGTGATTCCTGTAAGACTACCCTGCTTATCGAATAATATAAAAAGTAGTCCTATAACTTACTAGTGGCAGCCATCAGCTGTGGTAAGTATTTCTGCCAAAAGGCGCACTGTTTCACACGCAGACCATGACCGATTGCGCTGGAGTTAACGGCCAGCGACAGATATTCCCTGCCAAAAGCAGTGTGCAGCGGCCAATGGACCTTCGTAACTTCCCCGTTTGGACTCACTGATGGATTCCTGAATCACGTACATAATTATTAAAATATTATAAACATAAACTTTACGTCATGTATTATACATATCTAGAGCTAGAAAAAGTAAACATACCCTGTTCTAGCAAAATTGGCCCAATATCTCATTAATCGTTTACTAAACTCTATTTCTTCCGGCGAATAGTTCTTCCCAGGGTTCAAAGGTTCGCCGAAAACATAATTAATTTCATCTGCATGCATCACCCCTGTCCACGACGGCCACGGATTGTTCTTACTGCGATGTTTATAATAGTAAGTGTAGACTTTGTTACCAGTTTCCGCATACCGATGAGCAAATTCATTAACGCCACAAGTAAAATGATAATCTCCAACCATTTTATCTAGAGCATTGCGATTTTTTACCGGATCGTCAGAGTTTAACCAATCTGTATATTCGAAAACAATCGCTTGCCTCCCAACGTCATTCACGTAAGGATTTAATTCCCGTACAGCTTGTAAATATTGTTCTCTGGTAATACCTACGTTTTCTTCCTTAGGAAATAGCTCTGTTAGATAATATAATATAAAATAATAACCTTCTTCAGTATTCGATCCCATCAAAATATTTGTCTTTTTAAAATTCTGATGTATCAACGATCTTATAGGCATCTCATCTAAAAAGGATCCATCAATTATAGGAACAAAAGGAAATTCACAGATCCCTAAAGTACCCCACTCATTATTAACAAGTTCATCAGCACTCTTCTTTCTTAAACATTCAATCATTGGTCCTATATCGGTTCTAGAGTTCGGACAATGAACGGCTTCAGCTAAACGAATACCACGCAAAATGCTCTCTTCTCGGGAAATTATAGCCCAAGGAGCCGTTGCTGCCCCTGACTGCATAATAGCTTGTGAAAACAGGTTTCTGGATAGAGGTGATAATAAATGCAGTGATACTGACACCGCTCCCGCAGATTCACCAAAAAGTGTTATATTATGAGGATTACCACCAAAATAAGCAATGTTATCTTTAACCCATTGTAAAGCCATTATTTGATCAAATAATCCAGCATTTCCCGGAACATCCGGCGTATCGAAAAACAAGAAACCCAACGATGCGACTCTATATTGCATCGAAACGTAAACAATTTTTTCTTCTGAAACAAGTATTTTGGGATCGTAAACATCTAAGGTAGCAGTTCCGGAATAGAAACCGCCACCGAACACCCAAAGCATGACCGCAGCATTTTTCGGACGAGGTCTTGGTGTTACTATATTAATATAGAGGCAGTCTTCCTGCATGTCTGTGTTTGGATTCCACATCATTGCACCAGGAAAATCTCCAAACACTGTATCTACAATTTGGACGCATGAATGTGGCAGTGTCGTTGTGTTTAATATTTCATCTCCCCAACTCTCAACGGGCCTTGGATGGCGGAATCTTAAGTCACCAATAGGTTTTTGTGCGTATGGTATGCCAAACCAGGCATCGACTTGTTTCCCTGTCGCTGCCGTAAGTGTTATACCTCTAACTTTTCCTTTCCTTGTTCTCACGATTAAAGGATCTTCGTCTTCTGGACCTAGTTGTGGTTCATCTGCCAACAGCTCTTCAGCTCGTTCATGATTAGAGTAAAACCTCTCGTCGTATCTTGCGCGTTTTGAAGACGATTCCGCTTCTTCAAATTTAGCTCTTTTCGATGATGTTTCGTGTTCATCGAGCCGAGGCAGTATAGTGTCTAGCTCAGGGTTATACCGGACGGCCTCGCCATGCCCTCTATATGGTTGAGGTGGAGCTGGGACAGGGAAATGCAAAGGATGATCAGGCGCATGGTGCCGAGCACGGTGTTCGTGTGGGCCAGCTATCACGCGCGCCACGAGCGCGGCTAGCGTTGCAACTAGCACACGCATGCTGTTGCTGCTCCCGTTCTTTATATCACCACCTGGAATATAGACAACAATCTTTTTTAATAACCATATATTTTAAGATACACATG
This sequence comes from Ornithoptera alexandrae, assembly GCA_029030555.1. NCBI lineage: Eukaryota > Metazoa > Arthropoda > Insecta > Lepidoptera > Papilionidae > Ornithoptera > Ornithoptera alexandrae. The sequence continues at coordinate 2,659,028 of JARDVY010000023.1, read as the reverse complement.
TATCTGAGTTACATTTTCATTAGAATGTTTTATAAATTTTAAAAACAGTTTAAAACATTCATCTCATAAGATCAAGTCTACCATTTTACGATTGTTTTTGACCATAGTCGAGCATATATTGTGAAGTATAACATCTAGTATAATATAAAACGCTGATGAAATGATGTGTTACGGATAAAAACGATTTCATCAAGACATCATTACAGACGGAAAGTGTGAAACTATCATTTTGGGATGATACATATATAGGTATACAGTATTAAATGTAGCTTTTTCAATTCATCCCAAAATTATATATGTACATATATAATGAAAATAGATTTTCTTTGTTCGCCAATCACGTAAACACTAGTGAACGTATCGACATGGGAACGTGGTCGTTCAAGGCGGAATAATTTATAGACGGTTATAGGCTATTTATTTTTTGCATTTCATAGATCCTTCATCATAATAATTCTAATTTACTTTTAAAAATATTTTCGTTTCATATTATTTATGCGGTTGCTATAGAAACGATTTCTATCGAAAGTCCTTTACGGTTGCGGGTGCTCGCAAGGAATATTTCAGATAAATTTCTAAGGTAATTTTATATTACGGCCAGCAAAGCGAGCAGGGAATAGCCTAGTATAATATATGTACAAATGATAAATTAGTTTATGTATACAGGATCAAAAAAGTCACAACAAAAAATTTAACAAAATTTATGATGAATATTGTTGCTTGGCAAAGTTATTTAAAAATATCAGTGTTCAAATTGAACTTAGAATAACATGGTAGATGGGACAAGGTCGTGTTTCTAGATTTATTTGTAGGAACACGCTTGGTTTGCCGCAAAATGATATTCATGAATACACTGCAGGTAACTATAGGCACAAGGCAGTCAGCCAGTCTGTCCCAAGAGGCTCAGTTGCTCAAAGACACATAAATAGTATTTCATCCCACGCATTGCGATTCGTCTACATCTCTGCAACAACATTGAATGATTTTGACTATTTTATGTATAAATTATTCTCTATTACGTACGGCGAACTTCACTCATCTAAAAATTCGTCACATCTTAAAATGTCCCACGTTTTGGTAAATTCTTTTTTTTATTTATTATTTTTGTACACACTATGAAAATACATAACAATCCTAAAGTATACAGATTAAGGCGAGCTTAGGGAAGTATTCTTAAAAATATTATACAGCATAGAAAGTACATGTATGTCATGCCGACGAGGTACAGGAATCTATTTCAATACCTTCCTGTACTTCGATACATGATCAAATTTGCGTAATCCAAAAACAAACTCTATACAAAGATTCTGAAGCCGTTCTATTTTATTTCATAAGTCGTTATCGAAACAATCATATCCTAATTAAGGTAAGGAAAAAGCAGAGATTGAACCAGAGTAACCTTAATTTTAAAGGTCAAGGATTTTTGGAGATGCTTCAGTGACTGAAACGAGTTACGAGAATTACCTTCCATCATCAAAACATACTTCGAAATTCTTAAACTTGTTGGAGTTAAAAGTCGAGATTAACGTATATTTTATCTGTTTCACCTACTTGAAATTTAAAAGATTTAACATATATCTGCTTCCAATAATAATTTGAGGTTTTTTAGATTTCGTGAAACTACCACAACGCAATACCGAAAGAATTTAAAGCATTGCCTATGTTCCTAAATAAAATATACTATGCGGTAGATGATTTTTTAAATGATGCTGATCCTTCATAATTTCTTAATATTTGTTATATATTTTTGTTTTATCTTCTTCATTTAGTTTTATCATTGGGTCAGTGCTATATAAACTTAGGGTATACATGAACATTTGCATGTTTTACAATAAATGGACGTGCGCTCTCTATTCTGCTATAAACATTTATATTTTGTGACCACATTTTCGCAAATAAATTTATTTCATTTGAAACGACAGCCCCTTGTGGAACACCTGCCGTGTTTCACCATTCCGAAGTGCCTTCCTTAGTGCGAATACATCGCGATGGGCCTCGCAAATGGGAGCTTAATTATTTACTTACTGAAGTAGATACATTAAGACAGGAAAGTACTGAAATAAGGATATCAAAGTTCACCGAGATAAAAGCACTGCTAAAGTCTAATAGTACGAGTAATATACACATCTTGTGCATATTTAGACAAGGTGTATGTTCTAATTTGACCTTACTGGTGGCAGGTTTAATATTACTTCTTATGTTTAATATTTATTGACTTACTTTGTTTTGTACTTTTAACTTGCTCTAATATTTATTGTTTTTCTCACATAAGTGAATTGTTTGTATTCTTCAGAGAAAATAAAGAGTCCTAAACTTCAGATTTATCTCGTTTGTGATTGCATATCAGTTCTTTAATGGGTATGGACAGGTTTGTGCCGACAAACGTCCCTCAATGTTTCATTGTCGCTGCTTTACAGATTACGTAGTACAGTGCACATACTCTAATCGTATTTATTATTGCAGGTGGCACAAACAAAAGATGACAAGAGTGCAAACCTTCACAGCCTTTTGTGGCAAATTTTATGGAGGGCTCCACTATTGAACTTTTACTATTCATAATCCAAGTTCGATAAGAGAAAGCTTTTCACCGAAGCTTCACCTCCGCTGCCTGTACGGTGCGACTTCGCTACCCTACTAAGCCTCTTCGCCGTTTCGTTATCCAAAACGAAAACAGAACTTTAATCTTTCGCTACCATATAGTTAAATACTTCAATAATACATTCAATAGATAGTAATTCCAGGCAATAATGTATTTCTAATCTTATCATAATACTTGTTTTCGGATTTGGAGGTGTTGTTACTTCACGCTATTTATTACACTCGTTGTGATTTTTGTATGATTTGTTATTGTAATATTTTTGACAAGGTTTACTAATATAATTTACGACATTAGGTACAAATTTATTTAAACAAATAAAAAATATTAAACAGTAATAAGTAATCGTAATATATGTAAAAAAAAATATATGTAAAAGTAGTTAGTTAATTTGCTGGTCTGGTGATAAAATGAGTTGTAGAAAAATCTCGATTTAATTCAATTCGTTTCCCATGCCGAATTCCCATTTATCCTAATCCTCAATTAGATTGGATGAACGTTATGGAAGTTGATATCTCGCAGCGCCATCTTTTAGCGAAACACGACAAAATGGAGGATATAAAACTTTTGCAGGAAATTGTATTTTTTTATATATATGAACATTACACTTTTGATAAAAGGATTTTATTGCGTTTATTTAAATATTTACTGGCTTGACCTTTCACACACTTTTCAGTAGCTGTGGTTAGAGTCATCACACAGTACTAGCTTTCGATCTACACAGAATGAATTGTCTGATAATGGGATCGTACAAGTAACTTCCAATTATTAAGACTTGAATTTTTTTCTTCATTATTCAATTATTTCTAAACATTTTTTATAGATAATTTAACAATTGAATTAGTTTAACACATACATAGGATAGACATAGCAAAGCTGCTTTTGCAGCTTCTCTCTCTTCAATCCTTTTGGATTGCATTCAATTAAAAAAGACACACTCAACAAAAGAAAGCAGGAACTTTTCTTTCCTTTAAATCGTTTGTCGTCACGAAGAAAAAGAATAATAGCGTACGCCTCCAGCAGACTTCCGATTTAAGGTTTTATTCCGGTGACGCGTGGGGAATGTATCTGGTCGTTTCTGACAAATAAGACTTCATACACTTCGCCTTTATTCCAACGTCATCGATGTAGGACTTATTTGTCTATTATGATTGCTGATATATACGATAAGTATCATTACATTATATAACATATTTAAATATTAGATATCAATATCAAGCGGAAACTTCTGATAGGACTATCTCTAGATATTTTTAATCTTCATCACCTTATTTTGAATATTATGAGGAAGACCGTTAAGCAATATATAACATCATTTATTTTACTTACCTGTATCGCTTGTGCCGTAATCCATTACCGGTTAAGTGCGATTTAACGGTTTCTTTTTCATAATATTTATTCACATAATGGAAATTTATATAGAAATGTTCTCTTACGTATTTGTATACTTTTTTAATTTATTTACCGTGAATAATATATTACATGATGATACTAACGACATTAGAACCATTGTTTACGTGTCTTGTATTAGCTATTTTTTTAATATAAATATAAATATAATGTATTAAGGAATAACAAAAAAATCTGTTCTTGATACTTGCTATATTAATAAATACGCTACTGGGCCAATGATTAATTAATTATGATTAGGTTAGGTTAGATTAATATGGAGATAAATTTCGCAGTAGGCCATCAAGAGATTGTTATTACTCTTTTGTCGAGCACTGAGGATATGTTTTATTTGAGAAAGGGCCTCATTTCTCCATCGGACAACCTAACTTCATTTTGAGGACAGCACTCAATGATGATGATGACGGTAAAATCCTGAAAAGACTTATGTATTTAAGTTGAATGGTTCAAATCATGCGATGGCCATCGTTTGAGCATTACGAGAAGTCTCCGATATCCATGCCCTACAGCGTAACGTCTAAGCACGAGAAATGATGTAACCCCCACTCTCACCCTTTCCCCTGTACCATCGCCTTTGTTCGATTGGTTCTGTACAAAAATGAATCTGTTGTTATCCATTATATAAAGTAATAACATATTTTTTTTGAACCAGGTAATCAAAAACTTTCAATGTCAAAATAACAATATCACTTATCGATACATAATTATTATCAAGCATTACTCATGTTCAAGGATATTTAATAGCATACCTCCGTGAGTTAAAAATAGCATGGTACTAAGGGCTTAAAGGAATTATTATTAATTATCAATTAATATAAGCCAGATAGTGCAGGGGGCTAAAAACCTATGCTTATCAGTGGACGATCATTGATTAAGGTGATAATGGATGAGGATCGAACATGATCGAGTACTGGATTCGTCTACACGTTCACCGATGAACAAAAGAAAGTATATGACGTCTTTTATAATTATTATCCTTTTTACATTTTATACAAAGATTTTTCTAGATTTCTATCATTGCTTTTTAAAGAATCGTTGTAGGATTTAATGATACAATGTCGATCACGCGGCCAGAAATAAATGTGTATTGTTACATGCTGTGCCTAGACTCGAAGAGCTTCCGCAAAAGATCTCTTATCCTGTTTTTATACACTATGGATGATGAAGTTCCACATATTTATCGGGAACAAAGTAGGGCGTGCATTCAAGCATAAATTTGGTACAGATAAACCCAAAATACATAAAATAAAGTTGTTATTCTTGTTGCAATAATACAGAGTTATCGGGGGGCAAAAGGAGCCGCGCAAATATTTAATCTGGGGCAACGTCGATTGTTTGTGTTGACCTTTTACATCAAACACTCCCATTTATTGCTCTCCGACGGAAATTCGATATTACTCTACTAAAAACACGGTAAGTTTCAACCGGTATCCGTATTAAGAAAAAAAACCTTTGTTGAAGTATAATTTACCTTACGTAACTATTATGGTTATAGGACTTAGAATATTTAACTTTATTACTGTGATGATGAAGTTCCACTTAACTATAATATCTTGAATATTTTCTTAGGTAAAACATATTTTCGAGCATATGTTTAATGAAAATAGGACGAAAAGGAGGAAGAAAAATAGAAAAGCAGACCCCGTCATAAGACGGGATCAAAACTAAGAAGAAAAACATGTTCCGAAAATAAAGAAACGGTTAAACTTTATTAATTCTAGCTTCTCTTATGATAGTCGATTGAACCTCTTCTTTAAAACGGTTCGGTCAAAGAGCTACAATTTAGATATCTCTATGTCCTGCTGGGGACATTAAGAGATTGATGAAAATGAGGTCTTTTGGAAGATTATTATCAATGGAAATTAATAACCGCTACACATTTGAAAAAAAAAGGTATACACACATACATCATATAGTACTGTATATAAAGAAATACATAAATTTTCGATAAAGAAATTTCCAAGTGATTGATATAGGAGATAGTGTCAAGAATTATATACCAACAGAACTATACCCCCATTGACCTCTGATTAAAAAGTAGGACGAACAATCAGCCTTGTCCGGTAGATAAGTAAACGATAATAAATCCATAATCGTTTTGTGACGATATTATCTTGGTTATTTTAACCATACCTGGTTTTACAAGTAAATCCATAAAATATAAAAGAGAGATATATAAGTATTCAGATAGAGTTAGATCTTGCCAACTTGGTTACCTTTGTTTTCGTTAACATATCATAGATGTCGTTGTAAATAAAAAATAATAAAAAATTCATTGTAAATAAATAATGTAGAACTTGTATTTAAATATGTTATAGTACAATCATAATTAAATTTCTTTAAGAAACATAATGTCTTTAATTATCCTTCTTGATTTTCCTTAAAGGAGGTCGAATTTAAGCCACAATACATTAAGTTTATGGTATTTTATTTTTTAGTTTTTATTTAAGTTTATGGTAGTTTACGGTATATTATTATATAGTATATATTAAATGTACCATAGTTTTCTTTTATAATTTTATATACCCTAATAGGTACATAATAAACCTAAAAGTAAACAGAAGCACAAAAAAATATTTTGTAAAGAAAAAAATCGTAAACCCTCGAAATTACAACGGTAGAAACACTTGCAATCAAAACGGAGGAATAAAGGAAATGAAATTATGTAGATTTAGCACAAAAGTTACCGACAAGAGTTATCTTCATGCAATTGTTTTACTAAAAAGAGGACATCTGTGGGAGAATGAAGAGGAGGAAGAGAATCGGTTGATTTTAAGTCTTCTTAAATATAACTAAAAATATTATAACATAAAAGTATTGTGCGAAATAGTGTGAAAAAGTTTAGTGGAGTTTTTTTTTAAACCCACGTAGACATGTTCTAAATTTCAGATATGTAAACTAGAGTATTCAAAGTGAACATGCTGCACCATCTGTGACCTTATAGTAATGTGAAATTGTGTAATATCATAAGTAATTAAGGACAAATTTAAGTCTATCGTTGATGAAGCAAAAAAGAAACGCTTCCAGTTAGAAGATCTCATCTCCCAACAGCGGCAACATTATGAGGGCTGTTATTGTTATAATTATCGTCATCGATATTACAATCTCTACGAAGAACATCGGAGATGTCATGATAGGTTAACTTAAGTCTTAACAAACTATAACATTTATAACATATTATGTAGTATTACGTTCGTTACTTAGAGACAAGATATATAAAGAGACCTGTGATGTTAAGTATACTTAATTTTACTTAACTGTGTGACAGTAAATGACAAAGAGAATCATTTACTGTTTACCATAATATTACTCGTGGGAACAAACATCGACCACGGTTGTTGTTAGAATATCATACGTAATCTATGAAATCCTTGTCCTAAACTACATGTACCATTAATAAACATAAATCTATGTTAATTCATTACCGAATATTGCAGACATTAAAAAAAAACTAACATTATTTTATTTAAATATGACGTTGTTTATAATGTCTTCTCACGAAACTGCATTCTGTAAAATTAATTGTAACGATAAATAAGGTTAGACCGTAATCACAGCACTGATATTGATGAAGAAAACGCCGGTTCAAAGAGAACCTTTGCTCCGAGAAATAACTGGTCACATGCGAGCAAATAAAGAACCACACCAGCTCTAAATACGGAATTAGTATTGCGGCGAAGAGCGCGATATCGCGAAGTAGCGTGCGGGAAGCTCGGAGGCCGGAGATACGGCAGTGGCCATTTGCAATTCAAAAGCAGACTTTGAGTGGCAATGCGACAGTGATGGCTCCACCACGCTGTTTACATGCGGCCTTGTGCCAGAAACGAACAAAGGTCATCAGTTACAACGAAGCCATGGTTACTGAGCCATTCGCGTACACACGACTCGCTGATATGAGAGTTAAACAGATGTTGCCTCTAAAGCGCATGTCGCTTAGATAACAAGTGAAATGGTCGACCACCACACACGTGTTGCATGACGGCACTACATTACAAGCGTTATTGTAGTGCCGTTTGAAGGCCGATATTTAGGCGTCGTTATGAACTTGCGTATTACTTATCCGGTGAAAATCTTGCTCGCTGTTTTATTGTAAAAATATTTCACGCAAATGAAACGGTCGTTTTTGCTGGGAAAAGAAAATCATGCTCCATTTTCATAAGTCGGAGCACGAGCAGTCGTTAGGAGTGCTCCACAAATTACCGCACCAATATCGCTGTCTTCACGGCAGCGAGCGCTCCAAACGTAATTTATCGCCGATTTTATATCCCGCGGGAGCCTATTACCGGCGGGGAGCCGAAGGCCGACCAGACCTGATAGACCCCTCGAACTAGGTTAGCTCGCTGATTGGGAAAGCATTTTAATTGCGGACCGGAACATCTTAATACCAGTTGCTCAAAGTTATAATGAGCATAAGCTGTAATGCTTATGTAGACGCCATTGAGTAAAGCCCGACCAGGTGATTTGAACTTGTGAAAGCCGCTCAATTTTCGGGACTTTCAATATTTTTTTTTTTTTCAATAGATGTCATTATAAATTAAATTAAACACCAAGCATAACAGTGGAACACTTAAAGACACAGTAAGCACATTCTGCGTAACCTAAAACAATAATTAAAAAGCTGTAGATGTTCCGTGATTACTATGATGTCAGGACATCAGTCTCCTCAACTATTCCTTGTCTATAGATGATGTAAAGCACTCGTTATATCGGGGTAAAGAAAATAGATTATCAAATTTATACTCTTTCGAAAAGAAAAGGAGAAGAGTAGTATGTATACAGCCCAGCTGGAAATAGTTAAAAAGTCCTTGAAAATACCTGGGAATAATATTTCGGTAATTACAACAAAAATATACATATCCACCTTCATAAAGCAGGCAGTGGTGAATATGATCGGACTACCGGCATAATTTTTCTGTCGAGGTAAGGTGGAGGCGGTTTTAAAACAGCAGTGAAGTTTCTTCAACTGAGTGTGATCTGATCATGGATTGCTTCTTCACCAACAATTACATAATTGTCTACAAATGTCATAGTATATGGCTTTAAGTACAGAAGCAAACTGAAGGATTATATTTTGAGTTATACTCTCCAAGCAACTTGAAATATAAACGATACAACCGTATTTATACATAAATGAGTTATTAATATATAAAATTCGGCATCTGTTAAACCATAAGTACTGCTTTTATCTGTGTGGTTAATGAAAATGGGAAAACGCCAGCGAGAAAATATGAAATATCTGCATGAAATGGACTCGCGCCCGGGGGAAATTTTTCTTGCGGCGGAAATTATTTGCTAGTGAATAGGCCGTTAATGCGCAATAAATTTATTTTGCTACGGGGAATCAGCAGGGTGGAATTTATGGCTGTAGATTTTTTTATATACATACCATGAAACGAAGAAACGCATAAAACATTCACCTGATAGTGAGAGAAACGTCTGCTATATTAAATTGATGCTTTTTAAAAACTGCTGCACAACAACTTGATAAATATATTGTATTCTTGCCCCAGTAATTTCACTAGCTACAACGCCCTTCAAATCGGAATACAATTATATTTACACTGTACTGTCTCGCTTTAAAAATAGCCATTTCTATGTACCCATATAGACAGTCTCCAGCGAAATAGATCTATCAACTGCTGAAATCTGTACCGTTAATTATTCTACTTATATCTTCCGGTAAGCTTAACGCCATTTCTTAAGCTTTACTTAAGGGTCTCTTCCCATGCATGCTCTCGGTGGCAAGTTGGTGTCAGGGGATGTCGAATATACACCTAAAACCTTATACCTTAAAAAACCTTGATGTTTCTCTTCGTCGCTACTATAGCGAAACTAATTAACTATTATTCTTTTACTCTCACAGCTTGTTGCGCTCTTAACGTTATTTAATAATTATGTAGATCCTAGCACTTAATAGTATAATGAACCTATAAATTTCTGAGAAGTTCCGATCTAGAGTCTGATGTTCCTTACATTACACATAAGATTGTGCTTAGCTTTAAATGGATCATCAAACCAAAAACACCAACGCCGATTGGACGATTCCATTATTAGACAGGAATCAAGTAGATGAACTAAATCATATGTATTTTTTAATTATTCTTATAACAGAAATATTTATTTTAATTGTAAACCAAGTCCGTTATTACAATGAAATCTAATGTTTTTTTCAGTTTGCAGATCAATAAAAATTTATCTCAGTATCACTGTGTTTTATGTCGCAAGTGAAAGAGTCACGTGTTTGTTTAACAACAATGAGTCTATTTCCTTTCTCCAACGCTTCCTCAATGCTGAGTATCGTCCACGCACAAGCAGTCTCCATTGAGTGCGGTCATACGCACTATACATTTAAGATAAGTAAATGTTTAATTTTTTTTAAATATCGATATATTTCTAAGTCGCATCACTAAGTGTATCGCTCATAAAGTCACCGCACACCCTCTGCCGTGCCCGCACATAAAAACGACTTAATTATATTTCTCTCCACCACTTCCGACCGTGCACCGCAATAGTGCAGCATGGCATCTGCAGTGAGTGCATTATAATAACGACGCAGCGCTTTGTAAACTTATAAAGCAGTTAGAAACTCGTTACAGAGGAAACATGAGTACAATTTATAGAAATTTTTAAAGATCATTCGAGTAGCTTCGCCTTCATTAGGAAGCGATAAATAATGTCGGCAACATAGCAACCGGCGCTGATGTTGCTATAACTTAATGCGTCGAACCGTACTTATCGTGCTTGCGTAATTGCTTAATAACAAGATAAATAATAATTAAAAACATTAACAAGTTAATACTAAGATAATGCGCTTGTAACGTTTACAGTTATATTTTATTAAAAAAATAATAATTCATGAGTTTATCTCACCTGACACTATCTTCGGCAAGTCATGACCGCAGCTCGCGGGGTTTTCGGCGTGCCTTTGTCAACAACTTCACATCCTTTTCAATCCACCTGGTTTAAAAATACACAGAATTATTTTCAAAACATGTAACCTATATAAAATTATATTTGGGTATAATCATTGTATTTTCAGCCACAGGGAAAGCTACTGCCGTTTCTAATTATTCCTTTTTTAGTTTTGTTTTAGATCAGTCCGAGATCGACTCGTCTCTTCTTAGGGAATAGTAATAAAATCACTCTTAAAATCTCAATTACTGTTAAAACTTACAACTATAGGGTGGCGCAAAAGTAATCCTCCTATCAGAAAATGCAATAAGTTTTGCCTTGATGTAAAAAAATTAAAAGACCAAATAAAAATAATCCACAAGAAGAATCAAAGTTTTTCATATTTTTTTTAAATTACAGCCAAAAAACATCGGAAGGTTATTTTTGCGCCACCTTGTATACCTTGTATATAAAAAAAAATGAAAAACTTTGATTCTTCTTGTGAATTACTTTTATTTGGTCCTTTAATTTTTTTACATCAAGGCAAAATTTATAGCATTTTCTGATAGGAGGATTACTTTTGCGCCACCCTATAGATATTCAGTAAAAAATTGTAAAAACTTCTGCGAAAAACCATGATTCTCAGGCACCCGTCCTATTAAGGACCTTTTCACATCAATGAAAAGTTACCGAACTGAAAGGAATTGGAAAATCCTTGATGAAATTCAGTCAATAACGTATTACAGAATATTGTCTGGTGGCGTCTCTCTAGATGATAAGGATAAAGTTAGTTTTGTAGATTTTGTGAAAAATACGAAATATTTATATAAATATGATAAAGATATTCCGTCCGTCGCGTCGTACGTCGCTTTCAGTATTTCCTTTGAAAAATTGTAGACTTAATTCATATTATTTTATATCGTACATTTTCATGAAGACAAAGTGTGAGCCACGCTCATTAATGTTCCTCAAGGCACGGTCCAAATTAAAAGGTCGGAACGGTATCTGGGTCAGGGTAGGCCCCGGACTATCATTCGTTTCTTTCATTCTATAAATGCTGTGTGCAAACGTGAATTAAATTCAGTCATGCGATTTTGTATCTGAATTATTCCGATGTTAACAAGAAACCTTACATTAGTTTGTTATTATACAGTTAAACATTTAATAAACTGTATCTAAACATTGCGATGTATAAAATCGTATTAACAAACGACCCTTTTCTGGTTAGGATTATAATTGTACGTGAGATTCTTTTCCTCTCCCACAATAGAGCACAAGAGGAATTTTAATGAGAGTATTTGTAAACTTCATCTTTTAATTATTTATTCAATTTAAAGGTTCGCGTAATTCGCTAAAGAGTATATGTCTTCCATGATCATCATCAGCTGATAGACGTACACTGCTGGACATAGGGCTTCCCCAAAGATCTCCTCATAGATCAATCCCGCGTTGTCCGCGTCCAGTAGCTTCCTGCGACTCTCACCAGATCATCGGTCCACCATGTGAGGGGGAGGGGCATCGCAACACTACGTCTCCATCTACGTATATGTCCTTACTAAAAACTATTTCTTTTATATCACCGTGGAACTTTAAAATAGCACTTCCGTTCGTAGTCTTTATTAATTATATATCCCCACAGCATCTTCAACAGAGTTTTAAAGTAAAGATCTATTTTACACATCTGATCCCGCTAGACTTCGGATAAAACTTACTGGGTAATTATGGAAAAATGGTCTTCGATCGTGGATTTATTTAACTGATTAAACTTTAATGGTTTCGTATTGAAGAAAAAGATTATTAATTTCATTAGTTGACGTTCTCAGAATATGTTCCAGCACAGCATAAAACCTGAAGCAATTGGAATGTTGTGTCGAACTGAAATGAAAGCTACAGCTTCAGAAATCTTAAGAGTGCTTTGAATGCAATCATGAAGTAGAAGAGAAGCAGAAAAACCTGTATGTTCTAGTTAAAAAATAATTAATATTTAATTAAGAAGATTAAATATCGCCCAGCGACATCGACATTTAATATAAGTTTAATCACTTAAAAATTAATTATAACTTACTTCTTCAAGTTTTAACAAATTTATACTTTATACTAACAAATCATAACGTCTCCTGTTTTCTATAAAAATAATTTTTAACCGTAAACTAAAGAGCCGTAATATGAACTTTCAATTTAAAAATCCTTATATAGAAATACGTAATCCTTCAATCGTCAGTATTAAAAATATTCATGTAATTAAACAAGCAAACAAGCACACACATAAGCACAAAACGCTCCTTTTTAAACTAAGAAAAGTAAGTTAAACGGTGAAATTCCTTTGGACCATTACAGCGCTGAAAATGAGCTTTCGCCGAAACTGAAGCTTTATTTATACACCACCACATACTTTTGCAATATTTATCCGAGTCAATGCGGAGGTGGCCGACTGCATTGCAGATATATTTCAGCATTATAAATTACACAATATTTTTTTTTATATATATATATATATACCTTCATCGTTTATTTCATACGTACTTTATTTCGCTACAATAACTTTACAAATACTTACATGAACTTGAAACATGCTCTAACAAAGGCTATGATTAAATGTGAATTAATTTCAGTTAAACTATTATGTATGAGAGTTATTCGATTATAATTACTTGTAATGGTTTAATTCTACTTTATTTGGCTAAGAACTAGAAACCGGTTATTATAAACTAAACCATTAATCATTTAGATAAAATTAGCGGAAAAATACTTTATACCGTATACAATAATGTATAGATGTTATCTGTTACGATCAATGTCTTTACAACAGGACACAAAGATAAATAAAAAAGTATTTAGAGCTAATATTTAATCCTTTAACTAATATTTTTTTAACTGTCTCCGTGACTAACAGCTTCATTTACTTTACGAAGATCTGGTTCGGTTCCGGGGCTAAATGATCTAAACTCACATTACGGTCGCTTCACAAACTGAGCTATCGCAGCTTCATTATATTTTTTATTGTAGTTTAATTTAAGCTCTTGCAAAGTCAGATTTAGGTAGTACGACCACCCGGAAGCGTGTATCCAGTGCCCGCCCTCAATCTTTGAATGTAGTCACTTAGCTGATTGGTTGCCAGCTGGTCAGCGGCTTTTTATACGCCTTTAAGCACGGCAATACACTTAAGCAGCGCCCGGCTCACTTTCACCGAATGCATGATACATGTGGGTGAATTTTACAGTTCCACCGCTGCTTGCTGCGTTTCAGTAAATTATTTTCAGTTTACAATAGTACAAGTTGCAGAACTCTCGCATTCAAGTGTATTTCGTTGTCAAATTCACTAAAAATGTATGTATACATCACTGCGTTAAATTTCACTGTGATTCGAACTGAGCACACTACACAATTACGTAATAACTATACATTAACTTAACCATAAATTTAATAGTTCATTTATATTATTCTTTATATGTACAGTGTGAAAAGTGTAGTTATATCAAAACATATGTCCTAAGACTATCTCACGTCTAAAGGAGTTCCCTTCTAGTAAATCTTTATGTCCTTTAATAATACAATAGTCAAAAAAATCACCAATAATTTAATCGTTTATGGCAAGCATAAATATAACTTAAAATGTAACTATTAATTAATTTTATTTCTTTGACAATCATGAATAAATGTAAAAGTAAATGACTTGTAACGAAAGGGCGAGAGCTTCTTAACCTCTCATGGCAGAGTGGCACTTGACACTTAATTATAGCACTTACTTTTATAAGAAAACATTTAGAAATAAAGCAATCACATTTCAATAATTCTATTTCTGCACTTTTAACGTAACCATTACTTCCGGAAATTATTTTTTCAGCGAATAAATTTTAAAGGAATATAATTCCATAATACAGGAAATATTCTTAACTTAGTCACAGAGCATGATAACTAAATATGTATCTATGTGTTTAGAGGAAGATAAAGATTAATAAATATATTGCATAAATCGAGATCCAATAGCAATCTCTCATTACAACAGTGTTATCCACTTTCATATATTCAACTAACCTGATCGGCTATCACCCTCATTTTATAAATCAGCATATTCTAAGTATATTTTGTAAAAAGAAATTAAGTTTATATATCAGAATAATCACAAATATTCTACTCAAGTGTTCGCAATAATATATTGTTAATATAATACGAAGAATATAACAGTTGAATACTTGGAGCTCTGCATCAGAAATTTAAAGGTGTTGTTGAAATGGAGCACAACATGAGGACTCGTGGAACAATAGTACCGGAGTTCCGTTGTACTGAAACATAATCGCACTTAAAAGTATTACTTTTCAAATAAAATATCCCTTTCTTATTTAATTGTTTTTCAAGTTAGAATTTACACTTGATAAATTAAAGTAAAGGAAACTACTAAGAAATTAACATCTTAGTTACATTATTTGTTATTTTTTATTTTCTCTATGCATAGATCGCTATCTCTGCTGGTGGTAGGTCTTTGTTGCCAGAGACCGTCTAGGTAGGTACCACTGCAGCCTCTATTGCAGCCGACAACAGTAGAATGGATACATTAATAAGTTCCGATTAGAAGGGCACCGTAGCTAGGTATATTACTAGAGTAACGAGACTTTACGTCGTATGTATCAAAGCGACGAGGACAATATGTTGCTGTTTATACCATCCTACTTAACAGCACGTTGTTACGGGTAGATGTATCACTTACCATAAGGTAAATGTATCTCGTTTCGTCGCTTCGTAAAATAAATAAAAAATTATTTTAAAGTAAAAAAAAAATTCCTCTTTTTACTTAGCTCACTTGAGCGCAATTTGTCCCGTTACCAGAGCCCTCGCAGGCAAAACTAAGTTCAACTTCCCACTTTTGTTAATAAACGAACCCGGATTTTTCCAGACGGAAATGGCTAGTTCGAGAAAAAACAAGTATCTACTTGTTTTTTTCTCGAACTAGCCAACAGTAGTTTCACGTTCAACTTACAACGGAATCAATTTTCTAAACTTTACCGTTATAACACCAATATTTGAATTATGTTCTTTCTCTAAAATAAATAAGTTAAAGTATAATATTAAGATAAAGTTTTAGTATTGTAATTCAAGAAACTAGTAGGAAAATATTATTGTAGATACGGAGACTTCTCAAAGGTTGATAGTACTTACTGTCAACTTTCTGCGAATAAAATAGAAATAGTATGAGACTAAAATACTATTAGGTACGTAATTGTTACTCTATAATATGTTCCCGTTGAACTGAATACGTGGTACTATAGTAATGTATATTTTACTATTCCCCATAAAATAAACATTGCCAACCATAACGACTTTGCAACTCCCTTTGGTAAAGAAATTTTGTAAACTCCTTCTTAGCATACCTATACTCGACAAAAAGAATATTCCTACCAAATTCCCAAGGCCTTATGGTTTTAGAAATATCGTGATGAGTGTCTATATGTTGGAAATCTTATATATATATAATAATTACATCCAGATGGTGATACGCCTACCTTATACGCCATCTGTTGTAAATATGTAAAAAGTAAATAATTATGATTAAATTAATTTATTTTTAACAACGCTCTTAAAGATCCCACTACTGGGTCTACATTATACATAAAAGCAGTTATTCTTGTAACATTTCCATTTTCTTGCCAACCTTTCCATCAAGCTGAATAGAAATCGAACCCACGCTGCTCCAATACATATAGCGCGTATAACCGTCTCACAAATTAAACTACCCCAATTAACAAGTTGAGAAACTAACGCCATCTGTTGGCAAAGTACAACACAAAAGAAAACAGGTAAATAAAATTTTTTTCATGGCTGTCATATAGCATAATCACTCATTTTTAATTAAACATATATTTCTCAACAAACTCACGACATTGAAAATATTATATATATACTTAAAAACATAACAACCAGAAAAGCATAAGTATAACTTCGAGACAACAACAAAAACAGTCTAAATTTGAGCTGCCGGTGAATAACAAGATCACAAAACATATCCTTGTTATAGGAACAAGAGCTTACAAGGACATCCGCCGCTTGCACTTGGTCAACCTAGTGGATAATGGCTTCAATTCTCTCCCTGTAGAAGAGGGTGCCTTACTTCAGCATAAATAACATAAATTGATATATGATACAATTGTAAATATATAACGAATACAATAGTGAACGTCAGTTAAAGAAACCTATAACCTTGTATTGTGCAAGGTCATGGTCGTAGCATCAATCATATATACCTTTTTACACCCTTCGATTCACTTCATTTCTCGATTTTACAGTTAACAATAAAGAAGGCATTGTGTGTAGCACCATTTAGTTATCTATTTCCGTTAAAAGTTATGTCTTTAATACGAATGGTTTATTATAACATTTGTTTAGTTATTTATCAACTGGACTTTTCGAGTGCTTGGCAGCGGCTATAGTCGCGGGGAAACTGAGCTGATAATCATCATGGAGTATCTATAACTTCTTAATTATTGTTCACGGGATCTACACAAAATGAGTTCACTGTATCTTCAAGTGTTCTAGTAGTATGCTTGATGTTTGATTGAATGTTAATAATATTGAGATCCCAAGCCATTATCATTACGCAACCATATTCAATATCTAAATTAGGATGTTTTTTAAACTTGAAAAATTCATGTTAACTCCTCTCTTATTCACCAATGAACTTGTACCAAGTAAATGACGTGTAGGTATTGATTTTGGTTGACACGCCCCGCAGCCGTGATTCGGACCGGTTCTTTTATACTTTATTCTTCTGAAGACAAGATATTGAACTCACAGATAGTCAATCTTCTAACTCTAACGTCATCACACCAAACGTACAAACTAACTCTCTATGTTGTGACTTGATTTTTAAACAAGTTAAATAAATTATAGTAAACTGTATTGTAAGGTTTTGTAAGAGAAGGTTAAATAGGATAGAACCAAAAAAAAACAAAAAATAATTAATATGCAATAAATATTGACCTTGTATTATATGTAAAGACAACTTACGTGTAGAAAAGAATATAATACATGATATGATAAAAATCGATCCCACTGTACAGCGAAACGATAAGATATGACGTCATTGTGAACATATCTATTAAATACATATGGTTCATAACTGTTTATTTTTAATCTTACTGCAAACTTAGCTTTCCATTTCTTGAAATCATTACGTAGTTTCCTATTTAAATGAATTATACCATAATTCAAACAGATTACGCATAGCAGGAAAGTTCGTATGGTTACCAACTTGTATTCCGTCGTCAACTTCGCGACTGCAAGATGTGCAAAGTTATAGAAGTTGTAAACTAATTAGTCATCCTTGTTGTGGAGTTCTGCTACAGAACCTCCTACTTGCATTGTATTAGAACTATCAACATACCCACATAGTTTATAAAATACCACCGTTAGACGAAACCAAAGTAAATAATAAAACGAATTAAAAGTTGGTATAGCGTATTGCGCTTTAAGATTAAATTATATAATCTTGGATATACATTATAATACAGATATGTACAACGACATGATTTTTTACCTAGTAAACTTAATCAATTACCTAATATTATTGTATATTATAATAGTAACAACGGCGTTGCAAATTAAGTTAATTAAAACCATACCAAGCTTTCTGTACAGCAATTATAACAGAATATTAAGAAAAATATTTTTACTTGTTTACAAGATTTTCAAACGTGCATTATCTGAGCTAGAAAATATATACCCTAAACGAATTAAAGAAATAGACATAAAAAATATTTATATTTATGCCATATTTAAATTAAAATCACTAATATCAAAAAAAAAATCAACACAGTTTAGATGAGAGACGAGACGTAACCACAGTATCCGGCAAATAATAGTTCACTTTCCGGTTTTAGGTCATTGAAGCGCCTGTAGAAAAAATATAGCAAATTTGCGGTACTAAGTTTATACATTTTTTATTAAAATAGGTGCTACATTTATTTGTTTAAAGCAGTGATTCCCAAAGTGGTCTATATCGACCCCTAGGGGTCTATGACAACCTGCTGGGGGTCTAAGTCAGCGAAAAAAAATTTGGGGGTCCATAAAATGAAAATAGGGGTCCATTATAAACGACGTTTCAACTTACGTTCAACATTTAAATGCCCTCTATTCAGATTTTGAATCTAGGTTTGAGGATATTTTGACTATGGTAATACCACCGTGGATAATTAATCCATATGGTAACATAGAAGAAACGAATGTCATAATTCAAGAGGAACTGACTGAACTAAGTACAAGCTAAGAACTTAAGGTTCAGTTTAAAAACGGATATCAGCAATTCTGGCTGCAAAACAACATACCCGTTACTTATCCCGTATTATGGAATATAGCGAGGAAATTTTTAATTTCCTTTCCATCGTCATACCTAGTGGAAAGGGGGTTCAGCGCTGTTACCAATCTCCTAACGAAAAAAAAGAAACAGACTGGACATCATTAGCCGAGGAGATTTAAGATTAACCCTTACAAAATTGACGCCAAATGTTGATAATTTATTATTAAATCATCAGGTTCATCCTTTTCACTAAAAATATTGACTTATTGCTTATGTTATATTATTTATAGTTTATTTTATTTATAGTTTATTTAATGTTACGTATATTTTACATAACAGATACAAAATTTTATTTTGAGTAGTTTTAATTTAAATTCAATTAATAAATGTGTAAATTAACATGTGTTTTTACCACTAAACTTCACTACAGTTAGAAATTTACAGGAAATCAATATCAGGTAAGTAGGGGGTCTACCCAACACGGAAAAACATGGCAAGGGGTCTACGACACAGAAAAGTTTGGGAACTCTGGTTTATAGTATATATATATAAGGAAAGGCAATTTATGTTTCCATTTGTACACCTCTAAGAGATTTTTCGTATATTCTAATGAATATTTGTAATGTAAATGTAAATGTAATAAATGTAATTTTACTTGACAATGTTTTTATGTAATATTATGGTTGGTACTGAGAAACATCTATATAGATAGCACTTTTGCTGAGACAATTGCAGATATAAGGTATAATATTCCCTTTCTTTAATTAAAACAAAAATAGTAATTAAGATTCTAAGGCTAAAAGTTAAAATCGCCAAAATAATGAACTAATTTTAGTTAACTTTTTTTAACAGCATAATAATTGATTAGCTGGAATTGAAAACATTATTCATAATAAGCATAAATATAAAGGATTGAAAATTATGTGAACTTGTTACGGTCTGAAAATTGAAAGGAATAGTAGGAAAAGTCACTTGTATAACTTCGTAGAGGACCGGCGCTACGTAAGTGCTACGCCCCGGATGTGCACGGGTCGTCAAGCGGAAATTGGCCTAGCACACTACGGAGCCTTTGTGTGGTGCTGTGTTCTACTTGATTATGGAAATGTGAGACCGATTCGTCTTTCTTGTATCATAGTTCTGTCTTAACATTATATTTAAAACACCATATTGTTATTATATAGGAATTTAATTATTATTATTTCATTTTAAAGACATATATACATGTAATAGACAAGAATGTCGTATATTACCGGAACCATAGAAATTTACATATTTAAATTGGTTATAATAACATTGTACAAATTTTGTATGGAACTAGAACCTGAGTTAGTGCATTTTAAAGAGAGTAATATATTGCTAGATTCGATCGATGTCAGCGCTGCAAACCATGCGACTTTTACAGCTCATCTGACACTGGGCTCGTGGACCCGGATCCACGGCCTGTTTAGTGATGTATTATAAAATGGTCTTATTTATATAATACATTAATAAAAATACGTACCGGGCTGTATGTTGACACGTGAACTCCAGCTCGCTGTGTCAATCGTAACTAGACATAAAGATGTCACTCATACGCGGATGTCGGTTACATTCGCCCGTTTGGGGACCATAATGATCCAATCGTTCACCGAGCGGGGTCCGGGGTCCAAATGCCGGGCCCCGGGCGGTGTCTAATCGTTGCAACAATCCGATTGTTTCGCGCTGTGAAATTGACAGTTGCTTTATATACTCACAGTACAGATTTAAAACTAGTAAATGCGTGCACTTCCAATCTTTACCGAAAATTGATATCTACGTAAACATTACATTACCCATAAACTAAAAAGTTAATACCTAATAGATATATACTTCAAGTTTAATAACATAGTGTGATATAATTAATAGGTTATATAAAAGAACAGTTGTAAAAGTTACGAAGGCGATCATTATTTTTTTAAATATAACACTTTAAACATATGTCTTCAATTTCTTTTACCATAAATTGACAGCAAAGCCGGAACAGCAAACTATTTGGGTGGTGAATTGACCGTGAAGGTAATAACAGCTTTTTCGAAAAAGTACTGCCATTATCCAAATTTCCCTAATTTTGTTATGCAGGAGTAGAACTGAGAACTTTTCAGTTATAAAACATGCAGTTTGTAGATGCTCACCATCTAATCAGATACTGGCACAATTTAGTGTTGTGTTAACATCCTAACTAAGCCATATTGTTAGAGGTGTATCACTTACCATCATATGAACGCTTTTCCTCATTTTATTAGTTATTTAAATTAAACAATTCGTAAATAAATAAAAAATATTTCAATTTTTTTACAGCAATACTACACTACTTAGGGCCGATACATGAAAATTTTTAAATAAGACGCCGTCTTTTATCAGCTCGTTCACAAGAGCTCCTCAAGTAGAAAATCTTGGCACACATCGGCGATCATGCCAATAAGACAGGGTGTCTTCTGTTCGAGTTTTCTTAATTGGCGTCATCAACCGGTTAGTAGTTTAATGGTCACAGATAGTGATACTTTCAAGGAGATATTTAAAAGTTTGAATGAAATCTTACTATATAGAAAGATGAGATCAGTAGGAGAACTAAGGTCACCGATATAACTCAAAGGATTATTATTATTTAAGGCAATAGGCAAGACACATCGCTCGAAGTACTGATAGTACGATTCTCGAATGGTAGGTTCGTACCGGTAGACAGTCAGCAGGCCTCCCATAAGAGGAACTAACGATCTGGTGAAGTTGGTCGGAAACCGTTGGAAGCAGGCAACGCAGGATTGTTTGGAATGGAGGTTTACGTTCAGCAGCAGATGTAGTGATGATGATGAGTAGACAGTGTGATAAAGAAAAGAATGCTAGAATTTTTAAACAAAAAAACTGGGAACCTAAAATATAAACCACAGCACATGGTATAAGGAAGTTGAAGATCAAGAAGAATTTCTTGACTAAAGGATCTGAACCAAAGATTTGTAAAGAGCATCCGTTCACTTTTCTGATTTAATTTTCCGTAATGTATTACCACCGACCTTTGAAAGAAGATGATATTTTCAGAAGAGACAGTGGGATTTATAAATTATTTATGTGATAAAAATTAACTTATAAATACTAACTAATAACTAAATAAAATGTTCCGCCTCTAATCGATCCAGACAAGTCACACATATTTAACTACATTACGCTAGTTCACGACCTCAATTTCACACAGTATAAAGTGATGATGACGCCGTGGTTGGTAAATATATATTGACAGTGGGAATACAGAAATTTAATTATAGAAGCAAGCTATATGAGGGTAGTAGCAAAAAAGACGGTTTCGAAGAAACCTACCACAAACAAAATTTCACACATACCCTCAGAGATGAACCTTGGAGCTCTGCGTTACAAGGTAAATTTAAACCACGTAGGTAGAAAAAATTCAAATATATCTCCGGCTTTTTTAAAATGATAAACCTTATATACATTTTGTGAACCTGGCTGTTTATTAAGAGATACGTACTATAACGTCAATAATTTTTTTTATTAAAACAATTCGTATTAAAGTCCGCAGTTTTCGCGTACGCGGCATACGCAATTCACACGTGTCTCGTGCAAATGGAGCTCATTTGTCAGCGCGTCTCCGCGACGACATCCATCACAGGCTCAAAATTCCCTCTCCTTCCTTCCCTTTCGTCACCCCTCACCCCGAGGACTTGGTGACGTGCCTAATTGTGCAAGCGAGCTCACAATTATTACGCGTAATTAAACGTCACAACGTTTAAACTTTTTAATACGAGTCCTGTGTGTTTGTGTGTCATTTTAAAAGGAACAAAGAAATTTGAGTTTTACAAGTCTTCGCATTGTTGATGAAGCTTTTTATGATATAAACAGATTTTGGCCATCGATTGTCGATCTCTAACCTTTTAACGATGTTTATTGTATCTTGGCCTACATTTCACCAAAATTTTGACACAAACATAAGTACCAATAAGACCGTAAATAGTGAAACGCATTCGCCCGCTAGACTCCCTCATGTTGACAAACAGAACACAGTAATAGTAACACGACGGAAAATTCTAACCTGTATTAACCTCCATGCTGGCCAAGTGGGGGTGAGATTCACCATGTTTTCATTGCAAACTCATCTTTAGCGAAGATTGAACCTCTTCTTCGAGTTATATAAACCGAACACAGCTATGCATTATTATATATTCAGCTATAATACTTTCATCTGATAATATCCGGAGCATATATAAAAGTTCGAAGTAAACTCAAATGGGTCATACAATGCCCTCGACTTTTAATAAACTTTTACGACTTTCCTCGTAAACATCGCTGATACTTCAACGTACAGACGAAGATAAGTGTTTATATATATATACACACTATTATGTGGAGATGACGAAAATTGCAAAATGGTTAAAATTACTGGTTACACGAACTACAGTCAATTTTCAGATCAAAAGATTCTCTTTCCTTCGCTTTTCCAGAAAGACACGATTTAACTTAATATTATATACGATTGTATTATCCAGTAGAACACATCTCATCCATTTTTACTTCATCAGACATATACAACCACAAATTGGATTTAAATCTACCACATCAATGTTCAAATAGAAATTTGTAGAAGAAAAGTTCAGATGCAAACATTATTGACCTCAGCGAACAGTAAATTCCTGAGTGACTTGAAACCGTTTTATAACTGTCTAGGTTATCTTTCAATTATCATCATTCATAATTGACCTCGTCGGTTACTACAATATTATTATGTATTATGGGTCAAGTATTTCTTGATGAATGAAGAGTTCTGGATAAAGCTGGAGCTCTACACGTCATTTAGGGTGAACCTAACCTGTCTATATTATGCCTTCTCCAGAACATGTTCGAGAATACATAATGCTTGCAATTTTCGAAGTTATTACCAGGTCTTTCTTTTTAATACCCTATGTTACGAAAACTAAAGTTTCGAAATGATTAAAGAGCGTTTTAGTACTAAATCAGAGACAAAGAATCGATTATTATTAGGTAAACTTAAAGATTTATCATGTTCGATTTAAGTTAAATATGTAACATTTTGGAATGTCAATTTAACTGTTACTTCATAATGCCTCTCTTAGTACCGAATGTTCTCTTTATTAACTCCGACTTTTAACACCTCGTAATTAAAAACTGAACGTACCAAACGAGAAACAGTAAAAAGTGTTTATGTAGAACGAAAGATAATTTTTCCAACGAACATAGATGTGAAATAATTTGATAGATACTTTATCGGATTCCGATCGAATTAGATACAATAAAATGATAGATTTCATTGTCTTCAATATACTAACTACATTGAAAACAAATACTATTTGTGCACGTGGATAACATCTATGTACAAATGGAAGATGCTAAAACAAAATCCAATGAACATCCAACCACCTTTAGTACACGTGAGTTGATAAATTCAATATATCCTCACCGATTCAAGGGGGTGAAATTGGTATAGACGCAACATGCAAGTAAGCCGGACCTGATTAAGAGCTCAAACGCAGCGGAAATACAAAATGTTCCCCTTTCTATATGAAATTCTTTCAATATTTCATTTCTTCTTTCTTTATTGATCGCATTATTCGTAACATTTATATTTTCGCTTATCTTTAAAGTATTTCCAGTATATTTGTTATGCTCCTACCGATCTGGTATGTAACAGCATGGTGAACCTACTGCTTGTTTTATCATTTCTTAAAGCTGTTGTATTTGTTAATAATCATCAACAGTCCAACAGCTGCCATATTGTTGAATATCGTTAATAAATATAATTTTTCTTTGAAATCTTTCAGTAATTCAACGTATTTCAAAGCAATAACCGTTTCCGGGCACATTTATAGTTTAATAAGGTGTAGAACATGCAATCGTATAAAAGAATTCGTGGTATAATGTGGAAAATAAATATCGTCTTTATAGTGAACTATCAGAAAAATCCTGCATTAGTTCCAGTAAAAATATTCTTAAACGAAATTGAAATTTTATCGATATTGACCTCTTTGGAGCGATGCGATTTTATGTTATCTGTACGTTTTCTCATTTCCTTAGAACAGTCGGGTGCGGCTGGGTAAATAAAACTGAATGCCGTAAATGGTATGCATTAGTCATGAGCTACGTCCAGCAGTGGACTAACAGACTGAAAATGACGATGATGATACATCGCTCTCGCTTAACCAGAAATCGTCACACCACTATCAGTGATTTGTATTTTTGAAGAGTACTTCATCCTGCTATCTTTCTTGTCTATGGTTTAATGATTAAACAAAGCTTTTCCATTTGTATTCATTCATCTTCATATATTTTCATATTTCGTCATACATTTAATTATGTATATGTTATAACCATCTGTTATATTTATGTGAATATCAACACATTTAATAATACTTAATTTTAATGATTTTATCACGTTATTATTTAATTTAGTTTAGTGATTCTGGAGACATATGTCCCAACGTCATAGCCGATATGGAGTACGATCTTCGCAGAGTGAGCTCACTGTGACTATTGTCAAACAATTTAACAAATAATCAGAGTTGTAAAGTACTCTGTGATGGCTATAACATCAGCTTATTCAACGGAAGAGTGCGGTACAATTGACCTGATTGGCGTTGGCGGTAGCCGCGTGAGCTCCATATAGGCGAAAAAGCACTGCATACCTTGGCTCCCTATAGTGATGACAATAATTGGTATTGGTCATTATACACGAACTAGACCAAGATGAATGCCAAAACAGAACGTGGAAAGGTAAACGGAAAAATATTTATCATAACTTGTACACGTGCTTCTCTTCCGGAAACCAAATATTTAATCTATTATTAGACTGCATAAGCAAGACCGAGGAAGGAGAGAGAGCTATGTCGATCAGTGAACGTGTATCGGCTGATGATGATGATGATATGCAAGATCGAATAGACAAGACTAAAATTGCTACCCGATATCTCTATGCGGGTCCGTGGTTTCCGGGTGATCTGTGAAGGGTGTAATGTAGTGTTGTGGAGTTGAGAAGCGTCCAGCGAAGGTCGCCGATTCCCGCGACTGTACCAGGGGGCCCGTGTGTACCGCAGTGCGGCGGGCTGCGTCATGCGGCGGGCTGCGGGCCGCGGGGCTGAGGGCCCGCTCACACCGCTGCACGGCCGCCCCCAAAAAAATCAAACGCCCCTACATATGCGCAGTGTTCGATTTAAAAAAAAAAAACAAACGCTCCAATTCTAACTTTCACGGTATTATTTAAAATCTCCTGAACCTACATGTATAAATACTTTTTTGTTTTCTTCATTTAAGGTTATATACATTATTACTTTGTAGGTAGGTATCACCGCAGCGCCTACTTCCGCCACCAAACAGTACTATGCAGACTACTGTTTTGGATTGGAGGGTGCTGTAGCTAGTCGAATTACTAAGGTAACGAGACAACATCGTATATTTCAAAGCGACGAGCGCAATGTGCCGTAGTATATACCATCCTGTACAGCACCACAGGGCTTAAATACTATCAGACGAAAACAATAACTGAGGATTGAATTGGTTTTCTGAAGAGCACCTACGATTATGATGAAGATATCCGCATTGTTATGAGCAGGCGTATCACTTACTATCAGGTGAACGTCTCGCTGATCTCGTTGCTTCGTCAAAGTTCTCTACTATTCTGTAGTGAATATCTTATTACTGTCATTAAAAGGCAAAACTTCTCCCAGAAAAGGATAAAATTATTACTATTTTTTTTTTTTACTTATTGATTTTACGTTTACAACTTAATTTAATATTTTTTACTTAATACTTCATTATCATAATCTTAATAATGTTTTACTAAACATTGTGATTAAGTGTTGTGAAAAACACTTAAGTAATCGGTTCAGCCAAATGTGTGATGATGACAATCCGGTTGATAAAAACATATTTATCTATATAAATTTTTCTTTTTGGATTTAAAACAATGATTGTACCACACTGGTTCCTTTTAACTTAATTTCTAACTTCTTTACGAGAAGCATTAATTACAATATACATATATGATACAGAAACTACCTTTTAAGAAATTCTGTTCAATATTATATTCCAATGGTATATCTCTCCGGATACCGCCTGGATGTGATCGCATCGCCTGTTATAGCAAATAGTTATCTACAAATGACTATATATTGAATTCTGTTTAAAAAACGCTGTAGCGAGTAAAGTTATTTGGTAAAACAGATATATGATCTTTAGAAACGTAAAAATCACATAGATTCTTTATCTCTCAGAGTTATTTTACCCCTTCATTTTTGGCAAACATTAGGGTTGCCCCTTTAGAAAATGAAAAGATTAATTTGAATCGGCTTAGTTTACAAACAATTCTAAAACAGAGGAGAACAGTAAAAACCTATTTTCTTTATAGTAACTTGTTTCATTTGTATCTCGGATATTGTACTAGACATTTTTAAACTAGACAGCCCTTAAAAGAATTTCAGGAACATTTCATATGATTTTATAAAATTATTTATTTGTTATTAAGTAACAAGTCTAACAGAATATAGAAAATAAAAAAATATTCCTCTCTTAGATCTGAATAGTACAACAACAAGACACTTTGTATTTCTTACGAGAGGGAACAAGTAGTGTTACTATGGCGATGTTTTAAGTACCACCTAGAAGTGTAACATGAAAGTATGTAGTAACAGTCGAATCTAAATTTTCAACTTAAACATAATGAAGCTTTTAAATAAAGATATGTACCCTTGAAACAAGCGTCATCTCATTAATATTTATTTGAATGACTAATGCAAAAACTTATTATACATTGTACATCTTTGATAAAGACAAGTATTTCATTACCATGACAAATATTAATAACGAAATAAACGTAAATTAGTAGTGCAATATTGAGTTTAACTAAGAGATTAACCTTTAATAGTTAAACTATCATCTGATATGATATTAAACATAAATATAGGTAAATGTCGTGTTCAACGTGGTATTACTAGCTATCTGCGGCCCGTGCCGACTGGCTGATATACTCTCGCTGCTCACGAAAAGCTAAAGGTCAAGTTCTAAGCAAGATATCAGTAATCTAATGTCTGATGGAAGCGACTGTAACTTAGCTTTGTGCTAACTTACAATTAAGAACTTATCTCTTTGATATATACGTTTCGTATGCTACACGAAATTTTATCTGGCTCTTAATCGTATAGTGTTAGTAGTATTTCTATTCGTATAATATAATAATACATATCAATTAAAAAAAATTAAAGAAAAACTAAAACTTTACTTGCAATATTAGTAAAGCTTTAAAGGACTGAAAGAGAAATGTATATATATATATATATTAATACAACGAAACAGTTTTAACACCACTTCGAAAGGAGGTTATTTGTATGAAGAGTATCTTCTTTTATTGTACTACCGCGAATAACCTTTTATACCTAGAAATAGGTTCCATGAACATTTATGTGAAAATGAGACCGGCAAAGTAGGGTAGATTGATTTTGTACCTAAAAGGTTTTTGTTTAAACTTTACGCGATTTTTTATAAGCGAAAAAAGTTTCTCACGTTTCTGGTGTCATTGTATGTCCATAAAATAATTTAAACCTTTTAATGTTAAGTATGATTTTTTCGTTTAATGTATGGTGAATTATCTATTTTACACAGTTTTCTTAAGTAATTATGATCTTAGGTTATATCTCTACTAAAACATGAGATAGTTCTCAAGGCGACAAGCACAATACGATGCGATATACATTATGCTAGTAAGAGTCACATTGCTTTTCATTACTTCATAAAAAAAAAAATCAAAAAATAATCTAACAATTAGATAATAATTAGAGAGAGAGAGAATACAATCTTTAAAGATGTTGAAAAATGTCAAAGGCAGTCAAATATTAGAATAAACATTTTGCATACTGTTTTCACAAATTTATCAGCTCGCAATTTGCAAATTTAAAATTTATCCAGTTTCATTTACACAGTACCACATTTAACCTTGTAACACCAGCAACTACCCCAGCTACTGCAATGATCTGGATAGAGTGGAAGGTTTTTGGAAATACCTTCCATAACCCGCTCTCAAATTTCATCTAGCCACTTCTGGTACCTCTTATAAATTGTTTTCCGTTTAAATTGTAATCAGTGGGGATTTAAGCAGAATTTATACCGAATTCTCTTAAATATCAGAGGGAACGGGGTCCCTCGTAAATTTGCAGCGTTGAGGTGAGAGGACCTCCGCGAAATTTATATTTTAGCCGACGCCCAAAATTCTCAGTACTGTTCAAATTAAAACGCAAATTTAATTTTGGCACAGTTTTGAGGGTATTTTGTGAATAACTCTTTCAGTATTTTCCACCCTTAAATTTATCGAGATGATTTAGCTCTGTTATCATGGAAAACCTCGAATTTATTAGTATATTCCAAAAATAGTTTTTCTTTTGGTTTTATCTTTTGATGATAAAGCGTTTAGAATATGTCGATTCAGTTTTCGGAGATTCCCATATGATATCTGGAAGTAAGCACTAACCTCGGGAAGCTATTCTAATCCTGCACTTGACGCATTATGAAGGATACGAAACGCTGTAATCATCGCTGCAAAACACTTTAATTAAACAAAATAGCTCAAACATATCTATGTGTTTAAATATTACGATACCGAATAAATGTTTACTTCTGCCTTTCTTTTCTTTTTTCTTTATTTCTTTCTTCCTAATACTAAATGAAAAACTCCTTAGCCTGGCTAGTTACCATTCTTAATAACACTAGTATATATTTTTGCATACATCAGACTATGTATTCATTAGGAACCGTAGTTTTTAACGATTAATTACTACGACTGATGTACGACCGATGCGACATCGATAGTTTTCATTGCAAACGTTTTATCGATAAAGTCAATGTCGGGTCGTAATAAGATAAGAACGCAACGATATATTTATATGCTGTTATAAAACTGCATTTCAGTTATATTTGAAAGTTTAACATTCATTATAATTTTTGTCCTATTGATACTGCTGAACAGTTAAAAGATAATTGCTGACAAGAAAATCTGCTGTCTTCTCTGAAGAGATTCTCTTTCATGACAAAGTAAAAGCAGGGTAATAGAATATTTTAACCCGTCTTCGTGTTGTCGTAAAAGTATTAAAATTTATACTCCTATTTAGATATAGAACATAAATTTTAAATAGTGTAAATTTCCTAATTATCATCTCAACGTTTATCATCAGCATTTATTTATTACGCCGTACGCGCCATTGCTGAAAGTTTGATAACCTGATAAAGATCGCTGAGAATCGAAAGACCGAATGAAGATTAAAAATTATAATTTGTACAGTATGTAATCATAACGTAGTAAAAATTGTATAAACAACATAATAAACAGGTTTTTGTGAGTAAGGCGACGGCGTGGGCGGCGCCCAAAACAAACTTGGGAGAACCGTGGGCGGCTGACGGAAGTCGCGTAGGCTGTGCCGTCTACAGCTTGTCTAGACACGCTCAATTACAATATCATTATTTTCTTGTACAAAATATATTAGACGAAAACTTGTTAAATATTTACGTAGTAAAGAAAGAAGTAATCTCGTAATTTATTCTCATGAACACTTATGTGAAAAAGTTATTCACATACTTTAAGTTCATTCAATACAAACATTACAAATGTCCTATATCCAGCAGTGGACGACCATTGGTTGTAATGATGATGATGAATACAAAAAATTTATACTATCATTAATAACTAACAATAATAAAAACTTATATCTATACTTTTTTCACTGGGCTGTTTTTATTACTGATCATAACTTGTAGTTACTAATGACGCCTATAAACTACAGTGGAATTCAGACAATAGGCTATATATATAAAAAAAAACGGAAACGTTTGATCTGTAACTTTATTCTATTAAACTACACTATATCTTTAATCCTATCTAACTGCACTTTCCGTAATTGTGGTAATAGAAAGACGTAATAATCTTCCCAATTTCAGGTGATGTTAAGTAATAATGAGAACCAAATATCAAGGATCTAGGAACTATGTTATACGGCATCGTTTTTTAAAATTCATTTAAAGGATGTAGAAAAAACAATGACGTATATTAAAGCTTTTAAACATTTCCACTATTGCATTATAATATTGTTCTGTATATCGAAATGTTCTAGATACGGTCACAAAGACAAATCCTTTGTGCATACGTTTCCGTTTCAACCATTATATTCGTAAACCTTTGACTGAGGAACTCATTATTTTCCGTCTTAAAGGAATCTTTCTTCTTTTACAGCGCACTGATAATACCGTAATTTAACCATTTTTCTTTTTTTATTATACAACCCTTTGTCATTTTCTTTATTTAAGAAGAATTCGACATATTCTTCGTTTGATATAGGTACATCAATAATTGGTCACAAACGGAACTAAAGTTCGGCTTTATTAGCTTAGATAAATAACGCATATTTTGCCTGTACTTCATTTCTATCATCAAGCCTTCTTGAAACTGAAGGTTGGCGGTAATTTGGAAAACTATTCCGTTCTTCAGCCAAGCACTCTTACTTAGCCAAGTGCATCGCTATTTATCAACTGTTGATATAGAAAAGAAAATAACTAAATTATTTTCGTCTAATGTATACATATACACAAAAAATAAAAAAAAAAGGTTTTCTATTTAAAAATAATAAAGTAAATAAATAAGATTACTTATCTGTGAACATTGGTAAAATTTCAGTTAACCATTTCAACTTAACCGCGAGATTGTACTTGTGTTATTTAAAGCATTAAATAAATTTATAACAAAAGATATTAAAACAACATGTCGCATGTTTTTTTTTATGTTTAAAGTAATCTCGAACCGAAAAAGGTAAGGTAAGGTAAACAAGCTTTAATAAATCGTTTTAGAAAAAGATATTCTTGTCTAGTATTGCATAAGGCATATATAGGAGAACTTCAGTTAAGAATTATCCATACATTTGTTAATTCAATAAGCAAATATATTACAATATAAATTACAGTTAAAAATTTGGTAATTTCAATGAATAATATATGAAGTACATAATGTCATTAATGTTGCATTTAGGCTGATATGGCAGCGAGCTCATGACAGTTTCCGGTCATCAATTATTATTCGAACTGAATCCGATTTTATATATGTATAATAAAATTGCGCTTTTACATAAGCACTGTACATGACCCAGAGGATAAAGTAACTAATTTCTCTTTCTATTTTAACACCTGACCAGTGGGACGGTTATTTGCAATGATTGCTAACATCACTCAAACAATGTTCGCATACTAATGTTTGGTGGTAGAAATAGAAGATGCGCTTATATCTCCCTAGACTTATCCAACAAAAGAGACTATCTACAAAATGAAACCATACAATATCATTTCTCTGTCGCAAGAAATTATTTCCAATGACCCCGAGTCTTTATAATTATGATCTGATTGTTTGCGTCGCCGTTATTTAGTCCATTGGTCGACTATCTAGGACTGATGATGATGACAAACGTAGAACAACATTTTGTAAACGTTCAAAAGAAATCTAACTGTACGGGGCTATTATAAAAAAAAAGGTGGAAGAAGACGTATATTAGTAGCTTTATACCACCATAACAGCATAACCCTGTTCCAACTGTCAACATATGAGAGCCGGAGTAACAAAAGTGTCACTTAACACCATGTGAAATTAAGGTCAATTTTTAGCTCAAAAGAATGTTATTTTATTTTTTATTACTTAGGTATAAATGCAAAGTTTGGATTAGAGAAACATATGTTATTCTCCAAAGAATTTTAAGGTATATCTAACTGTACTGATTTCCAGCCCTGTACCATAAAAATCA
The DNA here is from genome assembly GCA_029030555.1 of Ornithoptera alexandrae. Lineage (NCBI taxonomy): Eukaryota > Metazoa > Arthropoda > Insecta > Lepidoptera > Papilionidae > Ornithoptera > Ornithoptera alexandrae. The sequence goes on along the minus strand of JARDVY010000023.1, from coordinate 2,626,048 downwards.
CTTCTACTTACGAGATACTGTACATCTTTGTGAATTATACAGTTCATCAAAGTCAAATACGAAATGTAAGAGGTATCTATTAATATGCATATTAACAGATAATTCCCGAAGGGGGACATTAGATGGCTCTTATAAAAATAAACTTATAAAAAAATGTCAAGAGTGATCTTCATTTACACTCACGAGTGTACTAATTTACTCTTAGCTCGTAGGCGTGGTTCTTCTATAATTAAGCTGAGCATCAGGGAGTCGAATCCGAAGCTAGTCTTTATGAGAAAAATTAATTGATTCGAAAACGAACTTTGCATCGGTTCGTTAGATTTCAGATCCGAAGGTAGAGATATTTTTAGATAGCCAATGTCAATGGTAAACTCGCTATTTCGGATCAAATAAAAACCTATTTCTAGACTCATTTAGAAAACTGAAATGGTTCTTTATTTGAGATATTGTTAATTTCAATAAAATTTCACACGTTGGTCTGTTATACATACACATACTTCATAGTTGCTTTAAATGCAAATTTTAAGTCACTTCGTTGTAGATTCCAAAATTATTCATGTTCAGATATCTCTTGACATGATATCATATATGAAAGAAATAAAAAAATGATATGATACTTTTATTTAACAACTTTCAAAACCATATAGGATTCTTTCAGAGATCGTGAAAAAGAGTAAAAGGTAAACAGAAAACACCGATGATAAATATTTCCTGGGCAATTAACTGTAGTTGCCTATGAGATATTTATCTTTCTGTATAAATTTCTTAACTAAACAAAGACTGTGGTCCGCGTACGGAACAAGGTCGGAGCTTTCAGGACAATAACGAAGAAAAGACGACGCTCCGGGCGTAAGATACGTACAGCTCTACGTCCGCCCCATTTGATCTCGTATATCATCAACAACCACATACGAAAGACCTTGTCTTGACCCTGAAAAGAGAAACATTAACGGAGCTTTTGACCTACGTAACGCCGTCGTCGAACGCTGGCGCTACTAAAACAATGAATACGTATGTTGTCTACGAGTAGTGCTACGAGATCAAGAGCTTCCAAATTTTCGTAGCAACGCGTAGAATAAAAGTTCAGTCGGCTAATTAATATTACATAACAGAATCGTATCGGCGAGTCGGTACGAGACAAAAAAACTGTTTATGTTGAAAAAAAATAATAATATATCTCACCTTGATATAGACGTCCCGTTCGCACGGATTGAAGGTCGGGATGTTAGTAATTGCTGGGACACTGGTGCACTCGCGTTCACGTGCAACTGCGGCGGCAGGCGTCGACAGACTGAATACTCTGGGCCCGGCCAGGAGCCCTGCCCCTCGGCAGCCCCTCTCCGCGACCTCCCTCCCCCCCGCGCCCTAGCGGATAAACAACATGCATTGTAGGCCCGATCTGCGGAGCCGCTCCGCCGGGCGCACACACACCCGGCCCCCGTCGGCTTTGCGCTGCTCATTTTGCGTAAACCACTGCTTCAATTCACAGATACTAAAATTGTTCCAAAAAAAAAAATAGTTGTTTCCAAAGTACTCGCTTTCCGAACTACAACCACAGTTTGAAACAAATCGCAATAGTTTTAGAAAATCATTTCAATTTGTCGATGATGTTCCCTGTATCTAATAATTTACACAATCACTTTTATCGTTTACTATTCATTGCTTCCTGAAGTTTTTTTTTTAAATTATATCGTTTATAAACATCACCTCACAACAGCCATGTTGAAATCTTGTGTGTGACAAAAAAAGTCCTACATCCTTTTTTTTGTTAAGCTAGGAAACCTTATTTACTTCATATCTAGGTATATTTATTTATAGTTATGGGTACTTATTGAATTAAATCAATAACTTATTAATTATAGTTCAACGTGGGCTACAAAATCAATTGTATTCATACGGCAATATATTTTTCATGAAATAAATAAGCAAAGTTATTACATAGGGGTGAAATTATAAGAAAAATACCTTGTGAAACTGAAAACATTTTAACCGGAAAATGTTTTGCGATTGAGACAGACACTGCGGTGGTATCGACCTTGGCGGCCTCCTGAAAAAATCAACCAACCACCATTTTACAGACAATCTACACAAATTTTGACACGAAATCATAGCGTGCATGAGGTTAATAACTATTTGATATTTAAGACGAAGTATATCATGAAATTACAAATGACTACGTACTAGCAGGGCGGTAATCTGATGGTATATGATACGCCTGCTCATAATAGTGGGGCACTAATTAGGATGATCAACACCGCACCACATTGATAGACAGAATACGAGCACAAATTGAGGCAAGTCTCAGAACCACAGTAAGTTCACAACAGCGCTATTTAAGCACAGTAATGTTTGCACTTTACTATTTGACGGTAGATATAGCGACTAAACCTACCTTGATGATATCCCGTAACAGACACCTGCCTTGCAGTGAAAATATAGTATTAAAAGATCCTTCAACCTAAATAAGTTTTTCCATCTATCCAAGGATCTAAACATTAGCGTAGACAAAACAAAAAATGCGGGCGAACGAAAGAGATGGAATAGGTACGATTACGAAAGCTACTAAATAAAAGTCATTCTTAAATAAAGCACTGTGCACACTGAGCACGGAGACGGTAGCTGATCCTATAGCCCTAAATATCACATTTGGTGCAAGAGCTTAAGAACCCGAGGATTGAATAGCTTCAGTCTCTTTTGTGCGATGGGTTGGCTTTGTTACCTGGTACAGTCCATTCGATGGACTTCTTCTCATTTTTCGTTTAGAAAGGCTTTTTAGTGAGGTAGACACTAGTAATAAAGTTAAGGATGCCCGGGACACAAGATAGCTCCATAATCATCTTCGTTTTCACTTTACTCCTTTACTTTATCTAATGATAATGATAATGACACAAAAGGTGCATTATCCGACGTTAAGTAATACAATTAAGTATCGATCCTGACATTCTAGAACTTGATGAAGACGCTTGTAATGCTGATCTTCGTTTTCAAAGTAAAGTAAATTGTCACCGATGAAACAAAAACAAACGTCAATCGTTGGAAGGTTTGACTGAAGGTTTGAATAAGAAAAAAAGGAGTAAAGATAGCTGTCTACTCTTCATTTACTGACGCAAGTGGAATCTAGTAGAAAGCCTTTTGTTCTGAATGAGGATTATCAGGTAGGAATGAAATTTTTTTACTACATTTAATTGTCTGTATTCGCCGCAGATGTATTTCAATATTCTTTCTCTTTATTATATGCCATGGGCTCGCCTAGGAGCAGTTCTAGGGTCTACATATATATATCTTTGTAATATCCTCTAACTACACTTTTGCCTCATTGTTATCACCAGGCGCAAGTGAATGTAGACAATCGCAAAACTTTGCCTTTGCCTACAGTACCATGCAGGATTGAGAAAATGTAAGACATAGACTGGATAGATACCATAATTAGTATATGTAAACTAGTATGATATAACGCTTTGCAGGTTATTCTTACAGAGATACTCTTTTATTCTGTCTTCCAATTCCATAGTATAGTGTTCGTACCAATAATTTACAATTGTACACTCACCTTTACGCCAGTGGAATACAGGCCAGAGGAGGCAATCGGCGAAGGTCACATTTATCCTTCAATTGCTTCGGTCAGGTAATGGTTCTCATGCATAATTCCGTCGCACACGTCAAGACGAGCTCGAAAACCATCGACCCTGACCGTATTCCCGCATTTGGTTCGTTGTTAAACGGAGTTTAACACAGATAGCTTAATAGGCGGAATACACGCTACACCAAAATGACATTAAATATATTCTCAACGATTTCGCGAAACGTAAAAAATAACTCATCATTATATTTGTCAACATATATTTGAAACATGGATATATATATATATATATATATATATATAATATACTGTTACGATAACAAGTAACTCTAAATACAAGAATACAATCTTTATAAGCTATAATCACTTTCATTATTCCTGTATTTTTTTAAACACTAAAATGTATGATATGTGCCTCTTATGGGGAGGACATACCTCGTAGAACCGATGGACGTTGGTTCTTAAAGGGCTGGAGTGGCGACCTCGCATCCGAAAGCGCAGCATTGGCAGACCCCCCACTAGGTGAACAGAGGATATAAAAAAATCGCTGGAAGCCACTGGATTCAAAGAGCGCAAGACCGGGGTTTGTGGAACACATTACAAGAGACCTATGTCCAGCAGGAGACGTCCATCGGTTGAAATGATGATGATGAAAATATAAGTTAAATTTTCACTTGGTGGTAAGTAACATACTTGCCCATAGCAATGAGGTTATTATAAATATTTACTCGGCACTAGATTGCGAGAAACAACCTCCTCCAGAGTTCTTCACATAGGAGCACAGTAAAGTTTACACACACTTGCTCAGCAGCAGATATATAAGTAACAGTATTATCTACCTGAATAGTATATTTCCATTAAAATCGTCAAGACCAGAGCTTTTATTATTTTTAAAATCAATAACTTCATTATTAATGACGCTAACCAATCCAAATTCTGCCGACACGTAGACAAGGTCGGACCAACAAATTGGTAACGAATTACACCACTTCCGCCAAAGTCCTCGGAAATGAAAGCGTGTCTTATATTGCTTTTCGTAAAACAGAGTGGATGGCTATGGTTTACAAAGATCAATATCAGATGACCTAGGTGCTTATTTATGATCCTTTTCACTTTTTTACTGTTAAAATATACCGGTATAGGCGTAAGGTTTTGAAGCGAGTCGATATCTTAATCTAAACCTCCACTGCATACTTCCAAAAGCTCGCATTCAGGGTAGCAAAGAGAAGGTAGGTACTGAATTTCAATTGGCAACAAAACATACATTTATTTTTATTTGAACTAAAACTTTTGAATAGAATATTCCGACCCTCATCTCTGATCTCCGGCTTTTCCAATAGTTGACTGTAGTGAATGTACACTCAAAGCCTCCATGTTACCTTTTCGCTTCATGTGGAAATGGAAGTAAAATTTAAGAAAACCAATAACTATTATATGTTTTTGTGTAGTATAAGTATATATAGGGTGGCGCAAAAGTAATCCTCCTATCAGAAAATGCTATAAATTTTGCCTTGATGTAAAAAAATTAAAAGATCAAATAAAAATAATCCACCTTGTATACAAGGTATACAAGGTGGCGCAAAAATAACCTTTCGATGTTTTTTGGCTGTAATTTAAAAAAAAATATGAAAAACTTTGATTCTTCTTGTGGATTATTTTTATTTGGTCTTTTAATTTTTTTACATCAAGGCAAAATTTATAGCATTTTCTGATAGGAGGATTACTTTTGCGCCACCCTGTACTTACTACTTTAAATCTTCTTTATACTATTTAGGTAAGTTAACATTTTAAATCTAGCTGTACTTAATTTTTATCTGTTAAAGGAGAATGAATCTTTTTCTTAAAGTACAGGACCTAAGCAACGAGTATAAAACACAGAAAATCAAGTTTGTAGTATATTTTCATTTTGTCTTAATTTGGTATTTAAGTTTAGTTGGATAATATTAATTTAGTAAAAAAGAACCAAAATATTATTGTAATGTGAAGCGTCGAGATTTACCCACAAGGTTTATAGTAATGTATATTGTAAAATGAAAACTTTATTTTAGATAAATGAATTCATACTTACCCTGTACTCGTGCAAACAAGTTATATTTGTGGTAGTTTTCTCTTGCCGAAGACCTAAGTAGGTAGCCAAACAGTGCTGTGTTCCAGTTAAAAGGGTGCTGCAGCTAGTGAAATTACTGGGGTAACAAAACATATATAGTACCAACGTAAAACTGACTACTCCGGTACTGGACTGGAGAATTTGTTCAGTTGAAGTCATCCCCTTGATCGTGCTCGTTTCACGGCAAACAAACTTCGCAGCGAACTCACTAACTCGCCTTTGTGTGGTAAATGGAAGTCCTGTTTACAAATTAAAAGTTACAATAGTTCTTCCTGCTGTAAGCTTATGATCACGACTTTTAATACAAGTTTCCGGAAAGAGTGACTAGTGTATATTATATTTATTTGTGCTCCATAATAAAAACTTGTTTTTAGGAATATTTAGAATCATAGGAGCATTTTTTTCTTGTACTTAAATTATACATAAAATAGAATTTCGTTTAATTGCTAAAAGCTACGGTAATGTAGTTTTCGTTAGTAACAACTTGTTATATACTGTAATTTATCAAATACTCATATGTTTTTTAAACCGCTATTTAACCTGGAATGTAATGTAAATAAAAAGTATTACAAACTTTATATATTTGCATTCTAATTCATACTTTTCAACGTGCGTATCAATAACACCCTTTTGCTATTTTATAATACATTCTCCATCTACAAGCAAACTTAATTTATTTTATGTACACGTTATGTATAAAAGCTTTGCAGTCGTATAAATACTGGAGAATACAAAATTTATTTCCGTATCGAAATATTTCAGTTGCAAGAAAGCAAACAGTTTACACAAAACTAAACGATTTGTAAACCAAACTGAATTTATTATGCTTTGTTACAAAATTTACAACGGAAATGTAACTTAAAGAATTATATCTGCAACACCGATTTTTGCATGAACTTGTTTATTTTATCCTCAGGCACAGTTGGATCGCTAACTGCTTCACTTACAAAAGACAGTAGTTAAGATATATAAAATATTAAGTTACCACAGTAATTTCATTAAGTACGGTGCCTTTTAATTCACAACAATGTTTGCATCCTGTACCATGGTAGAAATAGACGCTACTCTGGTGTCTAAGTAGACAGTATACGAAGACAGGTAACTGCCAATATTTAACATCAGTGGATTCCTCATTCTCATCAAAAATGTTGACACATCAATAATGAACATATTGCTCATTATAAACGCTTGCTCTCGATAAATATCTTTGCAAATAGAGCGGGTGTTTTGAGCGAACATTGTAAGCGGATATTGAATTAAAGCCAGGGAACAAAGGTATGAAGCGCAGTCGGATGTATACTGAACTGATCTGTTTTTTATGAGTTTTGAAAGGTCATAGTGATGTTCGTTTCCATTCGTAATTATTTTTACATAGTAACAAATGAGATGCGACATCCACCAACCCTTATTTGGGCAGCGTAGTGGATAAGTAGCCATGACTCACTTCTTCTGAAATAGGAATCCGCGTCCGGATCCTGTCCGGGTAGGAACCTTAAGAGGGCTGTTAAACAGGATAATAAATATTCTTAAATGCAGTTCCAAGTATTACGAACCTTATGATAACTTTAACTTATAATAATAAATGGAACAATAAAATTATATAAGTAAAATAATCTCTGCCAAGTTTATTTATTATCAAGCAAAACTTCCCATTTACAGTTCACTATATTTTGTCTAATTTTCACATCAGATAAGCATTAGTATTCAATTATACGTAATAAACGTCGATATTTATTATTTTTGTTCTATTCTACTTGTTATTTACTACCGATTCCAAAACTAAAGTATTTTTTAAATCCTTGTATTATTTTACATACAAAAATATTGCGCATTATTTTACATATAGTCTTCTTGATATATGGCATTGAAAGGTAATTTTCTAAAAATTATTTATTAGTCAAAAATTTAAAAAAGTTTACCTTTCGAATCGCGAAAAATTTAGATCACGTTAATCGTAGACGACCTTCCTAAGAAAAAGTGATAAATTATTAATAGATCAAACAAACGTAGATAGTAAAATTTGTGATAGAGAAGCAGCTTAGTTCATTGCTGCAGCCGTTAATATCTCAGTTTCCCATCACTAACCAGTTTAATTAAAAACATTCAATGTAAACGCCATCCGGAGCTGCGAGCGCGCCCGGCAAACCTTTTTACTTTTCTCATTTCCACTGCAAACGTGGAATATAATGCATACTCTTTAGGGGAGTATGGAAGGTCTTTGAACAAAATAAAACAAAAAGCTATATCCGTTCATTACCTCGCGAAATTTTACAGTTTTTGCATCAGTACATATCCGATATAATCCATACAGGTCATTAGGATAACAATTCATTTGTTGTTAAGTATTTTTATGAAGGAAAGACGAAATGAGTTGGACCTTGTCCACGTGTTAAGAGTTACGCTTGGCCATAGTAATAATACGTTAGTTAGCATGTTTACAAAGCACCATATTGGCCCTATAATTATACTAATTACGATATCCGTTCAACTGTAATATAGTAACGTACGCACACTACTGTTGTACTGATAAAAGGCATTCAGTTCGCTGCAGCCAGAGCACAGTTTTGAATATAAATATTATAGGTGTTTGATCAAAAATGCACTAGCCTTGAGGTCTTAGACGAATGACAAAAATAGACAAATCATTACAATTTCCTAACCTCTGATAAATTTTTCATAATTATAAGCAAGCAATAGAGGTCTACGTGAAAATTTCGGTGGTCGGCTGAAAAATTTTGAATTTACTCATCACAATATGATTTATGCATATATCGCATATAATATAAATCATAAAATCGTTTATAAATAAAACTTTCATAATTTGGTTAAAATTACCAGTTTTATTTTATTAAATAGGTATCTTTAGGACTGGTGTCAGGTTTCTATCGCTAGAGACCGTCTAGGTAGACCATCAGCGTCTATTTGTACCGCCAAACAATAGTGTGCAAACATTACTATGTTCCAGTTTGAAGGGCGCTGTAGCTAGTGTAATAACTGGAGTAAAGAGATTTAATATCTTGTCTCGGACGACAAGCGCAATGCGGTGCAATGCATATCATCCTAATTAGCACTAAATAGCTACCATTAGGTGAATGTCCGGCTCGTCTCGTCGCTTAATTGAATAAAAAAAATCTTTTAAGTGTTCTTGATGACAATTTTTTTATAAATATATTTAGTGCTTAAAACTCTCTTAATTGTCCGCTCGATTTAAATTATTACCTTACTGATTCGTGAAGTCAAAAACTTTAGCGACCGCTGCTCGTGCATGCGTACGACGAGATTGATGCGCCTTTTGGGGCAAAACTCCCAAAAGAAAAAGGTGAAAAAAATTTACTCTATTTTCTTTGTAACACAAATGAACACAGGAAGTAAATCAAATAGTTTCTATTTTAACATGATCCGTATAAAACGCTGCGGGCATTTCGATTTACTACGGATTTGGCCCGCGTATTGTTTCCCTTGTATTGAAAATTTTCCAATGCATTGTTCTAGTACTAGAGTGGTGCGGGGCAAGTTTATGCGCTTTTCGACCGGTATAAATTTCATCGTCCGGTAAATTTGATGTACTTTGTCCATCTGTTACATGTCTCATAGAAGTTAGCATCGGAAACGCTTTGTGCGCTCTTATAAAAAAGCATATTTATTGCTATATGTTTCAGAAACATTGTTCAAGCATAATTTTCTGCTGCTATTGTGACTTCACTTTAAATAATCGCTCGGTAAGGTCTCAATTAAAATTCATATAAAATACGTAGTTTAAATTTTAGTCAAATATTAGCCTAATCAATCAATGAATCATCAGCTGAAAGACGTCCACTGCTGGACATAGGCCTCCCACAAAGATCTCCATATCGGCAGTCAGGATGGCCTCCGGTATCGCCGGGCACTAAGGGCCGTCGTTTGTAGTAGTTAATATGGGGGTATTTGGGCCATTTCCCATCAGGCTGGCCCAATGCAGGTTAATGGGAGCTAGGGCTTCGTTTGTTGATTAGCAGAGTGTACAACGATCAAAAAAGATCGACTTGGGTCCCGTCAGTTATCGTGCGGGACCCCTTGCACCTCTAATTAGCCCAATATCTATAATAAAAAATAGTTATTTACATTCCCCATTCACTCAAAATTTGTGATAATATATACCTAAAACAAACGTGTCCCTATCCTTAGAGATATAATTAGCCAGAGAATTTTGTTGGCGTCACTGACACTAAAATCAAATTTGTATACAAAATAAAAAAATCCTTTCCAGCATCCAACCATTCCACGAGGCCTTTAACAGATCATCGATATGTATAAATAAGCTGAAATATATTATAAACCATTAAAAAAATATATTTTTTACGAAAATATTTATCTATGTCCTTTTAAAAAGCAAGGATCATCAAAAAAGTAAATAATGTCCTTTAAATTTTATTCGCAAAAGTAAAGTATCGTGAAAAATAAGAAAGTTTAGATTAATTTGAATGATTTTCCTTATAAAACGATTTTATATTAGATTTAGATCATGAAAAACTTGCTCTGAATAAATTCATCAAAGAGAACCGGAAACACTCCATTACACTTCTTCTTGATTTTTAATTTTTCAATTGTATAAGGTGTCAACTATGTTTCTATTATAAAATTTTCTCTTTGTGAGAAGGTGAAGTTCAATTAAATATTTTAACTTTACTTTATATTAATGTTAAGTAAAATGTAACGATACGTAAACGTAAACATACCACGTTACACAAATGTTTATTTATTATATACAAAGAAAAACAATAACATTAGGGGAGCGTTGACATTGGAAAAGCACCTTAAAACTGCCGCGAGCTCGACCCCTCCAACGGGAATTTAATTAAAATTTCCATAAAGATTGTCAGAATTATGAAAAAAAATTAATGAAACGCTTCAGAAAGATATTTTTTACTTTTTTTTAAACATTTCAACAATCCCTCACGAATAAAAATATCTTGTTATAAATTTAAACGAACAAAACACCAAATACGCCAATAAACAAATTATTTAAAATCAATTCAACAGATAAGAAATCATCCATAAATCAAAATTTTATTTAATTCCGTATCCGCTTTGCATTTTCTGTTGATGCGTCAGAACTTTTATTAAATAAAAGCATGATAAACAATTTTTAAATGGGTTCAAATTGTTTTAAACAATTTTTAAATGGGTTCAAATTGTAAATCTGTTTTAGGAATATTTTTAAATCTGTTTACACAGTTTTAACCTATTTAACTGTTGTGATTAATTAATGTAAAAAATCCCTATTTTACTAGTTGAAAATAAATCAGTTTTCAGTAAAAATGACAATTATCATTTTTTTTTTAAATTATCATTTCTTTATTAATACATCTTTTAAATAATAATTTTTTTATTCAATTAAGCGATGAGTCGAGCGGAACGTCCACCTGATGGTAAGCGACACGCCCGCCCATGAGAACGTGGCGATAGTCAGGATGATATACACCACATGGTACTTGTCGCCTAAGACAGAAGATGTGGAGTCTCATTACCCCAGTAATTTAACTAGCTACAGCCCTTTAAATCGGAGTACTGTTTGGCAGCAGAAATAGGCGCTGCGGTGATACCAACCTATACGATCTCCGACAATAGAGATTTACCACCAATAGTTTACAATGAGACACCGGAAATCCTAATAATTTCATAATCAACGACAATTTATATCTTAACACGGTTTTATATGATAAAATCGTGTTAGCACATATACCACAGCTTCACTTGCTTCTATAAAAATATTATATTTTTGACACTTATTTTTTTATAATAGACGAAAACGTCAGCTTGCTGGTACTCAGCTATAAAAAAAAATTAAATATACAAACCGTTCAAAATAAAATCTTCACGAAAATTTACTTATCATTTCTACTATTGAATTACGTTTAATTGTAAACAAATAAATCAAAACAAATACAGCTAAAACTTAATTAGCCAAAAACTCGTATATCATATTCCCTTGGGTGTAATTCTATACAAGTGTTAGACCTAAGCTCTATATCCATTACTTAAGTTGCTCACGTCATTCAACGTCAAGTGAATTATGTGCTCTGCATCAGATTTTTAACAAATATAATTTACAATTTCTAATACCAAGTTGCAAAATGAATTTATTTGCGCAGATTTTTTTTTATGAAAAACAAATATATTATTTTTAAGATTATTTTATGTATGATACTAGTGATGAACTGCTTCTTATGTCACGCCTGCTGTGTCGGTTCTTCGCCATACATACAGCGTCAAAATTATCATCATTATTGTTTCCGCCGATTGACCTCAACTGATGAACATAGGCTTCCTTAGTCTATTTCGTCTGCGATCCTCAGTGGGTAGTCGGTCAACCTGAGAAGCGGCGGTCTGGTCTCGTTTAGTATTTTCCACTGTTCACTGGTGGTAGATCTGTTTCTGGAAACCGCTGCAGTAAGTACCAACGCAGCTCTTATTTCTGCATAAAAACAATGTTTTTTTTTTCTTCTTTTTATTCAACGTAACAACGCGAGGAACGAGAAGGGTAGGTGTATCACCATCACGTGAATATCCCAATCGTATAGTCGATTTAATGAGGAAAATATAAACTCGTGGATCTGTCTGCCCCAACGTCCGATCTTCGCTGGCCTTCGTCCAAAAATACAGAACATTATTCAAAAATAAAAAAAATACTGTTTGACCCTTTTAGTGGCGAGCTAATTTTAACATATTTTGCATACATTGCGAAAGAATTTTTAAAAAAAAACACCTTGTCAATATAATATGCACAGAATCTTAAATGTTTTCCTCAAATGTAGATAGATTTTCGTAAATCTATTTATGTGTACGAAACGTATCAAACAAGTCAAATGTAAAATATTTTTTACTGTAACGGTATTTATTTTATTAAAAAGAAAGAAAACAAACATGAATATAAAATAAAATCATTTACATAAATGTTTCCCCCGCACGAACCCCATGAACTTGCTTTTTACAGTTGGTAGTTAGTTTTCACACATAAACTGCGCAATAATCGATATTCCGATTCTCCGCAATTGATACGCATTATTAAAAATCGATTTATCGATGGTTCGCGATCTAAAGATTAAAATTTATCATATTATATTTCATTGTGGCCGCATTGAATATTAATCATGGCAACACTGCTCACTGACATTTACACGGCCTATTGAGATTTTAATTTGAGCAGCGGCGGTGCAATGCGGCATTGCACAATGCAGCTTAACGAAATGCGATGTATCGGGGCCAAGCGGCCGGCCTTTGACGTACCAAACTGTTATGTTTTCCATTTGGTAGAGCATTCGTCATGCTGGTAAACGTTTGTACTGATGTGATATTTAACCATCTTTATTACCTAAGTATAGTAATAACTCAGTCAGCGATTATTAAACAATTTGCGAATAAAACGTCAAATGCAGAAGTTACACGAGGATACGAAAATAAAAACACGGATGAAATTTTAATCATCATCATCAGCCGATAGACGTCCACTAATTCCCACTACGCTGGTCCAATGCGGGTTGGTGGGAGTAAAAGCCTCGTTTGTTGATTAGCCGGGTGCACCACGAGCAAGTGAGATTGGCTTAGATTCCATGAGTTGCTGTGCCGAAACCGTTACACCCCTATTGTTTGTATACACGTATTATAATGTACGTTCAAGTAAACCAAGTAACATATCTCTCAAACAACTGAAGTAACAATCAATCGAAGGAAGGTAGTTGATAGATAATAAATGTTACAGGATAAAATAATAAGCCAGAATTAAAACTTATTAACTTTAAGTATTTCATTGAAAGAATTTTAGATAAATTTAATGTTTACACCAATGTAATTTATGGCCGCTGCTAAGACTCTAGGACCCATAATTTTATTGTATCATCAGAACCTTCTGCTCGGTAGGGAAGAGACCCTCGATTCTTGAAGTATTGCAATACTTGCTGTATTATCACTACTACGTTATCCAATCTATATCTTTAATCAAACAAGTAAATTTTATTGGTCATTAAATATAAATATTTCTAAGCTCTGCTTTAGGCTAGATAATGTACAATATTAATAATACTTATCACACTTTTATAGTATTTCTTTATAAAACAATTCATAGATAATATATTTTGTAAGTATTTAAGGGGTCCCGCACAACAACTCACGAGACCCAAGCCAACCTCATCTGCTCGTGGTACACCCTGCTAATTACAAAGGAGGCTTTGGCTTCCACCAACCGACATTGAGGCAGCGTGGTGGGAAATGACCCAAATCCCCTATATCTACGGCCTCGAGTGCCTAGCAATATTGGAAGCCATGCTGACTGTATATGGAGATCTTTAGGGGAGACCTATGTGCAACAGTGCACATCTATCGGCTGATGATGATAATCTTTATTGTTCACAAAATATACAGACAGTAACCGTAATATTTTATCTATTCGCTATTCTAAAGCTGTTACAAAATGTAACAAAATGTATTCTGTAGTCCGATTGCCGTTTCAAACAAACGCACACATACTGTAGGCATTTGATTAAAATGACCACCACGAGGCAAATGCAGCTCCATTTATCCTCATTGCGGCGAGCCAGCCTGGGCAAACAAACCGCTGAACGTATCACTAATTAAACATTCATTACTACAACCCTTTGACAGGGATTTAATAGATTGCTTTCATATAGAGATTAATCAGATACTTGATTTTGTGTAATAAATGCTTGTCATCTTCGTCATTCATCAAATGTAATAGAAACAAAAAAATTCAAGCAAGACAGAAGTACAGTTTCTTGAAATTAATACTTCTACTAATAGTAGAAGTGCAGCAGCAGCAGTAGTGGTAGTAGGAGCACTAGCAATAGCAGTAGTGGTAGCAAGTGAGATTGTCATAATAATCAGCCCGCGCTAATCCACAACTGGTCAAAGGCCACCTCCAAAGAGAGCCAATTAGTTCGAACTTTTTATGTGATCAGGAGTATTCTGTGGTAAGTTTCCTTTTGGGAGGTCTCTACTCTAAAACATGTCTATTCCACTGGATAGTTAACTGGTATAAAAAAGATGTAACAATTTCTTTGCCACTTCGGTTTACTTATTCGAAAGAAAAAATATTTTTAATAGTAAATGATACGTCTTAATTAAATACACTGCACAACTTTGTGCATTTTACTATGTGACATAGATGCTATATCTCGTCACACTAGTAATTTCACTAGCAACAACGCCCCTTAAACCGAAATACACCAACGTTTGCACACTTCTGTTTGGCAGCAGAAATAGGAGTTATGGTGGTATCTTAACATTTTCTTGATAATTAGTAAGGCTGTTTATTATTATATTATAGGTACCCACAATGTTGAATTTAAATCTTGTTTTTCTCTGAAATATCTTTATGCGAGTTATTTTTGGGAAAACTAATAAAATTTCTCTCCAGTGCAAAAATTCTGCGACAGTTAAGTTTTACGATGACAAAAGTAGGCTTGCGTTTCAATTCCAATTTTTTTAAGAAAAGTAGTGAGGGCATATCTTTTGTCTGAAGTAATATATTTTTGCTTAGTCAAGGCGCTCACTCTTATGCTATAGTACATATACATAACAACTAGGCCGCGGACCGGAGTCCGCGACCCCAGTATCAGAGAAGCAGTATAAGTATAATGACTAATAAGCGCTATACATCCTCAGAGAATAAACATAACAACTGCGTGAACTTACCTTTTAAACAACTCGGAATGAAGCTTAACAGAAATAAATTAGACTGACTTCTGTTAGCCGCCGTTGATGTATTTATAAATTGTGCGAGTTCTCCCATGACTATGAAAGCTAAAAAATGAAATTAATAAAAGCTCTAAAATTACAACCATTTCTTTTATAACCAATTAACAAAAGCTAACAACATCACTTAGTTTCTTACGGCAACCTAAGATTTAATCTTAACGGATTTTCTTTTATTTTATATTAGTACTTAATCCTTAAAGAGTTAACACTGATTCATCAATGGCTACTACAAAGGTCACAACAATTAAGTATGACCTAGGCTAAAAATGGCGCATAGTAAAAGCTTTAAAATAAACAATTCCGTACAATTGCCAATATAAACTGAGCATCAGCGCCATCATTTGGCAATAAATACAGAGTAAACAGTTCTATTGTACTAAATAAATTTACACTATCTACTATGTTGATACTTTTGCCCTGACTCAATATAATTGGCCTTGTCCAGGACTAAGAATTGAATATTTATAAATGCGGGTCTTACGATTACAAATGATAAATCCAATAACATTACCAGCAGCATCACCTTTGCACCAGCGGACCAATATTGTTTGTATGTGGCAAAAAGGACAGCATGTTGGACCTCTAATACTTACCAGTTTTAAATCAAAATTTAATGTACCTTTAAATGCATTCGATTTTTTTTTATTACAAACGAAACTTACTTGTAAATTATGAATGTATTTTTATAGATAAAGTGCACAAACGAGCGAACAGTTCACACGATGGTATGTGGCCGTAGCCGGAGCTAACCATAGCCTGCGGCCACAGTACCCGAGAGGTCACAGCTGCGTTGCCGGCCTTTAAGAAAGTGGTAAGTAAGCTCTTTTCTTAAAAATCCTGTAATTGGTGCGGAAATACCACTGACCACACCTAATTCCATGGATATATAAAGGACCTCATATGGAATACTGTTCCCGTTTATGGACTTGCTCTGTTTTAAGAAGCGAGCGGCGTTCAAGAATGAAATTAATGACCCGTTCTATAGACCACATCTAGCTGTTTAGACACCATTTTGACTTGAAACTATACAAAAAGGAGAAAGATCCCTGATATAATGGAAAAATACCATCAATATGTTTAAATTCTCTGCTGAAGTGTAGCGCTTGGTAATCATTTTGACTCTTACAGCTCATCTGATTTTAGGTTTGGGGACACAGGTCCACAGCCTCTTGATATGTTTCAATTTATTGTTCCTGTATTAGGAAAATTCATAGTAATTTAAACCACTGTTTATTCATTTGCAATCTTTAGATGTACGCTTGTGCCGACGGAATCTTTACACAATCAATAAAACAATTAAATTTAATAACACAAACAAATTATTTTGCTTTATGAACGTAACACTTGGATTAAAAAATTGTGCGTTTAAAATATTACTTGGAATTTTTGGGACAGGTTTCACACATTACTTTTTCAAATCATCACCGTCAAAATATTCAGATATTAACAAATAAAATTTTATGAGATTACTACTAATGTTTTTATATAATAGATTAGTAAATACGCCAAAATTTTACATAAATCGTTATTCTATAATTTTTAAATAGCAATATTCGTAAATGTCACTAACGTCATCTTGTTATCAAGGCCAGCGTATCTGTCACGTAACGAGAAAAAGAAACGACACTAACCAAAATATTGAGCTTATTTGCAATCAGTATTTATACTAAACGAAACAAGTCATGGCTGCTATACCCTTAATGTACGCGCAAGAAGATTGTGAGCTAGGTGGAAAAGAATCAATAGAGGTAATAACCAACCTATTATCATTAGAAATTGTGAAATTTGTCAGCTGACCTATGTGTTGACAATAATATGTACTGTTTATCAATTACTATTATGAACGTCAAATCGTTAACTATACTAGGATTTCTTATAATACTACCACCTTGTTAATACAAACAAAAAAGTTACATATATCTCCATAGAACAACTTATTTTGATTTTAAATTAATTCTAGCGTTTCTCGATGTTACACGGCCATCTTTTTTCATAATTATGGTTGCTGAGTAAACATTTTCCCTAACTATCCTTTCAGATATATCTACTTTTTACTAGCATATAAGCAAGGAATTAAAAGCCAAAACTTTTCACTCTCTCTAAATCTTTATTACCATCATCAATATCTATCAATATTAATTCAGCACTATAAATAAATCTTGCACCATTCCCGAAATAAAATTACTTAAAATAAGGAATTCATGAAACCTTGTAATGTAAGAATATTAAATATAATAATATATATAAAAATATAAAAATAATATATAAAAATTCTTGCACAATAAAAATAGTTTCTATTGTGCAAGAAAAATTACCTAAATAGAAGCATTTTAATAGGTTATAGAAATAACAGCTTTTGTAATTTTTCTTTACGAGGTTGAATCTGAATTTGAAATTAATTCATGTGAAGTTCTTATACAAGTGGTATTTGAATATTTAAAATCTTTAAAATGAACTTCTAAAAAACTTATTTTACTTACAGGATGATTTTGCTTACCGCAACAATGTGCTTAATGCGGATAAACATATTCGCTTGGGTTTTGTGCGGAAAGTCTATGGTCTGTTAACAGTGCAACTCTTGGCAACAGTGGCTATCGCAGGAGTTTTCCTCCTTGTTAAACCTGTCCAAGCATTTATTCATCAAAAGTATGTACACTTTAAAAATTTTATTTAATTTGACGAAATGCTTTAGTACAAAGCCAACAATGTAACTAGGTTAACCTTGTACTTAATGATAAATAAATAGAAGTTTACTAATGTTGATAGACAACATTTTTAATAATTTTCAATATAAATATTAAATATATATTATAAATATGAAAGACTGTTGGCTTATTATATACATGCCTTAAACCCTGAACAAATTTTATGAGTACTACTTTATACAGAGATGATGATATAGGATGTTGCTTATACGAAAGATAACTCGTTTTATTTTAATTAGATGTACATGTAGAAAATGTACAGTGTAAAATATTTATATACTACAAAATATAAAAATTTGTCTAACTTATGTGTATATAAACTGGTTAAAGCAATGGGCATTTTATTTATGAATAGGCATTTTTTTTGTTGTATTTATAGATAGCTCCTACACATGATCTTAATAAATTTGTATTAATAAACCTCGTAAGACACAAGGAAATTGTATTGTATTTGTTTTATGAATAGAGATAAGGTGCATATGGATTATAGGAACTCAGAATTAAATTATCATAGATAAGATAAAACTGCTAAAGACCAAACAACAGTATGAAACCGGGACAAAATTTATCATTAAATATTTTTTTTAGCTTATGATCCATGGAAGTTTCGATTGTTATTTTCAATGATATTTAATATATTCATTTAAACCTTGTTTCTTACAACTTTTTATTTTCTTTCAATCATTTTTGAACATTATCAAAAATACAAAATAAAAATTAATATGGATTTTTTTTTATCTAGATAGTACAGTTATATTTTAGCTCAAGTTATAGCTATACAGGTTTTTAATAATTTATCTTGTTAAGCTCGCTCAATGAGATCCTGAATATATAACAATCCTTTGTATTTATGAAGGCAGTCTACATACAAGTGCTCACACCAATACTCTTACTTGTGTGTGTTATTTAATGTTTTTCACAAAGGACTAGTGCTATTTGTAGGAAGTATATAGAACAGCTGAAGAGCCCTGTAAATTATCACTTTCATAATGAAACCTGTATTCATATAAAACATGCTTATGTATGTATATATATATATATATATGTGTCGAAAGTCTTGGTTACGAAACATCTGGGGATGGACAAATATTGCTAGTGTAGCACAACTTTTTCGCTTGGCACAAGATCGGAAGAAGTTCGCTAAGCTGATGGCCAACCTCCAGTAGTGGAGAGGCACAAGAAAAAGAAGATGTACAGATCTTAAACTTTACACGAATCGAGTTTGACGAATTACACTGCTTTCAGCGACTGGATGGTGTTTATTGCTTTCACACTGAGCATGATCACATTGTTCGCACTTATTGCCAAGCGGCGGGACTCCCCGGCCAATTTTTACCTGCTCGCCGCATTTGTAAGTAGTTTTCCTCTTACTCATTTGTTTTCTTGTGTATGTTTATATTATAAGGCACAACTTAGGTACTTAGTACTTAGTACTGTGCTATTCTAGTAGATGGTGTAAGTGGTCCCGCACAATCACTCACGGAACACAAGTCAACCTCACCTGCTCGTGATACACCCTGCTAATCAACAAACGTAGCTCTGGTTACCCCAACCCGCATTGAGCCAGCGTGGTGGGGAATGGCCCAAATCGCTCTCATATGAATCCCTATCGTGTCGTGTGGGAGTCCTATGTCCAGCAGTGGACTTCTGTGGGCTGACGATGAATTCTAATAGAGTACCTTAGTACTCTACCATATACATTAACTTTCAGACCGCAATACAAGCGTACACGGTTGGAGTGATCGTGTCGTTCTATGACACATTTGTAGTGCTGCAGGCGCTAGTTCTAACTTTCACCGTCGTCTTCTCCCTGACTCTGTACACGCTGAACACCAAACGCGACTTCTCCTTCATCGGATATGGGTAAGCTGGCATACATTATCACTTTTTTTATTTAAACGTAAGGAAACGTCAGATGTTTATCTAATGGTAAATGGTCTGCCTACAACAACGAGGCGCTAGTTAGGATGGTGCACACAGCACTACATTAGAGTTCGACCCCTTTAGACAAGATGTCGAGTTTCGTTACTCCATTTATTACACTAGCTTCAGCACACTTCAAACCGGACCATAGTATCGTTTGCACTCTACTGTTTATGTATCTAGATAGTGCAGAGACCTACCACCAGTAAGTGACAACTCAATATTCCCGATGCTGATACTCGAGACCTTTACGAGGAGAGAGTCAGTTTGGTAGATGCTGCATGTCCACTAAAGCTGGTGTTCTATGAATATGTTATTTTACTTCATCGCAAGCTTAAATTCGTTCGGAATTGAATCCGCAACTTTCGAGATTCACCGAGCTAAAATCGCTTCATACAGTCGATTGCATCTCAGATATATACAATTCAAACACTGATTTTAACCATTGATGCAAAAAAAGGGTTTGTTGATAGTTTAACTTGTGTAACTATCTGCAACCCTTAACGAATTTCGATATTGATTTGTCCAATTATATTTATATTCGATCAAGGTAACGACAAAAATAGATTAAAAAATATTGTCTATGATTATAAAAAGTTTAAAATAGTAAAACTTACGTCGATTTCCTTTTCCGTGTATTAAAGGCTCGTAGCGGGACTGAGTGTGCTCATCATCGGTGGTTTGCTACAAATCTTCATCCAAAGCTCCGCCCTCGAAGTAGCTCTCTCATTTACCGGCGCAATATTCTTCAGCTTCTTCCTCATCTTCGACACCCAACAGATGATGACCACACTATCGCCGGAGGAGTACATCCTTGCAACGATCAACCTCTATATGGACATCCTTAACCTGTTCCTCTACATTCTGCGCATTCTAAACGAATTGAACAGAAACTAAGAAGATTTATCAGTTGAAACAATTTCTTACTGTTCATTTTTTTAAGCACGCGATTGCGTTTTGAACTAATAATTTTTTCTTTATTTAACATTTAATATAAACAGGAAATTCATTTTAATTTGGTGCTTTATAATTTCAAGGAAATCGTATTTTGTATTTGTACCAAACATTCCTAAATATTAACCATACCTACCCGATTTAACAAAAAGTGACCATAAACAACTTCCTTCTACATGATTTACGCCATATTGCCCTATTCTATTATTTGACAGATTGTATATAACTTGCCGTTTTTTAGGGTTCCTTGTATATATATATATATATATATATATATATATATATATGTATATTTAATAAAATATTTATCAAAACGACTATACTTATTAGTTTTACGAGCATAGCTCACGTATGACGTTCAGGGCAGTATTATTATTTTTTTTATCTACATGTCTGAAGCAACTTCGTAATCAGTTTTGTGTCAAATTTTTTAATTGCTAAAAAGCATAAAGCACAATGTTATTTTATAAAAATCATGTATTTGTTATTTTGGAAATTAATAAATTTTGTTTCGATTTAAAGCTGTTTTTTTTTTTTATTTTAATATTTTGAGAAGACTTCAGCTAATACAGGAATAGCACTTAACACGAAAGGCAAATTACAAGTCGACGCAACTGAAATAAGATATTGTATGACAGGATCGAATAGGAATAACAAAAATTATATATATATATATATATATATATAAGAGGAGTGTCTTCACAATCAACACTACGCTCTTGATTCATGGTTGTTTATTTAAACGGTTAACTTATTATTGTTATTATTATTTACACAGTGGTACCATGAAATTAACGAATCACATAAACACAATATCAAAATTATTACACAATTCTACAGATCCGTCTGTCTTGCGAGCCACGAACGAACTGCAAGTACCTCGATTCATGACGATGTCAGCGCTGCAAGCCATTCGACTATTACAGCTTATCTAACATTGGGCGCGAGGACCTGGATCCACGGCCTGTTTTAAAAAAAAGTATACTACTTGTGGTGTAGTTATCCGACGGTGGAGTTTTTATGTGTGTCTGGTTATTGGTTACTCTGGCGAATCTACTCGGTCGTCGAGGGCGGGCGCGGACCCGTTCCCCGACTACCTTCGCCTGTATCGGAATCTCTGGGCGGTGAGAACCGCCCCTGATCGCGGGTGTACTTAGTGTACGCGGTGTGTGAGTACCTGTGGCGCCGCGTTCTGAAGCGAGGGCGGCGTGATGCGGAGATTCGGAGCGTGTTGGTAGTGTCCGAAGTGTGTGTGGTGACGTGGGTATTGTCGGTGACTGTGGGTTCGTCGTGTGTGGTGTGAGGGACCCCTAGGGATGACGGAATTAGCGCATGCCGTGGTCTGCGCTTATTGGTCTTGGGATTTGCAAGTACCCGCTCCGCACGTGCTTTATATAGTCTAGTGGAGTAGTGTCGGTAGTGGAGGCAGCGTTGTAGCAGATCTTGTTTGTCTGTCGAAAAGGTGACGTCACATTTGTACGGTAAATCGAATTTTTGCTCTTCAAATATTTATTTTTAACGGTATAAAATATTTGCGCCGATATATATAAGAAAAAGATAACAGCTTAGTTTTAAGGACTAAAGGTAAAAATATTCACGTAAATCGTTTTTAAAAAGAATTGATGCAATCTTTCTTATTTAGCTCATAAAATTCTACTTCAATTGTTAGTGAACAGATCAGCTGTTTGCGCCCCTAACACTGGCTCGGTGATGCACACAATATCTACTATCGCACGTCCGCTCTCACCGGCGGCTCCCACGTTACTGACGTATAGGGTGGCGCAAAAATAACCTTATAAAAAGTACCTTATTGCCTTTGTTATAAGGTTATTTTTGCGCCACCCTATATTAACATTGTTCACTCATTACACTATTTTGTAGTGTACCTGTTACCGTGAAAGACCGAAATCAGAGAATGTCGACATTCACCGGCGAATGGCAACAAAGACCAAATATTTGGTGATAGACCGAATATTTCATTACATTCTCGTACATCCGGACCCTCTCAGGTGTATGTCGACAATCACTGATATGCTCTGGTGGAGGTCGAATAGAGGTGACTGTTCTTTTTTTCATTTTTACTTAAATTGTTCCTCCTGCGTATGGTGGGTCAGGCCCTACCTATACAACTCACTTAACATCAATCTAATTTATCTTATTTCTATAGATTTTGTATCCTTCATTCTCTGTTATCTATCTTACCCTACTTATCTACCATACTTGTTCTCTTACATACTGCATTCCATTTCCTTCTTCCATACCTCCCGCAAGTGAAGACAGTCGCCTCGTCGATCCTGTAACAATCATCCCTTTTTCATATTTTCTTTTCTTTCTTCTTCCGCTTCCGCTACCGCTTGTTCTTCTTCTCCTTTTTTATTATTTTTATTTTTATTTTTAACAATTTTATCCCCCGTGCCCCGTGAACATCTGGACCAAGACCGTGTCGAGCTCCAGCCGACGAAGGGACCTATACACTGACGCCACGTTTGGGAAGAAAATCCTCGTTGGCGAAGCCGTCGTACCTTGCACGTACCTCCTGTTCCATCCGTCAAGCGTCTTCAGCCTGAGGCGACGCTTGACGAAGGAAACGAGGCAGTCCTCGTATACCGGTCTTCTTTTATCCTTCAGGGCCCTTTTGTTTTGCCAGTTGGTCCACCCTCTCGTTCCCCTCCATCCCCACGTATGCCATCACCCAAAACAGCTTTATATTCGTCACTTTTTCCCGCGCTTTCACTATATGTTCTTTTACTCTGAGCGCCAAGGGGTGGAGAGTGTTAGGTCTTGCGACTGTTTTGAGGGCGGACCTTGAGTCGCCAAGTACGGCGCATGATTGCGCCGACTCGCTGGCCGCGTACCCCATCGCCTCCACTAATGCCAGCAGCTCTGCCTGGTATACGGTGCAGAAATTGCCCAACTTGAGTTTCTTATTAGTAACCTCTGCGGCGTTCCGCATAACGCTGAACGCCTCACCCACCTTGTCGTCGGTAGCAAATTGGACCTCTTCCGCATTTTCCCCGAATTAGGAGAACTCCACACCAACCTCTTCAGACGGATGTGGTAGCCTCAAGTAGGTGGCTGACCCCTCCAGCTCCCTGTCTCCTACCACTTCTCGGGAGGGGCCGCGCTTTACCTCAAATAAAGTGGCCGCTTCTGGGACCCGAAGGTCCAGAAGAAGCAGCGCGACAAGTACTAGGGCCGAATGCAACGACGCGGTTCGGTAGATTCGCGCAATTTTCTGCGCCTTTTCCTTTGCCTTTTCCTCCAAGTACAACCCCCATGACATTTTTGCGGCTCTGCACAGTTGACGACAGAGCACTTGGGTCTTTTTGCTCACGTTCTTCACGTGCGTGTTGAACGTGAGCCTATCGTCAACTGTGAGGCCGACTATCCAAACCTCACGAGTTCGACAAAGAGGCTCTCCACCTATACTCAATATTGGGTTGTCGTACTTCAGCTTATTGGTTATCTCCATCACCTTGGTTTTGTGAGGTGCGAACCTAAGCTTGTTTCTGACCCCCCAATCGTGAATATCGGCAAGTAGCGTTTTTGCCTTCTTCGTGATATTCCCTTTCTCTTACCCCGAGAAGATCAGCACGACGTCATCTGCATACGCCTGGCAGTGTGTTTCGCTCTTGGCCATCTCCTCCAGGAGTGGACTGAGGAGGATCCAGAAGGTTGGGCCGCCCGCGGATCCCTGTAAGTACCTCTTGGTGGTCTCCCTGGCGCACTCCGTCCCCGCGTACCTTACGGACGCTAAAATACCTATCGACAAGGCGCCGCAGCCTAACGGAGCATCGAGTCTCCGCCAGTCCGCACCGTATAGCAGGCCACCAGGCATTATCGAAGGCTCCCTCTATGTCCAATGATACCAGCACAACGATCTCCTTCTCCTTCAAGCGAGCTCGTATGTGCTGGATCAGATTAAACAGGGAGTCTTCGGTACACCTTTGCGGCATAAAGGCGTATTGGCGGCTACTGATATACGGTGCAGTGTACCACCGGATCCTCAGGACCATTATCTTTTCAAGGACCTTGTCCATTACAGGCAAGAGTCCGATTGGCCGGTAGGATTTCGGGTGCGTATAGTCGTCCTTATCGGGCTTCCGCAACACTACGACCGCTGCCTCCTTCCATCTCCTGAGGAGGTAGGCGAGAGCGTAACACCGGTTCGAAAGCGCGAGAAACAATGCGGCATCCACGGCGATGACCGCCCGGCAGATGTCGGCAGTGAGTCCGTCGAAGCCAGGAGCCTTTTTCGCGTTGAAGGTCGATACGGACCATCGGAGCTCCTCCATCGTGAAGGAGGGTTCGCATCACTCATCATGGTCCCCTCGTTGACTTCATAGAACTTAGCTCTTACAGAACATTGGTCCGCATTGTCCTCCCCGGGGTTAACCTCCGAGAAGAAGACCTCCGCAAGCATCCTGGCTGACCCCGCTGCGTCCAGCACCTTCCCTCCCTGGGCGAGAGGGACGTCCTCACGCCTAGTCTCTGTGCGACGCATAATACGATAGATGCCGTCCCACATGGTCTCACGCTCCTGCCGCTCACAGAACCGCTTCCAACTAGCGGTCTGAACACGCTTCACCTCGAGGACGAGTATGCGTAGGCATTTCTCCCACGTTAAACAAAAAAAAAAACCTCCCCATGACCGAGCTAATCCGGTCCAAGCATGGTCTGACGGGATTATCTAGCTCCAGGTAGACGGATACCATCCTTATCTCCCAAGCCCCGTTTTTTTTATTAACGTGAGGGAAATGCCTGCGCATACCCCTTCTCGCGGGGGCAAGGACAGGTTATGTCGGACTTGCACCGATTACAACCCCCACGATGTTCCAATTCGTCGCCTAATGGCGGGGTTATGGGAACGCTGACGCTCCATCCGCGACCTTGAGGGTGCTGGGCGTAAAATTTATAGCGACGGAATTATAGAGAAAAAAATATAAATCTCGGACATGTTCAACATTCACCGATGAAAACCAGAAATAAGGGTATTTAGCAAATATTTCGGACATACACCAAGCGACTATGTGAATGTTGACATTCATCAGTGAATGTCGAAACTCTCTAGATTTCGGTGATTCACCGTAACATACCCACATACGCTACACTCACATTCAAAAAGTGAGTATTCAAATGGCTATCAGTCTTTTCCCTTTTTAAAAGCCAAAACTTTCACTGGTGGTAGGTATCTGTTGCCGGAGACCGTCTAAGTGGGTTCACCACCGCTTCACCTATTTCTACCGTCATACAATAATGTCCAAACATTATGTTTCGATATGAAGGGCGTTGCAGATAGTGTAATTACTAGAGTAATGTCTCGAACGACGAGCGCAATGTGTTGCAGTATATAACATCCTAACTAGCGCCACGTTGTTATGAACCGGCGTATCGCATATCATCAGATGAACGTCCCGCTCGTCTCGTCGCTTAACCCCTTAGCTGCCGAGGAAAACTTACGAGATGCGCTTCCCTACCCCTCTTCTCTGAAATAACAAAATCCATTTCAAGCATTGTCAAGGTAATTTTACAGCATTCCGAGGCCGTGGAGGCAGTTTCCTTTATAGCAGCGCAATGCAAAGGATCATACTTCGAAAAGGCGTATATATACGCCGGCGGCGATTAAGGGGTTAATTGTATATAAAACAAAAAAAACCCTTACCATTCTCATTGTCAATTAACTCCTGGTGAAATTGAGATCAATTGTGAACCTATTTCAGATGTATTTTTTAAATTAAACCATTAATATGTAAAATACATCAGTATATTTAAAACAGATTCATTATTCAATTAATCCACATCGCATTACATAATCAAAATTATACACAAAATATTTACAGTTAAAAGAACAAAATACAATTCATAATGGCTACGTTATAATCTATTTAAACCCTAAATACTTATTTTACAAACATTACTTGGTGATGACTAATATAAAGAGGCCTGAAAACTTCAGACTTGTTAATCTGTTAGAGCTTCACAGACCAACACACCTTTAGTGGGTGCCATAAAACAATTGGTTGAAGGTCTCTGCTCTCGGGAACAGTCTAAGTATGTATACTCCAACTCCTATTTTAGCCATCAGACAGTAGTGTGCCAATATTAATATATCCCAGTATGAATAGTATTGTATCTAGTGAAATTACTGGAATAACAAGACATCCCAATTAACAAGCAAGTGTCACAATGCATCGAGCAATGAGCGAGTGATGCTGTTTATATTATCCTAACTAGATTTGTGTCATTATGAGCAGGCAATCATTTACTATCAAGTGAACGTCTCACTCGTCGCATCGCTTTGTGGAATATCTAGATAACTTGGATAAACCAAAAATTTACAACCGCTTGTGAAGTGGTTAAGATCATCAGGTAAATTAATGATTATCTTCTCCCGTGAAATCGGTACAGTCTTTAAACATTTGGAATAAATCTACTTAAATAAAACTTACATTCAACTTCATTTCAATGTATGCAGTATGTATATTATTCTTATATTCAGACAGTATTAAATCTGATATAACAACTTGAACGGTGCCTTACTGCTTATAACAATGGAGGTCCCTGCTTCATTTCCAGAGCCACATATTACAAGAGTTTATTTGAATCTATTTTTCTTTCGAAATTGCTTGGCTGACCTTAACGGCATTCCTCTGTTGTAGATATTAACATATAAGAACCAGAGTTATCAGGATTAACTTGCTTCACCATCCATGACGACATTCTCACACGTGACATTGAGATCAAATGTTGCCAAACAGATAAAAGAAAAGTATAATTCACCATAATTTTCACTGTTTTTAATTGTCATTGCCAAACACACTGCTGAGGTTGTCTGTCTCCATTCTGTTATCACTAACTGAATCATCATTGT
Organism: Ornithoptera alexandrae; assembly: GCA_029030555.1. Taxonomy (NCBI): domain Eukaryota; kingdom Metazoa; phylum Arthropoda; class Insecta; order Lepidoptera; family Papilionidae; genus Ornithoptera; species Ornithoptera alexandrae. Next base: position 2,598,158 of record JARDVY010000023.1, on the reverse strand, counting down.
TCATTTGTTCACAGTTTGAATGGTAAATCTCTTCATGTATCGTCAAATAATATTTATCAGTAAACTCCTCGTTACACGTTAGACATTTTAACATCTTATTTGATTGTTTATCATTGTAATTGATGGATTCCTGCACCACAGGTCTGAAAGAGAATTTCATTTCCATTTTAAGTTGTGCACATTGATATTTCACCTCTGATTTTAGTGATTTTTCTGTATTATATAATATTTTCTTTCATGACTCTTTATTCTATAACTAATTTTGTGTGAACCTGTTGTTATACAAATATTTATTATTTGGCTAAATAATATTAACTTTACATATACAGTATTATATCAATTTTAATATACTTGTACAAAAGTCAAACACAGAGGAAGACGAGCAACGGAGCTGGGTAATATTAATCCATCTAAGCAAAGTTATTTATACAACCTATACCACATATTCACCTTTTCACATCCTCCAATGTCTTAGGCTTAGAATGTTCCTTGTTGACAATTGCCTTACATCTTCTACTGTGCCTTGTGAGTTGTTCAAATGAATCAAATTTAGCGGAACAAGCGTAACAGACACTCTTATTGTGACACGTCTCGTGCACCATCAGGTCTGTAGATGTCAAAAACCCTATAAAATTAGAACATTTTTAGGAATTGAATAATGAAACCGTTAGATGTTAAACCCTTAACCTTGGTATACTTTAGCTAGTTATTTATTAATGGTCTTTGTTACTGGAGGTAGGACTGTCTAGGTAGGTATCACCACATTTATTTCTACTGTAAACAGCAGTATTAAAAACCATTTCAACTAATCCATCCAATTTGAAGGGTGCTGTAATAAATTAATGAAGTATGGAGACTTAATATCATGACTCTCAAAGCTATACGCACAATGTTATGTTTATCATCCAAACTAGCAGCACACTCTTATAGGTTTTATCACTCACAATCAGGTAAACAATATTCTGCTTGTATCATTTGTTTGTTGAATAAAAGTAAAAGACTTTTGCTGTATACTTACTCCGTTGACAAGTGCCACAAGCAAACTCCCGATTCCTTTGCCTTTTTTCTGGTGAATTATTTGTAGTCTTTCTTCTCACTGATTTATAGGAATGTTGGGCTATTACATGTGCCTGTAAATATTCAACTTGAAAAACATCCTATGATATATTTTTGTGACAAATGCGATATTTTCAGTTTGTTGTTTAATTAGGTCTCTCATATACTTATTCTATTCTTATATGAATTTGAATATCAATATGTATGAACATATGTTAAATTATCTCTACTCATGATGGAATATGTGTCAACAGATACAGTCTAAGTAGGTACCACAGCTGCTATTTTGACTTATTTCTAACAACAAACAGTAATGTACTAACATTACTATTTCTGTTAGCCTAGCACTGTAACTAGTGAAATTATTAGGGTAACTTAAAACCATACATATTATAGCAACAAGCACATGATCTACTATTTATCATACTAGCATTGTTAACATTTCACATTGTTATGAATGGTAGTATACTTTACCATTATGTCAAAATACTGCTAGTCACATAACATCAATTATTTTTTATATATAGTGTGTTGTACACAAGGCAATGGCTATGCAAAAAATTGCAAAGGGCAATTCAAGAAAAAAATTAAATGCATTAGTGAAAACACATTTTTAAATATTTACCTTCAAACCTGTGACACTGTGAAATTCTTTACAGCATAACATACACTCTAAGGAGAGGTCGGTGGGTATTGATTCTCCCTCATCATCATCATCACTCAATGGCTCTTCTTTAATTATTGGAATCTTAGAAAATCACAAAAAGTGTAACTTTGAGTTGCTGTCACATATTCTGAGATATAATGGTTCAATACTTATTCTGATTATTATATAGTCTTAAAATGCATAACCATTAGTAACCAATTTTTTGTCAAGTGGCACTACATTTTGAATTAATTGAAACTACAAGATTTGGAGAGGGGATTTTATACACATAATGTAATTCTTTTCATACAAGAAAACATCTATAGAACATTAAAGATAAACAAATATACAAATAAATAACAATGTATAACCCAGTGGACAAGTAAAACAACCCAAAAACACACCTGAGAGGTCAAATAAAGGATGAAAATTAATTTGAATTGGCAATAATTTCCAGAGAAATATTACATTTTTAATATTTTAACATAAATACTCACTTCCTCTTTATTGTCAATGCCATTTGTCAATTCTTCAATTTCCTCCTTTGCATCATTAAATACATGACCTATAATAATTACAATGAAATTTTTTTTTTAAATACTATTAATTGTTTACAAGTGTCATTATGTTAAACTATTGCTATTAACCAGATTTGCTTGACAACCAACAATAGATTTCAAAGTGGGTTAAGCATTTAAAGCAAATAACTATACAGTACAGATTGTTTAAAATATCGAAGGCCTACTATAAGTTTTTATTTTTATTACCAAAAATAGATAAGAGAAATTAGTTTCACATATTGCATACAAACCATTCAAAGTATAAGCCTGTATTTCCTTTGATAATACAATATTCCCATCATCCTCAGGTAGTGCCTGCACTGGCTGAATCAACTCCTCAGGCTCTATTTTTATTTCCAGAGTAGCTAGGTCTTCCCGAGAATCCTCCATTCCCATATTGCTTGTATATTCATCTTCCGATACCACTTCCTGTTTGATATCAACGTCCAGAGCATTCTCATAGACAGTCCCATTGATATTTTTATCTAACTGTATCGGTTTAGGCCACACTGTCTCATTACAAAAATTCATTTCTTCAGGCAATGGTGGATATCTCTGTCGCAGAAGCCTGTCATTTTTTCTTACACTACAGGCAAAATCACATGCACTCTGAAGTTTCAAACAGCAAGGCTCACAGATGACTTTCGAATATCTATCAGTTTGTGTAATCTATAAAAAATATCAATAAAAGCTGCATTAGATTTTTAGCCAAGCAACCAACACATTTACTTGAATAATAATAAAATAAGAGTAAATAATTTTTTCTTCTTTTTACTTAATGGCTTTTCTTAAAAGAATTTGTAAAAGTTTCAACAAAATAAAAATTATTCATCTATATTGACATATTAGTGAATAAAACCAGTGTTTTATTGTGGCTATTAGTTTTGAAACTCAATATTATAATCCTTATAAATTAAAAAACAATACAATAATGTGGTTAATAATTTGTGTTGTCAGTGTACTATAAAATTTTGATAAAAGAACATCAAATACCTGAACATTGGCCAGTTTAGCTAAATCCTCTGCTATTGTTGACTCCATTCCATCCCACGGCGGTACCCAACATTGAAATAAGTCAACCAAAACAGAATTAGCGTCAAGCGCTTGGAGACAAGTCCGGCATTCCGCCAAACCGATTTCATTCGAAGACAATTCCTCTTGATCGAGGCTCATCTTCCTTGAACTATTCCACACAAATTTATTAACGCATTAACATTATTAAAAATATAAATCAGGAACATTATTTATACAATTTCTATTAGCAGAAGCAATGTCATGAATATTGACATTTTTAAATATATGACAAACTAGACTAGACAAAAAGTTAAGTTTTTTTAATAATTAAACACAAAAATCACATGCTCATTAATATATAAATATTTTACATTTATGTAATTAAAAAACAACTATTATAGTAATAACCACATTATATTACATTTATGCGCTATCTGTTGAAAGTCGCTATGTAAATCGACAATTGTAATTCATCTGTCAGAACAGAACTATAACGTATCATAAAAATAACATCAAACGTAACACACCTTAATTATATATACGAAGTCAGATATTTCATTTAATTTTCAAAAAAATATCTATAAACAATTTTTAGTAAATTAAACTGTTCAATTTTCAAAGACCGTATTCTTTTCTATATGGCGCAATGGATAATATTTGACTGTAATACAAATTTGTCTATGGCTTTTTATCGAACGATAATTTAATTCCCAAGGATTTGTTTAAATACATGATAAGTAAATAATTTGTGAAAATAAATTATACATGTATAATTATGTAAAAAAATTCTCTAAGTAAAATGAATAATTTTGTTTTAATTACAATGACAGATTAAATAAAGATTTTCTAGAAGTAATAATTGATGATGATAACCGATTCTATTAACGGCGAAAGTAATATTTTGTCATTGCTAATCGATCTTACAAGAGAATTATAAGTTACACGCAAAAGGCTAAATTAAAATTCGTTTTTTGTTTACTTTGATATAATTATTAATTGTAATCGCTAATCGATACAGTTATTTTAGCGAACAGAATACCGTACCTTTTTAATGATTCTTTTTCTAATACTTCATGTTCTTTGAGATTATTTATTTTGTCAGAAATAAATTTTTCGTGTAAAACTTTAATACTTGCTTTTAAATTGTCTATTTTATTTCTTAAATATCTGTTGTTATCCTGAAGTCTCTTTATCTTTTTCTTTTTTTCAGAAAGTTCACTTTTTATCTTAATTGTTTCAGAGGTACTATCCTAAAAATAAGTAACAATGTTTTTCTTCATTAATTATTGGTATTGGCTAATGGCATAAGGTGTATACTAGATTCGTGATGATGTCAGCGCTGCAAGTCATGCGACTTTTACAGCTTATCTGACACTGGGCTCGTGGACCCGGATCCACGGCCTGTTTAAGTTGTATAAAAAGTCACATACGTTTTTATAGGGTTGCTTTTTATGCGTTTCATTTTGGTATTTTATTGAAGATTCTTCACGTTTAACATGCTTTTCTTGCTTTATATTCTGAAATATAAAATTAATAAACGTAAAGAATATTTACATCGTTTTAAGTTATTATTTTATTTCCAAAACATTTACCGAACAATGACATGAACGTAGAGTTGGTTTAGCGCCTACAACTAATATTCTTCTGATATTAGATAGTGTTTGAAAACTAGATGGAGTAAAGTGATCAGAACAAATAACACTTGTCCTTGTGGGAGACCATTTGTTACTCCTATTACAAAAATTTCTCCATTCTTGTCTTAAATCGGGATCCTTAGGAAACCTTTGAAATTTAAAAAAATATTAACATTTTGCCTTCTTATTGTTTTTTATACTTTTTATAATTACATTTAAAAATATAATGAATAATATCTTCTTTTTTATAACAATAACTATAAATTCAGGTTTTTTTTTTGTTTGTTTGAAGTTCGCCAATTGATTAAAACTTATTTTTGTATACATATAGATAAAAATAAATAAATGGATAAATTTAACTGCTCATATTGCTTTTAGTGTGTTACAACACTAGAACGTTTGTATGCTGATATAATTTCAGAAATGGAGTTTATGCGACATTAGTTAAAAATTAAAACAAACATGTGATAAGACACGCTATGATTTCGTAAATTTGACGATGACGACCTTCTTTTACACAAGTATACAGCACAATTAACCATGTTTACAAAGTATATCAATAATATAGGACAATATCAACTGTTTACCGAATGTCAAATGAAATACGCGTATGGTCACTTTGACCCACAGACTACAGGTATACATAATACATACTCATTATTGTTTATAACAAGAGAATTCTCATTTTTTCATTTCGATAGGTATTTATTTACAATCTGCTTTAAATTATATCATCGATTACAATATATTTTTTTTTGGTTTTCTAGGCTGCGTACCTTTTAGCTAAGGATAAATTTATAAAAATATTTAGGATGATGTTTATAATTAAAATATATATTAAAGTGAAGAAAGTTTCATAAATATATAAAGGAAATAATTAATTTTGACCTTATTAATTTTATTGAAAAAGGCGCTGATTGTCATGGTAAAATTGACTTTACTTGCAGCAAGACGCCTGGAATAAACAAAGTAACGTCAAAATTGTAAAATAACGTCAGAAGCACATTTTGCCTCGTGCGAATATTACAATAAAAAACTAATTATGGAAGAAAATACACCTAGCGTTAGTTTAGTATCATGTATGCATTTTGTGCAACGAGGAGTTGGAAAATCGGTGTTAGAAAAGGCAGGTTTATAATACAATAATAAATTAATTAATTCTTAAAGTTAACACTTTAATACTTTGTTTACGTTTTTATTTCAGATAGAACTCACAGAAAAAGATTTGGAAAAAATTATCAAACAAACAGCTGATGATTTGAGGTATAACAGGAACAAAACATTGAATATTAGAAATTCTTAACCTTAACATTGATTTTAAAATATTGCATGTATGATCAATATAAATAAAAAAATTTAAGTTTAATTTACATTTTGTTTTTTATAATTGTAATTGTAATCCTTACTCTGAAGTAACACCAATTAACCATAAAAAACCAAACAACATTAAGCTCATTAACATGCCTTTAACTTTAGCTGTACAAAGATTTTAGAACACAGTTTTGTTTTTATTTGTGATAGATTAACAGAGCAAGGAGATGATGAAAGTAATGATGAAGGGGAAGCTCCAAATAATGTTAGAGAACCACCAGCCAATCCAGATGATGAGTTTAACTTTGAACAATATGATGAGGAAGACACAAGTAAGACTAAATTATTTTATAGAATATCAATTCTTTATTTGTAAGTATAGTCCAAAACACAAAGTTCTAAGAAGTATCTAAGTATTGCTTATTAATTGGCATGACATTATTGATACTTTGAATTATGTTTTCTATTAACATTTTGTGAAAATTCCTCCTCAATCTTCTATGAAGTGGCAACAAGGTTGACACCTAGAATATGGAAATAGATCAGTGTAATATATTGGCATTGATGAGATTTCCCCTTAAGCTTAAATTTTTTACTTTTTCGAAAAGTACTTAAAAATATAACAAAAACCTTATTCTCCTTCCCCTGTGTTTAAGTGACAACTCCCTCTCATTGAAGATTTACTATAGAGGTATCCCAACGGAGCATATTTTTACAGCATTCTTTTACTTGCAGCTAATCCTATTGGAATAGGAACTGTTGCAACTTTGCCAAATCTGGGAGATCTTGGAGAAGATGTTCAAATAAGAGTGGGTATTATGTTATTAACTAATTCTATGTCCATGACAAATACAAATCTTCTACTTGACCATAAATTTTGTAAACATAGTGAACACTCCTATAGTTTTTTTTTTATATAAAACAGTTTCGAGACCAGCAGAATGCTCACCTGATGGTAAGTCATATGCTCTCTGATAACAACACAACATAGTACTAGTTAGAATGTTACAGACTGCACCACATTGCGCTTATTATCCGAGATATAAGATGTTGAGTTTTATTACTCCAGTAAGTACACTAGCTGCAACACCCTTCAAACTGGAACACAGTAATGTTTGCACAGTACACTTTGGCAGCAGAAATAGGTACTGTGGTGGTACCCACCTAGATGGTTTCCAGTAACAGAGACTGACCACCAGTAAAACTTGAGAGTTTACTCATACTAATTGGTTGGAATTGGTTCTTGGTGACTATTTATGTTTTCAAAAATCACAAATAGTTGAGGGACAGTGTAAAATTAACATTGTATTAGGAACGATAATTTTAAGATATGTATTATTTTCCCATGTGTTATACTGGGTGTTAGGAGACCGCCTTCTGAAAACGAAGACAGACGATAGTACTAATGACACCTTTGATGACGGGATGGGAAAAAAAAGTTCCTGATTAAAAAGAATTCAAATTTTACTATTATTATCTGCTGATACTCGGATCAACAAACAATTTTTTTTAATAAAGTCTATGTATTTTTTATGAAACTATCATTTCATTTAGCTGTACTACCATGATAGAGCGTAAATAATGCTTATAAAACATTTTAAAAATATGATTTCTTCATAATCAGGATCAATTATTTTTCTCTCCCATCATCAAAGGTGACATTAGTACTGTCATCTGTCTTCATTTTGGGAAGCGGTCTCCTAATACCCAGTATGCTGTAATGTGTAGAGTACATGTCTTGATAAACTTGCTAAAAGTTTTAAGGCATTATTTGTCATTAATATTATGTATGTACATAAAAAAATAATGACGACGATATTTTTTTTAAATGAGAATATTAATATACTATTAAAGCAAATAATCAACTGTGCCATGCTAAACAATGAAACATATAGAATGTTCACTCAATGGAAATGATAAAGCTGCTCTTAACATATTGGTATACACTGTTCACATTCCGCTGGTTAAACTTTGATGGCAGATCTAAATTTTCTTACACTAAGTACTTGCTACAAAGCTGTCCAGCAACACAGTTGTTTGAAAACTATTATGTGGTAGCAGACATAAGAGCGGATGTGGCATCATGAATGTTATATTGTACAGACCGAGGGACCAGACAGCGATGAAGAGGATGACATAATCAAACCTACTGATAATCTTCTACTTGTAGGCCATGTTGAGAGTGATGCTAGTATTTTGGAAGTGCACAGTAAGTTTGTCTTTATAACGTCAGAATACTCTGGCTCTTATACATTGAGGTGATAGAATTGGAAAAATCTCTGTTACTGAATCCTATTCCTTTATTTTGCTATAAAAATTATAATATGGTAAGACCTAGAATAATCATAATGCATAACATAATAGAGAAATATAAATGTTTGCCATTTACATCTTTATGGCTGATTGTGAGTACAATATGATCACAGTTTATAAATAAATAAACAGCCCTTCCAATACACGACTATTGGAATCCAAGATGTTCTCCCACAAGAGTCAAAGTCATCTATCATATGGGCCAAGTGTCAATTGGTGAATGGTCGCTTTATTTAAATGCATTAATTTCAGTTTTCAATCATGAAGAAGGCTCTTTCTATGTTCATCATGACATCATTCTGCCATGGTTCCCACTTTGCATTGAATGGCTCAGCCACGATCCCACCGATCCAAATCCAGGTGAGCTATTCGCCATCTATTATTAGATTTTAGTTATTGTAGAAAAATTATGGTAAGTATTTTTTTGTTGCGAAGTAGCAGGCAATAGTTTTTGTAATGAGATATTAAACAAAATATGAACTATTTAATGGATGTACTGGTACGGTACAGCGAGGTAACTACAGCTAGGCCTGATGTTAATTCATCTTTATCAGAAATTATCAACAAATTAAACATTCCATTTTTCTTTACTTCTGCTTGAGGATGTCTACTTCCCAATGTGCCTTCCCAATAACAATTACACCAGATTACCATGAGCGATTGTCAATCATATAATATTTGTTCTTAACAGTCGACTTTTTTGACGCGCCATGTGGAGGAGATATTCCAATCCATCTTTATGATAAATAATATAAAACATGGTATAAATAATTTATCATTCGCAGGTAATCTATGTGCACTTGGTGGTATGGATCCGGTGATACAAGTGTGGGACCTCGACATTGAGAACTGCCTCGAGCCCGCTTTCAAACTAGGCAGGAAGCCGAACAAAAAGAAAAAAATTAAACGAATCGGTCACAAAGAGGCCGTGCTTGATCTCTCATGGAATAGAAATTTCACGTATGTTTATAATCTTAACTTGTATAAACTTAAACATAGCTTCTATATATATGCTTTATTTTCGGAGTAGGGACATTAACTGTCATTATGATGATAGGATTTTTTGTACCAACAACCTACCCCCTTATATTTAATTGTTGTGACTGCCAACATATGAGTGCTGGAGAGCAGAGAGCATCCATGGCTTTATTATCACTTCAAACAAGATAAAGTGTTAACCCATAGTAAATAGCGCTCTCTCTGTATATATATATTTATATATATCTCTCTCTCTCTGTCGTTTTTCTTATTGCTAAGGATCTTGACCATTTCAACTTTGTTTTATAATGATGATTATTGAAGTGAACTATGGAGGAGGCAGTAAGTCTAAACTTTCGATCTATTTATATATTATCCTTTTATTACTTTACAGACACGTCCTGGCGAGTGGTTCAGCCGACAGCACTGTTCTGCTTTGGGATCTGGATCAGGGCACACCCCACACTAAGATCGATTGTTTTGAAGATAAAGTAATTACTACTAATTTATTTCTTAGCCGCCTTCGGTGCTCTGTATTTTTTCTTGTTATCACTCAGCGCCTACTTTTGCCGCCAAGTAGTAGTGTGACATTACTGTGGTCCGGTTTAAAGGGCGATGTGACGAGTGAAATTATTGCGGCGAACGGACAATTTGGTGCGGTGTTTATCGTTGTAACAAACGCCATGTTCTTATACGCGTCCGGTCGTCTCGTCGAATAAAGAAGAGTTGTAGTTACACGAGGTCGCGTTCAGGTGCAGTCGCTGAGCTTCCACCCGCTGGAGGCGCAGACGCTGGCGGCGGGCGCATGCGACGGGCGCGCGCGGGTGCTGGACTGCCGGACGCCGCGCGCGCACCGCCACTGGACCCTGGGCCCGGAGATCGAGCGAGTCGCCTGGGACCGGCACAACCCGTTCTGCTTTGCTGTAAGTGTAAATCGTCCAGACCCATTTCTAGCCAACTTTCATAAACTATTACATTTTTATCACATGGTTTGTTTTTCTATCATAAATAGCTAATTTAATGTTTATGTGACTCGTCTCACTTCTGGTAGGTCTCCATTTCCGGAGATCATCTGGGTAGAAGTCACAACAGCGCTTATTTCTACCGCCAAATAGTAGTGTGCAAACATTACCGTTTTCTGGTTTGAAGGATGTTATGGCTAATGTAATTACTAAGATAAAGATACTGAAAATCTCACAAGCGTCAAGCGTAATGTGGTGCTGCGTATATCATCCTAACTAGCGCCACGTTTGTTATGGGCAGACGTATCACTTACCACCAGATGAACGTCCTGCGTTGTTTAATTGAATAATAAAAAAAAATAGAAATGAGGATTAATTAATGTCACATGTCTGTACGATGTTTTCCTCCACCGGAAGCTATGCTCAGTGGGGATCTAACCCAAACCTTTTCCAGTCGAATACCACATTATTCCACCTGAATAACAATAATAGTTATAATTCCTTCAATATTTTAAAAACCGCTTGTTTGCTGTTAGTTTAGTGATTAAAAATTATTTAACCCCTCACCTGCCCAGGAAAACTTACAAGATTCGCTCCCCTACCCCCTCTTCTCTGAAATAACAAAATCCGTTTCGAACGTTGTCAAGGTCATTTTATGGCGTACCAAGGTCGAATCAGCAGTTTTCTTTAATGCAGTGCAATGTAAAGGATCGTACTTCGGAAGGGTCTGTATATACCCCGGCGGCAATTAAGGGGTTAATAATGAATATTCCGTTGAAGCCTTCAAACATTTTCATTGTTAACAGATGAGTAATAATGAAGGGAAGGTAGCATACGTCGACTGCCGCGGCGATGAGCCGCTGTGGACGGTTCAGGCGCACGAGAAGGAAGTCACCGGTGTGTAAAAAAAAATTGTTACTAAAATGTTTAATATTCCCACTGCTGGGAATCAGAGCCTTCATTCGCACGGAGAGAGTAAAGCCTATTTATCACGTATCTTCTATTGTTGTCCACGTTCTCGATATTAAGTAGTTCATCGAAGGAGATCCTTTATTTCGAGCCCTGTCAAAATGAACAGTTGACTTGGTGGTAGCCAACCTTAGAGGAAAAAGAGAAGGTTAGAAGATGATTACCGACGAAGAAGACGGTCCAGCTTTAAGCTCGTACTGGCCAAACAGCCTCTGAACGGGGTCCGTACCGCAGCAGATTTCTGAACCACATATGGTTCCTTCATCACTGGTCTCCGCCTCTTATTATCACTTAAAATTGAGATTAAGTATTATTTCATTATCTATAAAAAAATATAAAAAAAAATACATTTGTTTGCATTTAAATACAATTAATTATTATATTATTCGTCATTCCCCAGGACTCATTCTCAGTGATCAAGTGCCCGGTCTGATGATCACAGCTAGCACGGATGGTACTCTGAAGACATGGGACATCACGAGGTAGTTTTTATTTACGATAATCTATATTTTTGTGTATGGAACGATTACCTTGAGAAGTAGGATTAGTAGCCTCTGGTGTGAATCTAAGGTCTGATGGCTTTAGGATCCAGGATCAGATCTTGAGGAGCCACTGAATGCAGACAGCGCGGAACCGTTCTTAGTGGAGGATTGCCCTTGTAGCGGGTGCCTTCTAGCTGATGATAAAGATGATTAAAAAAAAAGTTGTAAATTAAAAATAAGGATCAAGGTAAGGTCGTGGGTTTCCTTTTTAGTTACCGCTGTAAAATGTGCACCTTGACCGAGATTTTATTATCTCTGATAATTGAAGAATTTCTATGCAAACTGATCAAAATATATACGCGTAATAGTTAGATGGTGTAAGGGGTTCCGCCCAACATCTTACGGATTCCAAATCAACCTCACCTATACGCAGTGCACCCTGCAGAATAACAGACGAGGTGCTGATCACCCACCAACGCACACTGGGCCAGCGTGGTGAGTTACGGCCCAATTCCCCTCAATGATCTCCAACAAACGATGTGGAGATCTTTGGGGGAGTTCGATGTCCAGCAGTGGACGTCTGTCGGCTGATGGCGATGATGATCTCGACCAGGCCACGATATTAATAGTCATATATCTTCTTTATATGTTTGCGCACTGCTGTTTGTCGGCAGGGTTGCGGTTGCGAACGAAAGCGTTCTCGTGACCCTGCCATCAGCCGATGAGGCGGAACATCGTGGCAGTTTTAGTCAGTGCAAGTTCGACATAACCCGTCCTTGCCCCCGCAAGGACGAGAATGCGTAGGCATTTTCCCCAAGTAAAAAAAAAACTTAGACGGTCTCCGACATTGAAGACCTACCACTAATGTATGTAGCTCCTGATTCGAACCAGGGACCGTATTACAAGTTGGTTAGTTTTTGCACAAAGGAAACGTTTTGAAATATAGCGTATGCAATCAAATATAAAGGCCGAAGTTCTTTCTTAATGTGTGGTGGTTACCCGCAGCGCGTGCGCATCGCAGATGAGTGTGCGCAGTTCGCGCACGGGGCAGTGCCTCTGCGTGGCCGCGTGCCCGGACGCGCCGCTCTCCGTCGCACTCGGCGGCGACAACAAGCAGTGTCACATCGAGCTCGTCGACCTCGCGGCGAACGAGCAAGGTTACCCATACTCACCCCCATCTACCCTATTAGTCTCTAACGATTAGGCCAGCGAGCTACTTTATTAATAAACCATCGCCGTTTACAATTTATATCTTATTCAACAAGTATTTTTAAAATATAAGTCTTGTGAAAGGTTTCTGTATATATCTAGTTATATGTTGTATGTTATATATTATTTACTTATTGTTGTATATGTATGTATATGTTTGGTTATGGTTTCATAAATAAATGCTACATTAGTAAAAATCAATGCCCGTAATACTATTTAAGTAAGAAAGACATAAAATAAAAAAAAAGGCTAAAATTATTAATATTCTATTTTATTCATGAAATGTATCTGTTACAATTTCGTTAATAAAATAATAATACTACATAAGTTGTAGTTTAGCTACATGGATACGAAATAATATTTATGCTTCAGTCTTATAATTTTTTTTTCCATAGAGAAGGTAGGCTAACGGTGTAAAGGTTTACGTGGTGAACAGTGATCACCGTCACCAGAACAAAAATATGACCCAGCTGAATTCGCGATTTGAGGAAGATATCTTTTTTCAAGTTCTCCGCGTCGTGTAGCAATATCTGACTTGTACTCCATACATCCTCGTGATCTCGTTTATCCGCCTCTGCCTACTCCTACTGGGAAAAAGGCGTGATAGTATAAAAAAAAACATCCTCGTGATGTGGATGTAATTTGCCGTTAAATCTACGACTGCAGCGTCCTGAAATTCTTAGTACTGGTGACAGGTCTCCCCGGAGACAGCGAGCTCTGTTCCTTAAACCAAACAGTATACCATAAAAACTTGACTGTATTCTGTAAGTTATAAAGACTGATTGTTTTCTTGTCTTGACTTTGTTCTTCGAATAGATTTTTTTAAATAACTTAACGCATATGTGAAAGCTTTTTATTTATATTTCCAGTGGCAAACCGGTTTGGGCCGCGGCTGCCCACCACTGCACCGCCGGAGCCAGAAGAATCAATGGAGACATAGCGCTATGTGTTATTATGTTCTTTAATAAATATATAAAATATGTATAACGAAAAAATTGTTTTTATACCACTCATTCACAACGAAGCGATGATATGCTTAACTGCCTCCGTGGTACAGTGGTTAACCACTTGCTTTATGACGTTCATGGCTCGGTCCCACGGCCTCATTGTCACTTAAGGCCAAGTGTGCTCTAATTAATTATTTGTAACGTAATCAAAAAATTTTTTCAAACAACAAATACACTGGGTCAATAGGTTTTGTTGCTGCAGATAGCAGCAGATGCTATCGTGTTGAAGCATTAGATTGTTTAATTAAAAAAAAAAAATTATAATTAAAACAGAAAATATTTATGGCGGGAGGCTTTTCCTCCAATACACTAATAACATCTAATATTCTATAATTTATAGCAATATACATTACTATCGAAATTATAAGCTATCAATGAATATAAATATGCGTATTCATTATAGCTTCTATCCTATCATCACCATCAGCCGATGGACATCCACTGCTGAATATATGGCTCACCCAAAGATCCCCACATTTGTAAGTTTCATAAGGGGGGACGTGGGCCATTTCCCACCACGTTGGCCCAATACAGATTGGTGGGACCCAGAGCCTCGTTTGTCGATTAGCACGGTGCACCACTAGCAGGTGACATTGGTTTCAGCTCAGTTGTGGTGCGGAACCCCTTACACTCTCTATTCTATCATAACATTAGTAATACATATCAAAATTTATTACTTTTTATCAATTACTTTACACGAGAAATATAGTGTTTATCTTCAATAGAAACACAGTCACAACTTTGTATCAGTTTAAATTATAATTATCTATTTGTTCTAATAAATATACCTAGTAGGTTATCTATAAAAATTTTGTCGTGTATTGGTACGTGACGTAGGGTTTTTTTTTTATTTTGTTTAACTTTAGGGAAATGGATGTGCATACCCATCCTCGCGGGGGTAAGGACAGGTTATGTCGGTTTTGCACCGACTAAAACTCCCACGATGTTCCTCCTCGTCGTCTGATGGCGGGTTTACGGGAACGCTTAGGCACCATCCGTGACCCCGCCGGCGCTGGCCGCTTACGCAGCCCCACGTCGGGAGGGAGGGTTAAACTAAAAAACCCTATTGTCAGATGTCATCTAGGTAGGTGTCACGTCTTCGTGTAAAAA
This sequence comes from Ornithoptera alexandrae, assembly GCA_029030555.1. Classification (NCBI taxonomy): domain Eukaryota; kingdom Metazoa; phylum Arthropoda; class Insecta; order Lepidoptera; family Papilionidae; genus Ornithoptera; species Ornithoptera alexandrae. The sequence goes on along the minus strand of JARDVY010000023.1, from coordinate 2,582,907 downwards.
GAACTATAGCTATTTTTATTTATTTATTTATTTATTTATTCTACGATGAGACGAACAGGATGTTCACCTGATGGTAAGCGATACGTCCGCCCATAACATTGTGGCGCCAGTGAGGATGATATACCACATTTCGCTCGTCGCCAGTAGACATAAAATGTTAACTCTCGTTTTCTCAGTAATGACACTAGCTACGGCGCCTTTCAAACCGGAACACAGTAATGTTTACACACTACTCTTTGGTGATACAAAAAGGCGCTGCAGGGTTATCAATATACTATCACCTACTAGTGAAATTCTTGCTTGACTTAATAGCTTACAACTTAAGGAGACCAGCACAACCATACAGTTTAAACATTTTAATAATCATCGACCAACTTGCACGTCACATCGGTATAATTTTATATTTAAACTTGTTTTTTTTTTACGAAAATCCTTTAACTTTTGATCTAGGTTATACTCGTGTTTTAGGACGCAGGAAGTAGTAACAGAATCGCAACGTTGTCTCTAACGCGATACTATGGTACGTATTATATTGAGCCGAAATCTCTTACTAATAAAGACTTACTAATAAGTCTGTAAAGACCGACATCATGATAAAGTCTTCTTTACTTGTTCAAGCTGATTAATAGCACTTAATCCGGAATACATTTACCTTGAACGTAGACACATGTGTTAGGTAAAAAAATATTATCTGATCGATGCGACACTATTTACCTTATTACCTAAATTGATATCCGATTAGAAATGTAATAGTTTATTTCTCCGGCAATAATTTTGTTTACTATATAAAGCACGTATGAAGCCGTTTGTTTTACGTGGGGATAATACCTTCGACATACGTGTCCTCGCGAGGGTAAAGTCGGTTTAGCCGGACTTGCACTGACTAAAACACTCACCATGTTCCCGTACTCGAAGACCGTCTTGGTGGCAGTCGGCCGCAGCGCCTGTTCCTGCCGCCAACCAATACTGTCCAAAAATTGCTATGTTCCGGTCTGAAAGGCGCTGTAGCCAGTGTAATTACTGGGATAATGAGACTCAGCATGTTATGTCTTAGGGGACGAGTGCAATGTGGTGCTGTACATGTCATTTTAACTAGCGCTACGTTGCTATAGGCAGGCGTATCACTTACCATTAGGTGGACGTCCCGCCCGTCCTGTCGCTTAATTTATAAAAAAAAATGTATTTTACGAACCTACTCTGTCAACTCTACAAGGAGACATACATCGTTTAATACATAAAAATACATACATACAATACATATAAAACTATTACAACACTTTTTCTTTACACGTTCCGCTTTATCTTATGATTCCTAAAATTTTTCCGAAATGTGATCGCCAATCAAAGATTGATAAAGAATTATACAAATTACAGAAAAATAGAATATTTTTATCGCTGCTAATGAACAAGAGCCTGCAATTATTTATTATGAGCATGTGAATAAATTCGTTTGGTGGTTAAACTAATACGTTAACGGCTAGCGGCCGGTCCGACACCCCACCCCATGTGACTTCCCCTCAACAGGTTCCCGCCTTGTCGTGACGGAGGGGCTCAGTATCCGTGGCGCAATACACGGTGAAGCGAAGAGGAACCTACCCGGTGTGAGGTGGTCGCTCCAAGTTAGAGCACCGGTTGTAAACTGGAGCTCACCACAGATGCGGCCGGTGAGCTGCAGGGGCGGGTTTATGCTGCTCTTTGCAGCCGAGGTGGAGTCGCCCAGGGAGTACCCTCTGCGACTGACCGGTGTAGCACCGGCGATGCGGCGGCGGTGGGGCCGCGGGGGAAGAGGAATGTCGGTATTGCGATGCGCCGTTCTCCCTATCCTCCGCGGCCGTATAATGGGTGGCGGCGGGCCCTACATCGGATTCGCCGCAGGGAGCCAGGAGAGTTTTCTCTTTTGGCTCCCATGGTCTCTGGGCGACAGGTTCGGGGGAATCCGTTGACCGCGCGACAGCAAGAGGCCGAGGAGGAGGCGCGCTGCATGTTCCGGCGTGCCCTGGAAAGGGAGGGTTCATCTCTGCTTCCCAAAGTGGATCTGCGAAAGCGCCCAGCGCTGGCAGGTTCGCGGTTTTGAGCGAAAGCGTTCCCGTGACTCTGCCATCTGGCGATGAGGCGGAACATCGTGGCGGTTTTAGTCAGTGCAAGTCCGACGTAACCCGTCCTTGCCCCCGCGAGGACGAGCATGCGTAGGCATTTCCCCCACACAAAATAAAAAAAACCGTGTGTATCACGAATCTCTTATCTATTTATTAAAAGAAAAAGAAACCTATTTCAATGAATAAATAAGATAAACCTAAACAGTAGTGTGTAACACTATGATGCTTCGGTTTAAAGCGTGTTGAAAATACATTTAAAAAAAATCCTATCACTTTTAAACTAGAATGTATTTATTTTCTTCTATAATAGGATAATATTATTAATATTGAAAATTAATTAATCCAAATAAACAGATGGATGGTAAAGTAACAATGTAAATACATTTATATCTACACGATTACTTAGGTAATAGAAATAACAAAACATTATTTTTGATTAAAGATAGATAGATAGATACTTTAAAAGTTATATTACAATTATCAGCGCAGACAACTACTTTAGTAAAGTAAAATAATGGATTAATTATTAAGAACTTCCGGTATGCATACATCACTAGCCTACGAAGTTAATATAAATTGTGCAAAAGATGATTCGCAGTCATTAAATGAAAAAATGGCTTCGCGTTTTGACGTTGTCCAAAAGGCGGCGCCGATCGAGACTTTCCAGCTCAGCAAAATATGCGCAGATGATCCATTTAAAGATAAGGTGGACTTAACAATTGGGGGTGAGTTAGATTGTACTTTTTTATGCGCACTGGGCTAACGGTTGACCTCAGTTTCACAAATCCCCATAATATAATAATGGTGAAGCGTACTGGCCGAGACAATCTGACTCTCATATGGCCTTTTTATTAATATTCAATCTCTAATGATGATAATAAATGGCTCTTGATTTTGCTCTAACCTATAAAGTTTTATCGAACAACCAAGAGTTTACATTATAAGTTAACATTATAATTTTTTTATTTATATATTATGATAAATGTTATAAAAAAATTATAAGTTTACTTTCAATTATACACTCGCGTGCAACTAAATCGACTCAAGCCGTATATTGGTATAAAAGGTTGATATTTCATAAAATAGCTTATCCAATTTTGTTGTTTTTTTTTGTTTATGAGACTAATCTTTTCTCTAAAAAATGCTATCCTAAGGAGAAAAAATTGGTTGAGTATTTATTGATGAAATTTTATTTAGACAGAAATGCATAAAAAATTAAGAAAAATTAAAACGCCGACATAATGAATAGAAAAATAATTTTTCATGAAAGTAAAGAAAGTTAAAATCATCAATACTTTGTATTGCCTCCCCTTGCTATTATGACGGCTTGCATGCGATTAATCATGGACTTTATCAATTTTTTGATAAAATATTGAGGTATCATATTTCATTCTTCGTCTAGCGCAATTTCGAGCTCGACGATGCTTGATGGAGTCGTATCTCTAGCTCGAACCCTCGTTTGAGCACGTCCCATAAACACTCAATAGGGTTCAGGTCAGGACTGTGGGCTGGCCACATCATCTGGCGAGTAACACTTTCTGTATGGCACCGAGCATTATCATGCATCAATACAAGATCTTCTATGTACCCTGCATAAGGTACAACATGATCGAAGAGAATGTCTTACACGTACCGCCACCAGGCACGAAAACAAGCTCGGTCTTCTCTTCATATGATATTCCAGCCCACAGCATGACTGCCCATACCCGTACCGCCAAATCTCTATTTTCTTTCAAAAAACACTTAACTACTATCATAAAGTTTAAATTATGCATTCTGTCTAACTGTGCTATTGATTGCATCTGTCATCAAGTGTTGTAGTTTTTAATTATTTAGTGCACCATCATCTTTTCTTTGCTTTTGGTTCACGTCTTCCTTTCCAATGGGTTGTGTGGAAGAAATTGCTTTTTGAGCAATTAGACCGATATTTATGTATATATATAATGTATTCTATTTTTTTTGTAGCTGGTGAAACAAAAAAGAATAAATAAATAAATAAATGACTGAACCACCGCCATATGATACTGTTTTAGCGAAACAGCATTGCGTGAACTGTTTTCCTGGACTCCTGTATACTCGGCCTCTTCTGTTGTTGCCATAGAGATATATTCTGCTCTCGTCAGGTAACAGGATAAAGCTCCATTGCTCAATAGTCTAATTGAGGTGTTCACGAGCAAATTGAAGTTAGGCTTGACGGTGAGCTGCGGTCAGTTTCGGGCCTCTGGCTGGCTGCTTTGGAGTTAAATTGGCTTTCTTTAGGAGTCTTCTAATTGTCCACTGACTTACAGTCACTGCTCGAAACCTTCTGAGCTCCTGTTGCACATTAACGCCCGTGAGATGACGATTTCTCAACGAAGTTGAGACAAAGAAGCGGTCAACCGTCTCAGATGTGCTTCGGTGTCTGTTAGTTTGTGGTCTCCGAGTGAAGCCACCAGTCTCTTGAAACCTTCTATATACTCGTGAAATAGCTGATTGGCTCATGTTAAGTTCATGAGCGAGTTGCCGTTGATTATGGCCCGCTTGCAACAAAGCTACAACTTGGGCCGCCGCTTCTGAGGTAGTGTCCATTGGATTGCGATTCAAATACTGGGATCTTAAGGATATGTCAACGTCTGACTAATAACTGATAAGAAATATGGGTCACGTGAGCTTTTATACGTGATTTAGTACCGCAACGAGCAATATTTGTAACGCTTTTATTTGACGGTATGTATTTAAAAAGTTTTGTCATTGTTTATTTGCAAATTGCTGTATTATGAAAAATATTATCAGTCTTTCGAATAAAAATTTTTTTACAACAATCGGAAAAGCCGTTTTCCGAAAAATCAAACTTTTACACCAATATACGGCTTGAGTCGATTCAGTTGCACGCGAGTGTAGATAAGCGCTGAGATTTCGGATAGAGTATGCATATTGTATACACCTACTACTATTAAAATTTAATCAATATTTATTTATGTATTCTATACAGCTTATAGGGATGAAAATGGTTGTCCTTGGGTCCTTCCGGTTGTGCGTAAAACAGAAGAATTGATCGCGAATGACAAAACGCTGCTATACGAATACCTTCCAATACTTGGTATGTCTTATATCACACATTATAATCCCTGTTGATGGTCCTAAATAAATAAATATTAACATAGCTATCATATGACTTAAAAACTAAATATTTTGTATTAGTTTTCAATTTCTGAATAACTTTATTAAAGCATATAATTGTAATTAGGTTATAATATCCTCGTCCTCATTCAACTCCGAAGAGAGCGACAGCTTTCTCTGTAATTGCTACCAGCATAATGTGCACGTGGACCTTTACGATATTTTCTATACTTACTCATCTATGGGATGTACACAAAGTTCATCAGGATGAAATGATGATGATAATTTTATTATTGACGATGAGGTAACTCCTTTTTCAAGACATCAAAGCCTTAGCAAGTATAATAACAAAAATACTATGAGGTCAATGCTGGTTATCCTTTACAAACTTAAGATATCCAAATTTTGTTGTTATATTAAAAACAAGAAGACAATACGATTATTTTCCATATTCTAGTTAAAATTAATAACCAATATTATTATATCTTAATAATTGGGATTACTATTTAGGTATAGAAGAGTTTTCTAGAGCATCAGTGGCGTTGTTACTCGGAAAAGAAAATCCAGGCATTGTAGAAGGACGGGTCAGTTATTTTCTCTTAGGAAGCTCTCTTTACTTAATTTAGGTATTAAAGTTTAAATTTTTTTTGTTGTAAAATCTTAACAAATGGGAAATACGCTTTGAATGCAGGCTTTCTCTAATATGATTCGAGTGCTTTATATTAAGTCGTTTGGTTGTTATATCGGAATCAAATCAAAGGTCTATGTTCCAGGCTTTCGGAATTCAGACACTGTCAGGCACGGGTGGTCTTCGTGTAGGAGCAGAATTCCTCAAAGAGCACATGAACTGCACAACATTCTATTACTCTGACCCTACATGGGGTATGCTTCAGTATTTCTTATTTTTTATGTAATATTTTTTATTAAACTCTGAATATTTTTAAGAAGATTCAACCGGTTTGAACGCAGTACATTACATTTTACTAATTGATAATTTATAGAAAATCACCATCACATATTCGTGAGTTCCGGCTTCACGCGACCGCGGAAGTATCGCTACTGGGATTGCAAAACTCGTACCATCGACTTCCAAGGCCTCATTGAGGATTTGAAGAGCGCGCCTGAGAACGCGGTGATCATCCTCCATGCATCCGGACACAATCCCACCGGCATCGATCCCACGCACGAGCAATGGGTAAAGATTGCCGACGTCATGGAGGTGAATGAGATATAATTGCGGGTTTTTTTATCCATTATGCAACGGGCTAACACTTGTTCGGAATTCCACATGGTATTATGTGGCAATGTGGCCATAGATTGCAAACTAAAACTGCACATTACATAAATAGTTTATTCCGTACAAAAAAAGGCACAAACTGTAAGTGGCTTAGTCAAAACACCTATTTTTTTTTCTATCTAGGAGCGCAAGTTGTTTCCTTTCTTCGACAGTGCCTACCAGGGTTTAACGTCAGGTGATTTGGACCAAGACGCTTGGGCCGTGAGGTACTTCGTCTGTCGTGGCTTTGAACTCGCTTGTTCACAGTCATACGCCAAAAATTTAGGACTTTATAGTAAGTTGTGAATTTAAATAAATATATAATATCTAAAATAAAAAATAATAAACTTTATCGTAGTCTTATATTGCTATAATAAAACATCTAAGAAGTGACCGCTTTACTAATACTACGTTTCTGTCGCCAAACAGTAGCGTAGCTACTGAAATTATTAAGGTATCAAGATTAATATAGCCCAATACAGCACTGAGTAAACATCCTAATTAATGCCACATAATTTTAAACAAGCGTAACACTACCGCTGCATACATTGCTCTTCTCTTCGTTTTCTATATTAAAGATAAGTTTTTATGTTTAAAATCTTAAATCTTCTATTTTTATCTACATCAAATGTTAGGTTATTTTTTTACCGCCAAATTGAATAGGAATTTAATTAGATAAATGTTAATTTACAGACGAGCGTGTCGGTAATCTCACTATAGTCGTATCTCACACAAGCTGCGTGGCAGCCATCAAATCTCAGTTGACCAGTATAGTGTGCAGGATGTACTCGAACCCGCCGGCACACGGCGCACGCATCGTCACCGCCATCCTCACCAACGAGCTGCTTTTTGATGAATGGTAGAATGACCTTAACCTTATAAACATTTTTTTATTCTACGAAGCGACGAGACGAGCGGGACGTTCACCTGATGGTAAGTGATACACCTGCCCATAGCAATATAGCGCTAGTTAAAATTACATATACAGCACCACATTGCACTCGTCGCCGACATAAGATGTTGATTCTCGTTACCCCAGTGATTACACTGGCTACAGCGCCTTTCAGACCGGAACACAGTAATTTTTGGACAGTCTTGGTTGGCGGCAGGAATAGGCGCTGCGATGGTACATATCTGGACGATCTCCGGCAACAGAGACCTACCACTGGTAAAACAACATAATACACAGCCGTTTAATTGTTCTAATTTTGACTTGTGGCCCTCTCTTCTAAAGAGAGAATCGAGGCTATTTATTAATTTCTTGGACCATATCGTTTTCCTTAACCGGAAGGAAGTCAGTGTAAAACCCATATTTCTTCCGCTTCGTTTACCACGACTTAAGAAACAAAACTTCTTCCTTAACAGTTAACATGTTCTCTAAACAGGAGAAGACAATTGAAGGAAATGGCTTCTAGGACCTTCGAGATGAGGCACACATTAAGAGATGAACTAATCAAGCAAGTATTATTTTATTTAACGGACCGTATATCATCTGAAGTTATTATCGATTGACTTTTTTAAGATACGAATGCTAATTAAATTTTGTTTAATCTGTATAAAGTTTAACACTGATTATCTAAAATATTTCTTAAATAAGTTTCTTTAGCAACCGAATAAATAATACGAAATGGAGATGTTTATAAGTTAATTAAAAATTAAATAAATCTATGGAATTCAAACATAAATAGCCTATAACTATCTACAGATAATTCCGCGTTGAATGTTAACCTTCCCATGAAGATACGTTCATTAGTTTTCATGTGATTGGTGAACAAAGAAAACTCATTTTCATTATATATATAAATAGATTCTCTGCGCGATCGAATCAGAAGTGTGGAGATCCGTAGAACTAAGGTCACCGAATGACATAACCTAAAAGATTGTGGAATTTATGTGGCAGCAGGCAGGGTACATTGTTCGAAGGACTGACGGCCGATACGGTAGAAAGGTTTTCGAGTGGCGGCCGCTTACCGGTAAATGTAGTTTTGGGAGGCCCCCCACAAAATAGTCCGACGGTCTAATGAGAGTCGTGGAAAACTCCTGGATACGGGCAACGAGGTACCGATCGATTTGGAGATCTTTGGGGGAGGCCTATGTCCAGCAGTGGAAGTCTATCGGCTGATGATGATAGATAAATTGTTGTTAACGGGCCATTTTACTAAGAATCAAGATAAGATCAGGATAAAAGAAATATATGCTATGTTATACCACAAGAAGCCTGGTTCAGTTATAATGGACGTTTAATGATTGTTCCCACGGTTACTCCAACAGACTAGATACGCCGGGCAACTGGGACCACATAGTGAGGCAGATCGGCCTGTTCTCGTACACGGGCCTCACTCAGCGTCAGAGCGAGCACCTGATCCAGGAGTACCACATCTACTTGCTGCGCACCGGGCGCGTCAACGTCTGCGGCCTGAACACCGCCAACGTGCAGTACGTCGCGCGCGCCATACACCACGCCATCACCAAATTCCCGCAAAAACAGTAATACATTTCAATATTTAAAAAACTATTTTATCACCGTCCATTAAAAAAAAACGGTAACAGTAAAGGTAAGGGATCTATCTGTAAACTAAATATGACTTAAATGCAGGTTATATCTAATCATTCACTGGTGGTAGGTCTCCATTGGCAGAGACCGTCTAGGTAGGCAGCACTAAACAGTTGTGTGCAAACATTACCGTGTTCCAGATTGTGTAATTACTATGGTAACGAGACTCGATATATTATGTCTCAGACGAGCGCAATGTGGTGAAGTATATACCATTCTGACTAAAGCCACGTTAAGTACAAACACATCACTTTCCATCAGCTGAAAGTCCAGCTTGTTTCGTTGCTTAATTAGATAAAAAAAACTATACCAACCCATATCCAATATATATTTATTAAATTAGGCACGATTCTTTTAACAATCCTAAGTATCACCTCAGCAACTAATTCTACCATGAACAGTAATGTGCAAACATTACTGTGTTAAAGGGCTTGTAGCTTGTGAAATTACTGGGGTAACAAGACTCAACATCTGTCCCAAGGTGACAAGGACAATGTGGTGTAGTGTGTATTATCTTACTAGCAATGGCAGCTTATTAAGCAGACATACCGCTTACCATCAGGTGAACATCTCCTTCGTCTCGACGCTTTGTCTTCATCTCTCATCTAATTTTAAATTCATCTTTCGTCCATGTTACTAGATTACTGGTAGTAAGTCTCTGTTGTCGGAGACCGTCGATATAGGTACCACTGCAGCTCCCATTTCTGCCTTCGAACTGTACTGTGCTGCCATTACTGTGTTCTGGTTTGAAGGGCGCTGTAGCTAGTTAAATTACTGAGGTAACGAGACAACATTCCGTCTCAAGGTGACGAGAGCAATGTGCGTGTGGTGTTGTGTATATCATCATAACTAGCGCTAACTTGTTATGGGCAGGCGTATCACTTGACATCAGGTGAACGTCCCGCTCGTCTTGGCGCTTTGTTGAATAAGAAAAATAACGTTTAAAAAATAAATTAGTTCTTTTTCTCCTCTATTTCGTTTACATAATTATTTATTACTCCATTGTTCCCCTTTTGTATATTCTACTCCATTTTGTAGTCATTCTATTTAATAAATTACTTATATGTTTATCAGATGTGACCAAATCTCTTTCATCTCAGATATAAAGCAAGACTCACAAAGAGAACGTCGAATGGAATATCTAATCTGTACACAGCATCCAATAGCGTCATCCGCCAGAGCAAAAGTCGATAAAGATTTTAGATCTTCAAAAAAGTCCGTGATGTTGGAAAAAATATCAGCGTGTGCCAAGAAACGATGGGCATTGTCGAACAGAGGAAATGAAAAAAAAATAAGTAATCGTTAAGTTATTTATTTTGTGTATAAGAATAAATAAATAAAATAAAACATTTATATTATAAGACTATGGTGTTTATTTTTTTTTATACCATTGAAGTTGCGAACTGGTGTACGTTCTACCCTGAGAGTAAGCAATTACCAACACACGCATTATTTTTTTTTTTATTCAAAGCAACGACGACGACCGTAACCTGCACCTGATGATGTAAGTGACACACTTGCCCATAATGATGTGGTGCCAGCTATGATAACATACTACACTACATTGCGCTCGTAGCCTTGCGACATAAGATGTCAACTCTCTTTACCCCCGTAATTGCAATAGGTATAACGCCCTTCAAACCGGAACGCAGTAATGTTTGCACATTACTGTCTGGGTGGCAGATATAGACGCTCTATTATAAACGCGTTGACGATCCAAATAGTCTTTCTTAATGTTATCTCATTAGAAGCACTGGCAGTAAACCTTTTTATCATGGGGACCACAAACATGCGGTAGTCATGGTGACGCAGACCGTAAACACGTGTTCATTATGTCGTAAGCCGCAAAAAAAAATTATGACATCTTTCTAAGGTTTTAGTGATTGTATCAAATTTTCTTAAAAACCTATAAAGATATTTCTAATGGGCGTGAAATTGAAAATGGTTCAAAGTATCACCAGATGGGCCAACCTCAAGACCCTGGCGGGTCACACGCGGCTAGCGAGCCGCAGGTTGAGTATAGCTGATTGGAAGTAATTGTACTTATAGTAATATTACTATTAAACTTAACATGAAGTAAATATTGTACAAAAAAAGGTAATACTTTTTCTTTTATTCTAAGAATTCACCTGATGGTAAGTGATACGCCCGCCCATAACAATGTGGCGCTAGTTAGGATACATTGCACCACGTCGTCGCCATAGCATATTAGGTCTCGTTGCTGCAGTAACTTCACTAGCAACAGCGCCCCTCGAACCGGAACACAGTAATGTTCGCACACTACTATTTGGCGGCAGAAATAAGCGCTGTGATGGACCTCCCTAGAGTCTAACAGAGACTTACCAACAGTAAAAAAAAATCACATTTTTGTTCTCCGCCTTGAGTCTATAGTCGTAAATCTGGATCAAGACTGGAAGAATAAGGCTAAGTTGACCTTGTTTGACCTCAACTCATATGGTATTAAGTTGCAATGAGGCTACGGATGGTGATGTGTGCTCAGGCAAGATACTGTGGCTCTCATGTTGACATACTCGAAGCACATCGATGCCGCTACGCCGAACGGTTTGCTGTATGAGGGTGGTGGCTAGTCTGCCAGTTTATGTAAATCCTATCACCAACCAAACGCCACATGTGGCTCCGGAGTCGAACCAGGGACCTCTGTGTCACACGGCAAGCGATTGCCTCCGCAGCTCCTCTTGCAGCTGACAGACAGTAGTGTGCCGTTACCATGTTCCGGTTTGAAAGGCGCTGTAGTTAGTGATATTAATGGGGTAATGATACTTAACATCTATGTCTCAAGGCGGCAATTACATTGTGGTGCAGTAGTGTATACCATCAGGTGAAGGTCTCGCTCGTCTCGCCGCTTCGTCGAATAAGAATCTTAACCTTAACTTCTAATCATCTTCAGATAATTTTTTAGACACTCGACGTTTTCATATAATTCTTTTTTTTATCTTTTACGAAGCGACGAGACAAGCCGGATGTTCATCTAATGGTAAGCATTACGCCGGCCCATAACAATATGTCATTACGATGATACAGACATGAGACATTAGATGTCAAGTCTCGTTACCCCAGTAATGTCAATAATTAAAACGTCCTTCATACCGGAACACAGGAGTAGATGTAGGTGTTGCCTAGTAGATATCCGGCAACGGAGTCATATTACCATTATCCTAAGGACATTGAGAACTAAATCGTACTTATTATTTAGCAAAGTTCTCCTCGTCTCCCTAGGTTACCTCCGAGAGTCTCCTCTACATAATTTATATAAAACTGTACGCACAAACATACATACTTTATGAAGCATAATAAAATCTTAAACTATTGATCCCATCACCACCATCGGCACCATCAAAACATACCATTCAACACGATAACACTATCACTTGGCACTCGTTCCATTGCCATGCACACTATTCACAACTTTGAACATGCATCGCTGAAAAAGAAAAATAATAAAACTGATTTTGTAACAAACGAGATTATATATTTTGAAATCTCACAATATAAAATATATAATGTAATACATAAAAATGTTGTGTATACAAACTAAATGCCTACATATATAACGTTACTATATGTGTGTGTAAAACTTTGTTCTACGCATGTTCTCGCACTAAAAGCTTTTAATACTGGCTGATGGCTCTAATATTAAACCGAATCCATTTAAGCCAGGGATCCGCAACCTTTTATTTGTTTAACATAAATTAAATTTTGTTAAATCTATACATTTGTATCAGATAACTAATTGAATTGTTTAATTATTATTAATAACACCATATGCATATAAATTATAAAAATAAAAGTCGCATAAAGATTATAAGTATTTTTTATCTGTGATCACACCATAGTAAAGGTTGCAAAGCCCTGGCTTAAAGTCACTCATTTTACATGAACAATATTCAGCGGCAGTGTTTATACAATGTACATGAATAAATATAATATATAATACACAGCCCTATATATAATATACTTTTTGAAAAAAAAAAACATATACAATTAAATTATAATATTGACAATAAATTTTAATATTGCTTTCTATATATCACATAACCAATTCAACAAAGAGGATACATTCGTTTTATTGAGAAATTCATTAATTTAATTTATTAATGTTTAAAAATTTTGTGCCTCATAAATAAATACAGTCGCATTCATCTAACACAAAATAATCAAATCTCTACACCATAGTACATTATCACGAAATATATTACTTCGCTCTGTATGTAATAAATTTGTAATTTTTTTTTTCTAGAATTTTTTCAAGTTTCTAATGATAACTAATGTATCGAAAAGCGATAATTTTTAATGCAACTAAAATAATCTGTGTATAGAAATTGCTAAATAACTAAAATTATTTTTTTTTTTTTTACATATTTTTCGTTCGGACTATCTATATGTAATATATATATATACTGTGTTAATTATTTTCATATGCGTATTTTGATCTGAATGCAAAATAGAAAGACAATTTAAACAGTAAAGTTTACTCAGTAGTTAACTAATTCATAGAGCATTTTAAATTTTGAAAATATAAAAAAAAATTTATAGCGAGCTAAAATTGAGTAATTCCGATAACCAACAGGTCCACGCGGCAGGAGTAAATCAAATGTATTACTGTTCCGGCGGGAACTTGATGATTGCGTCGTAGATGGCGCGCGCGACGTATTGCACGTTGGATGGGTTCAAGCCGCAGATGTTAACGCGCCCGGTGCGCAGCAGGTAGATGTGGTACTCCTGGATGAGGTACTCGCTCTGACGCTGCGTGAGGCCCGTGTAAGAGAACAGCCCGATCTGCTTCACTATGTGGTCCCAGTTGCCCGGCGTGCCCAGTCTGGTGAAGTAAACGAAAGATTTATGAATAAATAACTATTATAAGTATTTGAAACCGTGATAACTTAGTTTGTAAGACGGTGTATGTATTGAAGCGGGTTCGAATCCAATTGAGTTTGTACTTCCGGTGAGAAAAACACTGTGAATCCAATGTATTTTAAGTACTTACGTTATCCACTAAACCACATGTTTAGAAATTCCCATGGACATCGCCTAGATTGTACACTAGTTACCCCTTAATCAGATCACGCTTTAGCATGATCTAGTGGAGAGTTTTTCAAAGCAGATAAAATAAACTACTATCATGAGCAATGTACTCACTTGATCAGTTCGGCTCTCAACGCTTCCCTCATCTCGATGACTCTGGACGACATTTCCTTTATGTGACTCCTCCTACGAACGACACCAATAATTCATAAATTTACAAAGAAATTTTTGTTTATATAAAGCAAGAAGACAAGCAGGACGACGCCTGACAGTCAGAGAAACGCCTACTTATAACAATGTGGCGCTGGATGAGATGATACGAAGCACCACATTGTGCGGATCGCTTCGAAGCTCATGGTCTTAATTCTTATTACCTCTGTAGTTTCACTAGCTACAAAGCTTTTCAAACCGGAACACAAAAACGTTTGGCAAAAGAAATAGGACATGCGATGGTTGCTATCTCTAAATGGTCTCCGTAACAGATCTAGATCTACAATATAGTGAAATCTAATCCCGTGTTATGAGGGTTTCTCACCATTCGTCGAATAGTAGCTTATTGGATAACACGGTAGCGACGACACGAGCGCCGTGAGCTGGTGGGTTCGAGTACATCCCGCGTACAATCCACGTCAGTTGGGACTTAGACGGTGCCACGTACTTAGCGTTAGACATAACGATGGCCAGGTTACCCACACGTTCGTCTGTAAGTCAATTGTTTTAATATAAAATATATCAACAGCCCTCTCAATGTTCTCTCATATGGAGAGTTAAGGCCATTTAGCCAACACGCTGGTGAAACGCGTTTTGGTGAACGGACGCATGGTCCATAAAAATTGTTGTTCTTGGAATATGACGGTGTTATCACGATGTTTCTCTCATCCCATACAGAATATAACAATAAACAAAATAGAATATAATGAACAGAATAGTTAAGATCAGTAAAACAAATATAGGGTGCCCCGTGGCAGATTTAGGATTTCTTAATTAAATTAAAGGATATTATTATTTTAGAATATACATATATTTATCATAAAAAGAAAGACGAGACATGCAGATTTTATTTTTTGACGATCACTCCGTCCAAATGTTTTCCATCGCGACGTACACACTCGACTACATCTTTCGAGAGTATTCTGAGTGTATCTCGCGAAGGAGGCTCATGGTGGCTCTTGCTGTGTGAGGCGTGGCGCCATCTTATTGAAACCACGTGTGAGGGCTGTTCGATGGATGTTCTCTTAGTTTCGGTATAAAAATACGGCGATAGACATCACCCATCACCATCAACAGTTACGGTTGCTCCACGAGAATTTTCAAAGAAAAACGGTCCAATTATTCCATTGACAGAAAGAGACAGCAGTCCACTGCGATATCGTGACTGACCAATCCGCACAAATGCCGCGCCAAACTGTAACACCCCTGGTCCCCCGCGCAACCGTTAGAAAAATATTCGAATTTCAAATCCTAAATCTGCCACGGGGCACCCTATATGTACAAGTTAAAGTAGTGTGAAAAAGAAACGGGCACGGGATACAACCTTGTAAAACCCTTGAACATCCGTTAGTAAGAAACAAAGTTTTCTTTAACTTTATTTTATTTTTCTTACATTTGACCGAGTCTCCATTTTTTCAAATATTTATTTTAAAGTTTCATTGACTCAATTTATCTTTTTATTAAAAGTTCTAAAGTTACATACAATCAAAAGCTAGATTGAGTTATAGTAATACTTTTTAAGGACATATCTTCTAGCGTCTTTTTAGTTAGCAAAATTTGTCCAAGGGATATAACTCCAAAAAACTTACTGTACAGTCCAAAGTTCTTTGCGTACGACTGTGCGCAGACAAGTTCAAAGCCACGTTTGACAAAGTAGCGCACCGCCCAAGCGTCGTGATCTAAGTCACCGGATGCGAAACCTTGATACGCACTGTCGAAGAACGGGAACAGTTTTCGTTCCTAAATGACAAGGAATACATTTTATTTTAAATTTCTCAAAAATAAATGTACATTTCTTAAATCATTAGAAAGTATGGTCAACTAACTGAAGATTTACTCAGTATTACAATTTTGGGGAGGCTTTAGGACTCAAACTTCTAACTTACTTCCATAACATCAGCAATTTTCTCCCACTGCTCCTGAGTGGGGTCGATGCCTGTGGGGTTGTGTGCGCACGCGTGTAGGATTATCACAGAGTGTTCTTGTGCGCTCTTCAGGTCTTCAATGAGCCCGTCGAAATTAATAGCACGGCTTTTCGCATCCCAGTAGCGGTACTTGTGGGGTTTAGTGAAGCCAGAGTTTATGAACACGAGATGGTGGTTCTCTAAAATATAACAATGTGTTACAATAAGTATTATGACAGTTTAATAATCATCATCAACAGCTTATAGCCGTTCACCTTCGCCACGAGGAACGGCAATTAGCCTGATCTTAGTCTAAATGCATTCAGATTCTGAAGGTCATATTTACACAAGTTTTCGTTTCGTGCGTTCATATTTTGAATTATACAATTTATTATTTTCGCGATGCACAGTGGCAATATTAATGTCGTTGGTGTCCGGCTAAATGAAACTTACCCCATGTGGGATCGGAATAATAGAAGCTGGTGTATTTGAGATGTTTGTTGAGGAACTCCGCCCCAACGCGGAGACCACCGGTCCCAGACAACGTTTGAATGCCGAAAGCCTAAAAATTTTGTGACTTATTATTACTCAAGTTCCTTTTCAAGTCATACACAAACACGTAGACTGCTGGAGTTTAGTAACTATTCCATTCGCACCACCTGACGAACCTGCTACTTTCTTCAAATTTAACATTATCACTGCGTCTCTAAATGGTGCTGGTGGAAAGCTACAAGTGGTACACAATGATCACATATGACGTGAGCCGCTTGCTCAATTACCTTAAGAAGTAAATCTAGTGCTCATATCTAGTTCGTTACATTCCCTAAACATTATTACTGACTGTATTTTTTTCTTGCTAATTACTCTTTTAACGATTATTTCGTTAATTTGTAATGTAAAAAATACTCTATACAAGCATACTTATAATGCAATGGAGATGGAAATAGAGAGGGCCAAATTCGGAGTTTTTGTACAGATCTGCAAAAGAACTCAGGTCACAGACATAGCCCAAGATATTGCAAGAATTAAGTGACAGTGGGCAGGGCACGTTGCTCGAAAAACCGACGGGACAGTAAGGTCCTCGAGTGGCATTCACCTACCGGTGGTAGACATAGTGTTCGGAGCTGTCCCACAAGGTAGACCAACGATCTGGTGACAATCGCAGGAACCCACCGATTGATGTGGAGATCTTAGGGGCGAGGCCCATGTTCAGCAGTGGAGACATGATAATGATGCATACTTATTAAGTTTGCATAAGATAACACTGGTGGTAGGTCTCCGTTGCCGTAAACCATCTATGTAGGTACCACCCCAGCGCCTATTTGTGCCGCCAAACAGTACTGTGCAAACATTACTGTCTTCCGGTTTGAAAGGCGCTGTAGCTAGTGTAATTACTGGTGTAAGGAAGCTTAACATGTTATGTGACGAGGTGACGAGCGCAATGTGTTACTGTGAATACCAGTCTAGCGCCACGTTGTTATGGGCGAGCGTATCACTAACCATCAGGTGAACGACCTGCTCATCTCGTCGCTTCATTAAAAAAAAAAAGATAAAATAAATGTATCACTACAATTCAATAGCCTGTTCAATGATTACGTAATACAAATAAACGACATATTTATATTAAACTAGCACATTATTAGTTTGAACAAAAGTAAAAAACTGAAAGTTTAAGTTGTAGGTTAAACATTTTCAGCCCTGTAGTCTCGGGCTAGTAAGAATAGGACTAAGGTAAGCCCTGCCTGTCGTTGAAGGCGACTAAAAGGGTCCAGGAGTTTCGCGGGCTTTAAGGGTGGGGGCTCTTATCGCTCAACAAGCGAGCCTGCGTGGGACAGCGTATGGCTCAGCGATGGTGCCTAGAAGGGACTTCTCCTCAGAGACGTGTTAACACAAAGTGTAGAGGGGCACCGGTGCGTTCTGTAAGAGATCCCGGAGCCTCTCCGAATGCACTGATGCAGACCACCGAAGGGATTTTAGTGAGGAAGAATCTCACATAACCCTGACTTCCTCCCAGAAGCTTATCCTTCGAAGATTTCCCCCCAGAAACAAAAAAAGCTTAATGTAATACAGTTTAATATTTAAAAATATATATATATATATAAACCAATAACCTTTACAGTTTTTTTTTTTCAATAAGAGAAAATATACATTTCAATATTGACTTGGACTTTGAAGGTATGATTAAATTACACTTTAGCTAATTAAATTGTAATTGTTGTCGTCATCAGCTGATGGGTGCCCACCAATGGGAATATGCAAATTTAGAAAAAAAAAATTGTCAGCGGACAAATGGTAGACAGTCAGAAATTTCTGCCACCAAATATGTTGATAAGATGCAGTGGGTAGTCGTAAACGAATGAATATTGATAAAGCCGAGTATACTATTTTTAAAGTAATGGAGAAAATACTTACGCGACCTTCCGCGATTACTGGGTTGTCTTCGCCTAACAGCATCGATACAGATGCAGCCGAGAACTGCTCCATACCTGGAAAATATCAATACATCAATTAGGCAATAAATGGAACAGCAGAGTTTCAACGTTTCCGTCTGAAAAGAAATTTTTTACAGAAACTTGTGTTGTTAAAATCGAAAATAAAATAAATGACCATATGAAAAGGACTTACTGATGGTGAATGGTTTACTGATGGTAGGTCTCTGCTGCCGACTGTCTCTTAAATTAAACGGTTAGCACTACCCTTGTCAAGGATGTAACACATAAATTGGTTAAAGTACAAACTTGACTGTATTTTTTTCAGTTCTGTTATCTCGGGCTATTAAGAATATGACTAAGGTAAACCCTGCCTGTCTTAGAAGGAGACTAAAATGGTCTACGGGTTACGCGGGCGTTGATGAGCAGGAACCCTTATCACTCAACAAGCGAAGTCATGTAGAGCAGTGTATGCATATTGCCGTAGCTTAGCGATGGTGCTTAGGAGTTTGATCCTTCCATGAGACGTGTTAGAATAAAGTGTTGAAGGGCACTGGTACGTTCTGTAAGAGATCCCGGTGCCTCTCCGGATGCACTTATGTGGACCACCGAGGAGAGTTTAATGAATAAGAATCTGACATCTTTACCCTGATTTATCCCCAGAAGTAGGGCATATTTCAAAGATTTTCTTTACGACATAAAAGAAAGGTATCAGTTGCCAGAGTCTAAATAGCTACCCCTGCAACTCCTTTTTCTGCTGCCAAACAGTACTACCTACATTACTGTACTCGGATTTGAAGAGCGCTGTGGCTAGTTAAAATACTGGGGTAAAGAGACTTAACATCATCATCTCAAGATGACGAGCGGAATGTGGTTCAGTGTACATCATCCTAACTAGCGCCTGTTATGGGCAGATGATTCGTTTACCATTCTCCCAGGTCTCGGTTGTACCGTCACTTCGTTGCATAAAAAAATGAAAGTTGTATATACCTAGTCCGGCCATAAGTTCTGTTACTAATGAAAACGCCGTTTTTTTTAATAAATTAACATAATATTATTAAAAATTATAGCTACATATTTATTAGTCTTAGCAAAAAGTAAATAAAAAAAAACTTTTGGAAATGGCCACCTTTGGCTTTTATACAGGCCTTTAATCGGTTTCCAAGGGAGATTTCCACCACCGCCATTGCTTGCTCTAAAGATTTTTTAAGAGACTCAATATCGCCTTGTCGTTTAGTACAGACCATGTCCTTTAAAACTGACCACAATTTGAAGTCTAAAGGGTGGAGGTCTGGGCTAGATGAAGGCCAGTCTTCAGCTCTTATAAAGTCCAGAAATTTGGTTTCAAGTCAGGCTTGGGTAGTTCGTGTCTTGTGGCCAGGTGCAGGGTCCTGCTGGAAAGTCCACGGTATAATTTTAAAAAGTGTATTGCTGAGAGATTTCACAACATGATCCAAGACTGTATCCTGACACACTTTGACTGAAGTTTTCACTCCTTTTACACAAAAATGTAGTTTTGTGACCCCTTGATAAGAAATGCTCCACCAGACCATCACTGACGCAGGGTGATGACCAGGTATTACATTTCCGCTCACTTGAGCAGCTTCTTTAGAACTGTGAGCGTACACTTTATCATTTTAATTATTGTAGTGTTCTCCAATCGTGAACATTTTTTCATCGGTAAAGAGGATATTTCTGTGCCTTCACCTGTGCATCACGACAGGTTTATTCGTTTTGATTGATCCACTCCATCCATCTTTAATTGTAAAGATTGATTTAGGGCATGTCGTGTAACATCGACGATAAGCACCGAGCACCAAGGTCTTGTTTTATAACACGCGACAGAGTCCTAGCGGGAATCTTCATGTCTCGCGATAAGATTTTTGCTTCCTAATGGGGTTTCGACGAATTCTAGCTTTAACAGCCTTTGTAGTTCTAGCATGCGACCGCCTCGATCTTTTCTGGTGTTCGACAGAGGAAGTGTTGTTGTATCTGTCGATAGTACGATATACAAACATACCGCTGATACCAAGCTTTTGAAGTGTCTGGAATATGACCGACGGCTCCATACCCACTTTGTGCAAGGCGATCACTGCAATCCTATTTTTTTTTTTAACACATCATTCCATATTGTAATTTGATAATGAATACGAAAAATATGTGAAATGGCGCAAAATCGAAAGAAGTTTTTAAAATAATATACGTGTTCCAAATTCAAAATAATTAAAAATTAGAAAAAAAGAAAAGTTTTATGTAACAGTATTTATGGCCAGACCTGTTATATGAATTTATTTGCGTATTGCGCATACATATTATTGTCATTCAACACAATTCATCAAAAACCTAGATGATTTTTTTTAATTATGATTATCATCATCATTATCAGCCTTTGTTTATCCTCTGCGAATATAGGCCTTCTCCAATGTCTTCCACCAAATGCGATCCTCAGCTTCTCGCATCCACCTACCTCCGCCCGCCCTGACGATGTCGTTCATCTGGAAGGACGGCGTTTTAATATGAAGAAAAAACGTAATCTAACTTAATCAGAGGTACTAAGTTACACATTGCGTTGAAGAAATGTGATGAAACTACAGTATAGATCTCAATCGCTTTGAGATAACGTGTTACATAAGTAGTTTTGCTACGGCTTATCATAAAAAAGGGGGGAGCGGCGAGCAATTGAAATGATACAAATTTATATCAAGAATTACGACGCTGTTCGTAATACATTAATAAAGTTGATAACATACCATCATATCAAATGTTAATACAAAAAAATTGCGGAGATGACTTGTAATGAATAAAATCTTAATCTAGATTAAGCTTATTTTTTTGACATGGCGTCTAATATCTGCTTCACTATAATTCCTCGTGACGATAAGAGGACATTTATTTCTATTATTGATACAGTGGGCCTTATGAAAAAGCTTCAAGTCCTACACAGAGCAATGGAAAGGGCTATACTCAGGGTTTCCCTGTGAGATTGTATCAGAAATGAGGAGATCCGCACGAGAACTTAGGTCACCGACATAATCCAAAAGATTGCTAGCCTCAAGTGGCAATGGGCACGACACATCGCTCGAAGGACAGCACTAAGGTCGTCGAATGGCAACCGCGTACCGGAAGACGTAGTGTTGCCGGGCTCTTCACTAGGTGGTCCGACATTCTGGTGAAGGTTACGGGAAGCAGCTGGATGCGGGCAGCGCAGTATCGATCGATGTGAAGATCTTTGGGGGAGGCCTATATCCAACAGTGGACGTCTGTCGCTGATAATGATGATGATTGATATTATTATTTTTTGGAAAAGGTTTTTTCTTCTCAGCTCTTAAGCTAATAATAACTGCATTTACGCACCCCAAGCCAAGAAAATGCAATTTGTGATTATTGCTCTCCATTTGAATGATCTTTCGTACAATTCTACAGGTTATTATTGATATTAGTCTTAAGCTACTGGTGGTAGGCTAATATTGCCGGAGATCGTCTAGGCTCGGTACCAGCTTCTATTTCTACCGCGAAACAGAAGTATGCAAGCGTTACTGTATTTCGGCTTGAAAGGTGTTGTAGCTAGTGAAGTTAATGGACATCGAGAACTAACATCTTATGTCTTAAGGCGACAACCACAATGTGATAGTGCGTGTATCATCCTAACTAGCACCACGTTGTTTAGACAGGCTCATATTATCGCTTCGTTACAAAATGAGGAAACCGAGATATTCCTACAGCAGTTTTAACGGACATATGAGATGTATCAACTCGCACATGGCCAGCGTGATGGATCAATGATTTTGAATTATCTCCTTGTGAAAGTCCTAAAGTCCCAGTAGTGGAATATAAAGATGACTGTTTATCGTCGTAGGTTACATTCTCTACGAGAAAAAACAGTTAGGTCATAATCCTATTGGTAAATCTATTAATGTTCTTCTATGGATGAAACTATTAATAACGCTGGCAATTATAAATAATACAATATCAATATTACTATATCATCATCATTATCAGCCATTGTTTATCCACTGCTGGATATGGGCCTCTCCCAATGTCTTCCACCAAATGCGATCCTCGGATTCTCGCATCCACCCACTTTCGACCGCTCTGATGATGTCGTCGGTACATCTGGAGGGAGGACGTCCTATACTTCTGCGACCTGTACGTGGCTTCCACTGCAAGACTTTTCTCTCCCATCGGCCGTCACTGACACAACAGAAATAACCAGTCCACTGCCACTTCAGCTTCCAGATTTTGAGAGCTTAATCGATAACTTAAGTTTTCCGTCGAATTTCTTCGTTGTGGATTTTGTCTCTCAGAGAAATGCTAAGCAAAGTTCTCTCCATCGCTCGCTGTGCTACTGTGAATCGGTGGACCAGCCCGACGGTCAGTTGTCATATCTCTGCGTCGTAAGGGCCTTAACACATCAGTATTACTATAAATCAATAAAAATCACTATGACATTTTATTTTGTTACTAAAAACGACAATCTACTATTAGTATTACGTAAATTACGTTACCTATCTATTTTCTTCTATTTTGCGTAACTACAAGATAAATTACATAATCACACTGGAGACTAATCAACATACTTGTTCGCGTAAAACATAGTTTATTACGTAAAAGTAAATTTCCATTAAGAATCGAAAAGCCATATTCAATAAAAAAACAAACCATGGTACGGGTCTGATAACCTATCGCTACAATAATGAGATAAGATTGGGGATTGCGAATGAAATACAGCAAGTAAATTAGTGTTTGCTTAACACGCAAGTTGGTATGATAAGAAACCATAATAATCCATTAACCTGAAGGTTCACCAATACTTTAATCAGTAGTGGTGTAAGTATTACAGATCAAATAATAATTAAATGATGGTAGGTCTATGTTCACTCATCAAACAACACTGAGCCAGTCCCCTCAATGAGGATCTTTGACCGAGGCCTATGCCAAGCAGTGTGTGCAATCCGATTGATAAGAAGGTCTCTGTTACGAGAGACAATCAGAACAGATACAACTTCTGCTCCAATTTCTGCCACCAAAAAATAGTGTGTCAACATTATGATGTTCTGTTTTGAAATGTGCAAGCATTAGCTAGTAAAATCACTATGGTATTAAGACACACTATTAGTAGCATGAGTCTTAACATGGTGTAGTATTTATCATTGCAATTAAAGCCACATAGTTATGGATGTATAATTTACCCACTGATGAACATCCGACTCCTCTGGAAACTTAGTTGAATAAATAAATAACACAACTAGAAGAAGGTTCCCAATTTGAACAAACAAATAAATTACAATTTTTTTTAATCTCTCTTAATTCTGAGACAATAGAAAACATAATTGAAGTGATGATTGAAAGGGAAGAATCATTTATAGTTGTCAATAACATCTGTAGAAGCTTTCAGTTCTTTCCAGAACTAAAAATAAAATATACAATGTACAAAAGTAAACATGGTACAGTTATTAATAACTTATTGGCATGGTATCTCATAAACAACTACATATTTGGCAACTGTCCATATAAATAGTTTTTATACATCTGATCTTCTATTTTAGAAAAAAATACAAGTATACTTTAGAAAAGATTTCTTTGTACAAATATCAACAGATATGTGTTACAATGTCAAATATCAAAATAAATAGAGAAAAAAGTATAATATTAGTTTATACATGGTTTTATTAGAAGAAAGATTATATATACTATATTATATATACTAAATAATGTAAGAAACTAAAAAAAATTATTACTGTGATTAAGTAAATAATATAACTTACCAAGTACTGGAAGATATTCATGCAGCAGTGACTCATCTCCAGCCATTTTCTTTTCAGTTTTACGTACAACTGGAAGTACCCACGGTTTTCCATTTTCATCTCTGTATGCTGAACAAAGAATATATTTAGGTTAATACAAGACATTTAAGTTAGCCAAAACACCACAAATTTTAAAGAAAATTATTCTCACTTTAAAATTCAATTAAAAAAACTGTTTAGAGAGAAACTGTCACAAAACATTATTGATTTTTTATTACTCTGGTAAGTCATATCCTAAATCAAAGCTTATGAAAAAACACTGTGATGTATCGTATTGTGTTTGTACCCTGTATTGTATATTATCCCTTAGAAAATTAGATGGTGAAAGAGAGAAAAAAAAACAACATTGATACAATCGATACTTCCTTATTTACCAGGGTTAGGAGCACTGTAAAACTAATGGGTACAAACACACACACAGTAAAAATACAATGTTTTATTGCACATAACATACTTTACAAAAAGCTCAGTGCTTATTTCTAAAAACTCATAAATATGCATAAGATGTATGATGGTCTTAATAAGAGGATTACTCTCAGTAATTATAATTATATTGAAGCCTGGTATACCTAGACCGTGAAGTCCATTAAAGTCACTTGAAAACAAATATACATCATGTTTCCAGCACTTTACCCTTGAATATTTTTATTTATTTCGTCTCACTTTTTAGATTTGGAAAAAAATTTTATACCTTTTTTTCTTTACAACTTGAGCAGATATTTAAAATTTTTCTTTTTTAACAAACTATATATTTTTTTTGTTCTATACTTATCATAGAAATACTTGCAGTGTTTGAGTTTTAAATTTTTCTAAATGGATTTTAACATAGTGCCAAATTCCAGTTACATAATAATTAAACTTATTGATAGTTAAAATTATTAAAATTTTGAGTACTTTTCTTTTACTTTAGCACTTACCCCCGATTGTTAAGTTGACTTTATTTTTAAATGTATCATCTATAAAAAGTTTATTTAACTGGAAAACCTCGATTGGAGGGCCTTGCTCAATAGCTTCAAAACGCGAACTCATTTTATATTTCACAGTTTTTAAAGAGCGACTTGCAAGATTTAAGCACGGTAGCACCGCTTTACTGAAACTAGTAATTCTTAAGAAAAGCCTACTTGTGTTTGATTATCGTATGACCTTCTACATGTCAACCAATGTCATTTAGAAGCAATCACAAAATAATATAGTTATGTTACCACACGCAAGACATTATAGAATAATTAAAAACTACCAAAGTTAAAAAAATTATACACATTTATTGAAGCTCTGGTGTCGCAATTTGCTCTAAAAGTAAACCTATATTAATGCACCAACCAGATGTAGATTAAAAGTTTAAGCCAAATATTATTCATTCTTGCTTGTGGTTTGCATCAACACTCGGTTTAGATTTATAAAATTATACTAAAAAATTTTTCTGACATCATGACATCATGAAATGATAGACATCCATTTCTGAATATAGGCACTTTCCCAAAAATCTCCTCGCTTTACATTCGTGATATATTTTTTAAAAAGGTTATAACGTCATCGAAGACAATGAAATAACATTTCTTTATCTCAGCAAAACATTATTTATATTTTGTATAAACTGGATTTCTAAAATTACACATTCGTGGATCTTCTGGTCTTGCAATCATATAAACAGATTTGAACTCCTTATTATCTCCATCCCTTTTTATATAATTGTTAACTCCAATTATTCCGAGAATAACACCCACTATACCCATACAGGTTGAACCCATAACCTCTGGAATTTCCCACCAACCTTTCTGGAATAAACCAAATAAAGTGTTAGCAAATTTAATTTCATGACCAATATGCTTTGGCATCGGCATTTTAATTGATTAAACTTATCACGTCTTATTTTCAATGCAGACTGGTTCAAACTACTGAAGTTAAATTTATGTCAATGATTTCTTTTTTAAACTTGACATATTTTTCTCTAAAAGAATAAAGTCGTGCTTTGTATTTATGCAGGTGTAATAACGTAGAATAGAAGTATGTTAGTATCGAAACTTTTTTTATGGAAAAGCTAACATTAAAAGAAAAAATTGTTCTAGGCATAAGATGATAAAGAAACAAGATTTTGCAAAAGTACTTGGATAAAATATATGTATATACATATATAGGAGATATTCATAAATTTATTGAATCATCACGAGATATCCGAAACTTTTAAACATAAACACCTAAAATTTAGTCGAGTTATTGCCTATACTATTTAGAGGTCACCTAAAAATGGATTTTGTTGAAATCAATGGCCAAAGAGAGTTGTAGTGGTATTACAGTCAGTAAATAACTTGTACAATAATAACACAAAGTTAAAAAAATTATATTTGTTAGTTAAATACGAATCCCGCCATTTTAATAAAGAATAGGCTGTACGATGAAATCATCGGCTAAGTCACTAAAAATAAAAAAAATACTGTCAGTGTCAGAACTTAGAACATTTGATTCCTAATACGTTTCAAGAAATATTAGAAAAATATTTTTTAACAAATGGCTGTCCCTGCCACACGACGAACACTAGGTCAACTTCTTCAACAAGGTTGGAATGAAATTCCGGAAGTAATTGCTTCTACTGGAGTTGCTCTTGTCGGTGTTGGATTAGGAATAATTGGGGTTAACAATTATATAAAAAGCGATGGAGACAACAGAAGATACAAACAAGTTTATATGATTATGAGGCCTGATGATCCGCGAGTGGCCAAGATCCGAAAAAATTAGTACCAAATTGGATAGAATTGTTTGTAAGACTTTAGAGGCAATTATGTAATAAAGTTGCATACACTATTGTTGGTACTTTATTTTTAGAATATATTTTTTTAATGCAATTAAACTACGGGACGAGCGAGAAGTGCATCTAACCAAAACGCCCGTTCATAAGGTGGCGCTAGTTATGAGGGGCATACTGCACCATATTGTGCTCATCGCCCGAGACAAGATTTTGTCTTATTACCAAAATTTTATTGTTAAAATTCAATTATTCCATCCTCCAACCTTCTCTCTTCACATCTTTTAATACTTCAAGATATTTTTTTTTAATATTTAGTAGCATAAGGTATATCAGTTTGTTTTTGGTAAAATTAAATGAGGTTTTCTATGCTGATGGTCATGTTGATATCACCAAAGTATTTACTAAACAATGAATTGTTTTGACAGTTACAAAAACCTACTTCTCTATGAACATATATTACTTCATCTCTTAAACAAAATTCATCTCATATATATAATTCTAAGCAACACCACATTATTGTCAAAATTACATCTTGATGTTTTTTTTTGATACATTGTGGAAAAAATACTGCATGTAATATCTCTGTCCAGCAGTCAGCAATATGTGGGATGCAAGCAGCTCTTTGACTTCCCAAAATGTTCAGTCTAGGCCTGAAATACTATTTTGACACATTGAGAACTTAGAATTGTGTCACACTCCTAACTCACCCTTATTTTCCATAGAAATGCATGGAAAAAGTAAATACAAACACAACTTTTTACAATTATGACCTATTTGACAAATGCAAACTGTGAATTAAAATTTTGTCTATATTTGGCTTTTTCAGGTTTCCAATAAAAAACTATGCTTTAGAAATATTTTTTATTTTTTGTTCATGCAACAATCGTAATATTTCCCCTTGACATGATTACGAGATTCCTATCATTACTACTTTGTTATATACTTTTGAATACTAGCAAAAATTAAAAATGTGTCTCTCATTAAAATAAAAGTAAAGGAAAACAAAGAAAACAACATTATTAGTCAGCACTTAAAAACTACAAGCAAAATTTACAATGACCACTTGCTATTGATCTTGATTAGATGCAAAAATGTTTTTTTTTAAGGATCGCACAATGTATACTGAAAAAATTAAAAATGTTCAGTAACAAATATATGAAAAAGTTTGTATATTAATATTAACAGAATGTTTTATAGGCATTTTGTCTTTGATATCACATTGTTGTGAACTACTAAATCTACTTTTTGACTCGGACAAGTAGAATTTTCACTCACAATGAAATGTAAATAATACTGATGATAACATTTTATATTTTGATATTTGTTGTTTTGGGTAGTTTCTGTTCACACTAACACATATTTAAAGACCATAATTTGACCTAATTGACAAATATAAAAATATATTTTTATGTTTACAAGTATAGAAATATAAATAGCAAAGTCCCAAGGAACCATTGAAAATTGTGGGAAACCGTTGGATGTGAGCAGCACCTAACTGATTGTTGCTGGAAACTATGTTCAGTGGTGGGAGATTATAAAAGGCTTAAGGAGCCACATGTGGCTTAAGTTTCAAGCAACACAAATAATGTAATCAAATTTTCAATAAATGTTAGAAAATCCTGAAAACCGGTAATAACAAAGCTGTGAGTTACACTTCACCAACAGTTATTTTTAATGATGTACTAGAAATATGTTGTTGGAAAAAATATTATTTCTTTCTTCTCTTCTCCTTGCTTGTACTCGGTTTTTCTTTACTCGATGCTGGTTTATCATCATTTGATTTCTTTTTCTATAAAAAATATTATGTTTAAAAGCACTTATAGTAAAATTTAATTTGTACATAAATAGTTTTTTTTTTTACAAAAATTAAATAAGTAAAATTTTCACTTAGGCAGTGAAAGTTTATAATAGCCTACTGTTTGTATGCTGGCACTCTTTCCATATGAGAAGAAGATCTTCCTCCAACAAGAACATACAAAAGGCAATGGTGGTAGGTCTTTGTCACTGGAGATTATGTAGGTGGGTAACAACTCAGATTCTGCAAACATTACTCTGTTCAGGTTTAAAGGGTGTTGTAGCTAGTGCAATGACTGGGATAACGTGACTCAACATTTTATGTCTCAAAGCGACGAGCGCAATGGTGCAGTGTATAAAATTCTAAACAGCGCCACACTATGGGCAGCCGCATCACTTAACATAAGGTGAACGTCCCGCTTGTCTTGTCCCTTCATTGGATAATAAAAATAAACAAAAGTTTATCATTCAACACATTGTCGCCAAATGATGTTACATGTCCGCGAAAGACATTATTTTCGCAAAATGTCGGTTTCCTCAAGATGTTTTCTTTGACCAGAAATTCAAGCTCAGTAGAAATGGTACCTGCAATGTACCTCTTAAAGACCTGTCCTACTATACAGGCTGAGCTGTCACAGCTTCTACATATATTTGATTCACCTTAATCAATGCGTCGTTTTCCGGGTCGCTGTCCTGCGGCTCGCTTGCGTCGTCCTCGTCTTCGAACGTGTCGTCATCCAGCGCAGGCGCACGCGCACGCCGCACGTCGCCTGGTGCGTATGGCAAAGCACTTGCGCGCTTGTTGTACGCGCGTGTCATTGCAGCCTTTACCTGAGTTGGAATTACTTCTTTAAACAACCAGATGAGAAAAATGTTAAATGTAAATTAAATTGGTCCAACTGTTACGGAGTCTTAAAAGAGAAGTGTTTAAAAGTATTACCTTAGAATCGACCAATATCATTGGATTCCTCTGACCGGGCCACAGAGACAACTCAATCAATGAATTCAAATCTTCTCTCAAGAGATGGTACGACTCGAGGACTTCTAAAGACTGTGTAATACCATCAGTTCTGTCTTTCAACATTGGAGTGACCAAGGCGTCGCGCAGGTGAGTGCAGTAGTCTAAGAATATTGACGACTTGGAGCCTGATGTACTAAAAGTTAAACATATTATGTTAGCAGCATTTGAAATTATTATCTTCATTAAATAAACGCCCCAGTTGGGTATAGCCTTCCTCATAATATTTCCATCTCGATCAGCTTACATCCTATTTCGGTTTTTTCTATGACCTATATGGACAAACCATTACATAGTCTGTTTTGATAATTTTTTTTTATTTAACCAATGAGAAGTAATGCGCACGCCGCACAACTATATTGTGGCACTAGTTATGGTATAGACTTTCATCATATGCTCGTCGTCTTGATTTACATAATGTTAAGTCTTGTTACCCCAGTAATTTTATTAGTTACAACGCCCTTTCAAACCGAAAAATAGCAGTGTTTGCACACTAGTATTTGGAGGCATTAATAGGTGCTGCTACATAAGATGGTCTGCTGCAACAGACATCATTATCATCATCAGCCACTGCTGGACGTAAGCCTCCCCCAAAGATCTCCACATCAACAACAACAACATCGCAACAGACATACCATCAGTAAAATTTTTGTTCAATAATAAATGAGTGAGATGATAAGTACTCATAAGCTACTCACCTGAGCCTCGTATGTGCGTGTATTTCTTGCCCAAGACGCTGTACCTTGTTTGCGCGCGAATTCTTGCCGAGCCAGCCTGGGAACTGGATCTGCCCGGTCATGTGACCGGCCATCGCATGCCCTGGGATTACCGAGCTGTACATGGCCTGCCAACATATTTCTCTATGAAAAAGTTTCATTGTTATACCATATCTAATATTTATGTTTTATCCTGTAGTTGAATCTACATTAGACGACAAAGTATCATATTTTCCGCAGCACATTGAGGGTGCTTGGAAGGGCATTAGCCTACCCTGGACAGATTCTTCAGAGAGCCTGAGCTTCTGTGTCACTCACTGAGGGTGTAATAATCTATGTAACATACCTGAATAGGCAATAAGTTCCATGCTTGACTTCTCCGTATCCTTGATTCAACCAAATCGCCAAGGCTGATACTGTCAGCAGCTATACTTATCTTTTCTAATATTTTATCCCTGCAAAAGAATATAATGAGTTCACTGACAATAATATGCACAAAATTAACCAATCTATAGATGCATACTAATGTTAGACTATCTGCAAATAATGATGTTATGAGATTTAACAGATAGGCCTCCTCTAAAGACTAGACTAATGAGGGTAATGTTCTAAATAAGAATTATATTTTACATTATTATTAATAAATACATTTTATTGTAATTCTATGAAACTTAGAATAGCAATATGCTAATTATATTTTTAACAATTTAGTGATAATTGTTTTGTCTTCTTTTTTTAAATACAGCTGACTTTGCAAACATACATTCACTTTGGTTTTCATAGGATTTGTGACCCAGAGTAGCAATAAGATTTTATGGTCGAATGTTATGTATTTTAATGGTAGAACTTTTTCTAATATAGCTATCACACACTTATTTTAAATGTGCCCCAAAACACCAATTTTATGCTTCAATTGTTCACTCTTTAGAGCTAGTGTATTCTGGGTGAGCACACTTCATTATCTACTGCCTGACTGTAGCTTAACACCAAGTGAGGTCAAGTTCATCATGGTCAAGTCTCTTGTTTAACTTTCTACTTTTAAACACAATAAAAAATTTCATATACAAAACAAATTCAACATGTTAAACATGTGATAAAAAAAATTAGTTACTTGGGACAGTGTGGAACAACTTGCAGGTAGTTTTCCTGGACGAAAAGCGGTGAGAGACTGTAGTCATAAAAGAACAGATCCGATTTGTCGTTTATAGACATATTCGTGTGTTCAGATGCGGTGAATACTTTGCGGACTACATCCCATGGGCCCTAAAATATAGCCACAAAATACTATTAACCCTTTGATGTACCCTTTTTCACAATTTCAATTAATTCCATCTAGGTAGACACCATCGCCAGCGCTATCTATGCAGCCAAACTGTAGAGTGAAAATATTACTATGTTCCAATTTGGAGGGTGCTGTAGCTAGCAAAAACACTGGGGCTAACAGTAAACGTCGTATAAAAAAATTTGTTAATGATAATGCATACTGCATAGTAGTAGGTGCACTTAAACTTTACCAGCTTGATATCCTTTTTGATATTCTTCGTATCCTTCCGCAAGTTTTCAGGGTCGGCGAGCTTCGGTTCCGCCGCCCAGATGGAGATCAGATGGAGAGTCTGGCGCACATCCTGCCCGGCTGCAACTATCAGTTGTGACAGTACATCTGGTGGTATCTTGATCTTCTCTTTGAAGCATATCGACATCATTGCCGACTGTAAAAAGATAAAAAGCAAGTTTAAACCTGGTAGTTCCTACCATTTATAGATATACTTCTTTACTGATTGATTACAAGTTGTTTGTATGTCTATTTCAAGAGTAGAAATAATATATTTCTTTGATCAAGCAGTACCTTAATCTGCTCCACTGTTGGCCTTTTGAAACGTAAGTCATAACAATAATTGACCAATGAGCGCATCTTCTGGCTGTTCCTATCATTGCACATACAAATAATAGGCACTGAAGTAAACTTTATCAAACCAATCAACTCTTGTAGGCCACCTGAAACAAACAATTTGTAAGAAATATATTTTGGGTGAAAATAATTATGAGTCAGCATCAGAAAGACTTGAATTTTTAATTTTTGGATAAGTGACAGTAACATACCATCATCAGGAATATTAAAATAAGTATTTATGCATATTGCATGTTTTTATATAGATTAACAGAGACAGAAATAGATGTGGTTTAAACAGCTTAAGCTGTCACCTGCAAGCAAGATTTGCTTTGACCATGTGCATGCATGTATGTAACCTAAGTTAAATTAATACAATATACATGTCTGTATGTTTGCTTACCTCTGTCCTCATTACCAGCCATACCATCGACTTCATCCATAACTAGAACATGCTTCTTTGTAACAGCCTGTTTACCAATTTCACCTAAAAGAAGTAAGTAATAATTAACTTCAAATTTTATATCATATTACAAAAGCCTTGATTTTTGGTTTAGAGTCTTTCTTATTTTATTTATATAATAACATTATTTTTCTCTTAATTAAAAAAAAAATAAGTATTTGTTATATTTGAAAAAAAAATACCAAACAAGATTTAAACTGTAGAAAGTTTATTTTTAACAGTGTCAACATTTAGCGAAAAAAATATTGACAGTATTAAATAGGCTAAAAATGTTAAATATGTAATTTCTTTTGCGGCGAAATTGCAACTGCATTTAATCAATAAGTGCATGATCAAATGCGAGATGAAGGGCTCAGAAGTATTAGAGTTAGCATTAAGCCTCATATGCTATATCACAGGGCAGTAGTAGCAAAGGGAACTTAGAGCATAGACCCGATAGACATTGGGTACATTTTTGATTTTATGCAATAGCAACCTTGCATCAGAAAGTATAGCTTTGGACCCCTACCTGCTGGATATTTTATATTTTTCTCTTTGTTTAAAAACTATGATACGAGCCAGATTTTCATCATCACAGTTGATTGTAATCATGATGATAAATGAATAAATTATTATAAAATAGGCTGAATTAAAAAAAAATTATAACATACCTCTCGCATAAGCAGACAGTGAAGTGGTCGTCAGCAGTTCACCAATTTGTTCCTTTATCAATGTCTTGTTTCTTGTATCTGACGCGTTGAATTCGACCACATCGAAACCTAATTCTTTGCACACTAGCGATACAGTTGTCGTTTTACCTATAAAAATTAAAATATAATCTGTAGCAAGGTATAATGTGTTTATCTATATTTGTATAATCTCGGAATGCAAGCCGCTTCAAAGTTTGGATGTTCCGGGTGGTTATTCTGATGTGGCTACGTTCAACAGACACTGAGACATTTAATATTTCACTTTATTTGAAGAGAAGTTTACAATCACCACAGCTGTTTCTAAAAATCTTTTATTACCAATCAAATTTAACTTATATCAGTGGCTAATCTCACGATGAAGTTTAGTGGATAGTATTTTCTTAAATCTGCCCGGTTAGCTACCAACTTAATATTGTAAGTCGTCATCATCATCATCAGCCAATAGATGTCTATTGCTGGACATACGCTTTCCTCAAAGATCTCCATATCGAAGAATTCGTTGAGAGGAATTGGGCCATAGCCAATCTTGCTGCCCAGTGTCAGTTGGTGGGTGGTCAGAGCCCCGTCTGTTATTCAGCAGGATGCACCGCGTGTAGGTGAAGTAGACTTGAGCTTCGTCAGATGTTGGACGAAACCATTTATACCTCTAATATTGTAAGTCTGCAGTCATGATAGGATTGCTTTGTTCCTGTCGAGATCTAGATCATTCTGCACAATATCACTTTAACCTTAACAATCCCATTGTCAATTACCTTCATGTGAAATTTGGGCTTAAAATATCTCAGTGTAGATAAAAAAAACTCACCAACACCAGGAGGTCCCGATAGTAAGACCGCTTTATAGTATCCACCGTCATCGTTCTTCGCCCACGGATTAGGTTTAAGTAGCTTAGCTTTTCTGTTAGCATACCATTTTGTCAACCAATCTGACAATCTAAAAAATTATTGCTTTTAAAATCAAACAAACTGATATGTTACAAAACCTATGGCTTTCATGGAAGATTAATGTCCACCAACCAACACTTTGCTAGAATGGTAGAAAAGCCATTTGCTTTAACTCTCAACTTGTGACTGAACACTTCCAGTCCCAGCAGTAGAAAGATTAACGAGGGCTGTTCATACATATTAAATAAAAAAAACACTTTCATTTATATTGTTTTGCTATACATAATAAACAAAATTAGTTATTCATCGTCATAAGTTGATAGACATCTTTTATTGCACACAAGCCTATAGGAACAATTTAGAATAATGATAAAAGAAACAGCTTCAATGTACTAACTTTTTGACATTACTGGCTGGTCCATGTTGCCCAATGATCTGTTTTAAACTCTTTGGCTTGTATTTATCAACCCATAGCAAATTATTAATCATTTGATCACCAGATTTAAAAACATCTGAAAAGCAAAACCAAGATAAATATGACCACTGTGAACAATAATCTTACAACAACATTAGAATGTAAAAATTGTATTTAAAATACAGCAATAAATATTTTTTGTTTATTTAGGTAAGCAACGCTGACACATAAGCCTGGTGCGCCAATATTACTGTGTGGCTATTTAGCTGATGAAATTACTATAGTAACAAAATTCAAAATTTCGTGTCACAAGGCGATGAGCACAATGTATAGGGTGTCTCGAGGCAGATTTAGGATTTGAAATTCGAATATTTTTCTAACGGTTGCGCGGCGGACCGGAGAGGGGTTACAGTTCGGCGCGGCATTTGTGCGGATTGGTCAGTCACGATATCGCAGTGGACTGGCGCGCATAGCGCTTTCGCAGTTGAAGCGTATTTTGAAGCTAATAAATCGTGCACTGTTACTCGCCGGAGATTTTGTTCTCACTACAATATTCGTCGCTTAAGTGAACCACCGAGTGAAAGTTTGATTCGGATGTGGGTTCAGAAGTTCCGTGCAACAGGTTCAACAGTTAAAGAGCCAAGCCCAGGTCCTAGCCGAACGTCGAGGACTGCACAAAACATTGAACGCGTTGCAAACAGCGTGCAAGAAAATCCCCGCCAGTCGTGTGTACGTCGCGATGGAAAACATTTGGACGGAGTGATCTTCAAAAAATAAAATCTGCATGTCTCGTCTTTCTTTTTATGACAAACATATGTATATTCTAATATAATAACACCTTTATTTTATTAAGAAATCCTAAATCTGCCACGGGACACTATAGTATATTGTGTGATTCTACCTAGCGTCACATTATGTGCGCGAGAATCACCATCAGGTGTTCATCTTTCTTGTCTCGTCGTTATGCCGACTATAAAGGAACAATACGCTAACACCTTATTTTTATCTCAGGTGGTTTTGAGTGACAATAGGACTGAAGATATAGAACTGTTTAAACCATATGGTCCAGTTTCAATACTTGTGTCATTGGGAACGAAACATACACTTCATAAAGCAGACATGTGATGCAGCTCACAAAACAGTGACATTTAAGCTTAAAGGAGAGATTATTTTTAAAAATAATAAATGATTTAGTACAATATATGACACTATATATTGTACAAAATGATGTTTGCAATCCATCATCATCATCATTTAATGGACATCCATAGGTCCCTTTTAGAGATCTCTACATGAATATGTGCTACATTCCTGCAAACATCAAACACACTATCATGTGGAAGTATTGTATCATTCAAGTATTTACCACCAGTACTAATCATTTCGGATTTATTCTCTTTGCCCTGTACATCTTCAACTATTTCCGTTTCAACTGCTGCCATTCCTTTTGATTGACTCTTGTGTATTGATTGTTTACTTTCGTTACTATGTTCAGTTTTTATTTCACTTTTCGATCTCTTATTGGTATTTGTAACTCTTTCTGTTCTAACTTCTTTGTTTTTATAATCAATAAGTGATTTAGGCTGATCCTTTTTTGATTGTTTCTTTGTTGATTTGGAATCCTCTTTCATTTTGTCATTATGTTTGCTACTGCTAGAAAAATCTGTAATCATTTGTAGGAATTCATCTTCATTAATAATCTTGATTCCCAGTTCTTGCGCTTTAGCCATTTTTGCCGGTCCCGGATCCTCGCCCGCGACAACGTGTGTCACCTAAAATTATTTTATTAATCAATATAATTTAATATATAGATGCAAGTATGTTAATGGTAATTATAAATGTAAATAAAATTTATTAACATATCTTTTTAATATTCTCATAGCTGAGATTTTAGTAGTCCTTCTTTCACAACAAAAGGGTCAGGACTTAAGGATGTTGAACTACGACAGAGGACCAACACTTGGTACAAAAAAGAATACCAACTTTTTTAGTTACAGCATGTTTTACACTGCCACCGAAGTCTGCTATGGCTTTTGTTACATCTTCCTTTTCAAAAGAATCTAGTACTCCAGTTAAAACAAATGCACAATTTTTTAAACAATTAGGTGTTCCCTGAAAATAAACATTTTATAGTAGAAAAATATAAACAGAAAGGACTCCGAAATAGCTAACCATACATTCCAAGTTGTAAATTTTTTTATCTACAATGTAGTTAACCTCAATTTCACATTGTAATAAGTAAAAATGAGAGGTTGATAGAAGTCGACTTCAACTAAAAAAAAAACTGACCCATTAACTAACCACCATCCAAAAGACCCCAATATTGCAAATCAAATGGTTAGCCTCTCTGCCATGGAGGGAATTATAAACATATAGCATTTCAATGTTACCCTGTTACCTTAGGCATCTGTTTTGAACCTAAATGTTTAGGACCAGATCTATTTAAATAATTCTTGTATAATGCAGCGGACATGATTCTCCTCTCGTGTTTTTCTTCATCAGTAAGAACTGAAAAATATAGTGACAAATATACAGTAACTGAGACAGAAATAATTTGAATTATTATGACAGTTAAATTTTAGAAGATGGAAACAGAGAGGCATTAGAGCTAGTGGAATTTCTGAGATAACAAGATATAAATTTTTATTTTAAATTTATGAGCTTGATATGATGCAGTGTTTGTTATCTCATTCACCACCATATTGTTCAATCATCAGCCGATAGACATCCACTGCTGGAAATAGGCCTTCTCCAAAGAACTTTACATTCATTGGTCCAGTTGGCATGACCTCCGATACCGCCGGGCACAAGGAGCGGTCGTTTGTAGGGGTTCAAATGGGGGACATTTGGGTCATTTCCCATCACGCTGGTCCAATGTAGGTTGGCAGGATCGTTTGTTGATTAGCAGGTTGCATCATGAGTAGGTGAGGTTGGCTTGGATCCAGTGAGTTGTTGTATGGGACTGCTACAACCCTTTGTTATGGGCATACATAAGGTGAACATTCTGTTTGTCTGGTCTATGTAGTATAAAAATATATCAGATATTTAATTAGATTCAAAATTTTACATCAAGATAATAAAATACACACAAACCAGATTCATTGAGGCTTTTATCTAACTTTCTTTTTTTGACTTTGGGAGTATCATCTTCCACTTGTTCCTTACTATCAATAAATTCACTAAAATCTGTCTTTTGTTCTGTCTCTTGTTTATCATTATGATTTTTTGAACAATATTTAACAAATGTGTGTTTTAAATCTTTTAATCCCTGTTTTGGTGTCCCAAACTGCTTAATCTCTTCCTTTTTACTTCTGGAATTTGTTTTTGTGGACGAGTCTTTCTCCTTAATTTCTAATAATTTTGTTGTGTTATTGTTGCCCTTGCCTTTATTTGTTGATTCCTTATCAGTCTTTGCAGATTCTAACTTTTCAATTTCATCAAGATCTAGCAAACTCAGCTCAAATTCATTATCAGAATGGATTCCAGTTTCACATACCTTTGTTTTTTTTAACAAGGGCTCAGTTCTTTTTATTGACCCATTGCCAAATAGATCAACTGATTTAATTTCTTTAAGTGTGGAATTTTTTGATTTCTGACCTTTTTTACCCAGTTTTACCCCAGAGACTTTTTGAACTTTTTTTTTAGGCGAATATTCATCGGAATCGTCAGATAGTGCTCTTTTTCGTCTGGATTTCTTTCCCTTAAATAAAACATAACACAACCATTTTAAAATCTTTGTTTTATAACAATTCATTTATAAAATTAAATAGCACTTAATTCTCATCTATATGATAAATTTTTATATTTTTTATAAAAAATTGGAACAATGCTGAATAACACAAATTAATGTAATTCAAAATTTCAACAGAAATATGCAGAACAAGAGAAAGTTATGTTTATACTAATTTCCCACCATTAAGTACAAATTTGATCAAACTCTTACAAGACTAACTTTAGGATGAACTCATTAAAAAAGAAGTCATAAATCTAACCAATCATAAACTTAACTGTGACTAAAATTAAAACAAAAACATTTAGTCAGAGTATTTTTGATGACCAAACTTTACACTTTACCATCCACACCTCCATTTTCAGACCAATGTATAAAAAACAAGAAAACTAAAACTATATGTCATATTCAAAACCTATTTGTTGTTTTAGTTAATAAGGAAATAAATACTAATTTTAAATGCAGAAATATAAACAGGGTAAAATTTAAGTATACTCATTTTTATTAAGAAATAATACCTTATTTTTGACTTGCATTTGTGGGGATTCAGGAATAACATCACTGTCATCATCTTTCACGACCGTTTTGGATGTCAAATATGATCTAATATCCTGAAAATACATATGTTGAAACTTTAGTTTAACTTTTGTTAAGGAGAAACTCATTTCATTACTTAAATAAAGCCTCATTAAATAAAAATACAAAATGACAATAGCTGCCAACTCTTCTACAATAAATTATCTTAACAATTTATGGAGATATCTTTTAGTGTACCTTTGTACTAAAGTTAACAATATATTGTTCTTGTGCATTGTTTACATTGATAAATAATAATTATGGTAACATTTATAAATATTACTTACAATATATATAAAAGTTACTATAATTATTATTTAAAGGTTGTAATAAATGGTCCCACACAGCAACCCACAGGATCCCAAACCAACCTCATCTACTTGTGGTGCACCCTGCTGATTAACAAACAAGGCTCTGGCTCCGCGACCTACCTACATTGGGATAACATGGTGTGAACTGATCCAATTCCCCCATATCATCCCCTAAAGACGTGGAGATGTTTGGGGGAGGCCTATGTCCAGCAATGGATGTCTATTGGCTGATTATGATGACATACATAATATGTTATAGTCGTTTTTATATTGAAGAAGTATTCATTATTTAAACCTTTTTTGAAAAAAAAAATGGATGCATAAAAGCATTAAAAAAAATTTTGCACCATTGTTTTAATTTATAAAATTATAAATTTATATTCTTAACATTATAAATAATTATTATATATTATTAAAATATCTACACACAGTAATTGAAAAAATATATATTTTACAATAAATTGATATATATAAAATTGTTCCACCATCCACCTCCACCACTAGTAAAGGTAATTTTATAAATTTTTCATTGATTCATGACAAGAACTTTCCCATTTATAGATTTTTAATTACGATGAACTAAGACCTATAAGAGACCTATGTCCGGTAATGGACATCCATCAGTTAAAATGATAATGGTGAAGATGATGATGAAGGCCTTGACAATCTACTTGTAAGAGAAAGCTATGTTTACCTTCAGGGTACTTAAAATGAGGTGTGTTAGAAAAGAATTATTAAGACTAGACACTTCAGGCATTGAAGGAAATAAGTTTAAAATGGACAAGTAAAACATTAACATGGTGCATGAAATAATGTAAATTAAAAAAATTATTTCAATTTAAAATATACCTATCTACTCACATCCTAACTTTTTGATAAAACTGCAAATGTCTCACTTTTACTGTTATCTGATTAAAATAATCAAAAATTGATAACATAATCACTGGACAGTCGTTAGATATGGTTTAGAATTGACAAAGAAGTGGGA
This sequence comes from Ornithoptera alexandrae, assembly GCA_029030555.1. Classification (NCBI taxonomy): domain Eukaryota; kingdom Metazoa; phylum Arthropoda; class Insecta; order Lepidoptera; family Papilionidae; genus Ornithoptera; species Ornithoptera alexandrae. Next base: position 2,542,277 of record JARDVY010000023.1, on the reverse strand, counting down.
AGGTACTGTAAGTTATTTTAAAAACATGTTGAAAACACTTTTTTTAATACATATTTATAAGTTGTAATTTTAATACATGTAATATAATATTTGCGGACATGATTAACATGTGGATATTTTCATAAGATAATGCCCCTTGTCTCCATTCTTTCTATGATTAGAAGGTAATAATTAACAAGGCAGATAAAGATGCGTTGTGTTTACAATGTTAGTAAATTTTTTTTTATTTATATAGTTAAAATAACAAATAACTAGTATATAAATATGATAACAACATTAAAAATTATTAGGCCTATTGTACCATTTATATATATATATATGAATAAAGCAGCATCACTTTAGCATTAGTTTTAACAAATTTTTGAAAGAAATGAGGATAAATAATTTCAATTATTTTTAAAGAAAATTTGCTCTAAAAGTTAGGAGAAATCAATGTGATTATCAAATATTTTATAAATGAAAATTGCATCTCCTGTTCTTTAAAGTTTGCACGGTTTGTCCGGCGTTATTGGATATGTATACAATTTACCAAAAGTAGAACTAAATGTTATAGAATTAAAATAACAAATGAATTGTTAAGCAAATATAATAATGTTTATCAGTAAAACAAGCATAACGGAATAAAAATTTAAATTTGATTTATAATTACATAAATTTGTGTAATGGTAACGTGTAGTAAAACTAGATTAATATCAATTACTTACTCTAGACATTATTCATTTATTATTATTCTTTAACATAGGTTACAACGTAAAAGCATATCTGCGTTTTAGAGTTTTTTAATGATTATACGGGCAATATATTTATGGAAAAAATAACGTTTGCGCGTAAATTGTTATGATGAAAAATAGACAAGCTAGTTGATTTTAAATTTAAATTTATAAATATTGCTCTAACGCCTTATGGCCATAGGTCAAACTTTTACACTAATAGTTTAAATACTAAACCATTATTTTTGACGTTTATCAGTTTAACAGATTAAAAATATAAGAAATTTTGGTTAATTTGTTAGTAAGACTATGAATAACTTTTCACAGAGACGTTCGCTTTCGATGTTGTTTAATTTATTGTTATAAAGAAAATATTATGGATAATGGGCAATTGCATACTAAAATAATTAAGGCTCTGCCATAATATACATATATTTACTTTTGAAACATTCTATCGAATGACAATTATGTAAATACTTTTCTAGAATTGACATATTAACTAATTGAATAATTTGTCAAAGGAGTTCATAACACATACCAAGATTTCAATACCAGGTATTTGCTTCTACGTACGTTCACAAGGTAGTCTAGCAAAAAATTCAAGTATGTAATACTTTAAAGTTATATTATTTTACACGTTAGCCTCTTATGTTGAAGATTTTTATCTTAGTTACACATTGTGTACATTTAATTATGATTAAAGCCTAAGAAGATATATTTGTTCAGTCGATTTTGCTGTCTAGACATTTTCATCATCATCATTCGTCAATAGACGTCCACTGCTGGACACAGGCCTCCCCCAAAGATATTTGTCTAGACATATTGAATAACGTTAATTGTTTTGTTTTATGAAGAGAGTATTGAACATATTATTTAAAAATTAACTAGTGTTTGGTTCTATACACAGTAAATATTAAGCTTTGCATACTAGTTTATTTGTAAGAGGATAAGATAGAGGTATTTAATAGAGAGAGATAGAACGATTAAACATTTTTTTAGAACAATAGTTATTTTCTTTTTTCAATTAACAGATCTTCAATATTTCGAGACATTAAAAGAGTAAAACAATTTACCATAAATCTCTACGTTTTTTTCTCTTTATTAATTTCGCACTATAAGCACGCAATAAATCTACTGCAAGTATAAAAGAAACTTATTACTTAGATAGCAAATGTAAATATTTATAGTAAACAAATGTTCAAAACAGGTGAAAACGGCACAATCCTCACAGCCCATGGAACTAAATATATGGAAAACGTAATCTTAGTCTCTGTGGTCAATATCTGTGTGTTATTCGTTGACTTTTTGTTGACAACGGTGGGACTGATAAATACATTTTCAAAATCAAATTTACCACATTTTTCTTTATGATTTATATTATAATATTACTTATATCAACAAAAGCATCTTATGCCTCCGAGTCACATTATGGATCAACGATTTTTTATAACAAGCAAGTTAGGAGTTATTGTTGGAGCGAAGACGAACTGGCAAAATTACGAGCAAGAAAGATTTTTGAGCAGGCAATGCCAGCAAATGTTAATCCAGAAAATATCGACGGAAAGTTTTTAAGAGAAACTCTTAGTTTTTTTCGTCATGCATTACATTCTATTGATAAAAACTTAGATTCACACTCGGCTGTTCTATTAAAAGCTGCTCTCGCCGACACTATAGGCGCTCATTTGACAAAAGAAATATTGCCAACAGCGAGGTTTTCATATTACGCTGGCTATGTACCTTATAGAGATGTAAGAGATCTACATGATTATTTGGAACACATAAAAATCCTTCTAAATACTCAAGGATTAGGTTGGGCCCGTCCTGATCGAATTCCTCAGTGGACTAATTTAAGCGTCGTCAAGGTATTTGTTGGACATGGAAAGCATGTTAACTCTTGCTCAGGACTCGTCACAAAGAGAGACGCAAACTCTTGCATTCATTTGCCAAAGCCTAAACAAGACGATGATTACGAACCTTCAGCTATAGCTCTGCCTTTTAAATCCGGTGGCCTCGTCAGCTTGGTATCACCACGATCGGAAAACATTTTATTGAAGTATTATACAACTGCCACCAGGTGTATTTTGAACAATTCCCCAGACACATGTAGACATAGTGATTTTTTAAATTTCAATAATGAAATGTGGCAATGGATGCAAAAAGATGTCGCCCCACGTCTAGCCGATGAAAAACTTTACTCTGCTTACGGTGGAGTTTTGCGCATTGCCGCTGCAGTACAAAGCTATGGAAAAGGATTATCGCGTCGTAACCTTTTTGAGGAAGAAGAGCGAGTAATTTCCAAATGGCATCCTTGGAAAGTCCTCAGTGAAACTTATTTGTACATCGATCCGGATTGGACTCCAAAGTTATATATTATCCTCATTGTTCTAGCCGCTGTTGTTATATGTCTCTCGCAAATGTGTTATAGCTTCATTCTTGGTAATAGTAATGCATGCCATTGTACAACCCGCGCGAACAGGGGCCCAGGTGTAAAAGAAATAATGTATTCGAAAGCAGAATCCGTTATTCCTGCTATGTTACCATCACGTCACAGTTCTTCGTTCTATGGCACGGGTACCGATCGGGCACGGTTAAGGCGGATGCCAACAAGAACAAAATCGTCTTCCCGGGGTTCCGTGAAAACGCAAAAAGTTTACGATTTTCACGAAAATACGGAAAAAATGATGGCAGTAATAATAAGCGATAATGAAGATACAAGTCAAGCTGAATCAACACCGCCTTCTAAAAAGGACGGATGTGATGAGATAGAGTCTAACAATTTTAGAGCAACCAGCAGAGCGAAAAGTCCTCCGAAAATAGAAACATCCATATCCGAGGTAAAAATTGTCAAAAATGCCAGTAAAAATCGATCACAACAGGTATATTCAACAAATACAAATTCTTATTCGACCATTACTTTTGGTCGTGAGCAGCAGGATTCGGGTTCAGTTTGGTCAGGAAGTTCGTCATCGGAACGATCTATAACTTCAGACAGTTCGAAATCACGTTGTCGTAAATCCAGAAGTTCACGTGATTTGTCATGGGCCCGACGTGTTGCTTCTAAGAATTCTCAAGCAACAACGTCTGGGACGGAAATGGACGTTACATCATTCACAACACCACCTTCGAAACATTAAAACAGGCTGTTTAACTTGAGACACTTACAGATTTAGTCTTGATAGTTTTATTGTTTTGTTAGTAAGATTTTAATTGAAATTATTATTATTTAAGACGTATTTTATTTTATAAATTAAAAAAAGAGCAAAAGGAAATGATATTTTTTTTGTTGGCCGTATAAAATTAAAATTATGTCCTGCTTGGATGATGTTTATTCATGTTGAAAAGAAGAGGTGCGAAAAAAGAAAAGTGAGACAACTTTTTCTTGGTTTTTTGCTGATGCAATTGCAATGGTTTTCTGTTGATAGGTTTCTCGTTGAAGAGTACCATGTTAAAACTTCTACACTGCGTGTTATTGTAATTACAATAAAGTGATTTTTAAAGTTTATCACTATGATTAAGGTTAACCAGTGTACCTTTTCCCCTCCAACGGGTTCTCGCCTTGTCGTGGCGGAGGGGCTTAGTAACCGTGGTCCGGTACACGGTGAAGCCAAGTGGAACCCACCCGGCCGGCCCGCGGCGAAGGGCTGGCCGAAGCGGCCGCTCCAGGTTCGAGCACCGGTTGGGGTAACTGGAGCTCACCGGAACGGCCGGGGGCCGCAGGGGCGGCTGTGTGCTGCCCTAGCGGCCGGCTGCAGGGGCGGTTTCATACCGCCCCTCGCAGCCGAGGTGGGGTCGCGGAGGGAGTACCCTCTGCGGCCAACCGGTGTCGCACCGGCGATGCGGCGGCGGTGGGGCCGCGGGGGAAGAGGAGTGCCGGTATTGAGATGCGCCGCTCTCCCTATCCTCCGCGACCGTTGACAGGTAGCGGCGGGCCTAACATTTCTCCGCCGCGGGGAGCCGGGAGAGGTTTTCTCCAGTGGCTCCCATGGCCTCTGGGCGACAGGTTCGGGGGAACCGGTCGCCCGCACACGCATGAGGTCGAGGAGGGGGCGCGCTGCATGTTCCGGCGCGCCCTGGAAAGGGAGGGTTCGTCCCTCCCTCCCGAGGTGGGGCTGCGCAAGCGGCCAGCGCCGGCAGGGTCGCGGTTGAGTGCATGCGTTCCCGTGACCCTGCCATCATGGCGATGAGGCGGAACATCGTGGGGGTTTTAGTCGGTGCAAGTCCGACATAACTCGTCCTTGCCCCCGCGAGGACGAGTATGCGTAGGCATTTCCCCCACGTAAAACAAAAAAAAAAAAAAAACCAGTGTACCTTATTGTAAACAACATTTATTAGGCTCTACAATATAAGTCCCCTGATAGATTTAAGCCCTCTTAAATAAAATTTATAAAAAGTGTTTTTAATCGATTTGAGCACAATAAATTAAAATTTATTTTGAGGGTCGTTTTTTAAGTCAACTGTCACATTATAACTGGATGGGGAAGTTTTTCTAGTTCACACATCGCTAACTACGAAATTAGTGTTGTTAATTAAGACTAACATATCAATAGTCTGAATGCCATTGCGAGTTCACTTCACTGCATTCGATCAAACGACAAAAACATCGATGTAATGAAAGCACTTTTTTAATTTACGTAATTTATTACACATTTATATCAATACAAAACAACCGTAAAACTTGGATAATAATAAATAATAAACATTTTTTCTTGGTACACAATACTTTCCCATAAAGTATAGTTTAATATAAGATGTACGCTTTGAAATAAATGTAGATATCACAATGTAACGCAATTTGTACCACTTTTATCTACACATAATAAATCTCTCATTAAAGGCGTCTGTGTACAGGCAACATATATAAAATAATTCCTAAATTATTAAAATAAAACTATACAAATTTTAATCACAGTACTAATACAAAATGTTAAATATGTATAATTATTTTAATACAATAAGAAACTTATAAAGAAAAATCGATAATCTAAAATATATAAAATAAATACTTTTTTAGAATGATAATAATGGTTTTTCCGATAACAATATTTAATAGGCTTATTCATTGTATTCATTACTCTCTTCTGATGAGAGAAGGAAGTAATATGAATATTAAACGGGCTGTTTGTTTTTTTTTAACTTATTGTAGGATCGTGTCTGGTATATATTTTTATGTTACAAATGTTTTGATAATGAAAATAATGCGTTAACTGTGGCCAGTCTATTCATAGTCTAGCCATAAATACTGTTGCATGAAAACTGTTCTTTTTTTAAATGTTTTAATTATTTTGAATTTGGGACACGTATATTATTTTAAAAACTTCTTTCGATTTTGCGCCATTTCACATATTTTTTTGTGTTTATTATCAAATTACAATATGGAATGGGGTGTTAAAGAAAATAGGATCGCAGCGATCGCCTTGCACAAAGTGGGTATATGAAACCGTCGGTCATATTCCAGACATTTTAAAACCTTCGTATCGGCCGTGTTCGTATATCGTATTATCAACAGATACAACAACACTTCCTCTGTCGAAGAACAGAAAAATTCAGGGCGGCCGCGTACTGTTAGAACTACAAAGGCTGTTAATGCTGTTAAAGCCAGAATTCGTCGAAACCCCATTAGGAAGTCAAAAATTTTATCGCGAGATATGAAGGTTCCCGCTAGGACTCGCGTATTGTAAAACAAGACTTGAAGCTCGGCGCTTATCGTCGATGTACAGGACATGCCCTAAATCGATCCTTACAATTAAAGAGAGTGGATTGATCAAAACGCCTTCTGTCGCGATACGCAGGTGAAAGGCACAGAAATATCCTCTTTACAGATAAAAAAATTTTCACGATTGGAGAACACTACAATAAGAAAAATGATAAAGTGTACGCTCACAGATCTAGAGAAGCTGCTCAAATGATCGGAAAGGTACAACGTGATCATTATCCTGCGTCAGTGATGGTTTGGTGAGGCGTGTCTTATCAAGGAGTCACAAAACTACATTTTTGTGAAAAAGGAGTGAAAATTTCAGCCAGTGTATCAAGATACAGTCTTGGATCATGTTGTGAAACCTCTCAGCATTACACTTTTTAAAAATATACCGTGGCCTTTCCAGCAGATCTCTGTACCAGATCACAAGGCACGAACTACCCAAGCCTGGCTTGAAACCAACATTACGGACTTTATAAGAGCTAAGAACTGGCGTTCATCTAACCCAGACCTCAAACCTTTAGAATTAAAATTATGGCCAGTTTTAGAGGATCTGGCCTGCTTTAAACGACACAGCAATCATTAAGTCTCTTAAAAAATCTTTGGAGCAAGCAGTAGCGAAATTTCCCTTGGAAACTGCGTAAATCCATAGATTCGTGGCCAAACAGATTAAAGGCGAAGGTTGCCATTTTGACAACATAATTTTTTTTTTGTTGAGACTAATAAATATGTAAGTATAAATTTTAATAATATTACATTACTTCAATAAAAAAAACGCATTTTCATTTGTAACAGAACTTATGGCAGGACTAGGTATTAGCGAGGGCAGTACGTAACAGTGACAGGGAAAACTACTGCAATTTCCCTGGAACTATTCTCTCCTTAGTAGCCATATATGACATGTCGCGGCCAAACAGGACCTGAGGATATTTTATCCCAAATCTCATATAGGTCAGAGTGTTCTTTAACAGAAGGAAAATTCAAATAATATAATATGCGCTTCATGTGAAACAGTTTGTTTAACTTTTTACCCCCCATTTACGATCCGTCATTACGTATTGCGCACATTTACTGAAAGAATACAATTTTATGCACATAACAATGATGTGACAATAAATTAAGGTAGAATTAGAAATTTTTAAAAAAATGGTACAAAAAAAAAGAAGAATTCTGTAAGGATGTTTTAACAAAATTATTAACAGCTCAATTTGCTTATTCATATAATTAATGCCATTTAATGACAATCTGGTCCCACTAGGAACACAAACAAATACACATTGTGGAATTATGAAAGTAATATTACCTTAAATAAATATCAATTTAAATACATAAAAGAAATAATGTTGACTTAGTCGAAAATTTGTTCTCTGAAAAATTTCACTGTGACCATAATTTTAAAAGGATTTTCACGATTGAAAAAAGCAGGGAAAGTGTGTCCAATTGGAGACCTTAGTCAAATGTCTAGAATTAGATAAGAGGTTAAGACATAAAAATTTCGTTTATAGTCATTACAATTCAATATGAATCTTCAAATTGATTCAAATAGAACGTTTGTACCTTCGAATTAACTTAAAAATAATACATTAACAAATAATACATATAACCATTATGGTTATATTTAACAAAATTTCAACATATAATATACGTTATACACCCGTCAGACTGTTATCATATACACACATATTAAAGCTATACTTGTGAGTATAGTTAATACTTTATGAAGAATAACTGAATTTATTATACATTTATGTACATACAGTATATTAGTTACAAGTAAAGGAATACAATAAAACTGTCATGTAATCACTTAACAACTTAACACTTTTCGTGTATCACTTAATAAAACTTTAATATTCAATTAACAATACTTATTTGTAAATTAGATAAAGAAAATAATAATGTAGTTTAAAGGTAGATTTTTCTATTATGTGTAAACGTAAAAGGTCATTTTTTAATGTTTTTGTACTGGCGGTCTCTCCACTTCCTGTGCATAAATTTCACGATATAGAGAGGTAGGCACGAGATAAGGGTTATGGTCGTCACCTTCCACCAGAAGTCCCAGTGTCGTATGAAATCCGCGTCTGAGAACGAAGACGATTGTCAACAATAGGTCAGAGATGAAAATTGTTTGCAATAAAGAAATTTAATTAGAGACTACTTAGTTCATTTGACGCCCTTCAGTAATGTGATGATTTTGAATGTAAAATGGCATATATCTGAACAGGTGGAATTTCATAATGTCTTCATTTTTTATATAAGTTTTATGTTATAAGTACTAAAATAATACAAATAAAAGTATGGATTATACTGAAAGAGAAAATTTTCATTAATTATCATCATCATCACTGCTGGACATAGGCCTTTCCCAAAGATCTCCACATCGATAGGTTTCGTGTTGTTCGCAAACAGTGGGTTTTCACGATTCTCACCAGATCGTAGGTTCACTTTGTGTGAGGGCTTTCTACACTACGTCTACCGGTACGCGGGCGCCACTCGAGGACCTTAATGCCCCATCGGCTTCAAGCAACATAGACGTGGCCCTTTATTAAGGGCTAATAAAAAGCCTCAAAGCCACCCAAAGGCAGTGAAGAGGGCTATGCTCGGAGTTTCTTTGCGCGATCGCATCAGGAAAATTTTATTAATTGGCAATAGATCACGTTCTTTATTTTAACCGTTACTTCAAAAGACAGGTTTTGTACCACGTAAAAACATATTAACGTTAAATATACAAAACTCCGACACGTTTATTTGTTTATTTGTGACTTTATAGCTGCCAAACAGCTGAATCCTGTCTTAATATTTTTTGTTAGCAATAATAAAAAAAAAAATTTAGCTCTTCAGAGATTATTACTTTTCATGTTATTGTTACAGTCAGGGATACCTTCTTTTAACTTACTTTTGAATAATCATTATCTGAAGGCAGTCCTCGAGAAAAGAGTGAATAGGCTAGGTTAGTGTGCCTTACCACCAGAGAGCACATCACCACTTAATATCAAGTGGGATCGTGATCTAGCGCTAAAGTTAAAAAAAGGTTGTATGTAAATGTTGTTTACAGTTACCAAAATATGTGGTGAATATGAGCAGCGTTGCGGTGTACATCGCGAGGCTGACCAGTTCGGCAAGCACCATGAGTCGGTGCCAAGTGACGACAGTGAGTGCCACCATGATCAGCTCCGTGAGTATCAGGGCAGTGTAGCTTATCTCCACAATATGTATCAACTGGTCCTCGAAGAGAACTAGTGCGCCGTACATGATCACACCCCCTATAAATTATATGCATGAGTTATCAAGATTTTTACGCAGCGAAGCGGTCTTCTAGTACTTGTTTTTATTCAGTATACGTTAACACAGCATCGTGTTACGCCCGTCGTCTTTAGTCCTAGGATGGTTCCTATAGATAACCCTAATAGTTTTATTAGCTACAGAGTCTTTCATATCGGAATCCAGAAACTAGTTCAAGCTTAACAACAAAATTAAATGTATCGATGGTACCAACTGGTATGTGATAGACTTGTAAAATGTATATCTACTTTTCATATATACATTACCTAGTAAAAGGCCGGCAGTCAACAGAATCGACTGCTGTTCTAGTATTACTTGCCGTGGAAATTGAATTAAATTAGCGAATATTATGTTTATAACTTTAGCTTAATTTATTGCTTATTGTCTTCTCGCATAAGTGAATTGTATATATTCTTGTGAGAAATAAAGATTCTTAAACCTCATAAACAATCTTATAATTATTACTAATTGTTGTGGAAATCACTGAAAAAGTATGGGTGTATATGAACAGCTGTTTTACATTAAAATCTTCTAGTTATTATCAATGTTTACTTGTTATGGAAATTGAATTTAATAATGATTATTTCACGTATGGTATCAGTGTATATGGACTATTTGAATTCCGCGCCAACTTCACTCCATTAGCAGGCACTGTTACGCGACAAACCAATAAGGTATCGGTGACAAACTGACACACACTTTAGCTGCATACGAATGAGATGTATTTAGTCAGGTCAGGTTCGCACATCATTAACAAGGGTACGCGATGTGGTACGTAAATGCACGTACCACGCGTACGTACACACACACATGTACATGTTTGTTTTATAAATACTACGTAATGGACTTCTTTATTTATATTATTACAAATACGTCATCAGACGTAATTACAGGACTATTATTTGAACCAGAGAGTTATATCATATATATATAGTTGATATTGAGAAGGCGGTTTCGAAACCAACTTCTACTAATCACATTCTAACACGTAACCAACTAATGGACTCAAGTGCCACCAAGTTAAAAGGCAGGCGCTTAACCATTGCCCCACAAAAAAAATAATTTGTATTCCTATTTTTTGAGAAGTAAAACACTGAAATGAATGTGGTATGAGTAAAACTGAATACCTTGATATATGGAAATCCCAATCCATATGTAGAAGGTTTTATATGAAAGCTGCCTCCCTTTTGATAGCTGTCGGTACAACTGCGGGTATCGGAGTGCCGTCGAGCTCGGGATGTCCTTGTCGAGAACCTGAATATTAAACATTTTGTATTATAATGCAGCTTCGAAACTCATGGATTTGAACAAAGTATATTTTTATGGATTATCAGCACTGGTAGCTAGCACAGACTATATGGTCGGTGCACCAATCGGTCTAAAAATTTCCTCATCGTCTATTCCTTACGACCTTCATTAATACGTCGGTGTATCTTGTAGTGCTCTATTAACATCACGTTTACCGGTATGCAATTTCCACTGAATGTAGTTTCTTTTTTAATTGAATCTTAATTTAGGAACATACTCACCAAAGAAAAGACCGGTAACATAGTGAAAACCGTTCCGTAGCCCACCATGAGAAAACCGGGATACAGCGATACAGATGAAAAGTAGAAGACGACAGAGAAAACCGCCTGCGAATAGAAGGTAGAATTTTTTGGTCGATTACATGATGCAGACTTTGTAATTAGGATTCGTAAAATAGATCCTATATTGTTGTCGCTGTCTTCATCACCCGATAGACGGCTACTTCTGTATATAGGCCGCTCCCAGCGACCCCCACAGGACAAAGACACACAGTCCTACGCTGCGCGCATCGCCGGACAATAGGGGTCGCCATTTGTAGAGGTTCATATGGGGGAATTTGCACCATTTCCCACTACGTTAGCCCAATGCGGGCTGGCCCGAGCCAGAGCATCGTTTGTTGATTAGTAGGGTGCACCACGAGCAGTTGGCTTAGATCTTATATGTTGTTGTACGGGAACCCATACGCCTCTCCTGTTGTCTCTGGGTATACCGTCAACTTAGTGTTCAAATATATTTTTATTGGTAAATACGCTTTCGTCCGTAAAGGTCACGTAAAGTAATTTTTTTATCTATTTATTTTAAGGAAACAATAACTAAAAAAAATATAAGAAGATATTCTAAAAGGCAATAAATTATTACTTCCTCTGTACTTGGTTGGAAGATAGGTAGCTAATCAAAGTGGAATTGTTAAGTTGACGTTAGAGTATTTGTGAGTAATTGCAAGGGTAGAGACATAGATAAGAGCTCAATTTAATTAAGTCGCTGTGACTGTGGCAAAGTCACAGAAGGAGAGGAGTGTCAGTATTAACACGTATCATACTTCCTCCCCTACGAGGTTAAGCAAAGCCATCTCTTAGTAAACATTGTAAAGTACATCATGTGTAGTAAATAAGGCATTCGTATGGTTACCTGCATGGTGGACACGATTAGCCCGCGGTGCACTATGAACAAGCAGAGCGCGGCGGAGCGCATGGCAGCTCGCCGCCCGTGTACCAGCAACAGCCGCGCGAGGCTCGAAAACGCACGCACGCTCACGTCGCCCGCGAGCGACGCCGCGCGACCCTCCGCGCCCTCTATGCCTACGCCTGGGCCAACAATCGTTATATTTATCATCAGCAGTTTTATGTTCATTGCTGGACAAAGACCTCCATTAAAAATCTCTCTACCGTCCCTCGTCCTGCGATTTCACAATACAGCACTAGCAAAATATCGCAAGTCCGATATAAGGGTTGGAGTATTCTGAGCGAGTTGGTTTTACCATTCAAATCAAATTGAAGTATTAGATCATTCTTACTCCTCCTGCCCTTTTCCTAGGTATGTGGGGTTGTTACAGTATGTTTATTTTTTTATAATATCACGCCTTTTTTCCCAGTAGGAGTAGGCAGAGGCGAACAAACACCCACTTTTTGCCAGATGTGGTCAGATTAGGTGCCATGTAACAGGGGGCGAGGCTGTTGCCACTTTATTGGGACCAACACACACACAAAGATAATTTCAATGTTCGGGTTTCCTCACGATGTTTTCCCGTTAAGTACGTGGTAATTTTAACAATATGCAGATTAGACATTGACAAACTGCCTATGAGGCTTATGCCCCGGCCGGGATTAGAACCCTCGTCATCTGATTGCGATGTTCGAGTTCATAGCCATTGAGCCACCACGACTTGTATGTATGTATTGTTATGTATTACAGTATATACTAGCTCATTGTAAATAAAAAAAAATGGGTCACGGACATAATGGCTTTTACATTTGATTGCAAGATGTGCAATATCTAATGGAGCTAACACTAACCGATATCCGCTTCCTGTATCATGGCGACATCGTTCCCGCCGTCGCCTACGGCCGCTACGACATGCCCGCGCGCGCGTAGTAGTCTCGCCACCCGCGCTTTCTGCGTCGGCGAGCAGCGCGCCACCACCACTCCGCTGCATCGCTGAAGCACCGCCACAAACTCCTCCTCGTACGATTGAAGGCATACCTGCCAGTTGCCATCGTTATATTTAATATTTATACAACAAAATGAGAAAAAGATGTTCATTTTAAGACAAAGCTTTTCGCCTCGTCTTTCGCAAAGCGAATGGTGAAAGAAAGAAAAGTTTCGGTATTCTGGATCAGATGATGTGAGAGACTTACAATACTATTTAAAGAAGAATACTTGAGGTTATTAGTTGGCAATGGATTGTAGCGTCACCTCGAGTGTTTCCCCCTCGATTATGAGGTCAGTGGTGTCGTCAGCGTTCTCTAGTGTAAGCAGAAGATGGTGAGCGTCTCGGCGCGTCGTGCACTCGGCAGCGGTCAGCCAGCGCGCACCACCGCCGAGATGCAGCGAGCGCGCAATGCATAGAGCTGTCTCCAGCTTGTCGCCAGTTAACATCCAGATCTGTGTATAAATTATTAACCAACCGGTTTCGTCCTATATGATCACTATTCTACGTTAGATGACTATTCTATACTCTTGTAGTAATTTTACAACATACAATATAATTAAACGTCCACCTCGGCCAACTTATTGAACGACGAGAGCCGTACCTTCGAATCCATCTTGAATACTTTTAATCATCTTTTACTACAGGTAGGGATTACTTTAGTCCTATTCTATATAAAAATTACTGTAGGAACGTAATAAATTCCTACAGTCATTTTTATAGGTAATTAGTGTTTAAACTGTATTAAATGTTTAACTAAAAATTGTGGTTAAAAGTATTGAATACCTTGACATTAGCCGCTCTCAGCATGGCCAAGGTACGCGGCACGTGTTCCGCAAGCCGGTCCTCGACGCCCGTGAGACCCAGCAAGGTCAGCCGGCGCTGCAGACCCGCCAGGGCGGCTGCTGTCCTCTCGCTACGGCTTGTCAGGCACAATCGGGCCTCTTTGTACTCGCTCTTTTATAATATAAAACAAAAATTTTTGGTATAAATTTAGATTGCTAATTTTATAAAAAATAAATTATACTGATTACATGTGGTATTTTAGAAAGCAAAGGTGTTTTTATTACTTTTTTTTTTGTAATTTCATGGTTTTTTTTTAATCATCATTTGTAGCTTTAGATTGTGCTGTAGTTTATTCAATGCCGTTTATTCATCATGCTTAGCGATATAATTGAGCCTATTTTTTTAGGTTATAGGAGAGCAGATTATAAATAGGTACCGTGCCTTCTTGGAAGTTTATGCCTACTAAAGGTGAGCGCCTCTGCGTTTGGAAAGCCGTTGACACAGCTTCTACTAGTTGAATAAATCTTACCTCGAACTCCAAATATTCGTTTTTGGACATTGTCTTTTTTGCGACTACGAGGGTTCTAAGGCCGTCAGCTGCCAGCCTGCTACACTCGGCGCTGAGCCACGATGAGTTCAGGAGTTTTGATAGGGCCACATCGGCGCCTTTTACATAATACGTTATTGCACCAGAGTTTTCCTCCTAAAGATTGATGAGAATGTAAAAAATGTGTATATCTAGGCTTAAGGCTTAAATGCCGTTTGATAGTCTGAATAACATTGAGAATATTGAGGCAGTCCAAACATGACAAGTACTACGTTATTATAATCGGGCATGCCTCTTATCCTGAGGTGACCCAGCACAAATATTTAAACCCACTACTTTTTTAATTATTTTTGGTTTTGTTATTTTTAAGACATTGTGTTACAATTAAAATTTATTAGTTACAGTTTGCATAATAGCTTTCGCACAGAACCAATTGGGAGACATTTTCTGGTGAGGTCTATATCCAGCAGTGGAACTCCATCGGCTGATAATGATAACGGTGATGAATGATAGCTTTAGTTTTTTTTTTATTCAACGAAGCGATGAGACGAGCGAATCATTCACCTGGTGGTACCTGATACAATTGCCCGTAACAATGTGGCGTTAGTTATGATGGTATTCACAGCACCACATTGCGCTCGTTGCCTTAAGAAGTAAGATGTTAAGTTACCCCAGTAATTACCCTAGCTACACTACTGTTTGCACTTAACTGGGTTTTCGACCTGCATGATTCTTACCGGCACTATTTAAACGTACATACATATATATATATCACGCCTCGTTCCCAGTGAGGTAGGCAGAGACCACCTCTCTAGCTTCCTCCACTTTCATAAGCGTCTTCATACATGCTCGTCGGTTGCGAGTACTTTTGACCCGGCCTTTCTTAAGGATATCTTCGATTTGATCGGAATTTGTCCGCCTAGGTCGACCTGCACCGATTTTTCCAATCATTCTTATCCTGTATACCTCTTTCGTTAATCTTCTTTTATCCATTCTTTCAACATGGCCGAACCATCTAAGCATCCCTCCCTTTCTCTATTTTTGTCACTACATGTTCAATCACGCCGCACCGCTTCCTTATCACACTATTCCTCACTTTGTCCATCAGCTTCACCCCAGTTATACTTCTCATGGTTCTAATCCGCACAGCATTAATCCTACTTTCATGTTTTTTGCTTTATTTAAACGTACCTGCACAATTATACCCATCATTTTACTTTCGCTGGTAAAGGGGAAGACCTGAAGTATATTAAAGTGCATTATCTCGTTGGCTGCGCGTAGTTTAAGCGAGATGTTGTGCAGGTCTCTTCTATACAGCGACACCCCCATCTGTCAATGCAAACGAATTTTTTTTAAATTCAATAAACTGAATTTCACGGATTCTTTCGCGTTTTTTTAACTATTTATTATAGTGACATTTCCAGTGCTTTGCATCCCCTATGATCAATAGAGAATTTAGATGAAAGACGTGTTCATGCCATAATATTCATGGATTGCTTACAACTTTTATTTATTGTTTACATTTCAATCTCATCTGACGAATTCTTAAACATCTTTATATATAATATGATAATATAAACCACTACTTGAAATATAAATAAAACCGATATCTTTTTTTTCTAAAACTTTCATATTAAAATATACTAATTTTCGACCGTCATTGTTTAGTTTTATAGTAGTAAAATAAAAAAAATAGTGGTCAGTGTTGTTTGTCTCACCATGTCGGTCCACTTGACGAGAGCGACTTCGTCAGGGCTAGCGGCCTGGTAATCGCACAGCTGCTGTTGCGGCACAGCACCACCGTAACTCTCCGACATCACTGAGCTGCCCATGTCTGCGGCAAAAATATTACATGTAATACACAATGCTAATATTACACGAAGGAGCTTAATAATTTTTAAATCACGTCTTTTTTTATAAATAACATATAGTTTTGCAGAAATAAATTAGGAAAGAAAAAGAAGAAAAACTCAATACAATCCAAGAATAACAGCTTTTGTTATCATATTCATTATACCAAACTTAATACAGTAGACAAAAAGCCTTGATCTTCTGTTCTTCTACAGAAAAACTAAGTGCCTTTTACCTAATCCTATAGTTGAAAGGATCTTGTTTTCCATTGGGCGTGTGGAGGTATTTTAATAAATTTAAATCAACGTGTAATAACCTAGAAGTCTAAGACCTAACACAACTGACGCTTCTTTTCATTTAATTTAAACAATCCAGTAACTGTTTTACCTGACTGGGCCTCTTCAGCTCGCTGGTTATCGATGTCGTAAACGGGTGTGACGTTATGACAGAGCGCGATCGCGAGCACGACGTCCCATATCTGGCGTGACGTGGGCGCTAACACTTCGCCCTGGAGGCTGCTCGGCGACGTGGGCAGTGAGGGTGCATCGTTAGTTACGTATTGCGTTAGAAACGCCTCAACCTACAATGTGATCGCGTACATAATAATAATATAATCGTTAAGATTTAATTTTAATAAGTAACCCCTTAATGTTTTCTCTGCAGAGAGTTAGTCTTTTTTTGGTTATTGAAAAATTTGTCGGTTTCCTCTCTACTTTTTCTTTGAAAGCTTAGTTCAGTAGGAATTAAACCTGCGACTATTTAAGTCAGGATTATCATTATATGACCATATCACTTGACTTTTTAATATATCAAAAGCTATAATCACATAAATGAAGGATACCTTCAATTATGTCTTCATATGTTTTTACGTAAAGTTTGGTCGTTTTTAAAACTTAAATGTTAGGAATTATTTACAATTTATCTCACACCGGAAATGAGACATTCCCCATACAAGTTAAAACTATGCCAGCTCCGAGTCATAGCTGTGGGATCGTATAGTGTGATGTTTATTTATTACTACATAATTTATTAGTAGAATTGTTACAAATTTTTATATAAAAATTGTTTGGTGTACCTCGTGAAAATTGTTTCTATCAAACAGTGCATTGCCAAGATGTAATTTCTGGAATACCATTTCGTTCTTAGTCAATGTCCCCGTTTTGTCTGCTAAAAGATACTGTATCCGGCCCAGTTCCTCAGGTATGGTAGTGGAACGCATCACTGTGCCTTCGATCAATTTGTCACGCTGTATTGTCCACGAATAGAATGCTTTCCCCATGTCGAGGTTCACCCGCAGACTACCAACAATCAAAAACAATAAATTTTTCCGATGTTGTTTTAATAATTTCTTGATGCATTTAAAAATATATGGAACAGGTTTTTTTTGCATTATTATTAGCCTATAGAAGACGCCTGCTACACGCACCGACCGGCCTCCACTAGATCATTGACCCTGTAAAGGACCACCTACCTCTAAATATTAGATGTGTCACTGAAAAGAAGGTATAAGCAAAATTGGGCATTTCTTTGAACTTAGACAGTATAAGAAAGGTCAGGTATATTTGGAAAGATTTTCACAGATAATACCTATTGGACCTTATGAGAACATTACTATAATTGTTGCAGCAGTTAGCAGTTAAAGGTTTTTTTTTTATTGTTCCTCCTGCGTGTGGTGGTTCAGGGCCTATTTATCCAATTCACTTATCATCCTAGCTTTAAAGAGAGTCGAAGAATCTACATCAGTTGTGTCGAGGTGTATCATCCGTCACTTGAGTATAGAAAGCGTGACGACACTTCGATCAGACAAATTAAGCAGTTTAAGGTTACCGAGAATTGAAGTTCAATTGTTTGTATACTGATATACATCACAACGATCTAAATGTACTTCAAATTGTTTAAACGGAGGTTAATAATAAAATCTATTGCTAGTTATCAAAAGTGGGTTACTAGATTAAAGCGAAAATTAATTATCTTTATCTTGTACTTAGATATATCTTTTTAGGTCGGCAACTACAGGATATTTCCCGTATCCCATATAACTCTTTTATTTATTATTTATACAATGAAATAAACATTTTTCGTTCATTGTAGCGACGAGTCGAACTGGACTGATGGTAAGTGATACCCCTACCTATGCTTGCACCACATTGTGCTTGTCGCCTTAAGACATAAGATGTTGAAACCCGTTACTCCAGTAATTACACTAGCCATAGCTCCCTGCATACCTGAATATTGTAACGTTTGCGCACTAATGTTTAGCGGCAGAAATAGGCGCTGCGGTGGTACCTACCTAGACAGAGACCTATCATCAGTAAAAGCAAAAAGTTTTCTATATGAACTGCTTTAATTGCCTGTCTGGTGTCACGGCTAACCATTTACATTGTAACACGGAGGTGCCTGGTTCAATTTCGAGGTCGTGTGTTTAAATTTAAATAAAAAAAAGTTTAAACAGTATTAGGATATTTTCTAAACTATTTACTACGATTATATTATTGTATTTTTTTTATCTTTGGGGAGGCCTATATCTAGCAGTGGACGTTTATCGGCTGATGATGATGATGTTATTTTAATTTTGTTGTTATAGCATTGTCGTGTTACCGCTGACAACATTTACGAACCAGTGTATTCTGGAAGAGTTACGCTTTATTATCTACGGTCTCTTTTACTAAACAAAATTGAAGTTTAGTGCGAGCCCACCTTACACTAATGTAAAAACTCTAAAAAAACTCTAATATCTAAATATTACAGTTTTTTTTTACCTTTAGATTATACAATTAAATCTGATAGGGTTGAAATATTAAAGCAAGAAATAGTGTATTAAAATCTAAAAATAATCCGTAATCTTTTTAATGACAGTAGCTCACCTGATTGGTATGATGTAAGAAAACAGCAGCACGAATCTGAAGAGAAAACCGTACCAAGGCCCATCGAATCCTTTGAGCACAATCATAAGGAATGAAATGAAGAGCGTTGCAACGAACAGTACTTTGGTGAGGTCGTTGACCTGGAGATCAAGGCGGCCTACCTTCGATCGCGGAACGTCGTTATTCATTACACTACGAGTTTCACTACCTGAAAGTATTTTGTAGTAGAAAGTTAACGAGCGGTAATATTTTTTTTTTCATCGAACAAACCAATGGAGACAAGGAAAATAGTCACTTGGTATTAACAGATACTATTTCATTTTTTTCAACAGCTAATTTACGTCCCCACTATTGGGCACAAGCCTACCCTCAACATGTTGGCGATGGGGCCATAGTCACCACGCGGGCCCAATGCGGATTGGTGACTTCACACACACCTTAGAATAAATTCTAATTCATGTGCAGGTTTCCTCACGATGTTTTCCTTCACCGTTTGTATTTCGCTGTTGTTACTAAAGTTCACAAATGTACGTAACTTAAATATTAAAGTCATCGGTACGACGAGATTAGAATCCGCGACCTTCAGAATGAAGGCCGCACGCTCTAACCATTAGACAAGCCAGCTACGATAATTAAGAGATATGAATGCCTTTAAGAATAAAGCATTAGATGTGATGTTTACACAGAACGATATTACACACTACCTGTATAAATAACTAAGCCTGTGGCCTGCCCAGAAGCTACAACGCAACCGCTCCACAGCGTGTTCTCGATGTCGAGGGAATCTCTTTCTTCTTCATCCAAACGTATACAAGTTCCTATAAATGAGTGAATGTCTTTTTCAGGTTTTTCAACAAAGATCTGAGCGTTTATATCCAGTAGATGTGCATCCGTTGGTAGCTTTTGAGTTGATGGTATAGGTATTCTGCATAAAAATATAAGAGATTTTTAGAACCGACTTGTGTAGAACGTTGTGGCACGACAAAAGTAATTATGTACAGCACAGTACTTTTAGAATATTGTAGTTATTATTTTCTAAATATTTGTAGTCAATTACACTATCATTAGCCGCAATTCTTAATTTTATTTATTTAATATTTTTATTCCGTGAAGCAGTGACATGAGCAAGATGTTTACTTGATTTTAAATGATAGTTCATAATAATGTGCAGTTGTACATTCTGCTTGTTGCTTTGAGACACAATTTTAATTATCATTACCACATTAATTTCAATAGCTGCAGTGCCTTTCAAACCAAAACACAGTATTGTTTGCAGTATCACCTACTGAGAAGTGTACAACAATAAGAGTTCTACCATCAAATATTTGCCACAACTGCAAACATTACATGTATAAATTAATTAAAAAATAAAGTTGCCATCGAGAATCCCTCACAAAACATGTACCTAAAATATTATCATTACAATAAATGCTATTGAAACATGTTATCTGTATACATCATGTGTTTGTTATAGTAATAATTTTACAGTGATAAGTTAAATTATACACACATTCATTATTTCCCTTGGTTATTGTTTAAATTTTTATGTAAATGTTGACTTTTATCAGTTTCCTCATTGAAATATCATTTTAAAAAAATCATATTCAGTATTGGCAATGTTTAATGACACATGAATGTAACATTGAAATATCCTTTGAGTTTTAATATTTAATGCACATAATACTGCATTATATTTAAAGTTTTGTTCAGTACTGTAACATTATTTCATACCTTTTCATTTTGCAGAAAACAAATACATATTATCATTAATTATCAATATATTGATTGTAAACATCATTTACACTAATTTGATTATTTTAATAGTGAAGTATTTGTAAACATATCTTATATATTGCAAACTAAGATCGAAAAATTGTTAAATAATTTATGATCATAGAATACATATGTTTATTTATAACTCCAATGCACGAAAATTCTTATATAAGATGTTCTGCCTTATTTTAAATTTCTGGTGGATATATAATCACAATAAAATAAATGCAAATTTAATATTACAAACGGGATCATAGAAGGAAGACATCTACCTTAATTTCCAATCAATTTCCCCATCCAGTTGATCTGTGCGTATAAAAACAGTGCCCATTGTCTCATTTGTTCTTAGTAATATCATATCAGCAGGCACTCTTTGACCTTTGTGTAGCATAACAATGTCACCGACCCTTAGAGCTGATGCAGGTACATGTTCTGTGTAAAATGGACGATAACCATCTACAGAAGAGTCCAAAATTACCCGCTCATAGTGTTGTCTATTTACTTCTTTATCTCGTCTAAAAAGTTTCATACAAATTAATTGGTGACAATACATAATTAAACAGAATATTAAATTACACATTTAATATTCTAACAATTGCATTCAATAAGATAACATTTATGTTTGGTCTAAATATAGATTATCATTAATTTATGATTCGTTGAACTGTTAGATCATTAATAAAATACACATTAAATTGTTATCAAATTAATAAATATTCAAGATTTCATTAGACTACAATTATGACAACTATGTGTGTTCAAAGTTACAGTTTTAATAGTAACAAAAATAAAAATAATGCTTATATTTTTTTGTATTTATTTATACAGAAGTCTTGCCTATTTAACTTTAAATTTTATTCTATTGTACTTGTAGACAGTCTCTAGATATTTATTTTTGCGGTAACTGATGATAACTTTACTCAGAACATTAGTATATCTATATATAAAATATAAAATGGCTTTTGTTTGATCATGTGAAAAACTGTGAAGGTTTCAACATGGGAACTTCACCATTACACATGATATGTTTGTAGATGGTTATAGGATATTTATATTTTGAATTATATTGATCGTTCATAATTTTATGCATTTTCATTGCATATCATTTATGTGGATGGTATATTAACAGTTGCTAAAGAAAGTCATTTGCAGTTGCAGTTACTCTTAAGGAATATTTCTGACAAATTTCAAGTTCCATTTTATATCATAGTCAACAAAGGTAGGGAACAGAGAGTATATATATTTATATATATACAAATATTGCATAAATAACATAACTTTTCGGCCTACTTCTCACATTAGAACCACTAAATTATTGGTCATTACTTCTTCGCTAAAGATTTGACATTAAAATAATGATAATCAATATTTACCTGTATCTTCTAAAATCATCAATTGCCTCTCGGAATAATGTCACTGCAAGCACAAAACACAATGGTCCCCAGTATGTGTATAAGTATCCTATTCTGATACTAGGAATGAATTGACTTACTGCCATCACAAGGAAATACATGTTTAAAAAGAAACGAAACTGTTCAAACAAAACTAATGGCAGGAATGTAATGAAGCTATATTTCTGGAACAAAAAAAAAATTGTTTATGCTGTTGCAACTAAATAGAATTTACTCTATAATTAAACGTAAATAATGAAAGAAAGGAAAATAAGTCAAAAAATTTCATACACATCATATAAAAAAAGAAAGATGGAAGAAAGAAAAATCATTGCCTAATACACGAAAATAACCACTATAATCAACATATTATAAGCCTTATATTACAAAATTATATACATAGACATCTTTCTGAACATTATACATAGTGATGGTTGTAATTTGATCAATGTGAAATAACTTATTGTTGAGAACATAAGTCTGTATCTCATGGTGATGATTAGATATAGTATCAACAAATAATGTATGTAAAATTTTATAACTGGATATTTGACATCACAAAAATTTCAAGTTAGGTATGTTGATATGGTGAATCTGATAAAAACTCACCTGATTACAGACATAATTTGGAGGAAATTCATCTTCAGGTAATTGTCCTATATAAATTACCCTAGATGAAAATGGCTTCTTTCGAAACCTTGAAAAATTTAACCTGAAATACATCAACACAATTTATTTTAAATAATGTAGAAATACAAAATAGAACACTTAAATAAAAATAAAAACACACCTTGACCAGAAGGATTTCCTTTTCGGTCGTACCAACAAAGGAGTGGTTTCCATTTTTGCTTAAAAACTAATTTAAATCAAAAGAACATTATACAAGAGAAACAAGTATGTCGACAAGGTTACTTAAAGCTTTGTTTACTGGCACTGAATTATTTAGAAGCAATTAACCAATCTGAATAAATAAAAACACTGTTGTGGTAGATTTGACGGATGACAGTTTGATACGTCAGAAGAATGATTACGTTATGTATTAAAAAATAGTAGGAAATTCGTTTGAATATGTACAGTATAAATATAAAGTCACATTGTATAGTTTTTTTTTTACAAAAATGAGGTTTCAAAAAACAAAATTTATTTTATTTATATTTTGCAAACAATGTTTTAGAAACATTCTTAGATATCGAACATTTGGACAATTAATTGTGAAATTAACCACCTAAATTAATCAAAAACCAGCAGAGTTTTAACAAATAAAGTTTTTCTCATTAAGAATCTGTTAGTAAAAAAAAGGTTGAATGATTTTCTATTGAGCAACATTGCTTAAGTAAATAAATATGGCGAACGTAAGACTCAGGGTGTGTGATAGAAATAAGCAAAATATTGTGTGAAAAAATCAAAAAAATATTATTAAACAAAACAATACTTGTTTGTCTTATGATTTAGTATTTTCGTGAGTGTGATAAATGTTGTAAATATAAAAAGTGTACATAGTATCACACAAGAAATAAGATCAATGACTGAGGTTGATGGTTGACAAGTCTGAAAGTTAGGGCTGCGTTGCGTCCCTTTTATTTACCTGCAAAGTAAGTTTATTACATTCTTTAGCAATTTAAAAAATTCTAACTATTATGACTTGTATTACTTTAAAAAAAATCTAAGTTATAAAGTGTCGTAGTTGTAATTGAATTTGCACAGGATTACGATGCGCTAAGGCAGTTGTTGTCTCTCTCGGGGTGGCCGGGGCACACCTCCGTTGACCTATTTTCTGGTTATTGCATCGGAGCTACTATTTATGTCTAAGGGTGCGAATTGGGGCGCCGGTCCTGCATCATATGCAGTAAAGCATTAATTCAAGAGCCTTGAGATTCAGTTGCAATGTTTAGTGCAGAAGTTTGATTTAAAATCAATTTAATTTATTTGTGCTTCCTTTATTGGGTGTACAAGTAATGTTTCAATAAGTAAGGTGATATGTAATACAATTACACTATTACAATTTTCTTGTTTGTAGAATTAAAATATTGAGATTTTAAATAATTAATTGTGACAGCTTTTTACTATTTTTTTTTATTATAATGCAGATATATATTCTGACGAAATTTTAAAGATTCAGTCTAAATAATAATTAAATATTTAAGTATTGGAGAGCTGTATAGAAATTAATTCTGAGTAAATATGATAGTTGACACTGTGTTGCATATTTATATTTGTACTGTAAATCTTTCACAGGCACTAAATTCCGTTTAGCTATTTTTTTTTTATATTTTTTTATTGTAAAGAAATTTTGATCAATAGAAAAATGTATGTTCTGTAAGTTTTTAATAAATATAACTAGTCACCTATGATAGTATTATTATATTCAAGTTCTATTGAGTTTACATACTATTACAATATTTGATTACAATAAATAATCTAAATTAGTTTGTGGTTACTAGATGAAAATTAACTTATTACAATGCTTACATTTAAATGCTTTTGTATTAATTGTAACCATTTTGTTACAAAATTTTTGGAAATAAAGCAGAATATTAGAAGTTTTTACTTAATAAAGTGTATAAAATTTTGACTATAATATATAAAATGACATGCAAAGTTAGCATAAAATAATTTAGTACCAATTTCTTCTTTTGTGTTTTGGAGTTTTAAATTAATAAACACCTATTATTTGTTCACAGGTTATATAACAAACAAAATACACAAGTGTGGATGTCAACCTTCATTTATATAATGGAATTTAAGTTTGGTATACTAGTGTCAGGTTTGCAGCTGAGTGACCAAATAGCAATATGATGGACTCTGAGCTCCCACCGGGTAGCTGTAATTCCACTGGACATTTGTCCACAATAGGATACCATACCTTACCAGGTATTTTTTTCTTTATACAAGAAAGAGACTGATAAAATATATATAATTATGTAGTATTATTTTATTCAGTATTGTATAATAAAAATATTGTTTTTCATATCATAACAATAAGTAGTAAAATAGTTATTAAATTTATCAGTGGTATAAATTTAATGGATTGATTAGAAGCAAAACAAAAGTAACTGTTGGACGTCAGGGAAGTCCTGCAAAGGTGTCGCTGCATAAGTAACCACAGCATAGGCAGAGTTCACTAAATTGACAGACAACTTTAAAACAGTCACTGTGAGCCACTGGATATAGACACTGCCAAGATTGTGTTTTGGAATACCTTACAACAGACATATTCAGTTGTGGTGGTTAAGATGATGATAATAATAGGGATATAAAAAAAAAATCTTCATAATTTTAGGGTAATTAAAGTTCAGACTAGGTCTGCATATAATAGGGTTTACATAACTAAATATTAAGAATAAAATTTATAAAACTATAATAAAAAATGTGTCAAAAAAACTCCGTGTAGGTTATGCAGTGTTTTTTTTTTTACAATTGTCGTGATTACTAATCCTAATTGCGAACTTAAACGATGTTACAGTAGCGTGGCACGATAATAGCCCGAGTGTGTATTGTCTAGGTGAATAGGTATCACTTTATACTGAAGGCTCAGCATGAAGAGCACATCGAGTTGGCGCGCTTGAAACATAGCGTAAACGTATTTATTAGTAGTGGGTTGTAACAGAAGGGATGCGTCTACTCTATCAGTGGTTTTGAATCTTTTGATATCATAAGTTCTTTTAAATAGGATTTTTTTTTATTTCATGAAGTGACAGGACGAGCTGGACGTTCACCTGATGGTAAGTGAAACACCTGCTCATAACGTGACGCTAATTAGAATGGTGTACACTGCACTAGCGCTCGTCGCCTTGAGACAAAAGATGTCGAGTCTTGTTACTCTTCCAACCGGAACACAGTAATGTTTGCACACTACTGTTTGTCGGCTGCAATAGACGCTGCGGTGGTACATACAAATGCAGTCTCCGGCAACAGTGTGCTATCACCAAGAAAATTTTTATATATGTGATGTTTCTATATAAGGTTTCTGCAATTGAGATTCACCACTAATAATTTTGTTATATACCAAAGAATGCGATGCGCAACACTAGATTCATCTAATTAACAAAAAATTTACATAAGAAAATACTTTTTACCTAGTGTCCATAAAGTTGTAAAGAAAGAAAAGATATTATCGCAGAACGTGAGATCCGAAATGGTATCGTAACAGAGACAGCCATGACTCCACTGACTGATGACACTAGCCTCAATGTATGTGCTCGTTGTCTCCAGACTTACGATGTTGAGTGTCGCTACCCCAGTGATTTGACTAGTTTATCTTGCAGTTTCCCCTTGTTCTAAAAAAATATCATCATCATTATCTTAACCGGTAGACGTCCACTGTTGGTGAAGGTCTTGTAGTGTATTCCACGAAGCTCTCCCAGCGATTTTTTTGTACGCCTAGTGGCACGCCTGCCAAAGCTGCGCTTTCCGGTTCGGGATTGCTAATCCAGCACTTAATTCCCCAACGTCCATCGGTTCTACGAGCTTTGTGCCCATTACGACTTCAATCTCGCGACCCGTTAAAAAAAATATTGCAAACAATCATATAACAACACTAATCTTTCTTGTATGACAGCTGTGAATCATTATGAATTTAAAAAAAAAAAACATTGCTTTCATCCGGTCCACAACAAGCACGTAGGTACGCAGTTAGGTTGTATGAGTTCTTACAGTGCATTTACATCGCTGAAAGTTTCTGTGTGTGTGTTTTAAACGATACGGTTGTGCTGCTATGACGGATTGCTCTCACGTGCTCATGATGCATTCGCTTTTAACTGCAGTCACTAATGCTTTGTATGGTTATGACTGTGAGAAATTACTATTACTATGGCTGTCAGATTTAACCTTTACGGCTCATGGTAACACAGCGCTAGTTAGGATGACATACACAGCGTCACATTGTACTCGTTGCCATGAGACATGTTTCGTTACTGCAGTAATTTTTATAGCTACCATCGCCTTTCATACCAGAACGTAGTAATGTTTGCACACTATTGATTCGTAACAGATATAGGTGCTGCGGTGGTACTTAGGACCAATAATCGGATGAAAAGCAGTTGTCAGCCTTGAGCACGGTCTACAACCATTATGTATATGTTATAATTCTTGTCCGTATATTTATATGTAGTCAGTATGTAGTGTTATGTGTGTTTATCTACTATCGCATATAATTGGTAAATTGATGCGCAAGCGTACAAGTGGTTGCTGTGTTACTGATTTAGGTGACGCACTTAAATTATGTTCTATTGAAAAACTAAAATTTAAACTAAACACTGGCATTTTTTTATCTCATATTTTTAATAAGACAACATCGTTAAAATCACTATCCATTATCATCATCTCAACCGATTGACGTCCACTGGTGGAGACAGGTCTCTCGTAAGGTATTCCACAAAATACCGTCTTATGCTATTTGAATCCAGTGGCTTGTAGCGATTTTTCTAATTTTGACCAACTAGTGTGGGGTCTACACACGCTGGTCTTTCCGATGCGGGGTCGCTATTCCAGTACTGTAAGTCCCCAACGTCCATTGGCTGTACGTATCATGCTCATTGCTACTTCAACATCGTAACTCGTTGGGCTATGTCGGTAACTCTGGTGCTTATGCGTATCTCTTCATATCTTTATCAATATCACTTAAATAACAAAGACCCAAATTTTATAATAATAATGATGTTAAACATATATTGTTTAACTCTTCATCATCATTATCAGCCGATAGATGTCCACTGCTGAACATAGCGACCCTTTAAGATTCCCATATCGATTATGTAGGGATTCATATGGAGGGATTTGGGCCATTACCCATCACGCTGGACCAATGCGGGTTGGTGGGACAACTTGGTTGTTTAACTCTTATTTTTTTCATACCATTAAGTTTGTATATTAGTAAACAAATATATCTCTTAGTGTCTGTATGCAAAGTGTATTAAATTAGCATTTACGAAATGTTTATTGTTGAATTGTAGTAAATTATTTAGAAGTATACGAAATAATCTGAGCACTGTATATATTGTTCTGTTAGTATATTTATTATCTGTAATACTTTCAATGAGCCTTATAAAAGGCTTAAAGTCACCCAAAGCGTGATGGAGTGGGGTTATGCTCTGAGTTTCTTTACGTGATAGAATCAGAAATGAGGTCTATAAAAGAAATAACGGTAACCGACATAAAACAAAGGATTGCTAAACTTTAGTGGCAATGGGAAGGGCTGATCGCGCTTAAGTCGATTGGGCAGTAAGATAGTAAAATAGTACTGCAGTCGTTATGTTGAGAAAGCAATCCATAAGGTGGACCTGTCCGTATATGCATCGCGGGTGGTCGTGAGGTTGTGCAAGAGAATGAAGTTGGGAGATGGTAGTAGTACGCCTCTATTGCAGAAGAACGTTCAAGTAGGTCTCTGTAGCCGAAAACTGTCTAGGTAAGCCCTACGCAGCTCCTATGCCTGCCATCAAATACTAGTCTACGAACATCATTGTGTACCGGCTTGAAGGGTGTTGTAGCTAGTTAAATTACAAGAATAATGAGATTTAACATCTTACGTCCCAAGGCGACGAGTAAAACGTGTTACAGTATACATCTTCCTAACTAGCGCCACGTTGTGGGGGCAGGCGTATTACTTACCATAAGATGAGGGTCTCCTTTCGTACATTCAAAACTGATCGCTTACTAATAAAGTAGCATTTATCAATGTAAATATTTTAATAAAGCGCTTGTGTGCAGGTCGTATGCACCACTCGGCGAGTACGCCGGCTGGTGTTGATGGGGCGGGAGGCACTCGGACTCCGCCCGCCACGCCGAAGAAGGGCGGCAAGATGCTCGCTGTGCGCGTACACATGCTCGACGACACCGTCTCCATGTTCCAGATACAGGTTGGTAGCATTTGTCAAAAGGGTAGCAGTTGGATCTAGTGCCATTTTTGTCAAGGGGAAATCATCATATTGTATTCTGCTTCTTGACGGAAGTCAGGACGGCCAGGGCCTGACATCGTTATATATATAAAAATCATAGTTTCCTTTAGCTATAATGTTTCTGTTGTCTTATCGGCGCTATTGTTATTACAAGAGATCTATGTCCAGCTGTGGACGTCCGTCGGTTAAAATAATGATGATGATAATCGGTGCTCTATCGGTTTTTAATGTTGAATAATCCGTGTACCAGTTGGTTAATAATTATATGCTGCATAAACAAGTAACATTTCATCATTATCATCAGTCGATAGATTTCCATTACTAGAGATAACCTTTACCAAAGGTGTTACTAGCTAGACACATCAGTTTTGCATTGCTCGCATATAAGGTTAAAAATTTTTCATTATTCTTAACCATGTATTCTAATACTACCTGTTTAAGTATAGTATTTGAGTATCTTGTCTAGGTCTCCCTCAAGGATCTCCAATCCAGCGACTTCGTGCTACCTTCATTAGATATGTTGTATATTTCTATATAATCATAAGCGGCTTTCTCGTAAATTTCTGTTTCTAATTCACTTTGATATTTGGATGCCTATAATTATGCCATTATAAATACGTATAATTGAGCGGAGGATCCATCAAGTCCGAAGGTTCCGATGAATCATTGTCCGGTCTGAATCATTTCTCATGGGAGTTGAACGTTATATTTCACAAACATTGTTATCGCTTTCAATTTATTTACGTAAACGCAATTTCTCAATGAGCGTTAGGTCCTGTTGATGATAAGTTATGTATCCGTTGACAGCGGGTGCTCATCGGGTAATTCATCGAGTTATAAATTATTTTTATTCTGTGAACACTTGAATTTCGGTTTTTAAATTTTTTTTTTTAATATATAGAAGGGTCTAGGGTAAAGAAAGGTTTCGCCATGTCTCTGTGGTATCGTTTTTATCAAACTGCTGTTTAAAATTTTTCTCTATTAATAAAAGAAATATTTATTCGTTTATATTATCATCTTCTATCAGTTTCTAAAGCGATACTTTTTCTTTAATGATTATCATAGTTTACAGTTTTTTGAATTATATTTCAACCGTATTGAAGTACTTATCACACATAAAACACTTTTGATATTGTTCCTTTTTGTTTGATGCTTTTTCTATTTGACTTACTTCTTTCATATTAGAACTTTGCTCTGGGCTGCCCCTTTAATAGGTGAATGCGGTCGTATAGATGAATATGGAGTAAAGTTTTTTTTTGTTTTGACCGCTCCAGTCAAGCTTTTTTTATCTAATCGATACATTCTGAATTGCGACGCTGTTTTGTCGCAATATTTACATGAATGAACCGTTTTATTCTATATTACATGGCTCTAAGATTTTTTAGTTGTTAATTCTTAAGAATAGCAATAGACATAATACAAATCTCAATTTTTTTTATTCCACTAAGATAAGCGTTCGTCTTAAAATACGTTCATCTGTTACTAAACGATACGCTTGTACATAACATCCAGGCTCTAATTATAATGTTAACATCGCTTTGTGCTCTTCATCTTCAAATATGAGATGATAAGTCTCATTAACCTATTAATTTCACTAGCTATGGACCCATTCAAATTGGTTCATTTAGGGTCGGAATTAAGTGCAAACCTATTCCTACCTGGACGGTCTTCTATAGACGTCCTGAATACGGACGATATTAATGTTTCTTAAGCAACCATAGTATCATCAATAAACCATATTGATATCGACAGCTATTTCTATTTAAAATCTATCATAGATCAATAGATTAAATGTCATTGGTTATCTAATAATATTTAAATTGCCTTGACCAGTTCAGACAGAATTAGCTGTGCGGAAGATATCGCTGGAAAATTCAAGCTTTATTAAATTCAATATTTCCCGTGCTATGTAACTGTTCAATCGCAAAGTTCGCAGATTGATTTGCATCCGATATCGGATCCCCCGGCATTTTTGATTGCTTCCGTTACGAATTCGCTGTCACAGGGAGTGGGTATTATTCGCTACGTTGCAATTGTTCCAATCATTTTCATGATTGTTGAATCTGTCTTGTAATATTAACTATAACTTGTATAAACTTTCTGGTGGTAGGCATCGGTTGCGGAGACTGTCTAGGTATACTACCGCAGCCTCTATTTATAGTTTCGGTTTGTTCTGGGCGTTGTAGCTGGCGAAATCAATAGGGAAATGATACTTAACATCACTGAGATAGGACTTAGGGCGACGAGCACAATGTGGTGTAGTGTATATCATATTGTCATTACGATGGTCATTGAAAATGAGCGTAGCGGCGGTAGACGGCTACACTAGAAAAGCAATACCAAAACTATAATTTCTTGCTCTATCTGTTCATATTTATAATAAGTTTTGGGTGTAATAATAAAAAATTCTCTATTCCTTTCATTTCTCATTCGCCTGGAGATAAAACCCGGTGTATAAAGTTAGTTATCATTATCAGCCGATAAACGTCCACTGCTGGACATAGGCCTCCCCCAAAGATTTTTACTTTGTGGGGGTTCCTGTAGAGGGATTTAGGCAATTTCCCACTACGCTAGCCCAATGCGAGTTGGTGGGAGCCAGAGCCTCGTTTGTTGATCAGTAGAGTACACCACGAGCAGATGAGGTTATGCAGGATCTCTTACACCCTAAGTTAGTCTAATAAGTTTATCACCGTGAGCTCTTTACAGCGAGGAATGATATTGTTTGAAAGGAGAATTAAAAACGCTTTAACCCATTAAAGCATGAAATAATTTATCGATTAAATACTACGTAAATGTGCTACGGCGGTGAGTAACGCCAAAAGGCCAATTAAAACGTTTGCATTTCATCTCATTAACATTCTCTGTAGGAGCAACTGCAGCCTGACTCAATAGCTCCTCGACCCGCTATCGTTTCAGTACGACTTGAACTGAAAATTTACAAGTCTAGACTTTCCAATTATATGTGAATCGGAAATTACTTCATGGAGTTTGATGTACTATAAATATAGCAAAACGAAAGGTGGGGAGAAGGAAAAAGTCATGGTTGAGAAATATCAGGGTATGGACTGGCATATCTAGGGCGTCCGAATTGTTTCGCCGAACCACAGACAGGACTGTACCACGCTGATCGCCAACCTTCACTAGTTGGAGAGGCACTTCAAGAAGAAGAATATAAATATATAACCATCCGGTAACTTTTATTTAATTATATTTCAAAACAACTGAGAAGTTACAATGATGGTAAGACTGTTGCCGGAGATCCATCTAGGTAGTTACCATCGCAGCATCTACTTTTACTTTCAAACAACAAAAGTTTTATCCTGATTTGGAGAGCGATGTAGCTTTTAAATTACTCCAGTCTGCAGAATAATGTGGTGCAATTTTTCATTCCAAGTAGGAGCGTATTATTATGAACATTCGTATTACCTTCCATCAGGTGAACGTTGTGCTCGTCTCGACGCTTCGTGGAATAAAAAAAATAAATAAAAATCTCTTCCATTATGCCGGAACTTTGTGAAAACCTTAATAAGAACTAAGATCATATATGATATGTATGATGTGATTTTATGATTAGATCTTATGAAATTGATGTTTACGCATGATCAAAAATGACGAATTGAAGAACATTGAAGAAGCCAATGATACTCAATCTAATGCTGAGCTAGCAGAAGATTTAGTTGTTAGCTGTGATTCTTACATAAACTGCCACTGCATTAATGAACATGTCTGATTAATTAACGTAAATGAAAATCAGAAAAATAAATACTTTAAGCCATTACATACAAAACAGTAATTTTATAAGTAGTCATCTAAACCTTTCGTTCATAAAAAGTTCAAGATCTTTATCATCATCATCTTAAATGATGGATGTTCAACACTGATAAATCTCTTGTAAGGTATTCCATCACACACGGACTTGTGTTGTTTGTGTCCAGTAGCTACTACAGTGTAAAATATCATGATGTGATTCATGATACTCCCACTGCTACAGTTAACTAGTTGTGTAGCCTTTCAAAGGAGGATTTGTAAATATTCCGACACGCAAATTATAGCTTCGCTAGATAATTATCTACATCTTTCGTTTTAGCTTCGTTTCGTCGAGTTTGTTAAAGTGCTCCACTGGTCTAAGTCTGCAGCTGTCTGAAGTCTACTGTCGTCTTACCTATTCATTATTGAAGTAATTATATTATTAGCTTTTAATGACAGTTTATCTATAGTTCATATTATAGTACCAAGTCACTTTAAAGTTGCTTCATCATTGTGTATTTAAGCTTCCGTTCAACATATTGAAAAATTGCTAGTTAGTGTTATTTGTTTGGTTGTCTTTGTTTCGTCGGAGACCGTGAAGGTAGAGACAACTGCAGCTCCTATTTCTACCGACTAACAGCAGTGTGCAAACATTACTGTGTTCCGGTTTGAAGAGCGCTGTAGCTAGTGTAATTGCTTTGGTAACGTCAGCCGACAAATTAATATAGTTATCAAGGCGACGAGCATAACGCGATGCAGTGTATATTATCTTAATTAGCGTTATGTTCTTATCGGCAGGTCTTTCACTTATCATCAGGTGATCGTCCCGCTCGTCTCTTTGCTTCGTTGAGTAAAAAATAGATGTTGTTAGTATTATTTATTATACTGTGTAAACCAAGTGCCAAAGTAGAGTAACGCCATTAGCATTATCTTCTAGTCTTCTGTTATGTTCTGTTGCTTACTTAGAAATATTTAAATTTCTATTAACGCAACTTTAAAAGAGTTTAAAAGAAGTATAACAAAGGTTAGCTTTAAGTTTTTACGAGTGAATTTTACGGCTAAGCTCACGATCGTTTAAGTTGGTGAATTCAATTCGTTTTGTTCAAATCCTCTTTTTTATATCTCGGGGATATTTTATTAATACAAGTTTGTGTATCCTTACTTAATACATTATTTTAAATTACTTTGCTTATTAATTTATAAGTTCCATCTTCTATCTTATAGTATAGACTTACGACAATATAAGGTTCTTAATATTAATGGTTATCTCACATTTGATTCTTCCATATATGATGATGACTGATGCCTTACTTAGTTGGTAAGTATACTATACGTTAGTCGTAAATTTCTGTCGCCAAACAGTAGTGTGTTAACATTACTGTGTTCCGGTTTGAACGGCACTGTGGCTAATGTAATTACTGGGGTAACAAGACAACATTGTAGGTATCAAAGCAACGAGAAAAGTATGGTGCTGTGTGTACATTAAACGAAACGGAAAGAAGAGCGAGACTTACCTGATGGTAAGTGGTACGCCCGCCCATAACAAAGTGTCGCTAGTTGGAATGGTATATATACCAACATAATGTGTTAGTCGCCTTGAGATGTAATATAGTAATTAAACTAGTTACAGCATCCCGAACACAGTAATGTTTGGTAGCAGTAGTTATGCCATCACCATTTTTTCACGTTTTTATGGTATTATTTAACCATGTGTATGGATACTATGAAGCATTATGTATGCTCGCGTGTATCGCTGTTTGAATTGTACGAGAAAGTTTTCACTTACATTGTGAGAGATTGGTTTGCTATAACCATAACTTGCACCGCACTCGGCCCTGTGTAAGTTCCACTTAACTTTAGGTAGCTAGCTTCTTGAAGTTTCGTTGCTTTATTCTCAGAGGGATTGTTTGAAATTTCGACATAGTTTGGGCGTCATAGCGATTTTCGTTATATTCTTACTAACTTTTCTTCGCGCGCTTAGCTGGCTTATATTCGATCAAAGGAATACCTCTATTAAATTTCCAGTCTGTAGGCCTTATGTTTCCAGAGATAATGTGATGATTCTCTAGATATACAGATGCGAGTTACACCGGAAATGGTAAATTGTGTTACAGTAACTGATGTTTATATATTCTTATAATTTTTTCTTTTCAATTATTAACAACAGTGTTGTTAGCCATAAGATATTTGCTCGTATTTATTTTCTCTATCCAATCTTTCTTCAGTAATTCCATATTAATGTGACGGTCTTTAATTTTCTTCTCTTTCCCTAATCTTTATTTCTTTTGTTCTTTAAAGATTTGCATCGTTAGACTTCATGTTTGGTTATTAAATATAATTTCTTGAAATTGTGGATCAGTTTTAAAAAGATATCCAGTGATTAATTGGCGAAATCGATGCGAAGGAAATAAACTAGTAAATGGAGCCAATAAATGGTTTATTAGGATAAAGGACTAATAAATATTAATATTATTGCGAATACATTAGTAAGATTAGTTCCTTTGGTCGTCGTGCACAATAATCGTTTTACTTATACAGTTATGTGAGGTTTGAAATTATTTTATGAATTATACGAAAAATTAAGTGATTATACCGACGTTGTGATCATTTTGTTATGTAAGAAAAATAGTATTGTTTTCAATAGAATTAATAGGTTTTGGAAATTTCGTTTGCCCAAATACGATATGAGGCTTGTTCTTATATTTACACATAATGTTAATAGCAATCTTTGTTGTTACGACTACGGCAGATAAATTTTAGTTTTTTTTTTCATAAAAGTCGATATAAGAAATTTATGTTCATCGTACGAGTGGAATTTGGCTTTGCATATATAATACCGAACTTATTCCAGATTAGTAAAAGCCCGGCAGTCAACAGAATTGACTGCTGTTCTAGTTACATTAAAATCTTCTAATTTTTATTAATTTTTATTGTTATGGAAATTGAATTTAACAATGATTATTTTATGTATGGTATCAGTGCATATGGACTATTTGAATTCAGCGCCAACTTCACTCCATTAGCAGGCACTGTTACGTAAGAAAACAATAAGCCATCGGTGACAAACTGACACACTTAAGCTGCATATGAATAAGATTAACTTGTTAAATAAAAGTAGAAGTAATATTATCATTTTACTACAGTTGGCTTTTACGTTATTATTGTTTCGCCATTATATCCCGTAAATATTTTCTTCGGACTTTTTCAATGGAATGTGAGTATCAAGCAAGTTTAATGATATCACGCCTTCGCCCTTTTCAATGTGACAGGGAACCCTTGTCAAACACTAGAGTCCGCCGGAAAAGTCGCACCACACTCTACTTGATACTATAATCTCGTTATTCTATTTTTATAAAAATATAAAACTTACAAAAAAATATATGAAAATCATTTTTTTTTTATAAATTACTAACATCTATTTCTGCCGTAAAGCAGCAATGTGCAAATATTGAGTTTTGAATTGAAAGGTGTATAGAGGTATTGAAATTATTCAAAGTAATTAAAGTTAACATCACAGTTATGGAGCAATGTTTTGCGAATTGGATGATGGAAGATTTTTCTTTAACACGTCTTGATAGTTACAAGAGAATTCAAGAATGCTCAAACATCTACGTTCTCATTATCAATTATCACATATAAATTTAAATCGTGTAAACTCATTGCGAATAAATTAATTAAACCAACGAATCAGCATCAACAACCAACCCGCGTTGGACCAGCGTGGTGGGAAATGGCCCATACCTTCCATTATGAACCCCTATAAACGCGGAGTTTTTTGGGTGAGGCCTATGTCCTACAGTGGACGTCTATCGGCTGATGATGATGAACGAATCAGTACTCGGTGATATAGGGAAGCGTATGGACTAATATTCAATTAAGTTATAATTGCAATATCGGAAGAGTAATCAAATACCAATCAATCTCCACCAACTGCTGATTGAAAGGTATCTTGCCGGAGAACATCTATGTAGGTGCCACCGTAGCTCCTATATCTATATATATATAGATAAATAGTTTAGTGTGCAAACATTACTGTGTTCCAGTTTGAAGAGTGCTGTACCTACTGTAACTACTTGGGAAATAGGAATCGATATGTTACGTCTCACGCGACGAGCGATATGTGCTTACAGTATATCATCCTAACTAGCGCCATGTAGTTAACAGTTAACAGGCAGGGGTATCACTTACCTTCAGGTGAATAAAAAAAAAAACTGCCGATGGCTACTGCTCGATCGACATAGGCTTCAAATATTGTATTCAGAATAGGTTAATCATTCAATTATTTATTCGTTCTACATTCCGGAACTTAAATTTTCCTCATAACACTCGCGGGACCCAAGCCAACCCCTCCTGCTCATGGTGCACCCTGCTAATCAACAAACCCTTACATGAACCCGTACAGATGACGAGCCCTAACGCCGGTGTAGGCCACGATGAATACATCGGTGGACCGATCGATATGGGGATATCTGGTGGAGGCCGATGTCCACCAGTGGACGTCTATCGGCTGATGATGATAAAACAGTTATACTATATAAAAAGTTTATTTGACACAGACATAAATTTTTTTTTATTTGTATTAGTTTTTAAATTAATTAGCTGTGGGATTTGTATTAAGTTACACATATAGATATTTAAGTACTGCAAGTAGTGGTGCAGTGGGTTCATCGCGAGTCAGAAGTGGCGCATCCGATCCCGCCTTAGCTTGTCTGCCGCTGGCGCGTGGCCAGCCTTCGGAAAAGCCTTTGCAGTTCAAATTGCCTGGAAATAGCATTATTGTTTCGCTACCCCTCTTTCTCTGACTCAATTTGGGGGGCTGGCGCCGCTCTCCTTGTTTAAACTGCTTGATTTATAAATGTCGGATTCACTCATACGTTGATTGCATTCGTGTATCTTGCACAGCCATTGTTCTACTAAATATTTCACTGAAAAACATTTTTAAGATATTCAAAACTGTTCAAGATGAAAGGTATTTCTTCCTATGTATCTCTTGCTATATGTGATTTTTATTTGAAATTTGATAAACAATCGCTGGTAGTGGCAACAGAGACCGTGTAGGTAGGTACCACCGCCCCAGGACGGGCTATCTGAACATAGCGTTAGAGAGGCCGCGGTTGCGTTTTCCGAACGGAGTACCCGTGACTTCTCCAAAGGCGGAAGATGACCATCTAGGGGACTTTAGTAGGTAAAAATCTCCACATACACTCTGATTTTCCCTTGAAAGACAAAGTATCTTTTCGAAGATTTCCCCCGAAACCGAAAATAAAAGGTAGGTACCAAAGCAGCTCTTATTTCTGCCACCAAATAGTAGTGTGCAGACGTTACTGTGTTCCGGATTGAAGGGTACTGTAGATAGTGTAATTACTGGGGTAACGATACGTAATATCTTATGTTTCAAGGCGACAAGTCCCGTATGTCTCGTCGAATAAAAAAAAAGCTCGATAAAAAAGCCTGCATCATATTCTTGTTTTTTCGTAGCGCCCCTGTTGCTAGGATACCGATGTTTTTTTTTCATTAATTCTACGCAGTGATGAGACGATCGGGACGTTCCTTAATTGTAAGCGATACGCGTGTCCATAATAACGAAGCGCTAGTTAGGATGATATACACAACACCAAACTGTGTTTGTCGCCTTGAGACATAAGATATAGTCTCGTTACCCCAGTAACTTCCCTTGCTACAGCGCCGTTTAAATCGGAACATAATAATGTTTACACACTAATGGTTGGTGGCAGAAATAGGCGCTGCGGTGATACCTACCTAGATGGTCTCCAGCAACAGAGATCTACCATCATTTTTATTATTAATATAAGTTTATGAATAAATAAAGTATTATTTACCAACGGTGCTTACAGTGGTGTTTTTTAAGACATAGTTATTAAAATGTTTACTATTATTTGATCGTCATCATGATCAGCCGATAGACGTCCATTGCTGGACTATTAATTACTTAAGCATCATTCGAAAATCTGATACGAATCAACTTAAAAATAAAAACACCTGAGAAGTAACACCCTGCTATGTTACTTTGATATACTTCTGATTGAATTCCGTGAAAGAGGGCAGCCTCGGGTCCAAAATAAGGTTAAAGATGTGACATTTTTTATGAATGAATAATTAGACACTTATACAAAGGATATCCTTTTTTTTCGCAAACTGTTTTCCTCGCATTTTTCAGACTGGTTTATAAAACTTTGTTCCTTCGTTTTTCCCTGTTAAAATCCTTTAAAATTTGTTAAAACTTTATTTACTCTAAATTGTTAATTATGTTCGTTGTAAAGAGTTGTTATTTTTATAACAAGTATAATGTTAGAGTAAGAGTGGAGTTATTATAATGGATAAAAAAAAATCATGGTTGAGGAATGTCAGGGAATGGAGAGGCATATCTGGATGCGTCCGAAATGTTCCGCCGAACCAGAAACAGAAAAGACTGTACCACGCTGATTGATAACCTTTACTAGATGGAGAGGCACTTTGAGAAGAAGGATAAAAGTTGTTCTTCCTGTGGAAAAAGTTACAAAATGGCTAATTATATATTCATTATCGTCAGCCGGTAGACTTTCACTGCTGGACATAGGCCTCCCTAAAAGATCTCCACATTGATCAGCGGTCAGGCGTAATATAATAACTAATAAACTTAAATAACTTAATATAATGAAAGGATTTTTTTAAAAAAGAAATAATTTTTGTTATTTAACGCAGATTTGTTATTTGCTTAAAATTGGATGGAGGAAATTGGTGATAGTTTTTATTCTACGAAACGACAAAGCGACAGTCACCTGACGGTAAGTGATATACATATCCATGTGGCGATAATTAGGGTGATATACACTGCACTATATTGTGCTCGTCGCTTTGAAACATAAGATGAAGTTTCGTTATCAATTTTTTTTAGCCATTAGGTGATGAAACCAGCGGGACGTTCGCCTGATGATAAATGCTACGCCTGCTCATAAAAACGTGGCGCTAATGATGTATACTGTACCACATCGCTCTTGAGACGTAACATGTTGAGTCTTGTTTCTCCAGTAATTACATTAGTTACGGCACTTTTCAAACTGGAACACAGTAATGTTTGAACACTAAACTATTTATCTTTATATCACCACTGTTTGGCATCAGAAATAGGAGCTGCGGTGGTATCTACCTAGAGATGGTCCATTGAAACATTATAGTACTAAACTATTTAATGGACGTACACCGTAAGCATATTTTACACTTTAATAAAAGGATAAGTTAAAGTTAATGATAAAAGAGGTGAAGTTTCGAAATTGCTTTAAATAAATTAACATTTCTCCCTCTTAATGACATTATAAGCTTTAATGATGACGAGACCAAGGATATTTTTATTAACCCCCCGCCCTATGTCTCGTGTCTTTTTGACGTCAAAGTGCCCGCAAATGGCTGGAGAGTAAAAATAAAATCGGCCTGCCCTAATTGCTTACTCTAAGTACAGCCTAGCCGCAGAAGGGTCAGAGATAAGATTCTATCTTAGGATGAGATTGCCCTCGTAACTTTTGGTTTTTATTCAGTCATAGTCTCTCTGAAGAGATTTCCTCAGGATCATAGACATAAATAATGTGTGGTGTTGTTATCGAGCAAACTCGCTTTTCAAATAGGATTAATCATATTCGTGCCGTTTTTAAGATGTTTTAAGACAAACTTTTGTTATTTGTTAATATGTGTGCTCCAAATAATCACTACACCTATTTGTTTATATTAAAAGAACTAAAAAGCAACAACAATAACGCGCTTTATATATATTTCTGGATTTTTTTAATTAACTGAGGTATCGAGACTCAACATCTTATATCATAGACGACGAGCGCAATGTGGTGCTGTGCATACCATCTTAACTAGCGCCACGTTGTTGTGGACAGACGTATCACTTACCATCAGGTGATCGTCCCGCTCGTCTCGTCGCTGAATTACATAAAAAAAAATATTAATATTTATATATTACTACATACACATTAATATTAAATTGTGTATTAATACATAAGATGTTATAAGCTTCGTTGCCCAGGCAGGCAGGCCAGGCAATTGCACCACTAGCTACAATGCCTTTCAAACTAGAACACTAATATCTGCACACTACTTTTTGTCAATAGAAATAAGAGTATGGTTCGTACCTTGACGGTGTCTAATAACAGAGACCACCTACCGGGAAAAAGCTTATAATTACCAATTTAAATCTTTACAAAAAAAAAAATATCAGTTTGTCATTTAAGAGTCCCGAAACCACTGACATGGACTTGAATTTGATAACACCCTCTCCAGCCGCATTACACCCCAAAGTAAACGTAATCTCTACAAACGGAAAAAGTATTTTTCGTTTCCTAATACTCTTAGGTGCAAAATCAGGAAATCCAAAGAGGAAGTATGTTATATGTGATTATTATTATGCTGATGTCTGCGTTGTTGTAATCCAATTGTAGCGAAACCACGCAAGTGCAAGATACAAAGGATTACACCTATTGCGAGAGGATTCTGCGGCCGTCTTCGCTTGGAGACGTAGTTCTTACTACATTTGAGTATTGAGCATTATTACGACTTTGACATAGAGTATATTAACTCTAGACGGCTAGATTATAATAATAGTTTATGATAATAAAACAGTAGGTTTTTTAAGTTTGACCTACTCCTCGACATCAATGTCATCGATAATTAGTTAAAATCTATAAGAAAGTACATTTTTTTTATCTACAATGGTCTAAAAGTGGATTTATCAATTTCATATGATGTATTGATTATGGGTACCGAAGGTGGTTATTGTTAATGATTAAAAGAGTTTTTTTTTTTCTATAATTTAAACTAGCGCTTGACTGCGATCTGGTTTTTTTTAATTATGGTAAGCGGCGAT
Organism: Ornithoptera alexandrae; assembly: GCA_029030555.1. Lineage (NCBI taxonomy): Eukaryota > Metazoa > Arthropoda > Insecta > Lepidoptera > Papilionidae > Ornithoptera > Ornithoptera alexandrae. The sequence goes on along the minus strand of JARDVY010000023.1, from coordinate 2,500,421 downwards.
GTAGTCTGTGGCGGTAAAGCGTACTTGTCTAAATGTAACCTCTTCACTCTTCTCTCAAAGATTCCCATAGCATATCTGGACGGAAATACTGAGACGGGTAGACTGTTCCAAAACTTCGCTGTTCACATCAAGAACGACGAAAGAAACTTTCTTAGTTTAGTTTTCCACAACGAAGATATTGAATGTCTGCGGCGTATGTCTAAATGTCCGATGGTAAATTATGCAGTTTCTGCTCACATCCTCCGAAATGCGCAGTAGATCATCGAGAGGCTCGCTACCCTATGTCGGTGACTTAAGCTATTAAGTTTAGTACTTGTCAACTCATGGTTACTGAATAATCTAACTGCGTGCCTTTCGATCAGGTCCAATTTTAGTTTGAAAATAGTATTTTAGATTTCTCTCACCCAATGAATGCATATAATCATAACAAAGAGGAAGAATATCTTGAGGGTTATTAACCGCCGCCAGCATTTTATTTAATTGCACATTAGCACCTTCTGGGAACACATGTAGGGATTCAAAGGGTTACAACCTACGCACGCGAGCAGTACCGCATCCCAACTGACAGTTTTTATTTTATTTATTTACATTTAAACAACTTAGATTCATCATGTTTGTTGGTGATACAAAAACTTAAGTCTATATTAGTACTTAATGTAGAATTTAGTCCAGCTAATTTAAATTCCTAGCAGGGTACTACTGTGCCGTTCACCAAATACTTGCAAAATAGCTGTTGTTAAAACTAACATTGAATGGGCGATATTGCGAATATTCTTAATTTTTAAACTTATAAGTTTAATTAGAAATAAATCAAATTAATAATTATTTGCTTCGTTTTTTTACTTTGTTGTACATAATCATATTTTTACAATTCAGTTTAGAGATAAAAAAGCCTTCTAAAGCTGCAGTTTACTTACAAATTTGATGATTATCATAATGATTAATTTTCGAATGAATGTGAAAACATTTATTTCTTACGCTTTTACTGCTTGAAATGAAGATAAATCGGTGCCTTATTTTCATATACAAACTTCAAAGAGTTCATCGCTCCTACAAAACTGGTACTCGGTTACATCTTATCTGTACGTATTACTTCAGTAAACAGCCACTTTCCAAACAACACTCCAGCCAATCCCGGAACAGATTCAAGCAGGAACAATGCTATGCTTATATAATACGACGTTTCAGAACTCGGCTCCGGTTTTTTTTGTTTATAACGTAATATAAATTAATCTCGAGATAAGGCTCCTTCATTTTTAACACAGCATTCCAAAAGCCCTAGGAATTTCAAGGATTCTTAACTCGTGAATTTGTTAGTCCTACAGTTAGAGGAATTGTGTGGTTAAGATTGTCTGATTATACAACCTTAAAGATTACAAAGGGTTTATGGTATTCGTTCGATTGGTCTTATCCTCATTTAGTGGACTAGACGTGATTTGATACAAGTCCTAAATTCCATAAGAATTTTATTATTACAACACTATAACATTTTTAACATTGATGCTTTTTTGTTGAATATATCTTAAATTTGATTTCATAAAAATTAGAAAATATCATTATCCACAACCTGATACTTCCCTCATATTGTACTTCTATTTATAATATTATTTTCATCGTCGCCTAAGGGTTGCTGAAATTTGGATTTTTTCTTAATTGCTCTTCCTAGTTATTTTTATTCAAGGCTTTTTTTTTACAATGTTTATATTAACTTTACTGTGACCGCCTTCGAACTTCCTCACCATTTTATTAACAAGTTTATTCGAGCAATTTGTCTAGGCCATCTTCACTTCTGCTTCTCAATTTCTTCCACCACCTCTCGAAATTTAGTTACCTTTCGGTTCCACTCGTTCTTTATAATTTTTCTATTTCATTATGTTAGCCTATTATAATCAACTTACCTTGTTTTGTTATGTTCATCATTATTCTATCCTTGCGTATCTTATTCTTATTTGGTTTCGTGTATGTCTTATTTTACATCTTACCTCCCTTTTGTATTGATTCATACTAATTACTTTACAATTTGTATATGTTACTTACCATTATTTCATTGTGTAATTGAGTACAAGTATAAGGCCATCATTGATAAACAAAATTATTTTCCTAGGGTTAACCACATAAATAGAGCGGGTGGCGTAGTTGACGTGCTCGTTCGTTTAGTATTCATTCGGTTGCTACCTGCTCTCCGACACGTAGTTTCGTGCTTGTCAGTATGCATAATGCAATTTCAAGGCAGACATCTTGTCTTAAGATCCCGGTATATTTCTTATATAAATAAATAAACTAAAAAATATTAGCAATAACGTAGACGGTACTTCATGTTTATTATGTATATATATATTTATATTAAAGCATTCGATGGATTTATTTAGGTCTTCCTTATTGTCACGACTTATATATTTATTTATGCGTGATCGAAGCAGTAATAATATAATAAGCCATTTATTTGTCTAAAAAAAAACCTAAGTCTATGTATATAAGATTAAACACAACAAAAAATAAATACATTAGACAAAAAGGTCCATGACTCAGTACGTTGGCTCTAGTGCCAAGTCCTGGTATGCTGCCCTGGCCTGACATTATTAAAACAAGTGAACACTTAATTGTATAAATGCTTGATTAATTAAGATACAGTGTAATGACAAATAGCGAATACATACGAATCAACCAGAACTGTTTGTGCCGAGTGATTGCTGCATCAAAAGCCATCTGCGACAGTTGCGCTTAGAGGTGAACCGAGATACGATACGATACCACGGAGGTGGTAAGTAGTTCCAACATTTTGATGCAGCAAAATTTAAAGTATGTCGGGTTTGCGCCAAGGTGTATTTTGGTGTAGTAAGGGGACGAACGTGCGGTCTCAGTCTAGCTCTGGCGAAGTCTGCTGATCAACTTCAACATCACAGCTTATTATAAAGATGTGATGACATCTTAAATTTTGTCAGTGAGTGTAAAAAGCACGCTAGCTTCATATTTCTCATGTTCTCCATTCTAAACACATCTTTTTTTATCATATAAGGTGATACGTGGTGTCGCCGTGGTATTGAATAACAGTAGCGCATGCACGCTTTCTGCACATGCTGCATTGCCGCAGAGGTCTTTTTAAATAGACACGGGCCATATACAATATAAAATGAGGAGATCGGCAAAACTAAGGTAACCGACATAGTCCAAAAGATTACTAATCTCAAGTGACAATGGGCAGGACACATCGCTCGAAAGACCGACAGCCGATTGGGGCATCAAGGTCCTTGAATGGCGACCGCGTACCAGAAGACGCAGAGTTGGCAGGACACCGACTAAGTTGTCCGACGATCTGATGAAGGTCGCGGGAAGCAGCAGGATGCGGGCAGAGTAGGATCGATCGTGTGGAGATCTTTAGGGCAGCCTTATATCCAGCAGTGGACGTCTGTCGGCTGATGATGATGATGATAAATTTATTTCTGTTATGTGGTTTGTTATTTTATAGGAATTGAAATAGTTTTGTATTTGTTTGTTTAATATATATTATAACCAGAGATATTCAACAAGATGTGTAGCTTTTTTGATCATAGAATTTATTTTACATTCTAAAGATATAACAATACATAGAATAACAATTCACTTATTAATTTTATGAATAAATAACTTATCAAAGATTAATATTATTATTGAGGAGGGATGAAAACCTATCATCCACCGTATTCAATACAGGGATTTAATAAAATCGTCTTAAGGTCACTAGCACGTGGTGCTGTTTATATCATCCGAATAAAAAAAAAACTATCTATACAAAGTATCACTCTGGTTACAGTGTCATGTCGACATTGTATGTTTCGCCGTATCAAGCGGGCGTTGTTTTAGTGTCCTCGTTAAGGAGACACTTCAGCCGACCCCCCGGTCGCTCGTCGCGAGGATGTCATCGTTAACGCTTATTTGTGTAGACGAGGACAAATTTTACAATAATGACAAATTGCGTTGCGTTGTTATAATATATTTTATGGCACTCCATCCTAAGACAGTGTTACATCTGTTACCAAGGAAGGGGGTTCTTAATATCCTTTAACAGTGTCCGGTCTTGATGTTTCTTCGTTGGTAAGAGTAAAAGTTTAAGTTAGGTCGGAGTAAAGTATATAATATTTAAGGAATCTAATGCTATCATCACCAAGAGAGAGAGGATGTTAGGGCGTGTTAGAATTTTATTAATAGCTATAATTAAACTCAAGACTCGTCTCATCTCTTTGTATGTTAAAAAAAGAGTTAGACTTTCTTTTTATTCTGACGAAACGACTAGACGAGCGAGACATTCACCTGATGGTAAATGATGAGCCCGCTCATAACAACGTGGCGCTAGTTAGGTTGATATACATAGCACAACATTGTGCTCGTCACCTAGAGACATAAGATGTTAAGTTTCGTTACTCCCGTAATTACGCTAACTACAGCGCCTTTGAAACCGGAACACAGTAATGTTTGCACACAACTGTTCGGCGGCAGCAAGAGGCGCTGCGGGTGGCATTTAGACTGTCTCTGGCAACAGAGACCTACCACAAATAGAATCCTGTACGGGGTGAAAATTTTTTTATGGTGGTAGGTAGATCTATATTCCCAGATACCATTAAGGTATAATTCTTTATTGTCCGAGCTATTTTACAATATTATTTTTATTATATTTGTCTTTCTTTGTCGATAAGAAAAAGTAACTTTCATATAAAACATTTTTTAACCAAAGCACGTTGTACTTATTTAAAGAGTAGTACTTTGTAATTTCTTAGTAGAGATTAAATGGAAATGGTTCAACAGCTGCTGTTCCTTCTTTAAAAGTCGTTAAAAGGACGAAAGGGAAATGAGGCTAACTTGCGTCGCACTCACCGCCCTCCATTGTCGGTGCCCGTTATAACCTAATTGTGACGGAGGGAACGGCATCATCGTTGAGCAAACGAAGATTGTAACATTTAGTAATATCCTGAATTTACTTTAAACTCAAGATTATCAGTAAAACATATACTACTAAATTAGATATTCTACTTGTAGTATATCTCTTGTCGGAGACTGTCGTCTACTTAAGTAGCACCGCAGCTCCTATTTCTGCTGCTAAACAGTAGTGTCCACATGTTACCTTGTTCCTGTTTAAAGGGTGCTGTAGTTACTAGTGGTGTCAATGAGATAACAAGACTTAACATGTTACGTCTCAAGGCTACGAGCACAATGTGGTCCTGTTTATATCATCTTAAGTAGCGCCACGTTGTAGTATGGGTACGTGTGCTATATACAGGGTGGCGCAAAAGTAATCCTCCTATCAGAAAATGCTATAAATTTTGCGATTGGCCCCTAATGTCAGTTCTGTTTTGACATTTGTGTAGTAAACACATGCGAAATACACGTTAATAAACAATGTTACGCTACAAAGACCAAATAAAAATAATCCACAAGAAGAATCAAAGTTTTTCATTTTTTTTAAATTACAGCCAAAAAACATCGGAAGGTTATTTTTGCGCCACCTTGTATCATCAGGTCAACGTCTAGCTTCCCACGTCGATATGTCTAATAAAAAAATTTAAGAATTTTAAACTTTGGGCCAAAGATAAATATTGCTGTTGTCTACGGATCTTAAAAATACCTCGGATATATATGCATTTGGAAAATGGCAGCGGATTCTCATCATATGATTTATATCTCTATCATCTCAAAGTTAAATATAATCATCATCAACAGTTTTTAATTGGACTAAAATTTATAATTTTTTTTTTTAATAATTTGTACGTATAGTAATTTTTACTGTATAATAAATAGTAAATTTCATAATTTATTCAACAATGATTACGCTTTAGATCCCTTTGTTGCGGGTTCATAACAATAATCTTTAATCTTCGCCGATGAATGCGACTATATCCTGTAGAATGCTTTTAAAGGACCTGCTTGTTACGATTGCAGATCCTAACGCGCGAGTGCTTTCGTAGCTCCTATTCGCATTGTCCCATTTTTACAGCTGTTCTTTTCTTCAGATCCCACTGCCTTACTTTTTAGTTTAATTTAAAACAGTACATTTTTCAGATGTTGCGATTTCATTATGATTGTGTACTAAAATTAGATGACATATATATATATATATATATATATATATATATATATATAGATATCCAGAGATTTATTGACACTCATGAAATCTCCGAAACTATTAGACATAGTCACTCAAAATTTGGTAGCGATATTGCTTCTGCCATTTAGAGGTCAGCTAAAAAGGATTTTATATAAATCCTACCTAGAAGAGAGTAACGGGGCCGTTACTCTCTTCGGGGTACAACAGACGTGGCTGATTTTGTGATACGAAAATAATATCTCCAAAATTTTACTCTTTACTGTCCATTCAAAGCATTAGTGTTAATTTTTTTTTTCTTCAACATTGTGATGTGACGAGCCAGACATTCGCCTCATGGTAAATGATACACCTGCCCATAAGAATTTAGCACTAGTTAAGATGATTGCGCCACATTGTGTTCGTCGCTTTGAAATAAATGATATTAAGTCTCCTTATCTTAGTAATTTCACTAGTTATAGCGCCCTTCCATCCGTAAAATAATTTGCACATTATTGTTTGGCGGCAGAAATAGAAGCTATAGCTATAGACTATATATAGATGGTCTTCGACCGCAAAGCCTTCCACCAGCAAATTAAATTATATTTCAGGCACCTAATATCTTCAATAGAAGTAAGACTCGCCTTCGAAATGTACGTTTTTCTGTTTCGGAATTGTGAATACGAAGTGAAACACGCTTTGAATAATAAAATTACACAGTTTCTGAATTGCAGTACGTAGAAGGTAATCCCAGTTACATCGTGTACGGTACGTGCGACGGGTTCCGGGGAAGGGAGAGGACGGAGATTATGATCGTCTCGTATCCAAAAAGGAAGCGTGCTAATCGATCGGGTCTCCCGATTGGATCTTATCGATTCTACTTGATTACATTAACTTTCGTACCGGATGTCTACTGTCAGTGTAACTGCCGCTATAACTAAAGATCTAAGTGCTTACCTTGTCATCCCAGGTTCGCTTCCGGGATTACTAGTTGTGGACTTTGGTTGGTGATGGTAGTTACAACCAGTATTTTGTAAATGTGTCACAATCGCTGTTTTCTGACTATCAATACACGAGAGCCTGAGTACACTGGGCTATGCTGAACTAATACGCTTTTTACCAACGACGGTGTTCTTATCACTTAAAACCATGTGAAATTGAGTCAAGTGGAAATGGATTCTGATTGTTACATAACTTTGCTTTGTCCAAGCGGTGTAATACATTCGTATGGCGCAACCTTGATATATTCCAATATGAAAATAGAATTATTCTTATATGTAAATATAACTCGAGCGAAGTGGAGGAGAAAGACAAAGGAAAACTGGCCCTACCATCATATGGGGTTGCTAAGAAGGGAGGGAGAAAATAAATATAATCTGAGAATGATAAAAGACTGAACACTGAAATATATAACTGATTATTTTATATTCTACAGAATGAGATGAAGAAGTTCTCTTGATGGTAAGTGATACGCTTGTACATAACAATTTGGTACTATAAAGGATGATATTATCTGCACCATATTTCATTAATCGCTTTCAGACAAGTCGTTACTCCAGTAATATTACCAACTACAACGTTACTCGAACTGGAACACGGTAATATTTGCATACTACTGTTTAGTGGCAGAAATAGGAGCTACGGTGGTATCTAGACGGTCACTGGCAATACTGACCTGCCACCGGTAAATGCATTACAATAGTCGGTTCATCATTATCATCAGCCGAAAACATCCACTGCTGGATATAGGCCTCCCGAGAGTCCCCACATCAAACGGTCCCGTGCTGACTGCATCGCCGGGCACCAGAGGCTGTCGTTTGTAGGGGTTCATATGGAGGGACTTGGATCATTTCCCACCACGCTGGTCCAATGCGGGTTGGTGGGAGCCAGAGCCTTGTTTGTTGATTAGTAGGGTGCACCACGAGCAGGTGAGGTTGAATTGGGTCCCTTGTGTTGTGCGAGACCCCTACACCCGTTACACCCCAAAAGTCGGTTATTATTGTAAAATATTTGTTTTCCTTTCCATCAATTTATTTAGTACTTCCGTAAGGCTGAGCTCTACTTTCTCAGCTCTACGATAATTTGTGAATATTAAGTCTTCGGCTAAGTTTAACTGCAACGTAACTGTTTCGAAGTTGCAGTCTAAATATCTTTAGTATGACTACGAGTTATGCAGCAAGTGTTCTAATTAGTAATTACACCGAAAATAAAAGTATGCTTTAGCACTACATTTAGATATAGTGAAGCCTAGATTAGTTAAAAGTGTTTGTTGCCTGCCTGAGATAGCCTAGGTACCGTTTTCCTGTATGAGGGTCGCTGCAGCTAGTGAAGTTACTGGGATATCGAGACTTAACATTATTATCAGTGTATATCTTAACAAGCGTATCACTAACCATCAGGTGAACATCCCGCTCGTCTCGATGCTTCGTAGTGTAAAAAATGATAATTATCGTCTAGGGGCTGAATAAACATTGACAATAAGCGAAGGACCGGAAATGTTTTAAGCGGCTTGAAATGTTCTGGTGACTCCCTTTGTTTAAGAGTAATGTTTTATGTAGCTTTAAATTATCATCATCTTCAGCCGATAGGTGTCCATTGCCTGACATAGGCCTCCTACATCGATCAGCCCTGCGTGATGTACACAATAACATGAGTTTTTGAATATTTTTTGGAGGAACATGTTCAACGAAATAATATTCATAAATGACTACTTTTTATATATTTTTTTATATTATTTTACAGCAGTAGACGTCTATCGGCTGATGATGATGATGATGATGATATTTTACAAAAGGTGATTACCTGGTCTGTTGCCGGAGACTGTCTAGGTGGGTACCACCGCAGCGCCTGTTTCTACCGCAAAACAGTAGTGTGCAAATATTACTGTATCCCAATTTGAAGGGCGCTGCAGTTAGTGTAATTACTATGAAAACGAGGCTCAACATCGTGTTTCAAGCGATGAGCGCAATGTGGTGTATAACATTTTAACTAAAGCCACGCTGTTATGGGCAGGCGTATCACTTACCATCAGGTGAACGTTCCGCTCGTCTTGTCGCTTAACTGTACAAAAAAAAAAGCTGAAAGTTTTGGCTACGATACGTGAATTTTCAATTGACCTGTGGTTATCGATCGTAGTCTGTGGCCTTTTCCAATGTGTGTTACAATTGTAGACTATCTGTAGAGATGTAATACTGGATTTTAGTGAATATAAAGTAAAAATTTATTTTGAGCTGATTTTTTTGTTACATTATGCGACTAGACGACCGGGACGTTCTGATGATAAGTGATACGCCTGCCCATAATAACGTAGCGCTAGTGACAGTGGTATACACTGCACCACATTACGCTCGTCGCCTTGAGACATAAGATGTTGAGTCTCGTTACCCTAGTAATTACACAAGCTACAAAATATTTACTATTTTTACTAGTTCATGTACGGACGCCTTAGGAAGCAAACATATAACATTGTTATAACTTCAATTACAAACTTTGTCCTGTTTTATATAATATCAATCTATGAAAAGTCAATTAGAATTAATATAAAATATATATAATTTTTACATAGTAAATTAATACGTATCTATATTAAATAGGTAGGTAAGCAATCGCTGATATAGTTTCAGGAATGGTTAAGTAATAAAGGAGCGGAGACGTCGTCCCCTTTAATAATACACAGCAATTGTCCTTAAGTAGGTCATGGAGTGAGTCCTTTAACTACTGCTCACACAATCGTTACAACATTGAAACTTGAGTTTATTGCAGCATTATACGATAACTTCATCATTATCGGCCGATATACGTCCACTGCTGGACATAGCCCTCCCTCAAAGATCTCCATGTACAGTCTGCATGGCCACCGGTACCGCTGAGCACTATGGGCTGTCGTATGTAGAGATTCATGTATAGATTTGGACCATATCCCATCACGCTGGCCCAATGCGGGTTGGGGGGACAGCGCGACAACTTCACAATAACTTATACTTACTTTTGTTAAGTGTATTATTCAGTAATTAGTTACACGGCGAAACCTATTTACGTGAATACCGCTTAAGATGTTTTGGCAAAGATTTTACGTTTATCTCAAAAGCACTCCGTCGTAATAAATTATGTAAATATACGGTCTTTATATTATAACACATATACACAGAATATCTATCAAGACAAACGATAAAGGATATTCAACTTCTACCTTCCACAAAGAAGAACACGAAATAAGAAGTAGGATTAAAATGTAGTCTTCAGATGAGATAGAGTCATCCTGTGATATACTTGAAAATAAAAAAAAACTAAAAGCCAAGCTGTGCTTTTGCTGGTTATAAACAAGCCGGTCGTTGGTGAATAGAAAGCTCTTCAAGAAAATTGCATATACCAATCCATTAGATGGTCGCCCTCGACGGCAGTTTGTGGAGATGAAGTACTTCACAGTGTACCGCTCCACGTGTATGAACATTTTAGATTTTAGAATACTTTTTTAAAAAAGCCATTAGTGTTATTCAAGTGTAATATTTAAAACATCTTTATTTACTAATACATGATAAAAACGAAATGACTGTTTTATATGATTTACAAAAGGATCGGCGGTTTAGTATAAATATAAACTGAACCGGTTTACTTAGTGCTTCTATTCGTCTAAACCTATTTCTATATTAAACAACTGGTGGAGATTGAGTTCATGTTTTAGTATACATCTATTTAAGTATTAAAATATTATTAAGTAATCATTTTAGCTTTAGAAATATATATTGAGTCCTATTAAAGTTACGCTTCCTGTTTCTAGGTATCGTAAAATAAAATTAGAACTAGGTCATGCTTTCTTTGCCCTGTGGTCTCGGGCTATTAATAATAGAATTAAGGTAAGCCCTGCTTGTCGTGGATGGCGACAAAGAGGTTTCGGGCTCGTGGGCTTTATAGGGTGGGCCTGATTGCCCACTAAGCGAGCCCGGTATGAACAAGTACGAAGTGGTTTAGTGCTTGTCGTATCAAAGCGATGGTACCGAGGAGGGCTATAGCCCTCCTTGTGACGTATTTTAGACGTTATACTGGTGCCTTCCGTGGGAAATCCCGGAGCTTCGGCAACGCACTGAGATGACCACCGAGGGAGTTTTAGTGGGTTTAAATCCCATATAACCTCAGTCTTCATATAACTCAGGGCAGAAGCAGGGTATCTTTTTAGAAAATTTGTCCCCGGATAATAAAAAAAGGGTCGTGGTTTCGAAAATTGTTTTATCGATATTCCCATTTATTTATCTCTCTCTAGGATCGGTTCTCCATGTTTAAGGATCGTGTTCAGCGTTAGGGTTGCTGTCTGGAATGGACGTTTTATCACTAATGGTTCCATTCCTGGGCGTCTCCTAGAAGAAGAAGAGTTTCTAGTAGTAGTATAAGTTTATACGCACCTATAATTATAAAAATTAATACAATGTATTTATTATTATTTTTTTCCAATATATTAAATATTAATATATCTAGGCAAATCGATTGAGTACCGGCTATTTATGCCGCGGCCTTCGCCACAAGATACGCCGCTGGGACCGCGCTCCACGACACTCATTAACTCCGAGGGCATATAACAAACGTGTTGAATTAAATGCAATTAAATTAATAGCTTTTGAATTTTTTTTTATTCAACGAAGCGACAAGACAAGCGAGACTTTCATCTGATGGTAAATGCAGAAATAGGCGCTGCGGTGATACTCACCCAGACGGTCAACAACAGAGACCTACCGCTAGTAAAATAGCAATGTAGTACATTACTTAAACTACTTATTTTGAGGGATTAATACATATCAACTTAAACTAATATCACTTTTCTTTATATCATTACCATCCTAACTGATAGATGTCCACTGCTGGACATAGGCCTCCTCCGTAGATCTGCACGTTTGTAGGGGTTCATATGGGGTCGATTTGAGCCATTTCCCACCACGCTGACCCAATGTGGGTTGGTGGGAGCCAGAGCCTCGTTTGTTGTTCAGCAGGGTGCAAGACGAGCAGGTGAGGTTGACGTGGGCTCCGTAAGATGTGCGAAATCCCTTACACCCTGGACACCTGCTGGACAGTCTCTTGTAATGTATTGTACAAAACACGGTTAACAATTAAACTCCAATCGTAATTGTTTATATTTCATGAGTTTTTTTTCTTCATAGAGATGTTATATAATGTTAGTTTTTTATTGTCGCTTTGTTACAGTCGAAGGCTCTGGGCAGAGTGCTGTTCGATCAGGTATGTCGACAGCTTCATCTACTGGAGGCGGACTACTTCGGATTGGAATATCAGGACTCCAACGGCACAAAGGTTCGTTCGATATTCCTATTTATTTACCTCTATCTAGGGTCGGTTCCCTACGTTTAAGGATCATGTTCAACGTTAGGATAACTATAAGGAACGATTTACCTTCAAAACTCGCATGACTCTTCACTGATAATATGTATTCTGGTGAGATTATATGACCGTATTACAAAGCACATATGAAGCCACGGTCGTGGACTTGAAGTCTGTGGAGAGCTAATTTTATTTACTTTGGCGTCGCACAAGCGTGGGTTATGTAGTAATGGGTACGCCAAGACAAAGCGTGGAGATGGACTTTGATCTGGTCTCAGACTACCGTCACTTCTGTCGAAAAATCTGGGCACTAAAGATGAACATGAAAGCTCAACGATGGTACAGACACTCTTCGCATGGTATACATCAAACGTAATAACGTTTATATAGCGTGTTATTTAGTCATTGCTACTGATATAAAATGTAATGCCTAATTTTTATAATTTATTTGTTTAATAACATAATTATTGTATGTTTTAAAAAAATATATATTTTAAAATAAATATTGGGAAATATCCTGTACAGTGTTATATTTACCTTCCACCTTTTAAAATAAGGTATGATGCAGTGACCGTTCCACATCGAGCGATCCCCACGCCTGTTTATCACCGCAGTCGTATAAAAAATATAATCGTCTATTCTATCTATATCTAGTATTCAAACACAAAATGCCTAGGCTCTTACGTAACGTTTATATTTGCCAGATACATTTTGGTAAAACTGGTATATGGCGAGTTAGGCTTTTACGGTCAGGATTTTGTTGTTTATCTTAAACTTCAAATTAGTTTTCTTCTATTATTTTTTGAGTCCCGACTAACATAAAAGCGGATTTAGTAGTTTTTTTTTAGGTAAATTAGGGATCAGTCGAATGAAAAGTATTTTTTTTTTATTTGATGAAGGAACGAAACGCGCGATACGTTCACCTGATGGTAAGCGATATTTTTGCCCATAACAACGTGGCGCTATATGAGATGGTACTACACCACATACCGCTCGTCTCCTTGAGACATTAGTTGTAGTCTTGTTACGTCAGTAATCTCACTACCTACAGCGGCCTTTGAACCGAAACACAATGTTTGCATATTACTATTTGGCGGCTGTAATAGGCGCTGCGATGGTATCGACTTAGACGGTCTCCAGCAATTAAGATGTACCACCAGTCAATTATATTAAAATATTGTCCACAGTACTGGTTGGATGTCGAGAAAGCGATGTGCCGTCAAGTGGGCCTTTCGATGCTCGAGCCGACGCTTCGCTTCTGCGTGAAGTTCTACACTCCGGACCCGGCGCGACTCGAGGAGGAGTTCACGCGATACCTCTTCTGTCTTCAAGTGAAGCGCGACCTCGCCAACGGCTGCATACAGTGCAACGAAAACACCGCTGCCCTTATGGCGAGTTACATCGTCCAAGGTTGGTTAAGTTAATATTGTACAAAACCTGTCATTCAATTTATACTTCATAGGGTACTTTCTGAACTCTGCAGACGTTTCCTACTTAAATATAGTTAAACTTTTACCTTAAAATGGTTGGTACTACATAGCAGGTCCTCATCCATTTAGCTAAGAAGTCGAATGATCAAACATTTTATATAATATGTTATCCGCTACCTGATAGAAAACTACAATAAAGTAGATAACTGAAACCATATCCACAAAGAAATACATTCTCATCAACTTTTATGGCTATCGGTTAATTGGCTTCTGAGGTTAGCGTATTATTATTTTCATTTAAGCACTTGATGGTAAGTGATACGTCTGTCTATAACTATATGATGTAGCTAAGAATTATATACACCGCCTTTCATAGTGCTCATCGTCTTGAAACAAGATTTTATACGTCGGTATCTCAGTAAAGTCACCAACGACAACGCTCATCAAAACGAGCCACAGTAATGTTTGCACACTACTGTTTCGCGATAGTAATCTACTTTTTTTTCTGTTTCGGAGGAAATCTTTGAAAGATACCCTGCTTCAGGAAGGAAGTGAGGGTTAAGTGTGATTCTAATTTAATAAAACCCGGTGGTCTGCTTCATTACATTCGGAGAGGCTCCGGAGTCTCTTATAGAATGCAGCGGTGTCTCTCTACACTTTGTGTTAACACGTCTCTGAGGAGGAACCTAACCCTCCTAGACACAATCGTTGTCCCACGCAGGTTCGCTTGTTCATCGACAAGCGCCCCCACTGTCAAGGCCCGCGAAACTCCTACACCATTTTAGTAGCCTTCTACGACAGGCAGGGCTTACCTCAGTCCTATTCTTACCCTATAAACCATATACACTACAAGGCTGGGCAGTAATCTACCTAGATGATATCCAATACAACAGTCTTGCCACCAGTAAATATTTATATCATATGTATGAGCGTTTCTCATACGAGCGCGTTATATATGCATAGCTGGCTGCGGCGCACGCTCCCCGAGGTCTCGTTCCCTTGGACCGCTTGACATATTATATTAAAATCTGTATTAGTTTCATTACAACAAAACTGTAATGTTAGGCCCTTAACAATGTATATTACATACTTTCCCTAGTTCCACTAGTTCGCTGCAACTCTCTGGAAATGTTGTTAATTTACCACAAGACAAAAGTAATGGTCTAATAATATTTATAATAACTGTATCGGGATGAGTAGGACGTATACCAAGTATATTTGCCTTGGCAGTAAATTTACTAAAATTAGAGTAATACAAGAAGAAAAGCATGTTCCCTGTGCAATAATGACAACTGTGAAGGCGTTCCACGTTTCGTGCCATAAACAATGGGACTAAGGTGGCACTGCATGCCGTTGAAGGCGACTAAAAGAATTTTCGGGTTCGTTTGCTTTGAAGGTGGGGGCTTTAAATGTTCATTAAACGAGCCCATGGACGACAAATACAAAGAAACGATTAAAGCCTTACCCGGGACATGCGTAGGTGTAGTACATGGAGGGGGGCACCAATGCATTCCGTAGGAGATCCCGTGTCCCCTGGCAAGGCATTGTAGACAACTATCGAGAGGATTTTACTGTGTACAAACTCCACATAAGCTTGTCTCCCACCCAGTTTCCAAAAAAGGAGGGATATCAATTAATAATATGCTATTAAAAAAGCGTTTACATGGATAATTTTTATATGCTTAAAACGCACGGCAAGAAAACTTGGTAATCTTACAAGCTGTACGCCCTTAAGCCGAAACTGGCACAAGTGGATGTTCCTATCACACATCCACTTATGTTATGTCCCATGTGTCCTGTCCAACCTTTGCACAATATTGTTAATAATATTATATGTTTACAGCCGAGTGCGGCGATTTCGTCCCGGAGGACTATCCGGATCACACATACCTGAGCGGGTATAAGTTCTTCCCGGGTCAAGATGCGGAGGCAGAGCGTCGGATCATGGAGAATCACAAAAAACATATGTAAGTTGTAATTTTATCCCACTATCCTAATTTAATTTGGAGCCTTATTTTCTTGGCTTATACTTTGTGTCTTTGACGACATTTATATCTTTATCGGAATCAAGGCTCGCGGATCCGGAAACCAAAGGCAGATAACATTGGAAAATATATACAAATCTATATATACATATATAAAATTTATAAATAAACATATAACTTATTTTAAAATTAATTATTGCAGTGGGCAAAGCCCAGCGGAGGCCGATCTTAATTTGTTAGAAACAGCACGAAGATGCGAACTTTATGGTAAGTAGTTATGTTACATTATTAAATAAGTGGGGGGGAGTTATTGTAAACGTTGCCATGGCTTCCAATCTACTTATTCATAGAAAGTCTGAAATTGCTCACATGTCAATAAGGCTGCAGACGGTTAAGCGTTTTTGCCCGGAATACTTTGACTGCGCTGCATAACAACATTGACATGGCTGTAGATTTAGAATATGAGGAGGGTATGAAAAAACTAACATCAACCGAACTCAACAAGGTCTTTGGAATAGAACCAAAGATCGCCGTGATAAACCGTTGCCTACTGCGCCACGAAGGCCAATATAAATTTGTATAACCACTTCTTGTTTGCCCTTCCTTAAGAAGAACTGATAAAATACTCGGAGCATTTATTATTTTGTAAACGTACTCAAAGTTATAAAACAACACAAAATATTTTAAATTATTTTGCAGGTATAAAAATGCACCCTGCTAAAGATCACGAGGGCGTTCCTCTAAACCTGGCTGTGGCGCATATGGGCATCGTTGTGTTCCAGAACTTCACGAAAATCAACACATTCAGCTGGGCAAAGATCAGGAAGATATCGTTCAAAAGGAAAAAGTTTTTGATCAAGCTGCACCCAGAGGGATACGTACGTGTTATGTAACCTTAAGTTAAATTAATAGATCATACATCATGCAGTGGACGTCTATCGGCTGGTGATGATGATGAATAGATCATACACTATAGATACAGATACTATACTTAATAAAACAATCTAAAATAAACATATAGAATAATAGCATTTTATATATTTAGCAACGAGGGGTTTTGTCCAGCCGAAAAAATCCTGTCAGCAACCAAATTTCATATGGAACTCTGGAATCAAACCAGGGACCTCCATGTTACAAGGCAAGCAGTTTGCCAGTAAGCCGCGGAAATTTGTAATTGTTAATTGTTTTTTTTATATCAGGGCCATTATCGCGACGTGGTCGAGTTCTTTTTCGAGGGGCGCAATGAATGCAAAAACTTTTGGAAGAAGTGCGTCGAAAACCATGGCTTCTTCCGCTGCACGAGCGTGCCGCGCTTGCCGCGCCACAAACCGCGCGTCATGTCGCGCGGCTCCTCGTTCAGGTAGCGCAACTTTGCATTTTACATATCACCAGTTCTTGGTTCTATATTATATATTTTTTTATATCTGGCATATATTGTTGGTATGTTGATATTTTTGCCATTATTTTCTCATGTTCAGATTTAAACTTTCTTTTAAACAATTTCTAAAAGAAGCGTTTTTAGTTTCGCTAATAATATAGAATATATATAGTATTTATGTTCATTCACCCCTTTGCTCCATTAAATTATGCTAGGCCATATCTAACGGAGTTCCGCAGTTAAGTATTACCGCACTACAACTCGCGGGACCCAAGCCAACCTCACCTGCTCGTGGTGCACCCTGCTAATCAATAAACAAGGCTCTGGCTCTCGCAAACCCGAATTGGGCCAGCGTGGTGGAAAATGGCCCAAATCCCCCTATATGAACCCCTACATACAACAGCCCTTAGTGCCCAGCGGTACCGGAGGTTATGCTGACTGTATGCAGAAATCTCCTGCTGTGGACGTCTATCGCTTGATGATGATGGCGATTCCGTGTGATGAAAACATGAACAGACAGGCCCACCCGAGAACTTAAGTCACCGATATAATTCAAAAGATTGCAAAACTTAAGTGGAAAGTCGGTATACTGTCAGTTGATGAGGTGGTTTGCTCCTGGAGTGACGACTGCGCCGACGCTGCGTTGGCAAACTCCACAAAGTGCATCAACGGTTTGGTGAAAGTAGCTTGATGCATGCAGTGTACGACCAATAGATGTAGAGCTCTTCGAGGACGGCATATGCTCACCAGGGATTGATGACTCGTTAAATTCACATTCTCTATTTTTTAAATACAAACATATATCTGAAGTTTCTACGGCAATCCATAACAGCCAATTTACGTCCCCACTGTAGGAGCACAGGCCTACCCTCAATATGTGGGCGATGGGCCATAGTCATCACGCGGGCCCAATGTGGATTGGTGACTTCACACACACCTTAGAATAAATTCTAATTGATGTGTTGGTTTCTTAACTTTAATATTAAAGTCATTGGTACATACCGCGATTCGAACCCGCGACCTTCGGAATGGAGGCTGCACGCACTAACCATTAGACCAGCGAGCTACCCTAGGCCAGCGAGCTACCACCTATGATAATATCAGTAGTTAACTTGCTACATTTGTGTGTTTGTAGGTATAGCGGCAAAACCCAGAAGCAGATCGTCGAATTCGTTCGAGACAACTACGTGAAGCGTCAGACATTCCAGAGGTGAGTACACAAGGAAGACTGTACTGCTGCTGCATGCCCTGAAACAGCTCGACGGCTTTAGCTGCTAAATATAATCTCTAACTGTAGCCTAATGTATTGTACATCAGTTTGATGAGTAGATAGATCGCTAGCAGTAACATAGCTGGGTATGGAAACGTCAATTGTACATTAGATATGTAGTTCCGGTTTTAGCGGATATTGACAATGATTAAATAATTGAAATTAGTTTTATAACATTTTTAAAGTGAGTTAGCATGGGCTGGGACACTAGCTTTTGGTTTTATGATGTGAACGTTCGTGGGCATAACACGATAGTGGGAAAGCGGCGTTTGCATGTGAGCAGAAATATCATTGAAACATTTCTTGGACAATATGTAATACATTAGGTATTATCATCATCATAGGTATTCGAACCGGCGACGTACAACAAAAGTGACCACTTGTATTATCCAATGAGCGGTTTGGTGCAATTTTGCTAAATCGGCTGACTCTATAAAGTACATAAGATTTTTTTTATAATAATTTACCTTAAAAAATACTCCTTATATTTAACGAAAACGTAAGCAACGATAGCTTAGTTTTTAAAATCATCGTACTCGTTCGATGAGTCGCGGGTTTGATTCCCATTGAGATTATGCTTTCGGTGAAGAAATCATCGAGAGGAAACCGACACGTTGCAATATCTATGTCATCTGCTCTCACGCGCTTGGCCTGCGTGGAGGATAAATGGTCATCAGTCAAACTTGAGACTCAGTTGTGTGGACGAGAGATGCTTTTATATATTATTTATAAATATGGAGTGAATATTTTGAGATGACCGTTCCATAGTAATAGGTAATTAATTGTTTTGACTGTAGCTTTTGTTCAATTAATAGAGTTAATTGATTTGGCAAAATAAATCATCACAGTATTCTTGTAATGATTAGAGGATGGGGTGGGGTTGTTTCAATGACTGTGTAGCGTACCGGATGACGTACACGTGTTGTTGTGACGTCACAGACGTTGGTGGTTAGCGTTCTCGAGCATGCGCTGTATTCGTTGAGACTTTGGCTTCTTCTAAAGAAATACGATTTTGAGTTACAACGCTCGTTGTTGCGACAACGGCGCCGTTACAATCGGTCGGAGGATGGTGCGGTCGGTTCACTAGGTTCATATCAATGTGCACATAAAAATCGTACCTCGGCTACTTGGACCCAAGTTTAAATTGGCTTTACTTATTTAAGTTACTCAAAAATGTCTCTGCATACAGCGCCACGCTCTTCATCATACATTGTGACGCTTTCAACTAAACCTTGAGTTAAGACACAGTGTTAAACAATTGTCTTTATTTTTAGTTTTTATTTTAATACAACATTTCTATTATTATTATTGATTAAATTTCACGTAGATAAATTGTCGTCATTAATTTTGTAGCTTCATTTTGCCCATTATCGGCTTACTTGGAATTAAATATTTTTCTATATGTACATATGGTTAAATATAAAAATATATTAATTTTATTTGAGATATAGATAAAGGGTTAAAACAATAATACGAATACAAATATTACAATAGTAGATTAAAAAACCGTATGCTCGTGAAGTCTAACACAACGCGTTAAAAAAAAAACCGCGCCTCATTACAAATGCAATAAATGCAAACGTCATTGCAATCAATCGTCATGCGTGAAACCAAAAGCTGGTGCAAGTCACCATCCTCTGCCCGATGCCGCAGGTCGGGGTCGTTCCGCGCGTGGCGGCCGGGCCCGTCGCGCGCCGTGCTCAACGCGAGCGTCTCCGCGCACCCGCTGCTGCCGCTGCCGCCCGGCTCCGACGGTACGTAGCGCGACACAACCACCGTACACCTCCGTCAACACTTCCGATCACTTTCGACCACTCTGGACCACTTTCGACCCCAATGACCTCTCCCCGCCACGGATTACAACAGGCGACTTCATTTAACCGCATTCGATCATGAATTCATAATTGACCCCGAAAATAACATTTGTCTCTTTAACTTTATTGTGTTTTGTTTGTATTATCATTAACACCATACTCTTGCGATCCTGTTTTACTATTTCCCTATATTTATCAAATTTTGATTCATCTGTGTACCCTTACCAACCAATTCCGTTTTTTTTAACTATCAAAGCTATTTACTTTTTAAATTTATGGTCATTTGACAAAAAGTGATTTCGAACCATATTAACAAACCCATCATATTCATTTCACCTTGAATGAATTATTTTATCATTATATTTCATATACTAATGAAGAGGGAAACAGAAAGGATTTAAAAAAAAAATTATATTGGGATATATTTGTATCGTTTCTTTTTCCTTCACGATCCTCTCCTATTTCTGTACTGTACGGACATTTGCAATATGCATACTAGCAAGACTTTAGATAATCATAGAACTGACAGTAAATATTTAAATATTTGTGATATGTTAAAGGAATGTATAAATATTTACGTAAATTCATTGAAAGCATTTGTATAATAGAAGGGAGACACTGCTGAGCTTGCTTCCCAAACATCTTGCTATTCAATATTTAATAGTAAAAAATTGTTTAAATATTAAATATTTGCACACGAAAAATCTCGAGTTGCTATTATATGCATCCACTACGCTTTTCGCTTCTGTATCGTACCCGAATCATAATATATAATCTGGTCGAGAAATATCTTCCGACTTATCAGTGTCACAAAAAGAAAATTTATTTCAAATGGTTAGCTCGTAACTAGAGCATCGGTTCTACATACATTTAATTTTTACTTAATTATATATCAATTAATCATAAATTGTTTTATTTAAAAAAAAGAATAATTTATGGTGATCTAGCGATTCAATTATCTTTATTAAAATCAAATATAGAATAAATAAATAATCATACATTTAATAGTGATGTATTTCAATTGTTTGATTCGCATATATTATTGCAATTTTAAGTTACAATACACTAAAAAAGAATAAAGTCAAAATTATGCAAGTTAAGCGTGTTGTTCGTCTGGCAGCGATTTCCCTGGAGTGGGACAAGCAACCTCACTACCTGGAGGCCTCGCTGATGATGAAGGGCTACAGTGCGGAGGAGGCGCGCGAAGCGGCGCGTCGCGCGAGCCGTACACCGCCGCCTGCGCCGCGCCGCTCTCCCCCGCCGCTCGCAGCTACCGCCTTTGCCAGCACGAGGGAAAAGGTAACACACATACACCATGTATATATCCCCCCACATCTTTTCATTGCACCATTAATCATATTCTGTTAAAACGGTGAAGATAATCGATACGTTCCAAGAACAACTTTCGTGAACATACATCAATCCAACAAAGCGTGCCTAGTAGACCAATAGCAATCTTGAAAGCTCGAAGTCTCATTAGTGACAATATGAAGAAGTTATAGAGAAATAGAGGATCTATTAACGATACAGTTAAATCGAATATTTCTTACTTATGTAACGTATTAACATCTTGTCACTGGTTAGGGGACAGTAGTCTAAATAAAAGATTTCTGAAAGAGCTGTTGTGATAAATACGCCCTACCCTCAGAAACGTGACGATACTGATGATTAGTTCTCACTGTGCTATAGTTGGTTTAATGTACCGACGATTCGTCTCGATAGTTCGAATATTTTGTTTATTTATGTAGCCGTAGTTAAATCAGGATATCATTTACAGAGGAATATGATTGTTTACTTACAAAATCCTACAGAACTGTATCAAATATATACTTTCAACGAAAAACTGCGATGATTTTGTTTATTCCACTTATGTTGTAGTGATAATGGCAAGAGCAATTTCTGGCTTCTTCAAGTACCCACAAATTATGACTGAGATATATAGATATATATAATTCATGACTAACCATACTGTTCACCGGTGTAGTGACAGGATATGCTGCTGATGGATCAGTGCTTTACAGTATCACTCTGATAACTAGAACACATATATGATACACACACCATTATTAATGATAGTTTTATCACATATACTTCCTTTAAGTCCTGTATAGTGCCAGGTCAAAAATGTACAAATAGTCGTCTAGATATAAAATAGAAAGCTTTTTTTTATCTATTTTTAGTTTGTTCACAATTAGAAAATATGTTTTTGTTTCTCTTTCAGCTGACAAAACTGTACTGCAACCAAATCGTAAGAGCCTTGTTGAATTGGCTTCACATCTCTTTTATATACCGGATATGACATTCTTATTGCTTGTGTCATTTCTTTTTTTTTTTGCATTGAATATACATCGAGTGCGGTTACATGAATCATGAAGACATTTATTGTAGTTGCGAGGCATTATATAGATGAACTGATTTGAATATTTCCACCATGTATTATTGGATTTATAAATAGTATTTTAATAACTAGTTTATCAGCGTATCATTACCACCAGGGAACGTGTAAGGAGTCAATAGACTACCTCAAACAATTTTTTAACAAAGCCGTTAGCATTGTATGTGGTTATATGACCACTCCATATCGATTACAACTAGTTTTACTAAACAAAAGTTTTTTTTTTTAATAATCGTACCATTCATTTTAATATACGGTTATGACTGTCCATGTAACCTTATTCGGTATATTTATTCATTTGTCCAGTTAATATTTGTAATATCATTGAAACATTTCCGTGTCTAACCAAACTTCTGTCGATTCTAACTAAACTTTACGTTCGCCGAAGTAATTATATCTTTACCTTATTACTATTTAATATTGTATTCTAGATTTAACAAAGGCGCAGTTTCTGTTTTGTATAAACGTAATTTGTCTGAAATTTTATGCATTTTATTGGAGGACAAGAACTTCTTTTCATCTTTAGTGTATTAAGGCAAATATAAAATCACTTTTTTTCGCATTCCTTTCGGGGTTTGTATTCCGACCGATAACGATCTTATTCTTTAGGCCCATGTAACCTAATATCCTTTTAATTGTCTCGGCAGACCAGGTTTACTTTATACCTATTCTTACTAGCCCGAGCCTACAAGGTTAAAGAATTTCATGCTTCAACAGTAAATTATTTTAAAGGAATAAAAATTGTTTCCATAATTTTAACGATATTTTATTTCGCTTCAAACATAGTTCCTTATTAAAAACCACGGTCTACAGTGTAGAAACTAATATTTTAATTAGTATTTCAAGTTACCATATGATATGTTAATATGAATGTTTCATTATCACACAGCCAATCGTCCATCACGCGATCACGTCGCACTTTCTTTGCGCGCTTGCTGTTGTGACTACTTCTGTGTTAACTGTTTCTACTGTTACGTAACACTGTTGTTATACCGTAATTACTGCATGTCATCAGGCTGCTCCAGAGGTAGTGACACATGCAGAGGTCAATCATCATCCTACGGAGGATTCACCTCTGCCTCATCGGACGACGACACCGTTGGTATGTATTTCGTTTTTACGTTATAATGTAGCTAATGTAATAGGCTGCGGTAATCCCTCAACACCAGGCGGTGCGGGTGCCCCCTTAACAATTTAGTTGTTTAAAATTTAATATTGATAAATGTACTGGCTTGGGATAAGCACAACAACTCACGGGACCCACGCTAACCTCACCTGCTAGTGATACACCCTGCTAATCAACAAACGAGGCTTTGGCTTCGGCCAACCAGCTTTAGGCCAGTGTGGTGGGAAATGACTCCAATCCCCCATTATGAACCCCTACATACGATATACCCTAGTACCTAGAGATAGCGGAGGCTATGCTCACTGTATCTTTGGGGGAGGCCCATGTCCAGCGGTAGACGTCCATCGACTAATGATGATTTTGAAATGTACTTTCATATTTGCGTTACCCATCTAATGTAAAAACATTTACATACATTTACTGTTGCAATAGTTTAATGTCAATTACACTGTTATTTTAATAGTCAAATCGACTATTTGGAATATAAGCTTGTAAAGATTCATTTGTTTTGCAGATTTCGCCGGAGAGTTCATGGAGTCAGGCGACGGGTCGAGAAAGTGCACGCGCGCGCGCTCCCACTCCACCGCCTCGTGGGCCGCGCCCGCCACCAGGTCAGAGCCGCGTGCCTTCTCCACACACGCGCACACCCACCCACACATACACGCACACACGCACGCTCACCCACACTGTCACGCGCTCTGCCGACACCGCGCTGGGCCCTAGTTGCGACCGTCTCGAGTACGAACTCTCACAATCCAATATGTACTCCACGTCCCCGCACTCAAGTCGTTCCGGATCTCTGCTCCTCGCCGACGAGGAAACTCCACCGCGACGAATATGGCGTCGCAGTGCCAGCTGCCGCAACCTGCGCGACTTCAGTTTCGACGACGCCGGACGAGCAAAGCGGCGCGCCGATACTAGAAGCCTTATCGCCGATCTGCACAACGTCTCCCCGCGACGTATCGATTCTCCTATAACTAGATACGACGATGCGCGCACACTCGCCTTTATCCTCGCCGAGCGCGGCTCCATAGAGTCGCAGCGTGAGCTTATTGGTCGCACATATTCTTCTAGTTTTCCAGGAGCCATCAGTGAACCGCGTCTAGATCTACCTACATTTATACGTAGCGGTTCACAAGACGATATCTCACACGACAGCTACGAGCTAATCGAACGCTCCGACGACGAGTACTCAGAGCACCCGAAGTACACCCGCGTACGCACTCGTTCTTCCGCGGTTCATACGCGTTCGTGCTCACTAGATTCCGGTAACGATCTACCCTCTGACGACGACCAATCTCTGTCTCATCTTTCCGAATGTGACGCTCAAGTGCCGATGGACATTGTAGGTGCGAAATACAAAAGCGATAATGATATACCACTAGATCCGTTCCTCATTGACGATCCACGTATACTCCCACGTGAAAAATTATCCGTTAGGTCCGATGGTAGTTTTTACAAGGAGATAAAACGTGCACTTGGATCTCGTACATCGAGTCAGGAGTCTAAGAGTGATATTTATGAAAAAATCTCTAAAAGTAGCGCTGAATCGAGCAAAAAATCTCGTGATAGCGTTTATCACACTGATAGTAAAAAATCGCGAGAAACCTTAAAGAGCAAAAGTTCTGATAGGTCAGGTTCAAGAACATCTAGTCAAGATTCTAAATCTGATTACTATGATTGTAAAAAGAATATTTACGAAATTGATGACATAAATCTAAGGCGTCGTAGTATAACGAGCGTGCAAAATACTTATATTGATTCATTCGAACCTATTACACCATCCTCGAGCCCTGACTCGGGCAAGGAATTTTTTGATACACAATCAACTTTCATTGGAATGGAAAAACCAGAATATAGAGAAAAAACTTTGTTTGATAAATCACATGAAGATTTGATAGCAAACCTCGCTAATTCGTCTAATTTCTACCATCTACCGACTCCGTATTCTACATTCCCTAGCAATAATAAACACAAAGAATCTAGTCCGATGCACTCTGCTAGCTTACAAAATGTAGAATTAGAGCAATATGCTCAATATTCGGACGCTAGTCCTACAAAGAAATGTGATGAATTGTCAACTGAAGAAGAAGATATGCAAACTCAAGTGACCCATATTTGGCCGGAAAAAATAGCAGGCTTAGAAACTGAGATCGATAACAGAGCTGCGAAAATTCATAGTTACCAACGTCGCCGTTCTTCGGAAACTGTTTTCAGCTTTGACAAGGAGAAAATTGAATCTCTTACGCGCTCTATCACTAAGGAAAATAATGCCTCTCATCTTGTTAAAGAATCATCTAATGAATCTGATGTGAACGTTCGTATATTGCCAGCTATGGACAGTATAGAATATGCTAAAAATAAAGCCAAAGCAGCAGCAATGCAGTCTGGAACTTCTTCGTTATTGCAATCAGATTTTGATAAGAATATGCGTGGAAAGGTATATACACATATCATACGGAAAGAAAATTTAAAAGAAGAGTTAATGGCTAAGACACACTTTGATGAATATAATCCAAAATTAATTTTAGAGACAAGCTCTAGTAGCCGTCTAGCGGACACCGTAGCTCCTTACACTCATCCCACTGTAGAGAGAACCAAGAGTGATCCGAACAGTTTGGCAAACAGACCTCGTTTTAGTAGTGTTAATTCTCGACGACATGTTCTAATGCATCAAAAATCAATCGATTTAACACCGGCAGAGTCTAGCGATGAAGATTACATTTTTCGCCAAATTCCTAGTGCTCCACCTATCGCAACAAAACGGTCTCACTTTGAATTGCCATCAGTATATCCTGATCATGTGAGATCTCCTTTTGACTTACCCAAAAATTACTTTAAGGAATTTGATGCTTTTAAAGCAGGTTTTAGTGACAATAAAAAGATTGAAGATAGTTATGATATTCCATATGTTTTACATAAGAGACACGTTATGAACGGGACAGCTCCTTCTCCAATGATAGATAAGAGGCAACCGCCAGATATTATTATGGTACCTTCGCAAAACGGCCGACATATCGTAACTGCACATCCAAGGTGTAAATATCATGATCATCCAAAATCACCAAGGTCACCTAAATCGCCTAAATCTCCTAAATCTCCTAAATCGCCTAAATCACCGAAATCTCCTAAGTCTCCTAAGTCACCGAAATCTCCGAAATCACCGAGATCCAGTATACAAGCTGATCACAGTCCGAAGTTTTTAGAAGTGGAAAACCGTGATTTTCTGTTTACACAAAATATCGATTTATCTAAAATAGATCCAGTAACTCTTGAAATAGACAAAAGCGGCCAGTTACAGCATATTCCAAGTCCAAAACGAGATATCAGTAAAAAGTTAGATCCTCTGTTACTAGAAACATTAAATTCTAAATTGAGCCAAATAGAAAGTGATTCGGCTACTAGTTCTAAAACTGACAGCATAAGGCAAGAACCTCAGTTTTCACATGATATTAAGTTTGCAATTAATGGACGAAATGTTCAACAACCGCCTATCTGTAAAGAACCTAAGCCATTGACAGCAGCTGAAAAATTACGAGCTGATATTAAATCAAGGTCTGAAAAATTGCCTACAAAGAGAGTTACTAAAGTAAGAGGTACGGGTAAAAAAGGCGTAGGGGGAAAAATAAAACCTAAAAATAATAATAAAATTAGAATAACTTCGTTCTCTTCGGATGATGAAAGTGTTGATTCAGATGATGTTTTCGGTACAACTGAAGCGGCACCCAAATTAGAATTTTCTCCTCCTCAATCTCGCAAAGAACTGGAACCTATTCTACAGCTAGAGTATGATAAAATAACGTCAGGGGCGTGGCATAGAGGTCAAACTATGAGTTCCACTGAAATCGAGGGTTCTCCACCTCAGTGCCGAAAACTGGCAGAGCTTGAAGCAAAATATCACCCGCAAGTACTTGATAGTACTAGTGGTACTGCTACAGAATTAAGGCGTATTTCAGAACGTTCAATATCAATCCCTAGTTCAGAAGACGATATTGGTATAAAAGCAGCAGAAGTACAACAGTTGAGTAAAGAAAGCTCAACTTGGGAATATAACGAAAATATTCCTTCACCTATACTGGAGAGCACGGAATTTCTTAAGTCGGAAGACGAACATTTAGCTGACATGGAAATACAAAAGGTTACTGGTGTTAGAACTCAGTTTGAAGAAAAAAATGAAGTTCCACCTGATAAGAAAGATTTCACTAAATTAGATGTCAAGAAAAGCTTACGAGATGAGTTAATATCTCCAATGTTACGAAAAACTGGAGGCACTCCAATTCTTTTTGCTCATGCGAGATTAAATTTATCCGAAGGTTCTGTATTTTCCCTACAGCGTCAGAAAGCCACACAAGATTCACCAACAGCTAGTCGAAGAGCTAAAAGCTTAGATACACCTGTCATTCAATTGCACAGACTACCTCCAATGAATGCTTTTTCTTCTAAAGACGACACAGTAGAGGATGTTAATGAAGAAGGTATTGTAATGGAGGAAAAACCATTAGTTGACGATAAAACAAAAACTACAGTTTCTAAAAATGATACTATTGATAAAATAGAAGAAGTTGAGGAGGAACAATTGGGTGAATCCTCTTCTATAGGAAAAACTGCCGTGATAGATAGTGAGGAATTACAATTATTAGAAAATCTCGTTGAGCAAAGGCGTCCTCGTTCTTTTAAACGACGTTATGATTTAACTAAAATAAAATCACTGACTAAGTCCCCTTCCCGATCGCCCATTAATAGATCGCCTCTCTCTCGTTCACCAATTACAAAATCTCCATCTAGATCTCCGACATCATCTCTTAATTCTCCCAGAGGTAGCATACGGAAATTATCAGATTTAAGCGAAGATCAAATAGTTCCTGATATAGAAAGAATTAAGCGAAAAGACAAGAAAAAACTGACGTTAAAAACAAAACCAGAAGATAAACAAAAGATAACTAGTAAACTTAACAAAGGCGGCTCTTTAGACACTAATGCAACGAAAGTAAAGGCTTTGCAAACACAAAAGTCATTGCCGTCATCTCTGAAAGAACGTCCAGATTTCTTAACCGTTCCACCGTTAGATTTAGCACGGGCTAAAAGTCAAGAACTCGATCAGTTATCAAGAAAAGTTTCTAAAGAAAAATCTAAATCGCTTGAGAAGATGGAAATCAAACGTGGTGGTAGTAAAGAAAAAGAGAGAACTAAATCACAAGAAGAAAGTGATTCAGAAATTGCTAAACGAAAAGAGAAGCAACAGATGTTATTTGAAGCTGCTCTAAAACAGACGAAAACCCTAATTAGTCCTGTAAAAGATACAATTCCTCCGTTTCCACCACCAGAAGATAAGATTGTGGTTAAAACTGAAGGCGATAAAATTATAATTGAAACAAAAATAAACAGTAAGGCTGAAGATCATGTGTTTATTGCAAAGTCTCCTAAAAAGTTAGACAATAAACTTGGTGGCAAAGTAAGCAGAAGCTTCGAGGATCAGAAAACTAATAAGGGCAGTAGTAATAAATTGAACAAAAGTATGGATGATAAATCAAGTCAATCATTAGAAGAGAAATATGATGACCTTGCAGCTCTTCAAAAGTCACCAAAGACTTTATCAAAGAAACAAGAAATTAAACAACAAATTGAGGGCAAAGTGGTGTATCAAAAAGTTCATCCTAGTGTAAAATCTAAAAGTTTAGATCGAAAAGTTGAAACACATCTCGAAGCTAAAATTAAATCTAAAAGTTTGGACAGAAATTATGTTACTCCGCCTTCGATATTAATGGAAGACGCCGTAGATAAACATTTTAAACAAGAGGTAATAACTGTAGACGTTCATCCAAATATAAACGATGAGCTGGAGGATAATATAACAACAAATAAAGAAAAGGAAATTAAAGAAATATCTCCCTCACATAGTTATAAAGAGAGAACGGAAGATGATTCATCAATGGAATGGATGACCAGTTCTCAACATACTGTTATGGAAAATGACACTCAGACTATAATAATGGAGAGAAGAAAAATTGATATATATAATAAATTAAGGCAATCTGAAATTCAGGAAAGTAAGAGTAGCCACGATGTCCATAGCTTACTTGAAGAGAATAAACAAGAAATGAAGCGTTTGACCAGCGAAGAAGAATCCTTGACGGAAGTAAGTGAACTAAAAGTTTCCGATGAGAGTAATATGTTAGGTTTTTCTTTGCCATATATTGATGCTGATAGTTCTTCTGACCAGGATCAAGTTTCGAAAAGGGAAAGAAAGAGCAAATTGAACCGTGGTAGAAGCGATGACACCGGGTCATGGATAACAGTCGATTATGAAGAATATACTGCAGATACGGAATTACCTTTATCTGATACAAGCAACAAAACTAGTAAGAGTAAAAGAACTTTGGATCAACAAAGTACTTTCGAAGAGTCGTCAGCGAGCCTAGTAGAATTTTTAAAGAACGAAACTATGTCTCAGATGTTTACAGACCATGAAAATGAGCGAGATATGAAGGTTATTAGGGAACCATCTATCTCTATGGATTTGACACTCAAGTTTAAAAATAAAAATAAGATAATTGTTACACCACCGCAAGAAAATAGTCCTACTATAGAAAACTTACCTTTCATTGATGCTAGTACCGCTAGAACAATCCAAAAGTCAGAATCAGGAGAACAAACAGGTAGTTCAGGTAGTGCTAACGACATATCCCCGACTGAACAGAAAAATGATAACAAAACTTTATTGTCAGCCAAATCAAGGCGCAGTGAATTACTCAAATTAAGTGCGGAACGATCTCGAAGCTCTGAGTCTACTTCTTGGACAAGTATTGAAAAGGATGTTAGTCCCTCGAGCGCTAATATTAAGGGTAGTTCAATAGACGATGAATCGAGTGTCAGTTGTTCGATTGCTAGACCATTAGGCATTTCACAGGATATTGAAAAACTAAATAAAAAAGACAGGGAGTGTCTTGAAGAGTTGAAGCAGGCAATGGAATATGGTGAAGAACATTTAGTTTCTCATCACACGCTGTCTAGTGAGCATTCCAAATCAAATTCGAAATCACCTTCTCCAATTCCAGAGTTTGGACGCATTGAAAGTCCTCGTAGTCCATCTAAATTAGGAACGAGAAAATCGCCTACACCGACTTTAGAGAAACAAGGTCAAGTAGACTCTCTTAAAGCTCCTACTGATTCTGAGTCTAGTTCTGAAAGTATAGATAAAACAGTAGAACAATTATCTAAACCAAATTTAAGAAAAAGTGGTTTAGAGAAAATAGGTAAATGTGTAATTGAAGAATCAGAGTCCAGTCAGTCTGCTGCTTCTAAGGCTTCGGATATTAAAAAAGATCTAGAAAAAACTGTCAAGAAAACCAAAATCGCAATAACAATTTCACAAGAAGATCAAAATACTACAATAGATTTCGACGACGACGGAAATGTCATAACGTCTTCTTTCGAAAGAGAATTAATGAAAAAAAGAGCTTTGAAAGATACTGACCAAAAGAGCTCATCAAAATCGAGCATCGACACTACAACAACCACTACACCTTCAAAAGGATCGCTTAGTGTTGATGATTCATCGTCAAGAAGAAAATGTCGCCTTGATGAACAAAAAAGTTCATCGAAATCTAGTATGGATTCAAGGGGATCATTAAGTGTCGAATCAAGAGGTTCCTTTGAAACTACGGAGTCTACATCTGGTTCTCTAGGTGAAGCTTATAGGCGTGGTGAAGAATTGAAGCCAACGTGGAGACCTTTCTTTGGTGCATCTGGAAGTGAAAACAGTACCAGTATTGAAGAAGCTTGGATTCCCCAGGACCACGAAGGTTATGAAAGTCTGACTGTGAATAAAGACGTATTCGAATATAATAATCAGAGACTCTTAGATGACTTTCAATCGTTTTCCAAAAATCCTCCTTTGTCTTCAAATACTTCAAAAGATTCAACAGAAGCTGACTTTACGGACGATCTTAATGACTTTCCTGTTAATTTCTTATATCCAGCTACATCATCAGTATCTACAGATGTTGTCATTGGATACGGTCAAAATTTTGGACGGACGTTGTCTCGAATATCGGAACGAAGTACTGCATCTGAAAAAACAAGTGCTGATGAGGATTCAACTAAAGCCTGTTCTCGATCTGAAAGTATAAATGAAGAGTCGCTGAATTCTAGCGATCATCAAGCTAGTCTCAGTTCAGATCCACCTAGTAATGCCAATGTCGCATACATTTCAGACACTGATCGTAGAACGTCTGCAGAAATGCCGGACATACCCATAGATCAAACTAAAATTAGTGAAATGTATTCTGAATCCAAAAAGGAAGCTGATAAAGTTGTTAAAAAAATTGAAACAGCCCAAGAAAATAAAAAGAAAACTGATGATAGTCCTTTAAAAAAAAGTTCCATGAAAATTCCTTCTAAACAATCGTCAGCAAGTGAAAGTCAAGAATCAGAAGATTGGCCCCTGCCAGAATTACCGCCGCAAGCGGTATCAAAATATGAAACAAAGGATTTAAGTAGGCGTAAATCGAGTGATTTTGAAGATTGGCCTTCTCTTCCTTCTAGTCTTTTAGAGACTCCAAGAGTTGAAAAAGTTCATATATATTATATGAGCAATGAACCGGAACAAGCAATGAAAGTGACAATTCAGTCTGAAAGTTCAAAAGGTCATTTAGAGTCGGATGATGACAGTGATACTTTAAATAATGACGAAGATTTAGAAAAGGACGTCCAAGACTCAAAGTCCGATAAGTCACCCGACAAGACTAATGAGGGTTCACAAAAAAATATTAAAGCTATTCCTTACGAGCAGTCTGGGTATATGGTGGAACCATTGGAAAAGAATGAGGAATTTACATGTCTTCACAAGGGAGTCATACAAAGTTATGAAACTTCATGCTTAAGTGGAACGCTAAGCAAAGCTTCTTGTCTCATGGGAGACACTGGATCGTGTTGTTCACGAACCGAACATAAAACATTTAATGTTAAAAGTAATATAGAAGATAAAGTAATTATAAGTCAGCCATTGAAATCACCTACTAATCATAGTCCAATTTTTGAAGATAATTTGTATACAGACGATGTTTTCGGTGGTGATAGTAAATCTCTGTCTCCTGATTTCGATAAAGGATTTTCTCAAATAGGTAACCAAAAATTTTCATGTGGATCTAATAACTCTGATACTTCCATTGATGACCTTCTTTCTCAAACTAACGCTGATGATACTGTTCGCGCAGTGGGTAAACTTAGCACCGGTAGTAACAGTACTTGCAAAAGATGTAGTCATAGTAGCCATTCAGAAGAAGAAACGAGCTCTTTCGGAACAGATTTAGATGGTACTGTTAAAATAGGTTTACCACCTAAAAAATGTACACATAGTTCTCATTCTGAGGATACTTCTATTTGTTTGAGTATATCTGAGTGGTCTACTGGGACTAATACTGTTCGACAGTATGCTAATCTTTCGGCTTCTGAAAGTATTTCGGCCATTTCTATCCCAAAAAGCGATAAATCTGACCATGCTACTGCTATTTTGTATACTTCTTCTCAACTGAGTAAGAAATCTGAACAGAAACCAAAAATGAGTTCACAAGCAGAAACAAGTTCAAAAAGCAGTAGCATTGATAAAAGTTCAGAAAATATAAAATACGATAAATTGTGTAGTTCGGATACAACGGTGTCTAGGAAAGGTACGGACAGTAGTTCTGGTACTAAAAGTGATAGTACTTTAACTTTAGCACAGTCTATATCCGAATGGTCGGCAAGCACTAGTCACACTCTCGTAGCAACAGCTCGCGAAGATCAACAAGACATAGAAGAAACAAAATCTGACCAAACTTTTAAAGATTGTTCTCATAATTTTGAAGATAAAGTTGAGAGTAAACCACAAACACCGAAATGCGAATCACCGATAAAACAAGATGATATCAAAGAACCGGTTCTTAGACTAACTGCATCATATATTGGAAAAAATGATAAATCGTCATCGATAAGTTATAGTGACAAATCGGACAAATCTAGTTCGAGTTCATTGAGTAGTCTCCAAAAACACACTAATGGGATTTTAAGGTTTGATCAAAGATTAAAAGGATATCAACTTCCACAAGACAAAACGCATGAACGGTATTTAAAAGCTCCACCAAAAAGCTTGAGTTATGAAGAGCAAACACATAGATATATTAAACCAACAACCCGTTGCCAAAGTGAAGACAGTGATTTTAAGCCATATTTTGTTGGGAACCAACCAGAGATTGACATTGACATGCCTTCACAACTATATAGTCAAGAAGAAAAGCATAGCGAACGCTACCAAAGTCAAGAGTTCTCAAATATTATTCGAGAAGATGTTGGTAATCAATTTCGATCAGACTTTAAGCCATTGGCAAAACATGCTAGTTACGATGACAAAACTCTTTCTAAAAATCAAATAAAAGAATATAAGATATCACAACAATATAGAAGTAAACCGAAAAGCTGGTCTTTCCATGAACATTATTTGGCATCATCATCGGAACTACCCATAATAACTGTACCGGATATGCCGCTAGTACACAAGGAATTACAAGAGAAAAAATCAGCTGAACGATCTGGTAAAACTCCCCTTTCCAGATGTTCTCCATATTATTCTAGTAGCCTCAGTTCAGAATCTCCTCCTATTCAACCTTTAAAGGCTCCTGTCAAAAAATCACTCTTAGTTAGAAATATATCTCTGAAAAGTCCTCCAAGTGGTAATGACACTGATAGTTCTTTAGATGTTATAAGAGATCCAAGGGAGAGAATGAAAACATTTAGACGCAAAAAACCGGTTACGAGTGCACGTAGAAGAAATGAAAAAATACAGGATGTTTTGGAGGAGGACTCTACTAAGAGTCAATGTTCTTCTGAGAGTGATAAGCTTCAAGCTGGTATGTATTTAACGGTCGAAGAAAATATACGACGTATGGAAAGTTCAGAATGTTCTGATAGTTACTTACCAGAAGTAGAATCAGGTTCCTCAGAAATGTCAAAAGGAGATTCTAAAAACTACGACGTTCAAGAACCATTCAGTTATTCTGAAGACGATGAACAAGTTGATTTTGCGGCAAAGTATAAAAGCGTACGTTATGAGCCGCAAAAGTTTCCAATAAGTATAACACCAGTTAAATTTCAAGGATTTGGATCATCTGCTGATGAGGACGAAATGGGTTTTCCCCGCTTTGATCGTTTAGGTCGTCTACGTCATCCGTATCTTGATTCACAAGAACCAGCTTATGTAACGGAGGATAGCCCTCCTAGTAGGACATCATACTCAAACAAAAGTAGTCGCCAATCATCTCTAAAAAAAGTTAAATCATCATCAGTATTTCGTCAATCTGACGATAAGGCGCTCGGCGAATCATCTAATCAACATCAGCCTCGGTCCAAATTTTATGTGGAACATAGTGACAGAGACGACTCTGATGATTACGCGTATCCTATAGATACAATCAAAAGAGCTCCGAAAGCAACGAAATCTGATAAGTACACGTTGGATCGCGAATCAGTTGCTTACTCAGACACAGATCTTCCTCAAGATAAAGATGAATATGAAGAATATAGAAGTAGTCCCTATCCGGAACGTTACGAGGAAATTGATATGTTCCAAACACAGGACTGCTATCCGCAGTACGAGCATGATATATTGGAGAACAGAGAGGCAAATGAGGAACATTTCGCTAGGGATCTAGAGCAACGTTTTAGTCTTAACAACGTAGAAAGATTCTATTCTAGTCATTATGTTGACTCTCAAGCATCCAGTGATAGTCCTGAACAGAAGTTTGATGTCTCAACACTCCCCCCGCCTCTTTGTTCCGACGATGAGAACGATTAAATTAATGTAATTGTGTTATTAAAACCTCGTTAGAAATTGATCTTAAACGTTCCCATGTTTTTTCTGCAATTCAAAATTTATATTGTAACGAAATTAATTGGTATATTGATATTAGAAAATTTATTAAATAATATATCCACATTGTCACATTGAATTTTAGAAAAAATATATAGAGTCAATCTTCGGTAGCGCGACCCTCTTGTCTCCCCCGTGAATACCTTGTAATCATTAAGTATTTAGATTTAGTTGAACGTGTACTGAACTCTCTCTGGTTTCGACCAGAAGCCATAATTAATATTGCTATCGGCTACTGGGCGATATGGTTGCAATAGTCTGAACCGCCGTAGTACTGAAGCTTGGAGGTAATGTCGAACGGTTATGTACGAATGTTGTTTGATTAGAGGCTCCTTTTATTACTGAATAGTTATATACTGCACGTAAGATGCACAGGCGCAGACGCGTGCCCGCACCGGTATCATTCACAATTAATCATTGCACTGTGGCCCCCACACATGCTCTTTGTTTATTCTTTAATAACAGATATATATGTAAGTGAAGTTTCCGGTTCCGGCAAGTGTGTGTGGTTCACCTTTACAATCGATCCATGAAAATAGTTTTATGTAAATGTAAAGGCTGTGATTTACTTTGTGTAATGGGATCCAGGATCTGTTTCATTTGATGTATTATATATTAGAATCCTTCGGAGTTATTGTTGTAATGCCGTAGTTACCTACGTCTTTGATTTAATGTTTTCTGTCTTTAGTACAATATTGAAGTGTATTCGTGCCAAATCTGCTCAATTTTATTCCTCATCTTTGATCTTTTGAAAACATTTTTTTCTTAATAAATTTATGTCTTACAGTAAGTGTTAGCCGCAGACTTGATTAGTATTTTATAATAAACTTTAATATAGTTCTGCATCGAAACATTAGAAGGGAATTAAGCTTTAAGAGTTCTAACATTTTTTATAATATACATACATTTTTATTTAATGTTTTTACTTCGAATTACTTGATTTTATTATTGTAGTATAACAGCACATTTTGCATATAGTATTAGAACTTTGCGCATGATCACTATATATTTACCACCAATATGCCGTTATGATAAAATTTACTACAAATGACAAGATTGGATATAAGTGTGTTACTTATACGTGGCAACTCATTTTTAATTTAAATTCGAAGATTTCTCTTAACAAATATCTTCTTGTTTTCTTATTTAGTATTAATTTTAATAAAACATTATAATATATAAAATTATATTCGTAAAACCCATATTAAATTAATAATTAGGAGTGAGGTCGTTAGTATTATTGTTAACAGACAATATAATACTAATATTAAAATTCAGTTAAATTAAATAAAACTGTACCCTATACATATATAAAACTAAAATATTAAATGTTACGTTATGAATATTATATCTCACCAATCCACATTGGGCCAAATACCCCTATATGATAACCTACAGGAGGCCTCTGGTTTCCGGCGGTACCGGAAGTAATGCTGAGTATGACAGATGTTAGTAAGGCGTCGGAACCAGGGCAGCGCAAGACGCATCCATGTAAAGAGATCTTTGGGGAAAGCTTATGTCCAGCTGTGGACGCCGATCGGCTGATGATGATGATGATGACGAATTTTATTAGAAATTTTTATTCTTTTTATATATATATTGAGATGATTCCAATATTCCTCTTAATCAGATTTGCCGTTAGAAAATTTTCATTACTTTCTTAGTGTTAAACTTTATGAGACTGTACGAAATAATTTCGGTGTTTGTTCTTAATATTAAATCATATTTAATTAATTAATTTAAATTCTGATATTTGTATAAAAAATATTGTGTTGAAACGTCTGTTGAAATTTTCACCGATACTCTTAAATAGTTTATCGTTTGATGTACTCTCCGAGACACTTAGGATGTTCTCGTATAACTTTGATAGTTATAATCGGACTACAATCACAACACTAGTTACTTCGTCGTGGATTTACAATACGCACATTTGCGTGTCAACTATTTGTTTAATCGTAAGACAACTTATTTATTGTGTGACTGGGAATAATTTGCGGTAACAGGCTCAAAACGACTGTAGTAAATATCTTTACCTTGTAATGTTATAACCTCGTTTATGATATCACAGGTAATTATATCTCCGTTAACTATACTGAATTCACCAAACTTATGTCCAGCAGCGGATGTCCATCGGTTGAGATGATGATGATTAACCCAAAACGGCTTCAATTGATTAGCTAGTGTCCATACATTTATTAACACCTCGGCTACAAATAGGATTATAGAATATGTGCCAATATTTCGACCAAAGCGTAGGAAGATAAAAATTTTCCTGTTTTTTTAATATTTCATAGGATGTTAAGTAATTGTTTTTCTTTTTGAAACAATTTCGCGTTTATTATCAAGTGCCAAAAAAAATTTTCAAGTCCTGTGAATGTTATTATGCAGTTCTCTATCTGATTTGTCCAAGTGTCGTATGTCATCAAATTTTTTAAGTTATAGTAATGTAACTTTGAGTGGCGCTCGCGTACCAGTAGGCGTAGTATTGGGAGACCTCCCACAAGGTGGACCGACGATCTGGTGAGAGAATCGTGGGAGCAGCGTAAGACCGATCGATGTGGTGATCTTTGGGCGAGGCCTATGACCAGCAGTGGATGTTTATCGGCTGATGATGAATCTAGCGTCTTGTAGGAAGATGTGTGGTATTTGAAAACTTGTATTGACGAAGTATTATAATTTGTTAATCTTATCATATTTCACTGATTTTTTTATCTGGTGTTAGAACAGTTGTCCTAATTATTTTAAATATATTATAACAGCACATACTACAGGTTTATGAGTTTTAGTTTATTGTGAAGTAGATTGTTTTAATTGTACGTTTTTTTATGTAATAATTAAGCTGGCAATTTAAGACGAATGAATGTATTGGTATCCAGTGACACAAGTTTCCAATTCTCCACTGGCTGCAGTGTTCAAATGAATGTGGAACTGATGATAATGTATTTGGGCCGAGAGCGAAGCAATTTTAGACTATTAGGCGTAAGAGGTCGGCTCCTACATAGTTAGTGCAATGAACAATCGTTAATATATATATGAAATTGTTAGATTTTAAATACTTTGACTTTTCGATTGAAATTGTACAACCCGTATAGACTGTAACGTAAATCGGTTATTAAAAAGTTGTTTTACTTCGTCAAGTAATTTGATTATTGTTTCAAAGGTTTCGAATGTTACTTCCTTTTTGAATTTATATTGTAAGTGTACGGTAACCCTGCAATACACTGCCCCTTTACCTTGGGGTTAGTTAAATAAATAAATATAAAACAGTTCGTATTTTTATTCGCAACATATTTTTGTTCACCCATGGTTACTATGGTCGAATAAGCTGCCCGGAAGTAACATGTAAGTTTGATGTTAGTAACTAGTCAACTATTATGTTTTTTTTTTTTTGTTTAATCTATGTATTTTAATTTGCAGTTGTTTTTCTATAAGTTACTACTTGGTGTCTACGTTATCAGTACACTTTTTATCTTTATGTTAATTTTAAGGACCCGTGTTTTCTTTTAACGTTTACTTTGTTATATCTAGTTATTTCTGCATGAAATTGTCTTTGTGTTAATGTATGAATAAATTATTTTTATTTAATTGCTTCTTTTAAACAAGCAGCTCGACTATTTGACAAGTATCGTTCAAATATCAAGTCGTCATTTAAATGGCGACGTCTTGAAAGCGTCAAGTTGTCGAGTGCTATCATGAGAAGTTTGTTTTGTTTGTTTTAAAGTAATTTCCATTTACAGACGATACTTCACCGGAGGAGGAGGATCACACAGTTTCTTCGGCAAGTCTTTGCATGTCGCCAAACGCCGAAGCTGAGCGAGACGCTATACCATTGTGTTCGTCCACGCCTTTCGTGACGCGCCTAGCAAACGGGCATGACATCACAGACAACCGGGACCGGCGGTACGCAGAGAGCTGTGACACTATCAATGGCAACATCAATGGTAAGTGTCATTCTCTCCCGGATGAGTACCACCGTTCATTTCCAAGCGTAGAACTGTAGTTCTGTGTTGACCGTGTGTCTTTATCAGCGGACAACCTTCAATACTTTGAAAATGTAAGTTACCATTTAGACGGTGTGTTTATGGTAAGAATTTCATAAGTAATAATATATATGGCAGTAAATAGTAATTATTGAAGTCCGTGTTTTTGTTATTGCAGTTCACATTGTGTCGGAATCAACGAACAGTATGGACGTCCTGAGCGGAGGCGAGAGCGATGCAGGGGACACACTGTCCAGACGGAACAATAATAGGTATTGCAAGCATTATCTACCTCTGATTCAGTGGATGAATTCTGTTGTAATATATTCAACAATATCTACCCTTCCTTTAAACCATTATATACTAAAAACTAAATTAATCTGGCTCTCATATATTTAATTATACTATTCTAGCGGATGATTTAAAGAAAAGAGGATATCTGGTTAGGAAAACATCGCCACAAAACTGATTGCAATTGAAATTGAATCAGGTATCGTTGCGTTTTTAATGTAGTGTACACGTTGCAGCATATCGTCGCGTATCGCGTACACCGGCGAGAGTCAGCGGCGCCGCGGCGACCTCACGTACTACGTGGCCAAGGAGCTGCTGATGACGGAGCGCACGTACAAACGGGACCTCGAACTCGTCACCGTCGTACGTGAACTTTTGAACTTATAAAATATTTAAACTTAATACAAAAACTTGTGTGATTTTTTTTTATCTGTTTAGTTTTTTCAAGTATTTTATTTATATTTGTTTCATTTGATTTCACTGTTATGTTGCACATCTTAATTTTGTAATGCAAATCTAAATTTATAAAAACGAAATTGATTCGATAAATAAATATTACATACGAGTTCAAGACTCACAGGGTATAACATTTTGTTCTTGCAGTTTAAAACAAATAAATTTATCATCTCTTTCTATTGATTTTCAAGATGTTAGTAGTGATTATGTTAACCTGTTCGATTAAGATCATGGTGTAATGTTTAGACGTGGTCACGGCACGTGGGGCGCGTCGCGTGTTCAGGCGCAGACGGTGCGGAGGCGAGCGCGCTGGCGCGTGGTTGTCTCGCGCTGGAACCGCTGGCTCTTCCCGCGGGCGCGCTGCTCGCACGGCTGGACCGCGCACTCGCGACCGTGTCCACACCGCACGGACGCCACGGTGAGTGCAGCAGTACACTTATTAAAACGACAAATTTATCAATATACATTAATTAAAACGATCGACTCGAATATCCATTCGGCGCCTAATAAATTAAACTTAGCTGCAATGAGTCGTCGAGATCGACTTTAAAGTTTGAAACATACTCATGAGCAAAAGGGCATAGTAAGAGATATATCCAAGTAGGCAAAGAGCACAACAGGAACAGGATAGAAAAAGTGAGCATAATTTTTCGACATCGTATAAGTATTTTTTCATCAGTAATTCTAAATTTGTGGTTTTAGACAGACAACTTTCGTAAAACTGATTGAAACAAAAATTATATAATTTAGCTACTTGCAAATCTAATATGTTCTGCAGAAACTTTTATGGTAAGCGAAATTATCTGAGACTTTTTTTTATCAGAATTTATCTTTAAAAACTGACGGTTCTGGTTATCAGAATCGGGAGTCGGGAAGAGTTTTCTCAATTTAACTGCTAAAGTTCAGTTTGAAAAGAGGCGCTTCATGATGATGATTATTAATCTTAATATATAGATTTAATATATTTCCTTATGTATTTAAGAAATGCAAACGAGTTTCGAGTGTCTGCTGACCACATTCTTGCCGCCTCTTTATGATGGTACATTTAATTATATCACATATATATCGTAGGTTATGTGCTATAGGCTAGGCTATTATATTATATGTTATACTTTTAAATATGTTTATGTCACGTTACTATGAACCCTTGGCAAAGATTTTTTGTGTCTTCAATATAAAAATACTTGTCGTTTTCTTAAAGAACTTTCGGTTATTTTAATTATTTTCTATAAGATATTAAATAAAGAGATTTTCTAAATACGTGCCGAGAGACAACATTAAATCTTTGGTAGAAATTAGTGTACATAAATTAGCATTATACTTAATGTTAATTTTCTGAACTATAAAACGATCCTCGGGCTTCCATGTTATTAGGCAAGCTGGCACTTTAGCATGAAGCTCGTGGCTTTACCTAGTAACATGGAGTTTAAACGTAGCTATGTATCGAATTAGATTTTTATTAAAATGTTTTCTAGTATACAACCCCGCGTAGTTTGCCATCGATTAGTATTACATATATAATCACTTGATCAAGGTATGTCGTAATAGTGAGTGATGTTTAGTATTCATGAAATAAATGCTATTAGTTTAGTAAAAATAACAGAATTGAAATCAGAACAGGATTTGGAGATTAAAATTCTAAACTTTTCAGATAACGAGGAACCAGAATATAAGAAAATAGCAGACCTGCTACATGATTATCTAACGAACATATATGATGTAAGTATTTCAACAGCCAATTTAAGTCCTAATGTTGAGGCTAAGGCCTACCTTCAATATAAGAGCGATGGGCCATAGTCACCACGTGGGCCCAATGCGCATTGGTGATTTCACACACACCTTAGAATAAATTCTAATTCATGTCCAGGTTTCCTCACCATGTTCTCCTTCACCGTTTGTATTTCGCTTTTGTTATTAAAGTTCACAAATGTACGTAACTTAAATATTAAAGTCATCGGTACATGCCGATATTGAAACCCTCGAACTTCGGAACGAAGGCCGCATGCTCTAACGATTAGGCCAGTGAGGCACTGAAAACAATTTTAGTTCTAAATATACCTTAAGTCCTAGATTTTAACATTTTTCCCTATAAGATTACAAAGTTTGTGCTTAAAGGGAATCACACACTCTAAGTATTATTTAACAGTTAGTAGTAGGAGTAATGGTTTTGTTATAACGTTTTACCTTTACTGTTGTAGATTTGATAACACAGACGGTGTATATATGTTCGTTTGCAGGCGTACGAACAGTACGCGCTGGGCGCCGGCGCGCTCGTCGCGCTGGTGGAAAGCGCGCGTCGGCGCGGCGGCGCGGGCGCACGCGCTGCGGCTGAGTTCGACTCCACGGCGCCGCTGCCGCTCGCGGCGCTGCTGCTGCGCCCGTTGCACCGCGCGTTACATCTACGTAGGCTAGCGCACGGTAATGTCACACTAACATTGTTTTTTTTTCACGAATTATTGGGAAAAGCGAGAAGTTGATTTGATGGTAGTTATGCTGTATACCCATGATAAAATGGCGCTATTTAGGATGACATACACTACATCACGCTGTCCTCGACGCTTTCAAAGATATAATAATAAGTCTCGTTACCCCAGTAATTTCACTACCTACATTACTATATTGTTGTGAACACATTAATAGTTACACTGCTGTTTGAAGCAGAAATACACGTTTAGATGGTCTTCAGCGATTATATTCACCATCAATATATTCTAAAATATAACGTAATTTTCATAGTTATTATTATTGTACTGATTAAAAAAAAAACTTACTTATATTTAAACATCTGTATTTTAACCGATGTACTGACGCTTTATATGAAAAAGTGTAACGTAGACTGACCAAGTGCGGTTTCATGGTTCACATATCTACGACAGCAGTTACAGTTTCTTTACTGGAAGCTGAAACTCGGTTGGGTTCAAATCCATACCTTATAGAGATATAACACGTACTTGCCTTATAAACTGGGCTATCACTGTTTCACGATCTTCTTTAGAATATTCAGTTATATTGAGTAAAACATGTTTTCTTTTTTCCGCAGATTTGTCTGTAGGTACGGACAGCAGTCGAGCGCACGCCTCTCTAGAGTTGTCCACCCGCATGGCCGCGCTCGCGCTGCAGCAGCTGCCTCATGTGGAAAATCACAGCGCACTCTGCCAGGTGCAGCGTGACGTCACCGGTCAGTTGTCTCTATTGACGTTAGTAAAATGACACAATAACGTGAACTGCTAAACATAGTTCATTGGAGAACGCATTCCAAGTACTCACTAAACTTTTATTGATTTATTATTTAACGAAACGACGAATCGAGCGAGACATTCATCTGATGGTAAACGGTACGCCTGCTCATCATGACATTCGAGTCGACAACAATATGTTACTGACAGCCAAATAGAAAGCTTTTCCTAAAATTAAACCTTTCTTGCTCGCCTTTTAAGACACGCCAAACGATAGAGTGCTAATGAAGATATTTTAAGCCATCAATCTCTCTTAATTGGGAACTCGGGTACAATACATCTTTAATTAATGTGACAAAATTTTTGTGTATCTTTCATAAGCATCATTCGATAGACGTCCACTGCTCGACATAGGCCTCCCCCAAAAAACTTCTCATCGATCTATCCTGCGGTGCAGTCAGCATGGCCTCCTGCACCGCCGGGCTAGAGGGCTCGTCGTTTGTAGGGGTCATATGGGGGGATTTGGGTCATTTCCCGCCACGCTGGCCAAATACGGGTTGGTGGGAGTCAAAGCCTCGTATGTTCGTTAGTAGCACCATGAGCAGGTGAGGTTGGCTTGTATCCCATGAGTTGTTGTGCGAGACCCTTTACACCCCTGTATATCTTTAAATAATAATATTTATTTAATATTACTCAACGCCAATACTGTCTATATGTTAAGTAATGTGATTTTATGAGGCAGGCTACGACAAGCTGTTAGTGGCGGAGCGCGAATTCATCCGGCTCGGCTGTTTGTACAAGCATTCCAACAAAGGACTGCAGCAACGAATGCTCTTTCTGGTAATTAAAACATTTTAATGGATAAACACTTAATTTTACGTAACATTAAGTGCAAATTAGGTCAAAGAAGGTGTGGCGCCTGCTTAAAATACACTAGCTTTCATATGATTCACAGGAAACGAGTACTTCATAACAATGCGGTGCTAACTAAAATGATATACACTGCATCATTAGCTTTTTTTCAGACTTTATTCAAAAAGTATACATGTCATTACAGTTCAGCGACCTGCTGCTGATCGCGTCCAAGTGTACCAGCGCGCAGTTCCGTGCGCACCTCGTGTTGCCGCTGCACTCGCTGCAGCTCATACCCTCCGACCTGCCGCATTCGTTTACACTATCTGGTATGGAAATAGCAAACCAATGAGTTTAATATACGAAAAACTTTCTCTTAATAATATCGTGAATATCATGAGCGACGAAATATTAACAATGTCATGGAGGAAAGCGTGGTACCTCTCTTAATGGATGCAGGTCTGATCATTCATCTATATTCACA
Organism: Ornithoptera alexandrae; assembly: GCA_029030555.1. NCBI lineage: Eukaryota > Metazoa > Arthropoda > Insecta > Lepidoptera > Papilionidae > Ornithoptera > Ornithoptera alexandrae. The sequence goes on along the minus strand of JARDVY010000023.1, from coordinate 2,455,509 downwards.
GCAATGCCTATTTCTACCATCGAGTATAAGTATAAAAATATGAGTGCTTTGCTGATCGATGGGCTCTATTTAGTTCGGTAAATTGCTCGTTAAAATTGTGTTGTATAATGTATTTAGTATATTAATATACTATTGTATTTTACGTTACCAGGTGAGGATACGTGCATAGTGTTGAGTGCTGGTAACGGCGTGGAGTACGCGGGCTGGTGTGACGCGCTAGCTGCTGCTATCGAGCGTGCGCGCGAGCGGCCGACTCACGTGGACACACAGCTTACGCCCGTGCACACTGAAGGTCAGCGCGAACTGGCACATGGCACAGTTTATCAGTTATTTAAAGAAAAGCTATTACTTAAATTTCGTAAATGTTATACAAGATTGCAAACACATAAGAAAGGCAAGTGGCTCTTTAGCATCCTCAACGTCCTTCCGCAACTGCCTTTTTATTCGTATATTACGTACGTAAGGAAAGACCTTACTGCTATTGTTACTGGTACGGGATTGTTTTTTTTTTTTTGTTTATAATAACGTGTGTAACAAAATGTTAACGGAACGCACACCCCGGAACTAAGGGCCGGTAAGGGGGTAGTGTCGCACTCCAATCGACTAAAAGGCTTCACACGGTATTCCAATCACTTCCGACATTATGCACGAGGGTCACGGGATAACATCGAGCAGTTCTTCCGCGACCCACGTAGTACGTGACTGTTAGGCTAAGGAAAAAGTAAATGTTTTTTTATAATTGAAATAAATTATATTTGTTTCTACTGACATTGAAATTTAAAAAATATTAGAAATGTTAAAAATACTTATCTCCATAACCTCCCGCATGCACAATGCGCACGTGCACCAAGACAAGCATATATACATGTACCCTTTTACCTTTACTAAAACATTGTTAATTCAATATGATTTTGTTGCACAGAGTCGTTCAGTACGAGCGCCTCGAGCGCCGGTGGTGCGCTGACGTTCGTGTGCTGGCACCGCGCCGCTTCCCTGACCCGGCAGCACCTTAACCTCGCCATGAGGGTACGAACACATTTTTTAGCTCTGACACAATATAGAGACGGATGTTGTAAACTAAATCATCCACGACCTCATTGTTATTTATCGCTGTCCTTGTTACTTGTCTAATTGAGGACAAGGGTTAGTATAGTCATTGTTAAAAAGGCACTTTTTTTTGCTTACAATATACTGTACAGCGACACACTTCTATTCCTATGAAGAATACCAACTCGAGCAGCCATCAACTACAGGTCGAAAACTTTTTTTGTTCAGACTCAACTCTCCGGCTATCTTCTACGCAAGTTTAAAAACTCGCACGGCTGGCAGAAGCTGTGGGTGGTGTTCGCAGCATTCACTCTATTCTTCTACAAAAGTTGGCAGGACGAAACGCCACTTGCCTCCTTACCGCTACTAGGGTAAGTTGTATACTTAAAGTTTCCAACAGTCCCGAAAATGTGCTCGGTCATTGACGTAACGGCGAACGCAATACGTCGGTAACTCACGGAAAGCTTCTGCCGTTTACTTAGATTTACACATTTCCTCTTCAGTCTTCTTTAATGACGTACCGGGATAAGTATCCAATGAGATTTAATTCTGCTAATATTATAAAATAATAATAATTTATTTTCCTGTTAAATACATCCAATAAAATTGTGTGAACATTGTCTTTAGGATTAACATTGTATGTAGAGAAATTGTGGCTTGGAAGCCGCTGTCTCATGCTTAAAAATTTACTTTTATGTACTGGTAAGAATATCAGCCTCTTTTTTATAATAAGCTCTATTAATAAGTAGATCGCTGGCCCAATGGTTAGAGCGTGCGGCCTTCATTCGGAAGGTCGCGGGTTCGTATCTCGGCATATACCGATGACTTTATTATTTAAGTTACGTACATTTATGAACTTTAGTTACAACAGCGAAATACAAACGGTGAACGGAAACATCGTGAGGAAACCTGCACATGAATTAGAATTTATTCTAAGGTGTGTGCGAAGTCACCAATCCGCAATGGACCCGCGTGGTGACTAAGATTTATCACCCTCATATTGAGGGTAGGCCTGTGCCCGTCAGTGGCAGTGCCTGTGCTCGGCAGTGGGGACGTAAATTGGCTGTTGAATATCAGCTTATTAAATATATTTCTGTAAATATAAATTTATTTAATATTTTATCTTTGGATTGTGGACGAATGAAAATAATCGATACATACATTAGCCCATAACATAATTAAGCACCGAAGTAAATAAATAAAAAAAAATTACTGTTTTACAATTAAGATACAACGTGGGATCGCCTTCGCGGGCCGACGGCATCGAAAAGGAGTTCGTCTTCAAGCTGCAGTTCAAGAACCATGTGTATTTCTTCAGGGCCGACAGCCACTTCACCTACAGCAGGTGCAGAAACAAATCATTCGTACACCGTACACATTAATGACGCATTGCTCAATATAGTCAGAGACAATTTGGTTAGAGAAGGAGAAAGATGAGTAATTTTTTAATCCATCATAAGTTCTGATTTGGAAAGCCGTGAAATTACAGGGAATAGAAATATAATATCTTACTTCTTAAGACTAGACAAACAATGCAGTGTATATCATACCAACTAGCGCTACATTGTTATTGGTGGGTGTGTATTACTTACCGCCAGGTGAATATACATCTAGTGTAGTCGCTTCATCGAAAAAACATCGTCAGAAAAATGATATTCATACTTTTTAAAGATCTCTTAAATTTGAAAAAAAAAAAAACGAAAAAATACTAATAAGCTACCGGTTTATATATTTATAATATAATTGTGTTAAATATTATCTATGATAATTAACCCCAGATTTCTCCCCTTACATTTAAGAAAACAACTTTGTTCGGTTATTTTTTATTTACTACCTAGACTCAGGCTGTATCTCGTTTTACAGGTGGATAGAAGTGTTGCAGACACCGATGCTACATTAGAAACACAACAGTTAGAGATGAAGTTATTTGATAATGAAAACAGACCAAAGTATAAAACGGAAAGCACCGTGCATACAATGCAACGTATTATTTCTATTGAGAAATATTTATTTATTAGGCGGAAGTGTTAAAAATAAAGAAAAAAAGCATGATTATTTGTTATATCGAAAAGCGCATATGTGTAAAACAAAAACGTAAAAGAAACAGCAAAATGCATAATTGTTATAGCGCATTAAAAAAAAAAAGAAATTGGATGATCGCTTTGCTCTACTAATAACAAACGCATCAACTGTAAACTATTATAGTTTTCGTTTTAAAAGTTCACACAATCTTTTGCCCACCCATCCGTTACATTGTCAGCCGGAAAACTTCCACTGATGAGCGCAGGCTTCTCTCAAGGATCTTCTCGCTGATCGGTCCAGCGATTTCCGTCTCTCCTCGACCTTCGCCATACCCACCTTGATGGGGCCTCCAAACACTGCATAGATCTTACTGCCTCATGGTCCGTCAGTCCGCCGACCCATCCACTAAATATTAATTTTGATGTGAATTTTAACATCCGTATAACTATTAAATTCCTCATGCTATGTCCATTGTAAATTACTATTTCGGTATTGCCTATTTCTTGAAATTATTTTACAATGTAATTGCTTCCGTGGCGCAGTGGCTATGCATTGTCACACAGAGGTCCTCGATTCGATTCAACGGCTATTCGTTTCTTTAGTTTAGATGGTGGGAGAGTTTTTGCGAACACGCCTGGGTAGTTACCATCCGCACACTGCCAGCCCGCTCCCATGACGGCATCACGTTCTTCGATTGTCAATATATAAGAGCCAGAACATTCTGAGTGGCCAAATTTCCCCACCACGTCGTTACTTAACACCAAGTGAAAATGACATCATGTTGATTTAACCTCTACGTCTCGAAGTGACAAGTACAATGTGGTGCAGTGTATATCATCTTAACTTTGACCAGTTTGAACATTTGCTAGATAATCGTCTGCTCGTCTCCGTTTCGTCGAATAAAAAAATCATCCCAAAGCATGATAAATGCGTGTGCCATATGTAATATTTATCCAACAATAAACAGCATCATGACGTTAATGATGATGAACATGATATCTTGCCTGCTTTTAGTCCGTTTTTATTTTATCAATAAAATAATAAATCTTACGAAACTAAGATATCTAGTACAATGTTTAATTTAAGGCTTCATTGGTTAAGATTAAAAACCTGTTTTATAATTTAGCTACTAAACCGGCTATCGAATCTCACGCTCGCACACGCGCTAGTGATGTGCCTCACAGCGGAAACACTAAAGTATCGATAAATGCGCATGTTCTTTATCCATAGATTTGGATACATACGTTTCATGCGTCAAGTTTATCATGATACGAATATTAATAACGTACAGCCTTTTTAATGTTCCCACAGCTGAGGCTTTCAGCCGCAAGGAAACACTGGATGCTATTTAATCTGTTAGCCAAAGGTTGACGGTCGTCGCACGCTACGAGCATGAGCTGAAGTTTTCTGTAACGTGCCGGTTCTCCCGCGATTTCCTTCATCGTAAGCTCACGCCCAGGGATCGAACCCGCACCTCTATGAACGAATTGAAACAGACCTATCGCTGCTATTGAACTATTACAACATCTGCCAATATTGTTAACAATATTCCAATTATTTTAATTTTACTATAAATAAAAAAAAGGAACAGTAATTACAATTGCTGTTCTGTATCGAGCATAGTTAATATTTATTTATTTACATAGACATCACGATGTTAGCATTAGTTTAGTCTTTTCCATTTACACGAAGTGACGGCAATACATTTCCTTATGTTGGTACAACTGGAGGTGGTAGAATAAGTATCTTTATGACACAACAATGCAAACTCCGACCATATAAACTTTGAAGATTATAAATATAATCGATTTCTATACACATAATATAGATAACTGAATTTTAATAAATATATATATATATATATACAATTTTTTTATACATTCGTGCTTGCAGTACTCGTAATTAAATGTGGACATTAAAGTAATATTAATTATATTATATCCCCGTGCAATATTCTTTTTGTAATGAATTTTGAAAATTTCACCTTTTTTATCTGTGTAACTGACTAAAAGAGTTCAAATAGTTTTTAAGTATTACATTCTCCAGAACATTACCCCCGGCTGTGTTTTACTTTGATCATAATAATGTTTGTCTGTAAGATATCATCTATTTTATTTGTATTTATTTTTGACATTAAATCAATAGTCATATAATTCTTTTTTTTATTTACGCAAATAAGAAAATTTTAATTTAATAACGCATCTAGGTACGGACTGGATCACGCTGTACAAACATCTCAATGGTATTTATTTATGAAAATATTTACATTAAAATACTATTGGAAAAATAATGCTGTTTACTTGATTATCCTTTACAAATAATTTATATTGTATCAATTATAACTATACACATTTGTTATGGATTTCATTGATGCGTAAGTGATACGTTCCCGTGTCACCTGATGGTAAGTGATACGTTCGTCCATAATAACAGCCATAGTTACGTTGGTACACATCGTGCTCGTTGCCCGAGATATAAGATGTAGAGTCCGTCACCCCCAGTAATTACACTAGCTATAGCACGCTTCAAACCTGAATACAGTAATGTTTATACAGTACTGGCTGGCAAAAGCAATAGGTGCTGCGGTGGTACCTACTTAGACGGTCTCTGGCAACAGACATCTACCACCAGTGAAATATAAATACGGAAAATGTCACGAATTATGTGATAATTATAGATTTTTTCAACAGCTGCCATTTTACTCGAAAAAGATTATTCCGTCGTCTTATAATAACGTTAGATAACAGATAGTTGAATGTGTTGCCATTAGATGGCAAAGTTTTGCTTATATTTTAACCTAGATCTTAAATAAAAGTGTAAACAATATTGGAGGGGATTTACTAAAAAAAAAAAAAACTATTTATAATTATTTTATTATTTGAAAGGTTTTGTAACATTTAATCTTTACAAGTAATTTAGTTTGGCTTTGGTAACGTTTAGAGAATAGATTAGTGTTTAGACATTGGATATGAAAGTCTAATTTCTTTAATGTTTAGTAAATCCTAAAAGCTATATTAAGCTGCTATGAAATATTTACAATAAAGAAGAATTGTTTATACATACACAGTGTCAATATAACTTACGCTTTAATGCTACAGATTATAAACTACAAAAAAAATGCGTTATGAGATCGGTTTGATTTGGCTTTAGTTACATCGTATAAATAACTTAACTATATACGTATGAACTTTCTTCTTCTTTGTCGTAACCTCATGACTGAGGGACGTGACTATGGTGTGTTGACCTGAATTAACATTAAGAGCACTAAATGAATAAAAAAAATATGAAAAAGGTAAGTATATCCTATATGTAATAAAATATAATATGTAGGTTGTATAGATAGTTTTAACGCTTTATAAGCAATAAAGATATATCTTAAAAATATATATATATATCATTCCATATTTTTTTTTCATTTTCATTCTGATTAAATAACATTCCATGGACTGTTATTTAAGCAAAAAAATTTTAATGATATCCAAAGAAAAATTGCAACGTTATCCAATATCAAGTTTTTAACTTAGCGAATAAATAATTTAAGCATTTCAACGATTTTGTTATATTAATTCCCCACCCGTGACCTTAGAGCCTGAGATGGTGATTTAAAAAAAAATCACGAAACGCTTTCACCTAATACTGACTTGGTTTAAAATTTTCATCTAAATTTTTTTTTCATATTTGGTAATCTAAAACGTTTTCTTACGCCATGACAACTTAAAACTAATAAACGTTTAAATTTGTTGTCAATTATTTATAAATTTTTTTACAAAGATATTAAAAGTTATAATTAAAAAAAAATGTCAATAACTTAAGAATTTATGTAATTGTGCAGTGGCGAGTTTGTTTCATATATTTCAAGTATTTAATCATAATAATAAATTGTACGACTGACATTTTTAAACTTTAAGTTAATCTCTTTAGAAATTTAAGTTATTCATAACCTATCTTTCTTAATATGAACTTTTACAACGTATTAAAGGCAAATGGTTAGTTCTAATTGTGCTACTAATTGTAATACTTAATCAGAAACTTAAATAAATAAATAAGCCTTAACAGAAACTTATTCTTACTTAATATAACTTAAATACAATCAATATATTACCCGCGGTAAAGTTTATACAGTTGTCATTATTTATGAGGAAATGTCTAACTTCAGGTAATAGAAGCAATGTTTAAGTTCATGTAATATTTTATACTACGTTATTATGAAAATACACATACATGTAAGATTAAAAAAAAAATTTACAAAACGTCTAACATTTAATCATTTGATTATTTACAATGATACAAAACTTAAATAATATTTTATTATTTGATTTTATGTAATCAAATTATTATGTTATCTTATGTGTCTGACATCCCTAGGGGATAAAACTCCCAAAAAAGAAGATTAAAAAAAATTATCTTTATACAATTTTTAAAATAATAATATAAGTAAATGTTACGAATATCGGATAAAGATCTGATTTATCTTTTAGATATTGTCTTAGAATGGATATCCTGTATAGTGAGGAAGTCGATATTTTACCAGATGGACAGGTGGATGGCACGGTTTTTTTGTACTCATCTCAGTTACCACTCTCGCAATTATACCGTATTAACCCTATTGCTGTGTTCCGGTTGTCACACGATGAGACAAAGTATTTTTGGCGAGCTCTCTTCACCGTCCACGGCCTCATTGTCGCTTAACATCAGGTGTACATGAAAGAAGCTGGTCGCTTGGGACGGATCGGCGTGTAGCTTAGATCAATGGCAATTATTTATATGAACAAAATTATGTCTTATGTCATAATTTTATTATAACATCCGACTTTGGTTTTATTGTTTACACGTAATATATAATTTTTTTTATAAATGGTTACTATAAAGGAAAAAATTCATGAGGTATATTAAGCCTAACGTTATATAAGATCGACATTATTACGAAAATCATGCGCAGGATCTACGGCCGGAACCAGACAGAAGACGGTACGTAGCGAGTCCGACGCGATATTGAAACCGAGAGGCTGGTTGGCGAACCGAACATCATAGGACAAGCCAAAATGCAGTCTCGCTGGGTGGGCCACTTGCTAAGTATAGGAGACGATCATAGAGTCAAAAAAGCGTTCTTCAGAACCCCAATTGGCTGCCGACCAATCGGCCAGCCCAGATATCGTTGGAAGGATGCCGTAGAGCACCACCTGCGCAAGCTTCAAGCAGTGGACTGGCAAGAGGCAGTGCGAGACAGACAACGCTGACGCTTTCTTGTGTTAGAGGCTAAGACTCACTTTGGGTCGCTGTGCCAGGGGAGTAGCAATAGTAATAGTATAAGATAATAATAATGGCGAAATTATATACATCAATTGTATAGCAAATATGTGTAGTGTAAAGATCCTAATACCAGTTACTTCCGACTGCTCTTCCTCCAATATAAATATAAAGAAGCTATAACAGTAGTTTTACATTCTCGTAGTCACTACGGGCGTGTCGCCGTTTTCTTTTGCATCATCGACCTGTTCCTTGTTTCTTTTATCCCTGCCGCGACTCCTGAAGAATGAGGCGGTGGTGACGGAGCGGAAGCGGAAGGAGCCGGGCGCCCCGTTCGCGACCGATGTTATAGAGCCGTCGGTGGGCTCCCTGTGTCGGGGCGAGCGGTCCCTGTGCGGGCGAGTGCGGTACGAGAAGCTGGCCGCTTTGAGCCGGGCGCCGATGCCTAGCTTGGGCGGCGGCTCGGTGCAGGGGCCGTGCGGCGTGGTGGGGGTGTGCGGCGCGGACGCGCTGCCTACCAGCGGCGGCGCCGCATCCGGCCGGCGCACCACCATGCTGCTAGCGTGCGGACGGATGCCGAGCTCAATTTTTTGACCATTACTACAATAAAGCCCATATGTGACATCTCGTCCGTGATTTTGTATTTATTATACCACCACTAAACTTGCCAATGTTAATATGATATTTTCCCATGTAAGACATTTGATGTAAATCTTTTATTAATTAGACATACAAAAGTTAATACTCAAAATTTAAATAAAGTTCAAACATTGTCGGACACTTGAGATCTTCGGCAATATTACCAGAAAAAAGGAAATAACTTAGAGAAGTTTTTTTACTGGAAAGGTTGATGATAAGATACTACGTGAACGAAGCTCCAGTGGGGCCGAAGAGGAAAACAAGGCCGCAACAATTATTCAGCTATATACGACACTATACATAAAGTGATAACATATAAGAAGCAGATTATCCATAAGGAGTCACAACTCTTAGCTATGAGAAACCGACTTACAGAGAGAAAGGGAAATAAAGATGAGTTTTTTTTATTTATTCCATTAAGCGACGAGACGAGCGGGACGTTCATCTGATGATAAGTGATACGCCCGCCCATAACAACGAAGCGCTAGTTAGAATGGTATATACTGCAGCACATTGCGCTCGTCGCCTTGAGGCATAAGATGTCGAGTCTCGTTACCACAGTAATTACACTAGCTACAGCGCCCTTCAAACTGGTATACAGTAATGTTTGCACACTATTGTTTGGCGACAGAAACAGGCGCTGCGGTGGTACCTAACTAGACGATCTCCAGCAGCAGACTGCAAGAACCATCTAGATACCATGGTAATCTATTTAAGTAATATATATGCGTCAAATTAAATCGTTATCATGATGTATATATAAATATATATATATGTACTAAAAGTGGATACATACGTGTGTATGTGACGCTTCGGCACGCGGCCGTTGGCGGCGCGCACGCTGCCGCCGCGGGAGCCCTCTGCCGGCGTACAGAATGGAATTAACAATTTGGATTTCACCAACAAACCAAACAGATAATGTTCTTAATTTTTTCACCGGGAATCCATGAGTGAACCAGGTTCTATCGACATGCTTTGGAAACTTTGGGATTACATGTTCGAATGTAGAAAGTCAGCCATAGGTGGATCAAAAATTTGATGAAGGTCGCGGAAAACGGCTGGTTACGGGCAGCTTAGTACCGATCGATGTAGAGATATTTGGGGAGGTGTATTTCCAGCCGTGGACGTCTGATGTTGATGATGTCCAATTATGATGATGAAAATCAATCGAGTAGATAAATCACACTGACCGATATAGCAAATGTACATCACACCGTATGCACAGCAGAGATACTCTTCTGGTTTTCATCCGCAATGTGGTTGTATAGTTAATAGGAGTTTAGTATAGATACTCACGAAGTACTGGAGCGTCGAGTGGATGGGTGTAGATCCGTTTCCGCGCTTGCAGCATGGTGTAGACTAGCGCGGCGAGCGAACGCGGCGGCGCGGGCGCAGGTACCGCGCCGGCGCCGCGTGCTCTTCTCCTTCTCACCCACCACGTCTCCATTCGCCCCTTCCCTTTCACTTCCACCAGCCCTCTGGGTTCTAGTCCGTAGCCGCGACGTTCTAGGACCTTTTCGTTAAACTTTATTAGTTACAGATCAATAAGAACGTACATTTTTAAAAGTATAACATTATTAAGTAACCAGACTTCTGCTTCAAGTTGGAGTACAATACAAGACATGTATATTCCGCTATTTGCGATCAGGTAAGACTAGAACCAGTAACTTACCACTCAGAATAGAGGGCCTAGATTGTCTAGGAGACAATCGGGTTAAATGGCATTTCGTGGCTTAGGAGATACGAGTATACCTTTAGCTTGCATTGTATTGCACTGCGTATCAATAGTACCTGCTTGGTGTACTTTGTGACTTGTATACGGTCCATGGCGCCGGTGCTCTCCATCCTCGAGGCCTCGTTGACCGTGTTACCCCAGATGTCGAACACCGGCTTGCGGGCGCCTATCACACCACCAACAAGCGGCCCGCAACTTATACCTGAAAATACTCTGATTTCAGTGTTTGTGGTATCAAGTATTTCAAATGTTCTATACTATATTAGATAACAGATAAAAGTCATGTGTTTTTAGACCTAGATTTAGTTTATCTTTAGTATGTGACTACAGCGTCATTCAAACCGGAATATAATAATATTTGTACAATACTATTTGGCTGCAGAAATAGGAGCTGCGGTGGTACATGATCTCCAGTTTCAAAGATCTACCACCAGTAAAAGTTTGATTTCTGGTAGTAAGGAGATTCTGTCTGTAACAAACACTACATTATGTTCGTTTTGATACAGAAAGTTATTACCTCAGTAATTTATCTAGCTCCAGCACTCGGAACAGGTAGACAGTAAAGTTTGACTCACTATGATGGGTAACAGCTGTCCTAAACCGGCAGATAGTCTCAATTATTAAAAAAAAGGGAAACATCCAGTTTGAAAGTAATTATTACTATCAATCCGTTGTTTTGTTTATTTATACCCCCTCACCCACTCTCAGTCGGAACTTGTTGAAGCTGTGCTTGTTTATCTCCTCGAGAGCCTCCCGCAGAGCGAACGCGTAGTCTACCAGCGCGCACAGGTGCTCACAGTCCTCATCGCCGCTCTGTGTAAACAAGTTTTACGGTCAGTCTATGACTCACGTGGAGAATTCCTCGTCATGACGTAACCCTTGATCTTGAGGAACAGTCCTCTTCTAAACGAGATTCCATCACGTTCATCATTAAAATAATTGACAGAGTTTATATAAAACATCATCACGTCTGGTTCTATGGTAACTCACTTTGTGATTTGGATTCAAGCCCGAAGCGGCCATGTAAATGGCACCAATTGTTTTGATCTTCTCTATACTCTTGAACCTTGGCTGCATCAACAGCTTATCGAAATCAACTGTAATCATTAAAATCTCTGTTAGTAAACCTGAAACTGTTATTAAGTATACCTTCCTAGTTTATAAATATTCAGGAATCTATATGGTGAAATAGAGATATTGCTTATTTTCTGGTTAATACAGTAACAATATTAATGTGTGGGGTGTAAGGGTTCCTGCACAACAACTTACAGGATCCAAGTTAACCTCACCTGCTCGTTGTGCAACCTCCTAATCACCAGATGAGGTTCTGGTTCCCACCATCTCGCATTGGACCAGCGAGGTGGGAATGACCCAAATCCGCCCATATGAATCTCTACCCGATTGATATGGAAATATTTGGGGGGAGCCTAGGTCCAGCAGTGGACGTCTATCGGCTGATGATGAGGACAATCTAGCGGAACTACTTACGCTTAGTTTAAAAACTTAGCAAAAAAAAGAAGAAATAAATCTGGAGCTAGATATTTAATAAAAATAAAAACAAACGCGTTTGTTGTAATCTGTCTTTGCAGCCACGTTTTTGGTGGGAGAGAGAAAGAGAGAGAGACAGACAGATAGAGAGAGTAAGAGAGAAAATTGTAAAAGCTTGCGAAATTGCGAACATTACTATAAAACGACAAAAAATCTTAAAATAATATGATGTCTCTCTCTTTAAGTCGCTTCCTCAATGCTGGGGGTCATGACTCCATGCATTGAAAACGAGTCACGATTCTCAGTTAAGTTATGGCCTACGTTCTTAATGATGTTACGCCAATCACTTCTATTTGATGCTTTCTGTATTGCGTCATATACAGGTGTTTCAATGGTCTCCTTCACCTGGTCAGTCTAACGTTGTGGGTTCCGTCCACTCTCTTACCATCATTCTTGCCAGTAACGACAAGTTTCTCCAAATCGTTTCACTTTTTTCTGTCAATATGACTGAAAAACTCAAGTGTCCGACGCAGACAGACGGTTGAAATGCGCATCTGGACATGGAGCAGCGTTAAAACGGAGATGTTGGACCTATGCTCTATATACATGATGTATATACATCCATAGAGATATAGCTAATTTATGTACCCTTATATATCACTCGTTACCAGGTGAACTCATTGACCATTCACCAATTATAAAAAGTGGTTAGTAATCTCGGTACATTACAAATGATCTCGTTGAGCAGTCGCATGCAGTCGACCGCCTTCTGCTCGGAGTAGAACTCGTGGAAGTTGGGGATCCCGGCGAACATGACACCAACCTCGTCCCGCCACTGCGAGTACAGCTCCTGAAATTGTTAACGTTCGTCTATTTATTCATGAAACCGTGATAGCTCAGTTCAGCTCAGGCGGGCGTTCGAGATAAATCTCGAGAGGTCTCGTGGACATGGGATATTCATCAATTGCTCAACACAAACTATCTCCTTGTGCGAGAAGACCTTGAATCCCAGCAGTGGGATTATTAAGGGTGTTTATTATTTTTCGGACACCTTCAAATAGGATCCCCTTATGAATTGATCCCAAGATTGATCCTGGAGGGCAAAATTCCTGGAAAACGTGCACCTGGTAGACAGCGCAAGAAATGGTTTGACGACATAAAGGAATGGACCGGGATTAAATAGCATCAGTTAAAAAGAATAGCTGAGGATCGAATTGGGTTTCTCAATGTGATCGCCAAACTTCAGTTTGAAGAGGGCACCTAATGATGACGATTATTTTACTATTTATTACAAAACTAGCAATGCTATCAGAAATAAATATAAATAGCCATGACTATATTCCGAAATAAATACTTATTCATAATTCATCATCATCACCATCATCATCATTATCAGCCGATAGACGTTCACTGCTGAATATATTTATTCATAATTAAAAGCGATTTAATATATTTTGGTCCGAAGAAATAATTAGAATCGGAGATTCTAAAATAATATAAAAACAACTAACATCAGGGCAGTGGTCCTTCATGAGGAAGTGTGTGACGACGTGATCTGGTAGGATGTGCTTGAGGAGGTGCCGGTTGGTGCGTTGCGTGTCGCGCATCTCCGCTAGGTCGGTCTCCGCCTGCAGCCGCCAGAGCAGGTCCAGCCGTGACGTCACCTCCACCAGCCGCGCGTGGTACACCACGATGACAAGGAACATCAGCATCAGAATCAACATCTGCACGTAGAACGGTAGGTGCCTATGAAATAGAACCATAGGATTATTTTTTTTATATAAATCAAAATTTCGATGATATTTATAATGATAACCTCCTCCGCTGATTATCAACTCTTTTCTAATTGCTGACTGATGTTTAGTAATTTTCAGTAAAGAAGTACTGGTTAAGTCACTGCTAACTTACGTGCTTCCGTTTAAAGAGTTGAAGTCGTTCTCGTTGTAGTATATTAACAGCAGCACGGCGTACATGGCCACGTTGAGTACGGCCAGGAGCGTCTTTATGAGATAGTATAGCTTTAATATCGAGGTCAGAGCAACGAGGCACAGGATCCATGTGAACACCACGTATTCCGGCCTGTAGCATTCTCCCTCGCGCTCCTTCTCCTCTACGGTGCCGTTAGGGTAGTCGATGGTGTTCGTAGCGTTGCGGAACGAAGATGAGCAGATGTAGAGTTTTGTTGTGCTAGAATAAAATCATTAGTTTTAGTTTTCTTTTTTATGTACAATGGAGTAACACTTGACTTTAAGTGTACCTGGAAATCGACATGATAGTGACGAAGCAGCAGATGTGTAGGTTGCGTCGCAGACGCGTGCGACTGAGCGCGGCGGAAGCGTGCGCAAGTCGTGGAGCCGCCCCTGGGAACTCTTCCGCCATGACCGCGCAGAATGAAAGCACCAGCGGTACCGACATTGCACCTAGCGTCGCCACCAGTCGCCAGCAGCTAAACATTTTATAATAAAAACTTAGACTTGTAAATCATAGAAGATACGATTTCTAGAAGAAAAGAAATGTTGAACTCTTTCATTTCCATTGAATGGTTTTTTACGGAGAGATGCTGCGACAGTAAGTAAAATAAGATTAAAATCAGATGATCACTTACTTGAAATGTACAACGTACTGCACGGCGAGTATGAACAGCCACAACACGAGGCAGCACATTACGTTGGACTTGAAGGTGCGCTCGTCCTGTTGCGCGAATCGCTGCTCGAGCGAGGGGCGCCGGAAGTGCAGTGACCATGAGCGCATGTTGTCCAGGCGCATGCGCCGGTTGCTGCTCACCTCGATCGAGTGATTGATGACGTCCTCCTCCTAACACCAATTTAAACAAAATCAATCACTTGCAACTAGCCGTCATCAATTCCCCAACTTAATAAAAATGATGAGTTGAATTTCATCGTACGAAAGTTGACCTCAGTTTCTCCGATGATGTTGAGCGTTTGGTTGCCATATTGACTATTACAGTTCATCTGGTTCTGGGCTCGTGGACCCGGACCCACTGCTTGTTTTTAAAAGTGTACTACTTAGAGCGTAATCATCCGACGGCGGATTTTCATATTGAGTGTCTGGATTTTTGGTTTCTGTAGAGTCTACTTGATCGTCGAAGACGGGCTCGGGTTCGTTCTCTGACCTCCTTCGCCTGTATCGGAAACTCTGGGCAGTGAGAACCGCCCCTGATTGCGGGTGTACCTCGTGTACGCGGTGTATGTAGCTGTAGCACCGTTTTCTAAAGCGAAGGCAGCGTGATGTCCAAATGCGGAGTGTGTTGGTTGTATCCGAAGTGTGTGTGGTGACATGGGTGTTGCTGGTGATGGTTGGATTGTGCGTGGTGTGCGGTATCACTGAGGACGTGGAGGTGAGCGCATGGCGTGGTCTACGCTTATTGATCTTGCGATTTGGTGGCGGCTCGTAGTCGGTCGCCTTGGCCACCAGAGGGAACGAAAGTTGGCGATGTTTACAATCAGCTTAAATATTCAATGGTTGTTAGGATGGAGAAAAATTTTCCAATATAACATCATTCAATTACTTAATGCTTTACTGTAGGTTTACTGTAATTTGATTCGTATTCCTTACATCCGACATCGAAGTTATTTCGACATCCTGGCCCTGCTCCACGTCGTCATGCTTTATGGGCCGCGGGCAGCGGTTGACGATGGCCGAGGCACTCGAGAAGTACTGTTCAACGAATTATAATACTAATAAGAGTATCATAATGTATTAGATATAAAATTTATATTGGATAAGGAAAAAAAAATTATAATTTTCTTCTGAAGACTGGATTAGTTTTCTTTACCTGACTGCCAAACTTCAATTCATAGAAGACACCTCATGATGATGATGATAATGGTAATTTCTTCGGCAAAGCATCAATCAATTTGGAATTTACAGTCATTGAAAAGATAAAAATTCTCACTAAAAAATTCTTCTGCGATCGACCATCCGGACAATATGTCCGTATTTGATTCACCGGAAACTCAAGGAGCTTGTGTGGTATGTTCTAATGCATCAACTATAGTCCAGAACTACGATTACCAGGTTTATCTGGCATCGTAACACTTCTTCAGTGATTAGGGTTGACTCGAAAAGTTACGGTTAAACTTAAAGGTATTAAGTTAATTAGTATTCATGTTATCCGTACGCTTTGGAAAGGCATCTCGGGAGTCCAATCGGTGGTGGCCTCCTCGTCGATGCTGTTGCTCACGCGCCGCGGCGTCTCCGTGTGCTGCGGGGGAGGCTGGATGCTGAAATAAATATTATCGAGATTAATTTATCACAGACTTTACACCAAACCTATTTTAGCCTTACACTGGGATATAATGAAAAAGCTCTTGAAGGTGTGTAAACAGTGAAGAAACCTTCCTCAAAGATAAAAAGCTAGTAATTGCTAAGGAATAATTCGTACAAGGGTGTAAGGGATCCTCCGCACAACAACTCATAGGATCCAAGCCAACCTCACCTGCTCGTGGTGCATACTGTTAATGAACAAACGAGGCTTTGGCTCCCACCAACCTGCACTGAACCAGCGCAGTGGGGCTAGGCACTAGGGGCTATCGTATGTAGGGGTTCATATGGGGAGATTTGGGCCATTTTTCACCACGCTCGCCCAAAGTGGGTTGGCGGGAGCCAAAGCCTCGTTTGTTGATTAGCAGGGAGCACCACGAGCAGGTGAGGTTGACTTGGGTCCTGTGACTTGTTGTGCGGGACCCCTTACACCCCGCCCTTATATTACAGCTTTAACTATAATATTAATAAGAGTATGTGTAAAAATGACAATTAATTTGTAATCTGTTTATCTCCTTAATAGTATCATTTAAGATGAAAAGTTTCTTTGGTGATTCGTTGTGGATCAAAGAATACTGATCGTTAATGTTAAGTAGCAATAGAGAGGAAATAGTTGTCGAAAGACTGATGGTGGTAGAAGTGGCAACGACACCGGTAATACTGGTCCAACGTACGATCTGGTTAAAGTCACTTGGACTTGGTGTATGCTGTCAAAATAAAAACGATCTTCGAAGGGATTCTGCCTAGAAGAGGCTGTTTGTATTTTAATGATGATTATCTTGTCCTAACCAGTTGGGTCTGGAGCGGTGGCGGGTCCTGCGCGGCTGCTCTGTGGACTTAATGAGGTAGGTGGTTAGGCCGAGCTCACGAAGCCGCGCGTCCCTCATGCCGCCTTCCCCGGCCTCCACCTCGAACGCCCCGTTGAGGCACTCGAGCGTCGCTGACGATATATGCACACGGCTGTCGATTAAAATAAAAGGAGGTTGTTATCAACGAACTTTGTAATGGAGGTGGTGGTGTATTTTAGAGGCACCACATACTTCTGACCAGTACTGCTCCAGATAGAAGGGTTGTAGCTAATGAACTTAATGGAGTAACGACATCTCACATCGCAAGCGGAATATGGTGCTGTATAAATATTCTCCTCTTTGTTTCAACCAGACGTCATCCACCATCAGGTGTCTTACCGCCTTGTTGTAAATACAGAAGTAATTCCTAGTCTTTTAAATATATTTTAATTATATTGCATTCCAGTCTTCTGAGGTCTACTGCTGAATGGAGAAAATAAAGCGATTTGCCGTAATCATCGCGTATATGCTGATGAGTGCAGTGTGCTGGTAACGACCACAGGGGGCTGCTGTTCCATTTACATATCATGACTTAAATCTTTTAAAGTTTTACATGATTTGATATATTTTACATCTTTCCTTATATGCTTTATGATACTTAAAAAAAAACTATTTTTATGATAAATTACTGACACTGTTGTTAAGTTTTTTATGGTGTCCAAGATCTCAATTGTAGTCTTGATTCTTACAGGTTACCAAAAAATTTGATATCCATTAGGATCTTGAAAAAGAACCTCTGTCTCATTTTATCAAGCTTCAATGTGAACTGTTTATGAACTCAAATCGTGTAAGACTCGCAGCAATCAGGGTTCAGATGGAGATTGCAAAGTGGGTCGTTGGAAAACGCTCGGACTGAATAATTCATTGTACCCGGGCAGGCCGCCGCTCTCCATGTGATTGGCGATGGTGACGTCATGTGACCAGAGGTCGAACTGCCACTTGAGCAGGCCGAGCACGCCGCACAGCACCGCGCCGCTGTGCACTCCAATCCGCATGTCCAGGTCGACCTGCGATGAATAATGTAACGGTAACGTTAATTTGTGATGGTTTATATATTATTTGTCTGCCTCCGTGGTGCTCCAATCACGGCAAGGAGAGAGTCCCAATTGGTATCTGTTCGGCTCTCCCGCAACGACGTGATCCTGGTTACCTTATACAGCATCGTAATGTGCTTGTAGCTTTAAGAGAAAACCCTAGTAATTTCACCAAAACAATATTCACTTCAAAACAACTATTTTGGTATTGGAATATATTCAACTTCCGTTTAGGTTAATACACCACTAATACATATTTTTTTATTAGAAGGGTGGGCAAACTAGATTACTGCGAATATGGTAGAAAGTGATCACAGCCGACCTTGATGATCTACATGCTCCTTGATAATATCCATCAAAGTTTATAAAATGTATCCTCCTCTTTGTAAAGACAATGCTCGAGTTTTAAACAAAATTGCCTAAAATGTTTAACTGATGGTATGTCTCCGTTGCTGAACGTGGACACTGCAGTGCCGCCAAACAGCAGTCTGCCAATATTACAGTTGCATTTTTAATGGTGTTGCAGCTGGTGTAATTACTGCGGTAACGAGACTTAACATCTTCTGTGTCATGGCTACGAGCGTAATGAGGTGCTGTCATCTTAACTAGCGCCACGTTATTATTCGCAGGCGTAACACTTACCACGGTGTCAGATGAATGTCTCACTCGTCTCATTGGTTTTTTTTTTAAAGTGAATAAGAAACGAACCTGCGCGTTGTACCTGACGTCTCGTATCGCGCGTATCATGTGCAGGCCCATGTTGACGCAGCAGTAGGCGTGGTTGCCGCGCCGCTCCGGCAGCCCGCTCACGCAGAAGTAGCAGTCGCCCAGCAGCTTGATGCGCAGGCAGTGGTTCTCCTGGACAAATTGCACTGCTACAGGTGACCAGAGACGAACGGAAATCTCCGATTCTCCTTATGTAAGAGTCTTCAAATATCATTAAAGATAATTATAATTTTACAATTAATATATACGATTTTTCGAACGCTGGTGAGAATCGCAGGAACCCACTGGATGCGAACAACGCGGGACCGATCGATGTGGAGATCTTCGGAGGAGGCCTATGTCCAGCAGTGGACCTCTATCGGCTGATGATGATGATAATTTTTAAAGCGACAGGACGAGCGAAACGCAGTGCGTTATGGTAGGTGGTCAGTACCTCGTCTATTGTTTAGCAGGGTGGTAAAATGTTAGGCAGAACCCTTACATCCCCTATTACTTAATATTTAATAATAAATCACTATATTATATGTTACTGGTACTATATCTATATATGTGTACATATAACTTACCGACGCCAGCCGGTCGAACCTTGCGAACAGCTCGTTCAAGAGCTTCACCAGCTCTTGCGCACTGCATTTGCTTGACAACTCTGCGAACAAATTGATCCACAGAATGATCTATAATATAATATTATGCATAATTCATATATTTATTAAAACACTATATTTCTACCGTGACCGATCGATGTGGTGATCTTTGGGAAAGGCCTATGTCCAGCAGTGGACGTTTATCGGCTGATGATGACATTTCTTCAGTATTATCCATCCATTAATATATATATATGTATATTAAAAGATCGTGTGATTATATTGGTAACTCCTCTCAAATTGAATATTTCTTTATCAAATAGGATTTATACACTAATATATTTTTTTTTAATAAAATTAAAATTTTTAATAAATCAATTTTTTTTCTTAGTTTAGTGTTGTTACTTGTGTGTCTCAAGTATATGTCATATTGGGCTCCACATGTTGCTTTACTATCATAGACTATGTCATACTACTTGTTCCATACACATAAGAAATCTGTTAATCGACAACGTGACGTCACAGTCTGTGCTGCAACTTCAGACCATGTGCGCCAAAAAAGAGGAAATGTCTTTTTAAGCTAAGGCTTTAAATTAAGTGACGAGATGAGCCGGACCTTCGCCTGGTGGTAATACGTCTATCCATAACAATGTGCCGTTAGTTAAGATGTTATATACTGCACCGCATTGCGCTCGTCGCCTGAGACTTAAGATGTTAAGTATCATTACCCTAGTAATTACACTGGTTACAGCGCCCTTCAAACACGGACACTAATGTTTGAAGTATTGTTTGGCGGCTGAATTAGGAGCTGCGGTGATATCTGCCTAGCCAGTCGTCCTCAACCATGTACATTTCAAAGTATATAACTCAAACAAAATTGACCGGAAGTGCTTTCAGAAATCTAGATATATGATACTTGCGATCGTTAAAGTAGTTTATAGACTAGTCTTTAATCATTAATAAAAAAAAATCACTTCCGTTTGAACAAAAATATTATGATTAAACTGACCTGTGAATCCTTTTATGTCCGCGTACAGTATGGACACGTTTTCATGCCTCTGTATATAAAGGTTGTTGAACTGTTGCTCCTGGAATTCACCCTTCACCCTCGAGACGTGGCTGTAGATCTCTTTCGCTAAAAAGTCTGGTATCACTGTCAAAACAATTAAATGATAAAATCTTTATTTATAATGAAATTTAAATTATCTGATGAAAAAGATGTAAGTAGAGACGTAGCTAAATTTTAGTCCTTTGCCTAGCCTGTCCTTTTTATTAAAGAAGGGGATAATATTATCACTGGTATCTGTAGGCTCAGGTTATTAAGAATGGGACTAAGGTAAGCCCTGCCTGTCGTAAAAGCCGACTAGGAGGGTTTTCGAAATCGTGGGCTTTGATGGCGGGGGCCTTCATTGTCTACTAGACGAGCCCGGGATAAAGGACAAGTACGAAGTGATCTAATCCTTGTCATGCCAAAGCAAGGGTGCCGAGGAGCACTACAGGTTTCCCTGGGACGTGCTTGGAAGCACCAGTGCGTTCCGTAGGAGATGCCGGGGCCTCTTGCTACACAGTGAGGGTGACCACCAGAGGGGTTTAAGTACGTAAAAATCCCAAATAAGCTTCACTTCTCTCCAGAAGGTCTGATGATCAATCTCTGACGCAGGAGACCGTCTAGGTAGGTACTACCACAGCTCCCATTTCTGCCGCCAAACAGTACTGTGCAAACATTACTGTGTTCGGGTTTCAACGGCGCTGTAGCTAGGGAAATTACTGAGGTATTGAAACTTAATATCCTGTCTCAAAGCAATGAGTATGATGTGGCGCATTGTATGTCATCTTAACGCCATGTTTGTTACAAGCAGGCGTATCACTTGCTATCAAGTGTACATCTCGTCGTTTTATGAATAAAATAAAATAAATATTAAATACTATTGCAGAACTGTTATATACCACTTTGGAATAGTTTCCACTGGCGGTCGCTCTCGCGTTTAGTCCTTTGCCTGGTGACCATGGATCTGTGCGTCTCTAGGAATGCCTTCCGCTGTCCCCAGTCGGTGAGGTACTTTGCGTACATTCCAGCGAAGTTCACTGCGTTGTAGAGTAGGGCATTGCCTAGCAATAGCCTTAAAGCACAGGACTGAGCCTGAAATTGTTAAATTATGTAATAATAGCTGTTCTCCGCCCGTTTGCTGGCTGTAACACCCCCTCAACTCTTTTTGGAGAAGGAATTTTTTAAAATTCATTCTTAGTCGACTTATACTCGGTAAAAGGAATACCCCTACTAAATTTCAGGTCTCTAGGCCTAATAGTTCCAGAGATATGGTGATGAGTCTATACATTGACGGAAACCTCTTATATATATATATATATATATATAAGGGGTTTCATATTGGGGTGTAAGAAGTTCCACACAATAACTTATAGGATCTAAGGCAAAGTCACCTGCGCCTGGTAATTAACAAATGAGGCTCTGACTCCCATCAACCCGCATTGGGCCAGTATGGTGGGAAATGGCCCAATTCCCCCCACATTAACACCCACAAACGTGGAGATCTTTGGGAGAAGGCTATGTCCAGCAGTGGACGTCTATCGGCTGATGAAGAACGTGTGTGTGTAAATAAAGCTCAAAGATGATTTTACGGGAAAATGCTTTCATATACTTGTCCTTACGAGGGCAAGTTATGATAAACATCCCTTAAGATACAAAGTCTTATTCAAAGTATATTCGCAGAGTAGTATTTTCTCAATATTTCTTCAAAGACAGTAATGAGAACAGACGGTAGGGGTTCCTTACTAGTAATAATCCCATAACTCCGCATGGATACATTTTTACTACATCCACATCCCGGGTTGATGATAACATGTGACACGCAGGTATATTTATTATGAAGTCTTAAACTTTTTGTTGAACTTTCTTGATGTACGGTTGCAAGACCTGGGCGGCTCCTGATTACCGAGAGGAAAATCATGCGTAGGATCTTCGGCCCGACTTAGAGAGAGAACGGTACGTGGCGACGCAGACGCAATATTTAAATCGAGAGACTGGTTGGGGAACCGAACATCATAGGGGAAGCCAAAGCCCACAGACTTCGCTGGATGGGCCACTTGCTAAGAATAGGAGACGACCGTAGAGTCAAAAAGGCGATTCACGGTACACCGATTGGGCGCCGACCTGTCGGCCGGTCCAGATACCGCAGGAAGGATGCCGTAGAGCACAACCTACACGAGCTTCAAGCAGTGGACTGGCAAGAGGCTGTGCAGAACAGATAATGCTGGCGCTCTCTTGTTTCGGAGATCAAGACTCACTTTGGATCGTTGCGCCAGAGGAATCAGTAAGTAAACTTTTTGTTTATCATAAAACTCCTTCGTACTCACCGCATCTGTGTTTTTATCCATAATATCCTTTATGACCACTGCGGTGGCGAGTACGTGGGACAGCGAGGACAGCATGCCGATCACGATGCACCACCCGAGGGACAGCGGCAGCATCGCGTACGGAACGAAGATGATGAACAGCATGTACCACACTTGGTTCTCAGGCGCTTGGAAACCAATGCCTTGGCCGCTTAGACCTGGAAACACGGTTACGGATGTATTCAAAAGTATTAGTATCTGGCTGTATGAATAGCGAAATATAATCAGGTTTGTATGTTATACCCTGTGCTATGAGTAGTATCCAAGTGGCGGTGGCAGCCCAATGCAGGTAGTTGTTCGCGAAGCACCGCCAGCAGCCCAACAGGCAGACGGCCACGTTGAGGCAAGCGAAGGCCACCGTCCAAGCGATCTGGTAACTGTCCGCGACTGACTCTACTGCGAGCAGGAGCATATAGGAGAATCAGAAATATTATAATATAAATTGTATAATAGGAAATTATTCAGATAATTTTATATCACATAAACAGTCCACTTATTGTTCCCACAGTTGGGACTTGATCCTTCTCTCAAAAGAAGAAAGTCGAATCTATTCATCTTCATGTCTGTGTCTTGGAACATATTTTGCTTTGCATTTTTGCTTCCTTACCCTTCCATCACCACAAGGTCAAGGTCAGCGGAGGACGAATACTCGCCTCTTCGATATTTACTGCATCAAATAGAATTATATAAAAAGTTCCTATATCATCATGAGTTCATCATCATTCCCTTCGCCATTTTACTTTCGTCTTGTTAGGAATTAAGAAGAAATAATTCCAAGAAAAAGTCCTGACAATGTTTCCAGTATCATCATCATCAGCCGATAAACGTCTACTGCTGGACATAGGCCTCCCCCAAAGATCTCCACATCGATCTGTCCCGAATTGCTCGCATCCAGTGGATTCCCGCGATTTTCACCAGATCGTAAACAAAGGTGATAACTACGACTAACAACCTAGATTACTTTATGGAGAGAGACCACCCAGGAGGTTTTAGTGGGTAGAAGCCCCACATAACCTTGTCTTCCTCCCAGAAGCAGGGTATCTATTAAGATTTCCTCGCGATAAAAAACAAAGCCTCTGTTGTCGGAGACCGTCTAGGTTGATACCACCACAGCTCCTATTGCAGCCGACAAATAGTAGTATTGAAACATTACTGTGTTCCCATTTGAAGGACTATGTAGCTGGTGAAATTAGTGGGGTAATGAGACCAGATATCTAATGTATCTGTGTATCCTCCTAACTAGCGCCATGTGATTATGGGCAGAGGTATCACTAACCATCAGATGAATGTACCGCCCGTCTCTTCACTTCGTAGAATAAAAAAATACTGTGTTCCCTTTTGAAGGACGCTGTAGCTAATACTGGAATAGGGCGAGCACAACGAAGTGGAGTGTATAGAATCCTAACTAGCACGTTGTTATGAACAAGTGAATTGCCAACAGATTAATGTCTGCATCCAAAAAGTGGAGATCCGCCGAAGAACTAAGGTCACCGACACAGCTCAAAAGATTGCTATACTTAAGTGGCAGTGGGCAGGGCAGATTGCTCGAAACACCAACGGCCGATGGGGCAGTAAGGTCCTCGTGTAGCGCCCGCGTATCGGTAGACGTAGTGTTGGGAGGCCTCCCATAAGGTGGACCGATGATCTGGTGAAAATCGCGGGAACCCATTGGATTCAAGCAACGCGGGACCGATCAATATGGTGATCTTTGAGGAAAGCTAATGTCCAGAAGTGAACGTCTATCAGCTGATGATGATGATGCATGTCTGCTCGTCTCGTCATTTCATCAATTAAAAAAAAGCTACAAAGGATTTAAAAAAAAAAATGTGATAAGTTTTCTTGGGTCTGTGACGCCCTTCCTTTGGCTATGTTAATTACCATCATGGTGGTAAAAAAAGAGTCAAGATCAATTTTATTAACTACATATCCTTTCAAGTTAACTGAATGATAAATGTAAGAATAAAGCCTCACACATGATGCATGGGTTTAACCGACAGTGATTTATATCCTTCAGACACATTAGACTTGACGCGAAATTGAGGAAAGTGGTTTTTTTTTATAATTTATTATTCATGTAATACAAGACGTCGTTACGAGAACGTTCACCTGATGGTAAGCGACATGACTTTCATAACAGTAGGTACAAAGCCTTTTTAAGCGGAAGAAGTAGACGCTGCGGTAGAGTCAGCACCAGTCCTGTAGTCTTAGGCTAGTAGGAATAGGACTGAGGTAAGTCCTGCCAAGATGCTACACGAAACTGATCGATGCGGAGAATTTGGGGGAGGCATATGTTCAGCAGTGGACGTCTATCGGGTGATGATGGAGCCCTGCTTGTCGTAGAAGGCAACTAAAAGGATCCAGAAGTTTCGCGGGCCTTTGAGGGTTGGGGCCCTTATGGCTCAACAAGCGAAACTTGCGTGGGACAGCGTATTCCTCAGCGATGGTAGGAGGGTTTGGACCTTCCTCAGAGACGTCCAACACAAAATGTAGAGGGGCACCGGTGCGTTCTGTGAAAGATCCCAGGCCTCTACGAATGCATTAATGTAGATCACCGAGAGGGTTTTAGTGAGAATGAATCTCATATACCTCTGACTTCTCGCCAAGGTAAAGTATCTTTCGAAGATTTCCTCCCCGAAGCAAAAATAGAGTCAACGCAAACTACTTGGGACAAACCGAAATCTAACTACCGTCAATTAAAACTAAGACAATTAAATATTATTGACTATCGTATATCATCAAGGGGTGTAAGTGTTCTCGCACAACAACTCACAGAATCCAAGTTAACCTCGCCTGCTCGTGGTTAATCCTGCTAATCAACAAACGAGGCTCTGGCTCCCACCAACTCTTATTGGGCCAGCGTGGTGGGAAATAACTCAAACCTTCTCATATGAACCCATACAGAATAGATATGGCAATCTTTGAGGGAGGCCTATGTCCAGTGGACGTCAATCGCCTAATGATGATGAACTTTTATCATTAGTAGCAGTTCTTCGCTCACTTTGCTGGCTATAACACCCCAATTACCTTTAGGGAGGAATTTTGTAAAACCTCGTAATAACCTGACCTACATACATACATATATATCACGCCTCGTTCCCAGTGGGGTAGGCAGAGTACACCTCTCTCTACTTGCTACGATCCTGGCACATCTCTCTTGCTTCCGCCACTTTCATGAGCGTCTTGCATGCTCGTCGGTTGCGAGTACTCTTGACCCGGTCTTTCTTTAGGATATTTTCGATTTGATCGGAATATGTCCGCCTAGGTCGACCTGCACCGATTTTTCCAATCATTCTTTCCTTGTATACCTCGTTGATCTATTCTTAATTCATTAAGATAATAATTCATTTCTTATTGTTAATCTTCTTTCATCCATTCTTTCAACATGGCCGAACCATCTAAGCATTCCTTTCTCTATCTTTGTCACTACATCTTCAACCACGACGCACCGCTCCCTATCATAGTGTTCCTCACTTTCTCCATCAGCTTCACTCCAGTTATACTTCTCAGATTTCTCATCTCCACAGCATTAATCCTGCTTTCATGTTTCTTTTGCCATACCCAACATTCACTACCATACATCAGTGTGGGGATCAACACGCCTCTATGCACAGTCAGTCGTGCTCTTTAAGCTAAAAGAGAATCGAGGAATTGAAAAGAATGAAGAGAAGTCTCAATCCCAACTGACAACACCCTTTAGACTTTCCCGGAAGTAAGAGTATATACTACATGGTATTTATACTTACTGTCGTTTCTGTTTGCCACTGTGTATATCAGCGATAAGCAGATCTGAAACAATAATTTAGATTTAATATTTTTAGATAGATGGATGGATGGTGGATGATTATAAGTGTAGAGGAAGACCGAAGAAAATGTGGATGGATTGTGTGAAAGATGACATGTGTAAGAAGAGTAATTCAGATATGACGGCTGATAAAGGGATGTGAAAGAGAAGTCCATACTTTGCCGAACCCACATGGCTGGGAAAAGGGCAGGAAGAAGAATATTTTTACATAGATCAATTTCAGCATCATTTCCTACGAAGGACAACAATAAACTTGTAATCAACAGTTTTGTTCAATTACCTATTTTGATTATAATTTGTTTTAAAACTAAAACAGAGTTCACGTGCGAAAGAGTGATGTAGGAATTTGACAAGAATAATATATTGGGGTGTAAGAGTTCCTACTCAACAACTCACGGGATACAAGCGAGAACAAAGTCAGTGATCAACAAACGAGACTCTGGCTCCCACCAACATGCACTGGGCCAGTGGTGGAAAATGGCCTAAATCCCCTCCCATATGAATCCCTATGCGGTCTATGTGGACATCTGTCGGCTGATGATGAATAAAGTATTAAAGAAAAACAAAACAATCTACGTACCCACCTTTAGTGCTAAGTCAACCACGTTGACCATGATCAGTGATTTTTGGCGCTGTCTCCTGGAGTAACGCTGGTACGATAACTCCACCGTCTCATCCTGAGAAGATGTACATAGTTACATGTATATAATGGAAACAAAAAAACAACCTTTACTTTAACGGATAACCGTTTTTCTTGAAACACGGAGATCTTTGGTTCTGTTATAGGATATTTACGGAAAGGCTTTAAAAAAAGAATTAAATTAAATTATAAAATAGGCCAAAAATGGATGGCAAGTGTCACGCGAGGATAATGGACTCGAACTGACTCTCTCTAATGTAGTTATTGTACGAGAACTATCAGAAAGTCCTGAGTCGGCTAGCGTTAGGGACAATGACCATTAATATACTGAGTGAAAGGTAATAAGTGTAAAAGATGTGGAGGGGCTAAAGTATAACTCGTATTCTATCTATCTATGTATGGAATATCCCATACAAAAACAATGGTTCAGGAGTTATTGATTTTTTAAATATTTTTCAAATAATTCCTGATTTTCTAAGAAAAAATTCGATGATTTTATTTCTTATTTATTTCTTCACAAATTTTAATGTAATAATTATTAATAAATTAAGTCTTCTGATAATAATATCAATGTCTTTAATGTTATCATTAGGATATGTATTATGTGGCAACATTATACAGTCAATGTTAATATGTGTTAAGTTCACATACAGAATTTGTGCTTTGGTTTGGAGAAATGTTTTAGAACTACAACAAGAATCATTTATTATATTGAAATCCACTTGAATTGATTTTAATTTAATAATTTTTGTATACTTTGGTATCAACCTTAGGTCTTTGTGAAAAGCTAAACAATTCATGAGAAAGGTTAAAATACCATTACCCGATATTTTAATTTCGATATTAGACAATTTTTGGACAACTTAGATGAGTCTGTAATTACATATCCATTTATTATTAGAGAACGGTTACTATATATCCAAATGACCTCTAATAAATTTAGTATTGCATATGTTTGGCACAGAGTTGTATGCTTTTGCAATTACCTCCGATTCGCATATCGGATTTATAGAACTAGAGTATACATTTAAATCGTTACAAATATAATCTAAATCATCTTACCACAACTAAGAGAATCGAACATACAATTATGCGCTCTGTCCCTCAAAATAGCTATATATTTAGTGGAAGGTATTATAGTAGTATATGTATTTTTATCTATTACAACCGGATATGGGATATTATGAAACATATAATAATTGCCAGAACTACTGGGACATTTAAAACAAACACTATTTTGTTATTATTATAGTAGGCAGCTAATTCAGAAATATTTAATATAGCATAAATATTTCCTAAAGACAAACTTAAAGGTGAAATAGGTGATGATTAGCCATAGACCTGTAATTTTCCATCAGCTCTATAAATAGCTGTTTTGGAGTGATTATTGAAGGATATAAAATATTAGCTTTACTGAACATTATTCCGTTAATTATATCTTCTATCTTAAATGAAAATGTCAATAGGGTGCTTTCTAAAACTTTACCATTTTCATTCATTTTGGTCTTTATGATTAATTTATCAGAGCTTATGGTAAGATTTTGTAATAATACGGTGATCGTATCAATAGCGTTATTCAACCGTTGGTCGTTTACGATAACTCTATTTAAGGAATCTCTATTAGTCATGACCAGAATATTTTGTTTAAGTAATTTAGACAAATAGTGATTGATCTTTTTCTATAAGTTGAATAGCATTACTGTACCTAGCATTATTCTCATCCGTAGTCCCAAAAACATTTTTAAATATATTACCCACTCCAGCAATCCAAGCTGACCTTCTACTTTTAAATTCTATAAGAAGAAATTGAATTAAAATCTAGAATAATGTCACTATAGAGAATAAACAATGGTTGGAACAAGTTAATAAATTCTTCATTAGAATATAAAACGCTTTGTTTGCATAGAAACTTAGAGCTACCCATCACACCGTTCAGATTTTTAATGTGTAGTTGTATAAAAGAAATGTCCGTTTATTCATTTAACGGATCCAATGGGATCAAAATATATCCCGGATGTGTCTGATGATGTGGAGATGAAAGTCTCGTGTGCGAAAGACATGAAACTGTAAAGTAAATTTAGTTCAACTTAATATTTTATATGTTATATAAGTATTGATGCCAATCTAACTCATTGTTTGCATACAATACTTATTATTTATTATTTTATCTATATTTAGGATTCACGATCTAAGGACGTGTTTTGCATTGGTGCTCTATTTATTTTCCTAAGAGCTCTATTAGTTTGGCAATTCTTTACATAGTTTTCTATTTCGCTTTGCAATTTTTCCAATAGTATTGTTCATAAATTATGTTAAACATCCTATTGGAACCCAAATGACCGGCGACAGGGACTTTGTGATTTTCCCTTAATATTTTTAAACCTCTGAGGGACTTGGATTTCGATAGATATTGATTTTAATACCACTGTTATGAAAAAGATGTGCTAGTATATTGTAAATTTTATTATATGTATCTTTGTCAAATGGTTTTTTAAAATTGGTAATACTTATTTTTTGACAGAATATAATTCTACTATTAAGTGATTCCTGAGAATCTTCGGACATTCACAAATATCATTATAAGAGAATCTGCCGAAGTGATGTACTTTGGTAAATAGGAAGTAGTATAATTTATTGTTTTGAGCTATAGACTTAAATTACAATAAGGTTCTTTCGGAATTGACCAACGATTATGATTCTCTTAATTTTGACATAATTTCATCTTCATACGGGACGGATTCATCAAGGTCAAGAGAGGTTGGTATTATTAGGATTTTGTCTTGATTCTTTAAAAGGCAATCACAATGTTCATTAATTACTGTATTACATTTGATAGTTGGCGGAGTTTTAAGAAATTGAGTATAAATTTCAATGAAATTGAACATGTTTTGGTCTATAGGATCAATCATAGGAGGTAGAGTAGGATTTTGGATTGTGATGCTAGAGAGTTTGAGGTTCCATTCACCCTCTGCTATTTGGATTTGGGTAAAGGCTTTTATTTGTGAGTTTTGCGAGGAAAACTGGATTCAGATTCAGCTTTCCCTTCTAATTGCGATAATATGTATTTAAAAACGATTGGCTTTTGCGTATTCGAGGCCAACTTAATCACATTATTGCAATTGGTTAGAAAGGAATTAAATTTTTCCCTTGTACCATCGAATTTTTTGATAAATTTAAACAGAATGCATATGTGCACCTCGTTTTTTTCTTGTTTTATTTGAAAATATTTAGACATCTTATATTAGAATAACGAAACAAAATTAAAATATGTTTCGGTGTAATAGGCGGCTGCCAAGATATCGTTTGTATAAGCGTTGTTTGACGGGCAAGCGATAAGTCACTGAGTTCTTTAAACACTTATCTTGTAATATGACTCTTATACTCGTGAGAATTTTATAACTTAAAATTTTACAGGATTAGGTATTAATGTAAATATATTACGTTTTCCAATTTTACGTATCACTTGAATTCACACACTATATATCACGCACAATCTCGAAATTATATTGAGTTTGAATTTTTTATAAAGTTAGATAAACTTAGATTTACAGATGCATGAAGAATATATATTGGAGCATGGTCACCTTAAATCAGCACTATGTTCTAAATGCGGCAAGTTTCGGTTGCTTCTCAAGATATGCCGAAATGAATGAGGGCGCAGAGTTGAAGCAGGATTAAGGCTTCTAGCGCTATGATTATTTTGTAATTAGTTGTTTTCAGGATTTGTAGCTACTTAAGCCTCCGAGACAGGTTTAGACGATGTGGTCACCAGGATAATAATGTGCCTTATTTGAGTTCGAAATTGTACTTTCACTTTATTTCCGATTAGCCTGCTCGGAGACGTACCAGGGATATCTACACCATCGGTATCCTACCGCTGCCATCAAATTTGTTATATGATATTTACTGAGTCTTTTTAAAAAAAAAATTGTATTCAATTAAATTATAAAATAGGCCAAAAATGGATGGCAAGTGTCACGCGCGGATAATGGACTCGAAATGACTCTCTCTAATGTAGTTATTGTACGAGAACTATCAGTAAGTGCTTAGTGGGCTAGCGATAGGTACAATAAGCATTAATATATACATATTGTATATATAGGGTGGCGCAAAAGTAATCCTCCTATCAGAAAATGCTATTAATTTTTTTCATATTTTTTCATCATCAATCAAAGTTTTTCATATTTTTTTTTAAATTACAGCCAAAAAACATCGAAGGGTTATTTTTGCGCCACCTGGTATACCTTATATACAAGGTGGCGCAAAAATAACCTTTCTATGTTTTTTGGCTGTAATTTAAAAAAAAATATGAAAAACTGATTCTTCTTGTCGATTATTTTTATTTGGTCTTTTAATTTTTTTATATCAAGGCAAAATTTATAGCATTTTCTGATAGGAGGATTACTTTTGCGCCACCCTATATAACAGTTCGATTCCGGATTCATATGTTGTGGATTTGGCTTGTTACCAATGCTTTAAATCAAAAAGGAAAAAACACTAACGCCGGAAGCTTTACATTTAATCGTATAAAAGCAATATAAAAATTGCGAAAAAATTTATCATGTGTTTAAGTGGAGAACTGACACGGAAAGATAAGCCACTTAACCGACCGCACCTTTCTAACTTGTTCCAACTTAATAACTCCAGGCGTGGTAACTCACATGTCCATGTTAAAAAATTGTTTTCATAATTCAATAGAACTCTATTCTCTATGCTCACCTTGAAACTATTCGTTATGGAGGGCCAATATATGCCTTTGTAATATCGCCCCGTTCTCAATATCGATTCCGTTGACACTAGGAAAAAAAAAACGTCACATTAAGAAATATGTAATCATTATTCAATTAAGCAACTAGACGACCGGGACGTTCAACAGATGGTGAGTGATACAACAAGAACAGTCCACGAATCAGATGAGCCGTAAGAGTCAAAGTGACTACAATAAAATTAAGCGCTACACTTCATCAGTGAATAGAGAGTGATACGCCTACCTAGTTAGAATAATATATACTGCACCACATTGCGCACGTTTCCCGAGACAACATGTTGAGTCTCGTTACCCTCGTAATTATACAAGCTACAGCGCCATTCAAACCGGAAGACAGTAATGTTTACAGGCTGCGATAAGCGCTACGGTGGTACCTACCTAGACGATCTCCGGCAAGAGACACCTACCACCAGTGAAAATTTTATTAATTACTATCATAAGTACTATTTACAGAATTCTTTCAATTTAATATTAAGTACTTACATATTAAATTAGCGTATTGTGTATGGGAAAAATAAAAAACGATGATCCTTTGAGCTGTTTCGGTAATGCTGGGACACATATTCATGAGTAATGCGATATAACAAGTTTACGTCTTGTGAATAGATAAACGTCAAAGAAAAACAAAATGGCGCGAATATAAATTAATCAATAAATTCGAAACGCGAACACACAAGCGTAAATTTGAAATTAATTTGAATATGGAATTCCTAACCAAACGTCATACTATTTACGATCAAAGTGGCCGGTATGACAAAACTGCACACGAAGTAAACGTTGTAAAGGTCTACGAACGTTAACTGGTGGTAAGTCTCTGTGGCCGGTGACCGTCCAGGTTTACCGCAGCACCTATTTCTGCAGCCAAACATTACTGTTCCGGTTTAAAGGGCGTTATAGCTAGTGAAAATACCGAGGTGTCGAAACTTAACATTTTATGTCTCAGGCAACAAGCGCAATGTGGTGCAGTATATATCATCTTAGCTAGCACGTCGTTGTTATGGGCAGGCATATCAATTACCTTCAGGTGAACGTTCTGCTCGTCTCGTCTTTTTAAGGAAAAAAAATGTTTTTTCCCTTTCTGTATAAGTTGGAAAAAGTATTTACTTAGCTTTTACATATCACAAAATAGACAAGAACTTAATTTTTTTATAAAGTAAATGTTATATACCTGGATCACTCTCAGTTCTGAACGGGTCGAGGCTGTTGCGGGGGCTGTTCGTGGAGCCGTCGTCATCGCTGATGCGGTGCTGCGGCAAACATATTGCAATTGCTCAAAGAAAATCCAATATTTTTTTCTAGATAATTAAGCGATGAGACAAGCGGGACATTCACCGGATGGTAAGTGATACCCATGCCCATAACACCGTGGCGCTAGTTACGATGACATATACTACAATGTGCTTATCATCTTGAGATATAAGATAATGAGTCTCGTTACCCCAGTAATTACACTAGATACAACGCCTTTCAAACCGGAACATAATAATGTCTCCATTTACTTTTTGGTGCATGCGCTGCGATGGTACCTATCTAGACGGTTTCCAACAATAAATACTGATAACCAGTAAATATAATCACCAGTAATATCTTTTTTTGTGACCGTTATCTGTTTTCGGTTTTTTTTTCCGAAGACAGATGTTCAGCTGTGGTCTTCTACAGGCTAAAACTATGAAGCTTGTGGCGTTAAGAAAAAGTAGGTAGCTTGTTAATATTCAAAATGACGAAAAAAAAACTAATGATTGCTACTTTAGATAGTAAGGTCCTGTGACGTCCGCGCAGATGTAGCGTTTGGAGGCCTCCCATAAGGTGGACCGATGATCTGGTGAGAGTCGCGGAAAGACAATGGATGAGAGCAACGCAGAGGCGATCGGTGTGTGGAGATCTTTTGGGGGAGGCCTATATCCAGTGGCGGGCGCATCACTTACCATTAGGTGAACCTCTCATTCGTCTCGTCGCTTAATTGTAAAAAAAAGTGTTACAATTCATTACTCAATCAGTTTAAAACATTGAATTAAGTCGTCACCTCGGTGGAATGGATTTGCATTATTTAACAACACGATCAAGTTAAACTTGGTAAATAGATTTGCTGCACAACTACATGAACCTCCATTAAATTGAAGGTTTGCTAATTGACATGCCCTCTAAATTAAATTTTAGTTGGCGAAGTCTCCAAATCTACTAAAATCATCAGAAATTACTTGCTACGTTTCAGAGATGTGATTAAATATTCATGATAAACTCAATTATGCACATTGTTCGACGAGACAAGTAAAAAAGGAGGCCGCTTGACTACGTTGGCAACTTGGAACTGCAGCTTTCCCCCCCACATCGAAGACCCACAGTCAGACATGAAACAAGGTAGAAATATGTAGTTTTAAGAGAAATGCGTAAATGCCAAAAGACTGATGTCCAGAACAGAGCGAAGTGGTAGAGAAAAATAAAGAAAACTGACTCAACCGCCATAGTAAATAACGGCTGGGAAGAGAGAGATAGAGTTCGACGAGTCATGCGCATTTTCTGCCCACTGAAACGAGAAACGGAAATAGTCAATTTAATCCAAATACTTTTAATGTGGAGTTGAGTAAAATGGATAAATATCACTTTATTACTTACTAGTTAACTATTGATTTAACTTTATGTTCTTTTAACTACTACAGCTGCTTATCACAACTTTCACCAGATAGTCGGGCGGTCGCCATTCGAGGATCTTGTTGCCCCATTGGGCAGCGCAAGATCGATCGATGTGGAGATCTTTGAGAAAGGCCTACGTCCAGCAGTGGAATGATGATGATGATTAACTATTTTATAAAAACTGAATTAAATCTTTTACGTAATACTATAACAAGTATATGTCGCCGGTATTTTTACTATGTTTATGATTTATCACAAATCAATACTAGTATTTGTAAACAAGTTTTAATATTTACATAAATAGTTTTTACCATACTGTTAAATGTTTATTTATTATTATAGTATCTATCATCTCAACTAATATAATTTATTAAATTTTAATTCTGATTAATTTAACTAGATATCCTAACTATTGATTTATCCGTAAATCAACGTTAAAGTAAACGGATGAAAATACGTTCCAACAATTAAAACAACCCAACAACACTCCATTTCCCAACAACCCTTAAAGAGAATTGAAGTTCGAACCTATTACCGTTCACTATAATTACTTTTGATTTAGGACTAAGCTTTCACGCACTAAACCGCAATGCCAAACAAAGCTCATAAGTTTTTGTAACTAAGCACTTTCGCAACGTAAATTTGTTATGTAAATATAACTTAATATATTATGGGCCATATTTCCCCGAGGGTTGTTTTCGTAAACGAATGTTATGGGAATAAGCTTTTGCAAATAGTGAAATTACGGATCGGAAGGTTACCACACCGCAGTAAAGTTTCCACATTGTTCGCCATGTGTACGCCGAGATATAAAAACTTTTTACTTACAAAGCCAATATAATTGATTGATTATTGATCGTTACTATATTAGAACAAATTATACTGTTCCATTCTACTGTATTAATGTTACTATATATATGTTCCATTGTACGATACTGTACTATAGGGATGTTAATTCAACTATCTGAGAAGTACTAATCACTACACGAACATACGTGAAGAGGATTTTGATATCCGGATTCATAATGCTCTTCGTTGTAGTACCGCTCTCCACAAGGTGCTGGTGTCTAAGCTTCTGAGTAGAAATACCAAAATTCGTATAAACAAGTCGGTGATAAAACCGCTCTTGAGGTATGGTATCGAGACTTGGAAACTAACGATTAAAGAAGAAGAGCGGCTCCTGGTTGCCGAGAGGAAAATCATGCGTAGGATCTTCAGCCCGACTTAGGGAGAGAACGGTACGTGGCAAGCCCCACGCGATATTGAAACTGAGAGGCTGGTTGGCGAACCAAGCATCATAGGAGAAGCCAAAGCCCATAGTCTTCGCTGGATGAGCCACTTGTTAAGAATGGGAAACGATCGTAAAGTCAATAAAGCTTTCCTCGGAACCCCAATTGGCCTCCGATCTATCAGCCGGCCAAGATATCGCTGGACGGATGCTTTAGAGCATGACCTGCGCGAACTTCAAGCAATGGACTGGCAAGAGGCAGTGCAGGACAGACAACGCTGACGCTCTTTTGTGTCAGAGGCCAAGACTCATTTTGATTCGCTGCACGAGAAGAGTATGTATAATGATGTTGATAAATCTATTACTCAAATTATATAATTACCTGGTCGTCGTGAGCGGAGCTGCTGGCTCCGTCCCCTGGTAGCCTCTCGCCATCAGGCACCACGCCGTCGCCATCGATCTCCCTCACCACATCACAGCAATGACCCTGGAATATATCAGCACATTGAAAACTGTTTATTCAAGCTATAATTAATATATTGTGAATATTTATCACAAAATTTGAAGGCAGTGAAAGTTTTAATTTTACAATAACATCTTTAAGGTTAAGAGGGCAGGTGTGGGTTATATATGTATACGATATTATTAAGATGAACTATATTTAACAATTTAACAGCAGGTGTTAAACGAGTTAACGGCGTCAATAAAGCGAGCAATTAAAACGTAAAGCGAATCGTTACAAGTAAACGTCGGGAGAGTTTACGGTTTTGTACCTTCGACCTTCATCGCTATTGTGTATCTTACAAATGTTCATCAAGAGCGAAAATCGCATCGTAATTACCGTTAATTTAATAATTCGCACATCAGCTATTACTAGTTAGTAGTATGGATAGCTTTTTTTTTTTCACTAATATCGCTGCAAAATATTAAAAGTTATGTAAATCAGATAATACATTGCGCTAATGTGGCTGTCGTTAGTTGTATAGAACATATATAAGCACTGAGAACAGGTGTTTTTGAAAAGCTGACTCGCTTAGTAACAACACCAGGTAAGGCGACATATAGATATACCTATGTAGATTAAATAAAAATATGTATATACGAATAACCGTCACAGGCCAGCGAGGGGGTTATTTACCAAAACTAGGCCGTCGCTTCAAGATGCTATCTGAATATATACATTAGCTACAAGACAGCAAGCTAATATACACCTGAATCGCTC
Organism: Ornithoptera alexandrae; assembly: GCA_029030555.1. NCBI lineage: Eukaryota > Metazoa > Arthropoda > Insecta > Lepidoptera > Papilionidae > Ornithoptera > Ornithoptera alexandrae. The sequence goes on along the minus strand of JARDVY010000023.1, from coordinate 2,418,153 downwards.
GTAGCCATTCTTCCGTGGAAGGTACCACAAAACTACTTAACCAAAGCCGAGAAAAATCGTCACCGCGTCTCAGCATACTTGTGGCGCCATCTATATTTTCTAGTCGAAACTAACGGTCTGTAGCACTATAGCTAACAGAGCCATTCGTATTATGTTACAGTGTTTGTTACAGCACTTCATCTGTTTATATATTCTTATCAACCATCTAACGTCCACTATTGGGCAGAGGCCTTTTTTTATTATCGCAGAGGAAATATTCTTAAGAAAAAGATCTAAAAGATAGCCTGCTTCTTGGGGGAATACAAGGTTATGTGAGGCTTCTACCCACTAAAACCGCCTCAGTGATCTCCGTCAGTGCATTAGGAGGGGCTCCGGGATCTCCTACGAAACGCACCGCTGCCCCTCTGTACTCTGGCTAAAACATCCCACGGAAAAGTAAAGCCTTCCATAGCACCCTCGTACTGGGCATAGGTCTTAGCCTTTTTTTTTTGTTTTACGTAGGGGAAATGCTCGCGCATACCTGTCCACGCTGGGGCAATAGCAAATTATGTCGAACTTGCATCGACTAAAACTCCCACGATGTTCCACCTTTGTAAAGACACGCCAGAACACACAGCGCGCCCTCCTCTTGGCCTCTTACAGTCACCTGGGTAACAGATTCCCCCGAATCCGTTACCCAGAGGCCATGAAAGCCAAGAGAGAAAACTCTCCCGAATCCCTGCGGCGTATCCAATCTTGGGTTCCGCCGCCAACCATTATACGACCGCGGTCGACAGGGAGAGCGGCGAATCGCAATACCGACACTACTCTCTCTCCGCGACTCCACCACGGCTGCAAAGGACAGTATAAATCCGCCCCTGTAGCTCACCAGCACACGTTAGAGGTAAGCTCACGGAGCTTACCTAGAGCGGCCGCCTCGGGCCGGCCCTACGCGTCTGGCCGGCCGGGTAGGTTCCTCTTCGGTTCACTGTGGCAGACTATGCCACGGCTTTTTAGCCCCACCGCCACGACAAGGCGGGGACCTGTTCGGGGGAAGGCGTTAGCCTTACCACTGTGACCCAGTGCGGATTGGTGGGTGCTGCGAGCTGGTGGTGTTTTTTTTTTTTTTTCTTTTTTTTTTTTTTTAAATCATTCCCCCTGCGTGTTTTGGGTCAGGGCCGTTTACTGTCTATTTCAATTACCATCCTTAATTTCATTTCATTCCAATATTCTCTTATCTTACATTCCATTCATCATTTTGCTCCTTTCTTCTTCCACACTGCTCTTCTCTATCATACTGCATCCTATTTCCTTCTTTCATTCATCCCTTGGAGTGAAGACGCCTCCTGAAGAGGGGGGGGGAACCTGAAATGATCATTCCTTTTACATTAACATTTCTTTGTTCTTTCCTTCTTCTTTCTTCTTCTTCCTGCTATATTATCTTGTTTATTCCATTTCCTTTATTTATTATTATACAATTTTTACAATTTCAGTTAATTATTTACTACTATTTACATTTCTTAAAATTACTTTTACATTTTATTTCCCCCCAATACTTTCCCCACCACTCTCCTACAATATTTCAAAAATATTTCGCGACTTTCGTCTTCACTCATCAGAGAGGCGATGACACCTGCGTCTATCCTCCTTACCATCTCTATTTCACATTCATTCCTCTCTTTCCCGAATAAGGGACAGGAGGTGAGGATGTGCACCACGGTCTGGTCCACCGCTGGGTCACACAGGCACGCGGGACTCTCCTTGAGCTTGAACCTGTAAAGGTACTCGGAGAATCCCCTGTGCCCAGTGAACATCTGGACCAAGACCGTGTCGAGTTCCAGCCGACGAAGTGAGCGATATGCCGACGCGACGTCCGGGAAGAAAATCCTCGTTGTTGAAGCCGTTGTACCTTCCACATACCTCCTGTTCCATTCGTCAAGCGTCTTCAGCCTGAGCTGACGCTTGACGAAGGAAACGGGGCAATCCTCGTACACAGGTCTTCTTTTATTCTTCAGGGCCGCTTCCTTGGCCAGTTGGTCCGCCCTTTCATTCCCCTCCATCCCCACGTGCGCCTTCACCCAGAAAAGCCTTATGTCCGTCCCTTTTGCCCGCGCTTTCATAACATTCTCTTTTACCCGAAGCGCCAGGGGGTGGAGGGTGTCAGATCTTGCGACAGTTTCAAGGGCGGACCTCGAGTCGCTAAGTACGGCGCATGACTGCGCCGACCCGCTGGCCGCGTACCCCGTCGCTTCCACCAGTGCCAGCAGCTCTGCCTGGTATACTGTGCAGAAGTTGCCCAACTTGAGTTTTTTATTGGTAACCTCTGCGGCGTTCCGCATTACGCTGAACGCCGCACCCACCTTGTCGTCGATGCGGCTGCCGTCGGTGTAAATGGCCGAATCGGCAGCCGAGGTGGCAAGTTGGACCTCCTCTGCACCTTCCCCCAGGCAGGAGAACTCCACACCAAACTGTTCAGACGGGTGTGGTAGTCTCAAGTAGCTTACTGGAGCCTCCAGCTCCCGGTCTCCTAGCACTTCCCGGGAGTGACCGCGCTTTATCTCAAATAAAGTGGCCGCTTCTTGGACCCGAAGGTCCAGAGGAAGCAGCCCGGCAAGTACTAGGGCCGAGTGCAACGACGCGGTTCGGCGAGTTCGCGCAATTTTCTGCGCGAAGCCACGCTGAACCGCATCGAGCTGCTTTCGGACCAGCAGCTTCTTAGCCGCCGGCGCCCATGCACTCGCTGCATACAGAATTATCGGCTCCAACACCGCCAGATACATCGTTCTGATCACCTCCGAGTTCAACCCCCAAGCTGGTGGTGTTTATATACTATGACTGTATAACACGAATTTGAGTATCTATTTATGTATGTAACCATGAAGTCGAAGACATATAGGCGTATGTGGTCAAAATACTTAAGCTCTCATAATTATGACTAACAGAATATAGCAATGGTGGCAGATTTACAATATGAGAGGGATAACCAGGCGAAACAAACACATCATGAGGACATGTCATCGAACTAGGAACCTTCTGATATATCTATTTTATAAGCAAATCTATCTACAATTTTTTTGTTATGAGGGAACAAAAATAAAAGTATACCCTGATTTTGGTGAGATGATGGTGGATATGTGGAAATTTTATCTACTAAAATCCCCTTGGTAGTCATCTTCAGTGCATTCCGGGATCTCCTACGGAACGCACAGGTGCCTCCTGCTGCACTACGCCTATAGCACGTCCCAGGGAGGACAATAGCCATTCTCAACATTCTCGGTTTGGTACGACAAGCAATAAACCACTTCGTACTTGTTCATCACGGGTTTGCCTCGGAGACAATGAGGGCCCCCACCTTCAAAGCCCACGAACCCGAAAACCCTTTTAGTCGGCTTCTACGGCTACTCTTAATAGCCTAAGACTACAGAGCAAAAGTCAAATTGTCTACTTAACATCCGAAGCAGTTAAAAACCATTCCTCTTGTATATGTGTGATAGAATAGACATTACCTGATGATATGATGATAGGCTGATAGCCTATAGATGTCCAGATATATACTGGGCATATTTCAAACTGTTAAATAATCTATCCATCCTCCAGGGTCGACGGTTAATCATAACAAAGCATAAGGAGCGACTGTAACAAATTGTGTATACTTCGAGGAGTAATTTCAGTTGTTCGAAGACAATTCCCGAGACGCTTGTAAAGTGCAGCGAATGGTGCCGTTACATTTGAAGATCGCCAGGGTTATTGATACGGAACCCTTTGCCGTGATGTAACGGCGCTCACGAATTTTATTCACCTTTACACTTGGACCCTTAAAAGACCTTCGATCTTGACGCTTTGATATAATAATGTTTTTAACATGCTAAGTTAGATTGTAGCGGTTCCCGGTTTTATATACAAAGATATGTGCAAAGATTGATTTCAGTTTTTTTTTTTATGTAACTAAGCGCCGAGGCGAGCGGGACGTTCACCTGATGGTAAGTGATACGCCGGCCCATGACAACGTGACGCTAATTAAGATGGTGTCCATTGCACCATATTGCGCTAGACATAGGATGTTGAGAGACCTTCTTCTTCTTCCTCCTGCCCTTTTCCTATTCTATGTGGTATGTGGCAACAGAGACCTACCATCAATAAATTTAGAGGTCAACTAATAATGGATTTTATACAATTGCATCCCTGAAGAGAGTTGCAGGGGTGTTAATAACGGAATAAATTTCAAATCTAATTTTATTTTAGTGTCGGGCGTGGAACAGCTAGTAATACATAGATGAACAATGAAATGGTGATGGGGATCAGCAGCGAGACCTGAATATTCTAGCAGGCAAGAGCCTTGGTGTGGATTCAACAAATCTTTCGAATATGTTGAATTTCAGCTCATAGACACTGAATAAAATATATATTTTTTTTTATTCTTAATTTGCCTATGTACCGAAAAATAACTCGGATGACTCTTGAACGATCCTCCTCCACCAAGTGCTTCCCCTTCTTCTAAGTTCTGTCTATTCGTAGTGTGGTCTCATCAATTGTTAATGTTCGTGTTAAGGTTAAAAAAAAAAACGTTTAATTCATTATTTATGTTATTAAAACTTATGATGATGCGGCAGGATATGTGAAACGGGAGATAACGATTTGACATAGTGCTAATGCGTTTACATAGTGATACATTGTGATAACTGTGATGATGAACAATTTTCCAACTTACGCTCGTATCTATATCTATGAGTTGAATTCATGAATAATGCTATTCAACAATCTGTTTGTAATATAATATGATGACAAGGTTTGGATCTCACATGTATGAAGTCAAAGACCAAGACAATAAGACGGGAATGGTAGATTAGGAATGCTGCCAAAGCATGTGTCAACGTAATGTTTGTACCTCGTCTGTATAAATAGTTCAGTAGCTTGAAGAGTGCAGCAGGTACAATAGATTAGCATTAGGTATACGATCTGGTGAAGGTCGCGGGAAACCCTATTGGTTTCCTGCGAGCTGCCCACAAACGTTTATAATGGAAATCCTTGGATGAGACCTATATCTATCCGCTGATGATGATGATGATGGTACGGTTTAGTAGGAAGATATTGATATTCTCCAAAAAAACAGGAGACACGTTTATGAACACATATTGGATCATTAAATGGTTCCAGGTCATACTCATATTTTGTCAATCATAAATGTTAATATACCCAACTTCAATGAAACGGTATGGCAAGAAGACGAAAAGATATTATGAGGTAGATAATGATAAAGCGTGTTCCTCTGTACAACAAAAGAAATTATTGATGCTTGGTCTCTGTTGCAAGGAACCGTCTAGGTCAACACCACTGCAGCTCCAATTTCTGCCGCCAAGCAGTATTGTACTAACATTACTGTTTCCCGGTTAGAATGGTGCTGTAGCTAGCGAAATTCCTGCCGTAACGAGACTTAATATGGTGCTAGATCTCATCGTGACTAGCATAATGTGGTGCTGTGTATATCATCCTAGCTAGCGCCACGTTGTTGTAGGTGGGCCGACTTACCATCAGGGTGAACATCTTACCCGTCTCGTCAAATGATTTCACTAGTTACAGCTGCATAACAGCACACAGTTATAAGTGAATACTGATATAAGAACTAAGTCTTCCTTTCTAGTGCACCTCCGTGGTACAACAGCTGCTGGCCTAGTAACACAGAGATCCCGGGTTTGATTTTGCGGTTAAGTAGAAGAGTTAACTAGCTTCCACCCCATACTATCAATCTGCAGCTATAACAGCATTTCAGAGTTCAGTGGTTTATATCAATATATATATGCACTGGCTGTTTTGTGTTAAGATTTGAATTTTGTCTGAAATATTCTTTAAGAACAACCGCAACCGCATAAATAATACAAAATGAAAATGTTTATAAAAGTTAATAAGAAATAAATTAATAAAGGATATACGAAGTTCAAAACATAAATAACCAAAAACCATCTACAAATCATTACGCGTCGGAATGTCATGTTCCAGTTTCGATACTTTCACTCGTTTTCAAGTGATAGAACATATAAATATCAGGAGCAAGAAACGGTGCGTATTATTCGTTAATTTTATAACAGAAAAGAAACGTGGCGTTTCTAAATAACATTTATTTGAAACCTCCCTTCATCCAAAGTACATTCAGTGTGATTCAGCCTGAAACGTGTTTAACATGAAAACAATTTTAATTAAATTATTCGCGGTCCCGTTACTTCGGCCTGAAAGGATCCGGCGGAACCATATCACGCCCCTGATCAAAGGCTTGCGGTATAAAAAGATCCATCAATCATTTCTCGGACATTCGGATTAAAAGATAAAACATGGATTTCATCGACGAGGACGTCACGCAGTCGGCGATGATGAGGGTGGGAAAAGAAATAAAACTTATTCTTGTATGTCACAATTTTTTTATGACAGAAAAACAAACAAGCGAATATTATGTATTATTAATAAACAAGTACTTAAAAAAAATGTTTACTATGGATACTAATAATATATATATATATATTTTCATTTCTTTTCCACCTACGTAGAGACTCATCACCATATCTCTGGAAGAAGCTTAGAGACCAAAAATTTTGGTGGGAAGATTCCTTTCACCTAGTATAGGTCACTATGAACGGATTTTTAGAAATGTTACTCCAAAGGGGTTTGCGGGGTCGTTAATAAAGGGAAGAGGCCATAAACCAGGGTTTTTTAAAAGGTCATATGAAGTGGTTAATGTGATATCTAGTAACGTTAGTTATTTAGTAAAATAATTTTGAAATCGAAATACAGTTATTTTTGTTGGTGTCATTTACCACCTATACACCCTCCCCCGCAAAATCGCTCTTGGCCAGCGTGATGAAGAAATATCCACGACTCTGCTTGTGATGGCACCGACTCCCAAAAGTATAAAGTAATAATAACAATTTGGATGCTGTATGTACCTGTTGCATTCTCCGACCTCTACCAAGGTTGAAGTGTGGTGATGGTGACAGGCGATACGGTACGCGGTTAGTGAATACTACGTGCTCTGTTTACTTTGCGGTTACTAATATGATACCTAGTATTAAATACTTCTGAATATATATTAAATTATTTAGCTGGTGACAAGGTAGGTACCACTGTAGCGCCTGTTTCCGCAGCTCAAGTATTACTATGTAAACGTTGCTGTGATCCAGCACCAAGAACACTAACTAATGAAATTACTGAAGTAACGAAGCATGTTATTTTTTTTTATTTTAAGGCGATCGACACAATATGGAGCATTGTATATCATCCTGTCTATCGGCATAAAGTTAGACGTTATAAAACAATTACGCGGGAAGAGTTGTAGCCTAGAACGGTTGGCTCGCCATTTAGCTTGATCGTTAGCTATAACTTGAAAGGATACACATAGATATAAGTATAAAAATAAACCAATATAAAATCTATATATAAAACATATCTTGAGGTTCATTGACTCATTACAAGATCTCCAAAACTATTAGCCGTAAACACTCAAACTTCGATAGAGAAATCGCTTCTGCCATTTAGAGATCAGCTAAAAATAGATTTCATAAAATTCCTTTCTCATATGGAGTTGAGGGGGTGTTACGGCCAGTGAAGAGGGCGGGGAACAGCTACTATAATATAAAAGCAATAGTTGTTACGGTTATTTAGTTTAAAGTGACCTCATAAAAATATACAAGGACACTAACCGGAGAATAAAGTGTAATAAAATTAAAATGGCTGTGTAGGATTGGAACGTGGTGGTGGGGGCGTTTATCCCTTGCAGCAGTCTACGGACACGACTACTAGTTAGAATCAAGCCGTCTTATTAATCTAAATAGATTTTTAATAGGTTTTTTTTGTACCATTCATACGGACAGAGTTTCATTATTTCGGATGTAGAGAGAGTTGTCACATATAGGTCATCATCATCATCTCGACAGCCGATAAACGTTCACTGCTGGACATAGGCCTGCCTCATAGATCTTAAAATAGATCAGTCGCCGCCTGCATCTAGCGGCTGCTCGCGACCTTTGTTTGTAGGGTTCATATGGGGGATTTGAGCCATTTGTTTCAACGCTAACCCAATGTGGGTTGCTGGGAGTCAAAGCCTCGTTTGTTGATTAGCAGGGTTACACCACGAGCAAGTGAAGTTAGGTTGGGTCCCGTGAGTTATCGTGCGGGAGCCCTTACACCACTTATATATATACATTAAGTATAAATTAATTGATAGGAAAATCTCATATCTTTTGGTTATTTTACTGTATTGAACACTGGAATACAGTAAAACTGTAAAGGCGGCAGAATTACAGACTATAGAAAACGTCTAGACAGGTACCACAGTAACTTTTATTTCTACCGCCAAAGAGCAAAGCAATGTTATTTGCAAACCTTGCAAACCCAAAAATTGCACACCTTGCCGTGTTCCGGTTTAAAAGTTGACGAGACTTACATCTTACGTCTCATGACGTCGAACACAATATAGTGTTGTGTGTATCACCCTAACTAGCGTCACGTTGTTTGGGCAGACAAGATCCTAAAAAAGATTGCACCATCACAAGACTTCATGTGATTCTACAATTGAACCAGAGTCCTCCATGTTGCAAGGAAAGTGACCACTGTGCTACGAAGGCACTTAGAGTGGAAAAGTGTCTTTACAATACCGCACGATCAGAAATCGTGGTGCTAACTTTTCATGTGATAGCAGCATCATGGAAATATATGAGTTTTATATTCCAGCTAAAATTCGAAGACGTCGCAGAGCGTCCAGCTATCACAATATATTTACTTTATAGAAATGATCGCCAAGTAACATTGGCGAATGTTCTAGAAGTTTATTTTCTGTAGCGTTCGGCAAACTATTGCAAAGATTAAATGAATTGTATAAGAGTTGAAAACTTTAGATATGGTCTAATAAAAAAATATTAAAAGAAGTTCACCAGATGGTAACTGATACGCCCGACCATAACCACGTGGCGATAATTAGGATCACAATGCGCTCGTCGCTTTGGTACGTGTTGAGTCTTGCTACCCCAGTGCAACACCAGCTACAGCGCCCTTCAAACCGTAACATAGCAACATTTGTACAGTACTGTTTAGCGACAGAAACAGGCGCTGCGGTGGTACCCACTTGGTCTCCGGCAACAGAGATTAAAGGCGATCAGTCCTAAAGACTTCAGAGATTCTGGACTATTCGATAAATTTAATTCCTAAATATGTCGATATATAAAACATAGTGTACAGAAAGGGTGGTAGGGAGGATTTTATTATATCTAATTAAAACGCAATACGTTTTGCAGAATTTAACATTTTAAAACTAAGTTTTATTTATTTGTTTCGTTTGCGTTTTGTTCAGGGGTATTGCGAAGCTTAATACAATTGGACTATAAAACATTGAATTTAATAATTGACCTTATCGCCATAGAGTAAAGTTCAATTTGGCAGTGTAACTACGGTGGATATACAATTAATTGTAACAGAATTCATGTGGGACAGAGGTGATTAATGTTTATGACACATTGCTTTGTCTTTCTCTGGCAACAAGCGGTCAAAGGTAATAATTGGACTTGGACTTGTACTTGTTAAGTTTACTTTATTTTAATGAACGGACCAAAAGGATGAGAAGGTTATTCATCTGATGGTAAATTGCTGGTAGGTCTCCGGTTTGAAAGGCGCTGTGGCTAGTGTAATTAACGGGGCAACGAGTCTCGACATCTTACATCTAGAGGCGATGGACACAGCGTGGTGGTATGCATATCATCGTAAGAAGCGCCGCGTTGTGTGTATCATTTACCATCAGGTGAACGATCCGCTAGTTGGTTCATTAAATAGAAAAAAATTATGTCACGCCCATTTCAATGAGGCAGTATATTGTTGATGATATTTATCCTTACTCCTGTAATGTTGCCAGCTGCCCTTTTAAATTGACACAGTAATTACTGCCCGCTACTGTTTGGTGGTAAGTGTTTTTGTGCGTTGGTACTTGCTTAGATGACCCCTGGTCTCGGAGACCACAAGAGAAATTAATTTACTTTATCACGATTATGATCAAGGAGTACAGTCGGTTGGATAACCTTTACGAGGTATCTATTTAAATATCATATTTATTACGTGAAATAATTTAGTCCCAACATTAAGCAAATGACTTAATTTCACTTAATGTTCATTTGATAAATAAGATAAAAGTAAATGAGAAACTTAAAACTTATAATTTAGAACAAAAATAACTTAAATTGAACAAATATACATTGTTAACTCTAATACGTTCCTGCAATTTATTACCCGGAAAATATAAAAAAAAAAGCAAAAGTCCAAATGCTCCCACTGCTGGGACACAGGGCCCACACAAAGAACCACCAAAATAACAACATTCAGAATTTGTTTACAGAAAAACCCAATGACACGAAACCGCTTCGATTCGCTTTAAATTCAGGTCACATTACTCTTCACGTTGTTTGTTGTTGTTGTTGTTGTGGTTGTTCGTGTTGTTGTTGTTGTTGTTCGTGTTGTTGTTGTTGTTCGTGTTGTTGTTGTGGTTGTTCATGTTGTTGTTGTTGTTGTTGTTCGTGTTGTTGTTGTTGTTCGTGTTATTGTTGTTGTTGTTCGTGTTGTTGTTGTTCGTGTTGTTGTTATTGTTGTTCGTGTTGTTGTTCATGTTGTTGTTGTTGTTCATGTTGTAGTTGTTCGTGTTGTTGTTGTTCGTGTTGTTGTTGTTCATGTTGTTGTTATTGTTCATGTTGTTGTTGTTCATGTTGTTGTTGTTGTTCGTGTTGTTGTTGTTGTTGTTGTTCGTGTTGTTGTTGTTGTTTGACGATGACGATGACGATATAGGTTTACTGGTGGTAGGTCTCTGTTACTGGAATGTCTAGACAGGTACCATCGCAGTCAGAACAATTCCCATATAAGCTTGTCTTCAACCCAGAAACAAGATATCTCTTAACAAGAAGTCCACAGCGATAATAATAAGAAAAAAGTATCACATCAGCATCTATTGCAGCCGATAAACAGTAGTGTGCAAACATTTCTGTGTTCCGGTTTGAAGGACGCTCTACCTAATGTACTTACTGGGGTAACGAAACTCAACATCTTATATGTCAAGTGACGAGCGCAAAGCTATCCTGTGTATATCATCCTAACTGGCGCCATTATTATGGGCGGGCGTATCACTTACCATCTGGTGAACCTGTTCGTCTTGTCTCTTAATTGAATAAAAAAAAACATGTCGCTATACTTTTCATTATCGATACAACGTCTACAATACAATCTGTTAACCTTCACATTACTTAATGGACCTTTTAACTTAATTGTATTACTTTTACGTTAAGCGTGAAAGTAACTTAAGTGAATTTTTGAAATATAATAATTGCTTGACGTCAACGGAAATGAGAACTTAAATATGTGGTATCTTTAATATCCGCCATTATTGATAATGTTTTGACAGTTTTTTTTTTTTTGAGATCAAATCTCTGTTTATGTTAGCAATAATTTTACTGGTGATAAGTCTCTGTTGCCTAGTATGTCTGCTTTAAATATTTTTTTTTATTCAATTAAGCGATGAGATAAGCGGAACATTCACCTGATGGTAAGTGATACGCCCGCCCAGAACATTGGCGCTAGTTAGGATGATATTCATAGCACCTCATTGTGCTCGTCGCCTGATACGTAAGATGTTGAATCTCGTTACCCCAATAACTACACTGGCTGCAGCGTCCTACAAACCGGAACACTAATGTTTGCACACTACTGTTTATCGGTTGCAATACGCAGTGCTGTCGACACTGTCTCTTTTGAGGTGAAGTGTTTTTTAGCGGGGTCCCTGCCATGGGATCTGGTGGAGGAGTTTTTGGCGTCTATTTGTGTGTGGCGCTCGGAACGTCAAACTCAAGGACAACAGCTCTCCACAAAAGAACTGGCTCTCCAGAGGTTACAAGTTCGAGAGTCTGCCATTGAACGGTGAAAGGACAGACGTGCACATCCCAGGGCTGGCAACAGAACTGTGACGCTGTGTTCCCAGTTTTAAATGACTGGTTGAACGGACGACATGGCGTTTTGACCTTTCGATTGGTACAGGTGCTGACCGGGCAGGGATGTTTCGGTAAGTACGATGGTAGCATATGATCATAGATGTAAGTAGACTATAACAGCGGGTTCGGTGGGGAGTGCCAGCTCCACTCTGAGGTCCTGTAAGCTCCTTTAATGGATCAAAGCCGTTGGGACTGCGAAAGTATGCGCAAGAGTTCCCGTAGTTCCGACCAAGGGTTTTGAGAAGATTACCGTGGGATTTTAGCCGGTAAGAGTCCGGCATAACTACTGCCGGGTCAGCAGAAGAGTATCCGATGTAGGATTTCCTCCACGAAAAAAAAAAGGCCCTTCGGTGGTACCTACCTAGACGATCTCCGACAACAGAGAGCAACCACCAGTATTACCTGTGCGATTTAGTAAACTGAAATATATCGCATAAGCGGATGATCTAATTAATTAAATAGACGGATCCTCGCGGATGACCGCTAGTATAAACTTACTAGTATAACATCCGAAAAAGCACTTTATCATATCGCAGTAAAGTTTATTATTGCTTAATTGATGTAAATTTATTCCCGCATCATCGCTCGTGAAGGCCGCCTCGCTTACACCGAAAGGGCGGAGAGGTTTGTTGATATACTGTGCCGTTAGCTACAGCCGACTTCACACACAGCGTATCGATGGAATATAAAATAAAGGGATGTTTTCGTGTATTTGCCTGTGACTGTCTTCCCGTCTTGCCTCTTCATGTCTGAAGGTCGACTGTTAAATCTGAAAATAACCGGGTGCCTTCCGCACGCTCACTAGTACGTCTAAATATATATTCTTAGATATTCGACTCGTATTCGGTATACAAATGATTTTGTAACGTAGGGACTGCTGAAATGAAACAAAAAAAATAAATAAAACAAGTTAAGTAAATTGTGATAATAAAATAAGCTATAGTTTAAGTAAATCTAAATAAAAACTATAAATAAAGATAAGATTACGAAAATGTATAAGAGAATAATAAGAACAAAAGATAAGAAGAGAAGAGAAGAAAGTATAAAAAAACAATGCCTTGATGTTTTTCAGGTCTCTTACAGGGAGCAGTAACGTTAAGTAAGTATAAAGGCGACCGTCTTCACTTGCGAGAGGTATGAAAAAAGGAAATGGGGTGCAGTATGAGAGAAGACAAGAAGTATGATAGAAAAGAAAGAATGAAAGATGAGTATGAGATAAAAATTATAAATAAATTAAATAAGTGATGGTAAATGATTGTAACAAAGGCCCTGAACCACCACACACAGAGAGATTTATAAAAAAAAAAAACGTAGCACTGCTTGCCTTGGCAGGAGATCCAAGGTTCGATTTCGGTACCAAATCTGGTGATGTTAGTTGTGGTAAAATAATTTTCAACTGAGGGCAAACTATAACTTCTATATAATTAAGCTTTTTGTATCATGAGGGCAACTTTCTAAAGATATCCTGCTTCTGGGGAAAAGACAGGATTATGTGGGATTTCTACCCAGTAGAATTCCTTCAGCAGTCACTTTCAACGAGATAAAAACTACTGCGGGACACACCGGTGTCCCTCTGTACTCCAGTTAAAGTCATCCCAATGAAGAGAAGTAAGTAAAGCCTTTGTTAGTACTCTACCCTACGGCAAGTACCAGGCCATGTCGAAGTTGCCGTCCTCATAAGATCATATGATCATCTGCCAACGCAACTGTACTACTATTATTGAACTGTTAGAATATAAGCACTAGAATATTTTAGACGAACATCATCGTCGACATTAAAAATTAAGCACAATTTAAGTTTAGGCCATTGCCGAAAAAAATTGAATCAATTTCGTATCTGATGGCTTATGAAATTAATCTGTACTCTAAACAATTGCTTAAAAGTAAAATACTATAAAAAATCTAGATTTTAACGTATGCAGCATTGTTAAAACAGTGTAGTAATAAATAAAAATAAGCACTTGTTGAAAAAATCCTGTCGTCTTACACGAGGTAAAACATAACCTAAGTATTATATTAATAAGGATTAGAATCCCTTGTACAGGTGGCCGTCTGTGAATACAGATTCCATGTCCCATTTAACCGGACAAATGTGCCCAATGACCGGAAACGGTCTCGTAGGCAAAGAGTACAGCCCTGTTATGAACAAAGGATTGTCTGCGAGGTCATTTGAACATTTTATTAAATAATCTACCATTTTTTTTTTCTTTTAAAAAGAATAACAGATGAGCATCCACTAATACAGGGTGTAATCGCTTCAAAGAGATTTCATTCAAGCCTGTAGCTCCCGTCTATTAAAAGAGAAGTGCTTTTTTGAAAACAAAGAACTTTATTCTCTTAGTACTCCATTGATGGTCCCTATTTAAGGGATGGATGATACTAAGTAAGATTTCGCATTACTTTCCCCCGATTATGTACGCAATAATATTCCTTTCATCTAATAGTTTAGTGATCATCTTCTCTAGCAACGAGATAAAAAAAATACAAAACAGATAACCCCTTGATTATTCTCTTTATCGACAGTGAGATATAACTTGACCTTAATTCTAAGTGACAAGTATAATGAAGATGATGTGGGGTCCTAGTTCGGAATACTCTGGTTCTCATATTATTAGAGCCAGAAAGCAGTACAGATGCTATGGCGGTATATTTGCATAATGAGGGTAGCAAGCTACTCAGATTAATACAAACCCCTACCACAAACTAACTTCACCACGTCTATCCCCGGAAATGAATCAGGAGCCACGGTGTTAGAATTCCAATTAACAGGTAACAAAGGTTAACCGCTGACGCAACTAAGCGGCTAAGTTAGGCTTATATGGATTTTCTTACCACTAAATAGTTCTCAGCGATGGTCATGAACACCCCACTTAACCTTGTAACTTATACGAGCTTACCGCCAGGCAGTAATGTATAAATATTACTATGGTTTAAAGATTGATAGCCTCAAGTGGCAATTGGCAGGACGCATAGCTAGAAGAACTGACAACCGATGGGGCACCAAGGATCTCGAATGACAACCGCTTACCGGAAAACGTAGTGTTGGCAGGCCACTCACCACAGCTGGATGCGGGCAGCACAAGGATCGTTCAATGTGCAGATCTTTGGGGGAGGCGTATATGCAGCAGTGGACGTCTGTCGGCTGATAATGATGATGTGGTGTAACTGGTGTTATAAGATAAAAAGACCTCTCTCTGAGGTACGCAATATGGTGTAAGTAGTCCAAAATGTATGTGAAGAAAGTTCATCATTAAGTGAACGTTAAAGCTCTATAATTAAAAAAAAACTGTTAATGAATATTTTTTAATTGGACGAAGCGACGAGACGTACACCTGACGATAAGTGATACGTCTGCCAATGATATGGTGCCGAGACATTTCCACATCACATTTGAGACAAGTCCTTAAGTCTCGTTAACTAATTTCAGTAGCTACAACGCTCTTCAAACCGGAACATAATAATGTTTACTAACTACAGTTTGACGGCAGCAGTAAATTAAGCTTAAATGGTTTCCAGCAACAGAGACCTCCCTACCAGGGACTGGTTTTAGACTACTTTTCCATTTGTTTTAAGGTGCGAACGTAGTCGAGCACTAATATACATTAAATAGAAAAAAAATACTTCTGCGCAGTATATACTATATATATGTACTAGCTGTTCCTCGCCTCCTTTCCAGGTCATAACACCCGCGTCTATCTATCTTTAGAAAAGGAATTTTATAAAATCCATTCTTAGTTGATCTCTTAATGGCAGCAGCAATATGTCTACAAAAATCTGAATGTTTACCGTCTAACAATTTTAATCTCGACGATCTCGTGATCAGTCAATGAATCTCTGGATATCTTTTATATACACACAGATACATCATCATCATCATTATCAGCCGACAGACGTCCACTGCTCGACATAGGCCTCCCCCAAAGAGCTCCATATCTATAGATACATATATATTTATATATATACTTATACGTAATAAATATGTAACTCAAGTTGTCCTACTTTATGAGATGTTGTAAGTATTTATTAATGTACGAGCGCCGGAGGGCGCGTTCGGCCGTTGCCATGGCAACGTGAACGTACGTATAAGTGTAAAGTGCGCGCCAGTTACCATAACAACAAGCTGATACATATCTGTACTACGTCGCCAACGTACCCTGTACGGTTGTAAAAGGCTTTATTACGGTCTTTTGGCGAAATAATTTAATATTGTATACTTATTACTTACACAGTAATATGTTTATTAAAGAACTAAAGCAAATTTCTATGTAAATATTATATCATAACTATAATAATTTTCTTTTTCATTATGTATTAAATATCTATCTGAGAAAGAACAGCTCTATATATACATATATATATATAAGTTGGTTTTAAAATACTAAGTTATCGTAACGTAAATCATGGTAACAATATTATTACATAACTGTTAATTTTTCATACAGTCCATCAATTGGAAAGAATTAATTGCGTACTTCATTAAAACTGAGTACTTATGTTGAGGAGTCACAGCTGTATTTTAGGAAGGGATAAGCTTTTTCTGGAAGGTCTACAAATCATCGATATATCGTTAACAACAAAATGATAGCACAATATATAATAATAAATTGCTATGAAAACGCACAATGGAAGATTGCCAATATCCTTCTGGAGGTCTTCGACATCTTTATATCACGTGATATAAATATCTTGAAGACCGCCGCGTGATAGAACTGTTCGCGTGGAATCAACCGGTACTATATTAGTATTTTGATTTAGAGAATAGCATCACCAATGTATTTCTTGATCACATCACCTCCTGGTGCTCCTCTAGTAAGACTGCTGAACTGTATGATATAATCGTAATTATTATCCAGTCTAAAAGTCTTTGTAGTGCAAATACTAGACTAATCTGATTTTAATGTGATGTGAAAAAATCCCAATGTCGATTTTTTTTGTAATCAACTGGCTACTGGCAACTAGGGGAGGCTGATGTCTAGCAGTGGACGTCTATCGGCTGAAGATGATGATACATAATCTATAAAATATGTATTTTTATTTAGAGCTTAAGTATATCGGATTGGGGTGAAAGGGGTTCCACCCAACATCTTGCGGAGCCCAAGTCAACTTCACTTGCACGTGGTGCACCCTGCTGAATAACAGACAAGGCTCTGCCCACCCACCAACCCGCACGGCGCCAGAGTGGTAGGCTACGACTCAATTCCCCACAATGAACTCCAACAAAAGACGACCCTAAGTGCACGGCGAGAACAGTGCCCCTGCCGATCATGAAGTCGGCGTGGCTCCGGTACCAGGAGATTACCAGGATTGTTTGCACACACAAATAATCCCCGGGTGGCGAAGAGTTCTCATGTATATGCTGGCAGCGCAGAATCGATCGATGTGGAGAAATTTGGGGGAGGGCTATGTCCAGCAGTGGACGTCTGTCGGCTGGTAAAGATGATGATGATGATATCTGATTACAATGAATCCAATCATCAGATTTATGTATATTATTATATACTACATTCTTAAGTCTAAATATACGTTATCATATCCCACAGTGCAGCGTTGGGATTGGGCCAACATCGGCCGATTGGTTTCGGAGCTCCGTATCCATTGAACCTGACAAATAGTGCCGTAATGATTGATCTTTATTTGTGTGGCAAAACCTCAAGTATGCGATCTGTAGTGTACACAACCGTTCAGCCAGAACAGCAGTGTACTGTGCCCTGGTTTGAAGGGCGTTATAGCTGGTGAAATTACTGGGGTAATGAGACAACATCATTCGTCTTAAGCCGACGAGCGCAATGAAATCGAACAAATTGATTAAGAGACAAGGAACAGATATACAGATGAACAAAAAAAATGTGGTGCAGTGTATGTCTTTCTAACTAGCGTCATGCTTTTATGGGAAAGCGAATCACTCATTATCAAGTGAATATTTCACTCATCTCGTTTAGATTACATAATGTTTACTTTAACGTATAATTTTTCATAAATTGGTCCAATTTTCATCATTAATTTTTTGTTGGAAAAATTTACTTTGTCTATGATTACAGAAAGACAGTTATGGGCAAGCCGATGGGGCACCAAGGTCCTCGATTGGCGACCGCGTACCAGAGCAGGTAGTATTGACAGGCCCACAGCATGTGGTCCGACGAATTGGTGAAGGTTGCGGGCAGCGCAGGATCGATCGGTGTGGAGATCTTTGGGGGAGGCTTATATCCAGTAGTGGCCGTTTACCGCCTGATAACGATGACGGTGACGCAAAGGTATCATCAATTTAAAGCCTCATGATGAGTATAACAAAGATTTTTCAGATATTAATAAGGATTATTGAAATGGTAGTATTTCTTTAATAGCGTTAAAAAGTCTAAGTCGTTTCATAACTTAATAATACGTTATATTTACATTTCCGTTCTAGTTAATAGAACGTCTTAAATAAAGTAATGTATTTTCTTAAACGCATCACTTAAAACAAGGTGTTAAACATCCACCGTATCATTCAACACATTAATAGTTATATAATATATAAACAACGTGAACAATATCGTTTTATATGAATGCAATCAGAGTTTACATCCCTCGACCTAATTACCGCTTTATGTAGTACTGCAAATATGAGAGAGCAAAAAGCGGTGTTGATTCTCCACCTTAACGAACTGAACGTAGATATCTATCAGGCTGATCTCCTAAACAAACGATTTTGGATCTTATTTAATTAAAAAAGAATTTAAAATGCTATGGCACAAAAACTATGCCAATTTAAATGAAATTATTGTGACGTATGCTATTGAGAAAGGTTCACAGCAATTAGCATATTCTACTTATAGCTCTTTATGATATTGCGTTATTTGCTGGTTTCTAGAGGTACTGTTTCTCTATGACTCCAAGGTTCGATTCCCAACCAGTATAAGCTTCCGGGAAAAAAATATAGTCACAAGAATAAAACCTTTGTGGTATCCAACCTGTACTTTACAACGTGTTGAATAGGCTCTCTCTTTCTCTTTTCGTGTGTGGCCTCGTGTCTCAGCAGTGGGAATATAAAGTGGGCTATTTGTCATCTTAAAACTGTTTATTTATTGAAATTAATATTTATGATTATATCTTGAAAAGTTTATGTGAACGTTCGTACTTACCACGTCGGACAGAGTGAGCTCGTCGCCGACGCCCGACGGCAGCTCCACCATCGTCTCAAGCCAGCCCTGACCTGAGCAATAAACGCATTTAAATATCTATTGCAATTTCTTAAAACCTTAATATACAGATCTACTTACAATTAAATATGTTCAAATAAAATTCAAAAGAATGTCATCATCATCATCATCAGCCGCTGGGTGCTGGTAGCGTAAGAGCTATAATTAACGACCTGTTTTTAGGCCTGTGACCAGCAGTGGAGTGTCTGTGGGCTGATAATTATAATATATACTTTTTTTTTATTCTATACAATAAGAAATTTGTAGGACAATTAATATATATGAGTATAATAAGAGACAATGTAGTAAACTATTTGAGCCCCTGGACATAATCGGTAAGGGGTGGTCGGGGACAAGTGTGGACTACACGAAGGACCCGAGTGTCGATAGAAGACGTTAGTGAGCTCTGAGAGCTTGGTTAGTGATGTCACTAATAGAAAGTACGATATAAATTAAATTTCAATATTTTATATATATAAATTTTCATAGATTTTTCTCTGATGTTTTATGTATCATTTCGCTACGATTTATCATCATCATCCAATAGACATCTACTGATGGACATAGGCTTTTATCAACGATCTCTATCACGATAAATTAATTGCTATTACATAATATATTTAGTGACCGTTGCTATAGACAGTCATTTGCGGTCGCGATTGCTCTCAAGCAATATTTCAGATATATTTCAAGTCTAATGTTATATTACCGCCAGGAAAGCGGAAGGGGAAGAGCTAGTGTTTGTATAAAATCGTTACACTGCTTACAATTGCAACAATCGGTAAAACAAACATCACTAGCGGGTAAACAGTTTTATTGAAACGGAAATAAAAGAGCGTTCAGAGTTCGCTAAAAGCTTTTTCATTTTTTTTTTTATTCCATTGTCTATAGACAGGGGTTGTTTGTAAGTAGGTTTATTTTGTATTACAACGTTGAAGGAGTTTTGTGTGGAATATAAATGAATTTTTAGGAACTTGTTGTAATTAAATATTCTTACAGATATTGACGACTTAGTAATTAATCGCTGTTTATCATTAGTGAATAAAACAGGAAGTAACAAGCTGTTTATATCCGAAATACTTTTTGAGATCTCGAATATGTCATAGTAATAAAGAAACAAATACCACTATTATTAAATAAATAAGCAATTAACATTTAATGAGAAAAATTTAAGATGACAATAAACTAGATAATAATTAATGTTCAATTAACTATATAAAATAATGAATAGGACTTAATGGTACTTTAAGTTATTAAGATATGTTCATATCAAAACATATTTATGAATTTCTCATGTTTACTACAAATTAATTTGAATGAGATTAATTAGAAAAAAATATCCTTAAAAATTTTAAGGGATGTCAAAAACGCCTTAAAAAGGACGTAACTGAATACTGGATAAATATATATACGTCATATAAAGCTGCATACATAATGTAGAATAATATTCAAGGTTCTGAAATACCCACGATCAATCTCCTCAATCGTTTCTCCGTCGATGTACATCCAGAACAGCCTTTACAAATCCACCGATTACGTGTCCCGTGCCGACATAATATTTGTTGTGGCCTCTCCAAAAATGTTTGTACAGTTGTCTGTATTGTTTCTTATATATAAAAGGAAAACGTAATGTACTAACATCGTTTAGAAACAATTTACATTTACCGAAACTGATATTTTAACGTTAAAGCTTTTTATACTATACTTATTCATTATGGTGTATTGAATATTTCAAATATTAGGCGAGATGTAGTTTTAATTACAGACAAACACTGTGTACATTGAGTAACGGCGCAATAACATCAACTGAACAAAGAAGTCGAGAACAAAAACAAATAAGGTAATTAAACTAAAAAAAAAATCGACAAGTACTAGACGTCTATGACTGCAGTGGGATTCATCACTGACGATTTTAGATTTTAAAGCTTGTAATCTGTCATGGAATATATCAATTAAGCTGTCTTTGTTTATGGAATACTTCAGTAGATTGCACAGTCCAGGAATTAGTGAGTGGTGATCCAAGTTGGATTTGTACGTCCTACGAGTGAGAATAGACCCCGATTGACGCGTCAAGCGAGGTGGAACTTTGAAAGGAAACTGGCCGAGTAAGTCCGAATTGTCAATTAAGTTATCTAGCAGTTTATATAAGAAGAACGAAGAAGTACATATTGTTAATATATAAAAGCCAGAGTATTTTAGGCTACCTAATTGACGGTCTCATTATCACTTAAAACCATGTGAATTTATCTATATGTCATTGTAGACAGATAAGAAATTCCGCCACATACTCACCTCGCAGATACCACTAAAGTCTCAAGACGAAAGTCTTTAACCAGTGCGTCCTCCCCACCCCGACTACCGGCGCAGAGACATGGCATCCGACCATCGAGCTGGTCCATCGATTCAAACTAGCACAGCGAACGATGGAGAAAGCTATGCTTGGCATTTCTCTAAGGGACAAAATCGGGAACGAAGAAATTCGATGGAGTACTAAAGTTGTCTACGTAGCTCTCAAAATCTGTTAGCTGAAGTGGCAGTGGACTGGTCATATCTGCCGTGTCAGTGACGACCGATGGGGGAGAAAAGTCTTGGAGTGGAGGCCGCCTACAGGACGCAGAAGTATAGGACGCGCTTCTTCCAGATAGCCCGGCGACATCATTAGAACGGTCGGAAGTGGGTGAATGCGAAAAGCTGAGGATCACATTTGGTTGAAGACATTGGGGAAGTTCTATATCCAGCAGTTGATAAAAAAAAAGCTGATAATGATGATTATGATGTTATAAAGAAGAGGAAAGACCTTATTCATTAATCAAATTATAGATAATCGAAAAGGAAAATATTCTATTTATCGGCGATATAGGACCAATTTTATTCTTCACAAAATATTATAAATACTTAAACTTTATAACTTTTAAGTTACACTGTGTTTTTAGAAGAGATATTCAATAAATTGACTTCAGATACTAAATACGCTATTACCCATTAGCCCATCACTTCCACTGAAATCAGATAACAGGAAAATTATCGCAAATTACGCAATACCAAAGCAACGATGACGTCAGTGACGAGCACTAGTGATATTGTAAATAACAGGATATAAATATAAACCTTAAACTTGTATTAATTAATTAACAGTATTACCTAAATTTAATTCTAAACGCCGATATAATTTGCCCAGGCTCGATTTAGGTTTTGTTAATTACTAAATTGAATTACCTAAATTTATTATACATTGCTGAGCAATTTTGTTGTTATAATAAGAATTAATAGGTACTTAAACTACAAGTGAATTAATTATTTATTTAAACTATTCATTCCGTTCGAAAATCGTAGACGCAGAATTAAACCTAATTAATAAGTAAAAAAAAAAATCGTATTTGTCAAGTGGGTATCTCCTATTAACTCCAAATGAGATTATAATTGAAGTAGACTAAGTTAATAAAAGATAATTTTTACTTATAAAAGAAAAAACGCAATAAGATTCGTGAGGGAAGTATA
Source organism: Ornithoptera alexandrae (assembly GCA_029030555.1). NCBI lineage: Eukaryota > Metazoa > Arthropoda > Insecta > Lepidoptera > Papilionidae > Ornithoptera > Ornithoptera alexandrae. Next base: position 2,395,502 of record JARDVY010000023.1, on the reverse strand, counting down.
GAAACAGTTCTGGACTCGATGGAGAGACAGACTGTGAAGAGAAGGCAGGTGACCAGGAGTTGATAAGTGCAAAACTGGATAGCCTTAGCCGTCTTCATAATACGATCACAAGGAATAATCTACTGGCATCAGCGTTTCCGTTTAGGTATTATGGTGGGAGTTTTTAAAGGTAGAATGGAAAGGATCCTTCTAGTCTAGTGCACTTTACAACCTAGATTATATCTCCATCGGATATTCCTACCTGATAGTAAACGATGACCCGTGGTTAAGCACTAATCTATATTAAATTAGAAGTACTACTTCAATAGAGTACATATAACAATAACGTATTCCTGCACCTTTAATAAACTATCTCTTATTAGAATATTTGTTTTAAAAGGATATTTTTAATTGATTTTGTAGTGGAAAGGAGCCAAGGAGTAGAGCAGCCTTAATTGTGAATAAGTTAGAAGAGAAATCGAAGCATTGGGATGTCTCTAGGTGGGAATATCACATAACTCATAAGGCGACGGTTATGAATAAATGAAGTTTATAATAATATTGATTAAGGACAACTGAGGAAGTCCTTTATAAAAAGGTGTATCACATCATCATCTACAGTTATTACTTATACGTGTTCCAGTTGTAGTGTCCGTTTCTCGTTGTTGTGAAAGTTCATTACAACATTCAGAAACGGCCGGTGTTCCTACAATAAGGCGCCGCCCGTTCGAGAAACTTTCGCTACATATTGCACTACAAACGATATACTGTTTGCCCAATTGTTTTCTCTATTTAATACAGTTAATATATGAAAACTGAATTATTTGTATTACAATAACATAATAATATTCAATTTGTGACATCTTCGACCAATTGACAGTAACAATATGGTTACAGTTAAGACGTTAATCGGTACAAACATCGCGAAAACACTGCACCACATTGCGCTCGTCGGCTTAGGAAATAAGATGTTAAGATTCGTTACCTTAGTAATTTCACTAGCTACAACTCCCTTCAAACCGGAACACAATAATGTTTGCACACTACTGTTTGTCGGTTGCAATAGGTTCCGCGGTGGTACCACCACCAGAGGTCTGTCACACTCTTATGTTATAGTAATGGGCACTCCGAAGTTGAAATCAATTTTTCATATGTAATAATAAATTGTCCTCTTAATGTTTCTACTGCAGGAGTCTTTATTCACAAGTTCAATGAAAGCCATCCATCAACCTGGTCAAGATCGGTCAGTCATGTTTGTCTACTTTATTTTATTTCACCAGTAATTTTTCAGTTGCAGCTATGAAATACTGCAGAAGGCAGTGTGTTATTACAAATTTAATGATGATCACGAACAGATGACCGAATAAATGATCGCATGAATATTTAATGTACTTACTATGCTGGTGGTAGGTCTCTGTTACTAAAGACCATCTAGGAAGACACCATTGCAGCTCCTATTGCAGCCACCAAACAGTAGTGTGCAAACATTACTGTGTTTCGGTTTAAATGATAAAGTAGCTAGGGAATTTACTAGGGCAACGAGACTCGGACATCTTATGTCTCAGGTGAAGAGCGCAATGATGTGCTATGAATACCATCTTAATTATCTTCACGTTGTTATAGGCGAGCGTATGACTTACCATCAGGTGAACATTCCGCTCGTCTCGACTCTTAAATTGTATCAAAAAAGTAAACATAAACATCAGTACGTCAGAAACAAAATGGCTGCCCATCGAGGTGTACTCTTGTCGGGCGATACGAAGGTAATTGACAGTTAGTCGATATTCACCATTGTGTGTATACTGAAATTGGACTTAAATAGAATTAGGAGAAAATGAAACTCGTAGTTTTTTTTTTTTGACAATAGTCTAATAATGAGAATGGAGTTCTGAATACTCCGGCTCTTAAGTTAACAGCATAAAAACAGCAATACTTTTACAACTGCAGATGTACAGTACGAAGGTGTTAACTGGTTAGGCGGGTTCAAAAATCTCTATTTAGTATACAATTACCGGAAATTACACGTAATTATTTTTATATATTTATTTAGTTATCAAGACTAACAAGGTATTCTTCTGACCGTGATTCCTTTGCCCATAACAATGTATAGTTATGATGTCTAAGCAGTACCACATCGTCAAATTTTACTAGCTTCATCAGTCGGCTACATAACAGATTTTTATTATTCTGCTGGTGGTAAGAGATACGAGGTTAAGACTCGTTACTCTATTAGTTTCACTAGCTACAGCGCCCATAAAAACGGAACACAGTAATGATTGTTACATTACTGTTTAGCGACAGAACCGGAGCTGCGATTGTACCTAATAAGACCATGTGATAGTAATGATCTATCTATACAATCATTTTAATAGTAAACGGTTAATATTATATTTGTTCTACTGAGGAACTTTGAGTACGGACCGAATTAACTGCCGCTGTCACGCTTGGCTCGTTACTTGAAGTCCAGGTTTCATATTGTAGATCTGTCGCGATGACAGCATCGCTGTTTCGATTATCAACATTGAAGAGCTAGAGTACTTGAACGATCACACTTCACCGTCCACGGCCTCATTGACCGTATGAAATTGAAGTCAATTATTGTATCACTATAGCGAACACTCGATCTTTTAACTTATAAATATGTGATTACGTTTCTTAATTATCATTTCTAATAATGGATATTGGATTTAGTATGTAGAATTACACATGTAAATCTGTTTACATACTCTTAAGTGGAATATTAATCTACATTCATATGCGCTGTATTCAAAGTCGTTAACATATATTTGAAGTTACGGAGGATCTCAGGACAATAGATATAATATTGATCATGTTTATCAAAAACACGTTAAATATTTTACTTAACGCTACCGAACCACGTATATCTACGTACGTAATGTCCAAAATACATTGAAGCTACTGAAATTACTGAGATAACAAATCTCAACTTAAAGCCACGAGCCGAATATAATGCAGTGTAAATTATCCGAACTATCGCATTGGTATTACATAGGATATTACCATCAAGTGAATGTCTTGCTCGTCCCATCGCTTTGTAGAATAAAAAAATTATTAGTGTCAATTGACATTTTAATCTGTATAATTGTCTATGAATGCTGTAGATGAACTTTATTGTCTATGGTAATAAAAAAAATATTCTTATTAGCACTTTAATAAAATAAATATTTATACAAATAAATTATAAACAGTCTTTATCCATAATAATAATTAATTAAGACAAATTTGATATAGAATATATTACCATAGACAACAACACTTAACCACACTATTCAAAGACAATTATAATACCGCTTCGAAAACGATTTCCTTATGCACTTTCAACAAATATTCTGTTCTGAATTCACCTTTTATGTATAAAAGAAAACACCTACATATAGTACAATGTATGTACATGTACATATATATATATTAAAATAATAAACATTTGCAAATTTTTTTTTATAAAGCACTTGGTAAACTTGCAGAAAGTAATTTTACTAGGTACAAGTACAAGCGTTAAACTAATGATTTATCTCTCTCGTTCCTTCTACATCTAAGTCGCTCATCAGGACGACGGTTAAGATCAAAGTTCTAGCCATTCTGTTCAGAATTCTCTCAGGTATTGCACATTAAATTATCATAACATTTTGGGGGTAAAAGTGTAAGAAAGTAACCCCACCCCCAACCCCCGCTTAATGAATAATTTATATCGTAACACGAAAATACTTATGGCGGGGTAATTGAATTATACTCTGTATATCTAATGTTGCTGTGATTTTGCCGGAGGAAGATTATTCTTCTTCTTGTCGTGCCTCTTCATCATGTGTCTGAAGATTATTGCAGCAATCAGTAGCTCATCTAGGCCACAGCCTCAGCATAATTACGTCAAGCTCGCGAACTATAGTAGGGTCTTTCGGATAGTAACCAGTTAGAAAGGTGGTTTTTACGATCCTATGATACCTGCTCACATTGATCCTGAGTAGAATGATGGTAGCACGAGCTACCATGTTAGGCTGCAGGGGACTGTTTTACAATCCTCGGGGAACGAAGAGAATGATCATCAAAGGGGTTTTGATAAAAGAAAATCTCGACATAACCCTCACTTTCCTTTAGAAGACAGGGTATCTTTAAGAATATTCACCATCCCCTTTATAACAAGTGATAAACCTTGCAAATCAGTAAATACAGACATCTTATATCTTGCGAGAGCTCCCTAAAATACACTACATAGTTCACTACACTTTAACATTGACAGGAAGTTCATTTGATGGTTTGTCATCTTACCCATCAGGTGCTATTTGATCAAATAATGTCTCACAGCTGAAATCGTCTGGAGTCTGTAAACATGTTGCATATCATATTAACTTTACTAGATAAACCATCGTACTACAATACAGTATTGTTTGATCAATACTATTTGACAGCTGAAACCTGTTAAATGATAAATTTAACTTTCGTCTAAAATTAACATTGAATTATTAAAAATCCCTTTAGATGTATTACAGTACAAAATTTCAGGTTATTACATTTCATACGGCTAATAAGTCGACTAGAATAAAATTAATGCTACTGACGTTTCCATTTGCACGTGTCTAAAAGCAGAAGTAATATCCGCCTTTTATTATGATATTACAAACACATTCCTGTTTTATTTATTTGTATATATGTATACACATATATATAACTAGATAAAGGAAAACTCTTCTCATATTATCATGTTAAGTATAAAATATTTGTTTACACTGTCCGTGGCACCGTTAGTCGGCGACGTGTCGTCTGCCTGTACCTGTGTAGGAGCTGAGAGTTATGACTGCCTGGTCCAAATATACTTGATGAAGAATATTAATGGATATGGTATACTAAATGTTAAAACTGTAGAATTAACCGAGGAATATTGTTTTATATAGCATGCCCTCCTACAAAATGTAAGATTATATTTTTTCTTTGGATATCTTCGTATATTATCCACGATTTCATCCGTGAAGAAATATAGATATTAGATAGCCTGCGAGCTAAATATATAAAAAATCTTAATTTATTTAAAATACTCTATCTCTTTCTCAATTTACTTAAAATAATCTACCTCTCAATTTACTTAAAATACTCTATCTCTCTCACAATTTACTTTGCCGGTGGTAGGACTCTCTTGCTGACTGTTTCGTTAGATACCACTTCAGCGCCTATTTCTGATGACAAACAGTAGTGCTGTAACATTACTGTGTTCCAGTCTGAAAACCGCTGTACCTAGTCAAATAGGGTAATGAGGCTTAACATCTTATGTCTCAGGGCGAAGGGCGCAATGTGGTGTTGTGTTCATTAATTAATTCATTCATTATCAGCTTTTGTCTATCCTCTGCTAGATATTGGCCTTCCCCAATATCTTCTACCAAATGCGATCCTCAGCTTTTCGCATACACCCACTTCCGACCGCCCCAATGATGTCGTCGGTCCTTCTAGAGGAATGGCGTCCTACGCTTCTGCGTCCTGTACACGGCCTTCACTTCAAGACTTTTCTCCGCCATCAGCCGTCACTGACACGACAGACATGGCCCACTGTCACTTCAGCTTGCAGATTTTGAGAGCTACGTCGACAACTTTAGTTCTCCATCGAATTTCTTCGTTCCGGATTTTGTCCCTTTGGGAAATGGCAAGCACAGCTCGCTCCATCGCTTGACGTGCTACGTTGAATCGGTAGACCAGCCCGATGGTCACGTGACATGTGCTGTTATGTATAACATTCTAACTACCGCCACGTTATTATGGGTCTAGCACTAACCATCAGGTCAATTGTTGAATAAAAAAATTTAATTGGATTATTAATATAAATTTGTCGGTTAAGTTCCTAATATGAAATTTGTCTTTAAACCCTAAATTTTAACTGGCATAGATAACTAAAAGAATTGACAAAGCTTTACAATTTCATCATCACCATCCGGTAGACGTCCGCAGCTAGACATAGGCTTCCTCCAAAGTATCCCACATCGGTCGGGGAGGGATTTTCTATTTAATCTGTATAAAATATTTTTCTCACATACCTTGCGTACGGTTGGCAGTGGACGGCATATTGGTTTAGATTTCAATTTACATTCTTGTGTTACATTCTGTAAAGAATAAAATAAATTAATAAAAATAATAATAAAAAAAATAAATAAAAATAGGTTTTGTAGTTTGTAATTATCGTTAATTAATAATTGGAGATCATATGCATATTGACTTTAACAAATGGATAAACATGACTGAATACTGATGGCATATGGATCACCATACTATCGACTGTCAAGTTCAAAGAAATAACTTGAACAGGTGTATCGTTTATAATATTTTTCTCGCGGAAAAAGGTGAAATAAAAAAAATATTGTAAATTGCTTAATGCCTATGTTAACTCCAGCTTAGATTATATTACAGATATTTATTATTTTTATTCAATTAAGTTTTATTTTCGAAACATTTTGAAACTTATTTTACTGCAACACGTATTAATAACGAATAAACAATAGCCTAGAACTACAAATATGCTGAAGAAAAAAACCAAATACTTAATTTTTGTTTCTTATTCATCCAAGTGACGGACAAGCAGAATGTTCACCTGATAATAAGTGATAAGACCGCTTATAACAATGTGGCGCTAGTTAGGATAATACAGACTGCAACATAACATGCTCATAGCTTTCACAATTGAATAAACCTCGTTCCCCTAGTAATTTAGCTATAACGCCATTCAAACTGGAACACGGTAATGTCTGGCAGCGGGAATATTAGCTGCGGTAGTACACAATCAGCAAAATAGTATCTGTAATGAAATTTTCTCGAGTCATCTTCGGAGTAGACAGAGAGAAAAATATTTACTAACAAAAGTTTAAACAAGTAAAACTAAATGAGAACTATATAACAATAAAACGAAATATCATAAAGCGTCAAGGTAAATTTCACCTTGAACAGTATCCAAGATAAATCCAGCTATCGGTTGTTGGTAACAGAGTTCAGAATGGTGTCCGGAGTGGGGCGGGCAGCCGCGTATCGTGCTGATAGTGGTGCAGATAGCGTGGGACGACCCTATCAGCGTTGACGACCTCTGACTCTGCAGCGGAGCTAATGTAGCCTCAATCGGGCATATCACACGTGAGATAAACTCAACTCGTGTAAACTACAATGTGGTGAACAGAAGTTGACTTGACTGCGGCACTGATACGACTTCTTTATGCCAAAGACAGAAGATGACATTATCTGAAGTATAAAGAAGTTTATAAGCATAAGACAAATAGAACCATCAGAATATAAGCCAAAAAAAAATATTTGGATCTCATTACTAATTAAGGAATATTTTAAATATGTATAATGGTAGTAAAATTAAGTTAATAATAAAAAGAAAAATAAAATCAATAAGGTTAGTTTCAATATAAATGGTACTTGAGGTGATAATGAGGCTAAATATGAGAGGAATAAAAGTTTAAAAAATTGCTAAAAATAACTAGGACAAAAGTCTGTAAAGTACTGAGCTCATCATCAAATCATCTGAAAGAGGCATCATGCCATAACTATATATATTAATATAAACTGATATTGACATAAGCAATAAAATAACTATCTCAACTCTCTTCTTTCCCAACTTTACTTTGATTCTTTTAATGTTGTATTTGCTAAACCAAATTTAATTTTAAACTGCAACAAGTTAAATATAAGAAAGTGTCTTTTCATCTAGTTAAAGATTTAAATAAAATCCATTAACTCACCCCACATTGCATAATAAAAACAATCTAACAAAACAATTACTCCCCATTATGAAAAGCTATTTCGATTGGACTCGAATTCAACCTCGGCGTTGTTAAGAGTTACCCGGCGTAGTAACTGGATACAAATGTAACTAGTTTTATATCCCCACTACCTCGGAGGGCTTTGTAACATAAAGAGAAGAGAAAAAATGCTCAAAAGATGTATATCTATAGTTCAAAAGGCCAAAGTCGTTGCTCGAATGCCGTCTCTTTGATCGGAGCTTTTACCGAGTGCTTATGACACAACAAATTTGACGTCGCCAGCTCGAGATGTATGAATGAAAGTGACAAAGAAAAAACACAATAACCTGTATATATAATACAACATTTCCTCATTATGTTCCTACTCATAGACCTTCGCTCACAAGAAGATCGAAAAGGATATTCTTCTCCGCGCTAGTGAAAAGCCGGTTCATCATATTTCCTCGAAAGCTGTTGTTAACGCAAGGAATTTTATAGAGATCGACCTTATCCACTTTCTAATTTCAATTACAGAGTTATTATCTCTTGGTAAATGCGTACGTTACCTAATATATTTATAAACATGTATACTATAATATATATAAACATTTGATCAGAAATACAACTGTATCATAAGAATATAAAGCGTATAGTTAATCTTCAGCACAACGTCCGAAGTACTAAGAGTTGCATAAATAAAAAAACACCGACGCCTCTGTTTTATTTATACGTCTCATGTACGACAAAGTTATGACTATCCGACAAAGGTGTGAGATAAATTTCGGAGCCGATAACGAAAAAAATTTGTACGTCTGGTGGCGGCGATAATAAATAAGCAGTAAATTTCGTTTTAGTACTATGAATAAGAAAGACGTCGGACCTGTAAATAATATTTTCGCCTTCACTGCGGCGAATTGTGGCGTAAATTGCTAATGCAAACATTATAAAAGTCGGGGCTACGGTTTATTACGAAGGGGCTCCATACCACTAACGATACTACCGGTGGTAAGTCTCAATTGCCGGAAGATCTCATACACACGGATAAGGATCAGTGTTAACTTCAACGGTGACGTGTGCAGTGATCGCAAGTAGATTTTCAGTGCCATTAAAAACCTGACGACCGGCTGATAGGACGCTGAATGAAAACCTGTCACCTCGCCCCACGCGTGATGAATTGTCGACCATTGTGGAGCGGCCGCGCGATAACCTACACTAACACAAATCACAAAAGATGGATATATAACGCTTTTTATAAAAACTTGAACTTTGCAAATAATAACTTAAACGGTGAAAGTTTTAACAGAAAGAAATGTTACAGGTTTATTGGCACCGCACTGCACATAACCACACATAGATAAAGTAAACAGTATAACTTATCCAAAATATTTTTATAATCGAAATACAACCGGAAGTAATGTATTCACACTATTGTCTGCTACATTAACACCCTTCAACGATATGTTAGCATATTAACATGATCATTTTCTACTGCAGTGTGCTTTAAATAAATTCTTAAACATCCGCAATTTCCATTTCGGCTAAATAGATTCTGCAGCGCTACGAAACTTAGCGTGGCAAGTTAAGTTTCACGAGTGGTTAATGAGGCCTTCGCCTAAAGATACTCGCCCGCTTATACTTAAAGACATCGTCTAAGTTAAATTTATAACTTTAAAGGAAAAGAGCTTGAGACTTTTTTAATCTTGTATTGCATAATTTATAGTGTAAGTTCTCACCCAGATTAAGGAGTAATTTTAAAACGTTAAACGCTATTCTTCAATATCCAAGACAAAAAGAGCTCTGTGGTCTTTTAACGCTAGAGATCACAGGATCTCAAGACCACAGCGTCTATTAGTGTTCCAATTTGAAGAGTACTGTAGCTATTTATCACTACTGGTATAAATAGCTACAGTACAAAAGATGTACCCATACGACTAGCAGAGTGCAAAGCTAAGGTCGCACCCATCCTGTCCCCAAGGAGTTTGTGTGTCATATATTACGTATATACAGCAGAAATATTATCTCGCGAATTCTAAATTTCCAAGAAAGAAATCGCATTAGAAGACGGAACCTTTTTTGCAAGTGTTCAAAGTATATTACGTATAATATCCAGAAACTAAATTAATTTATGACAGTATCGATTTATATCGATTGTTATACTTATACAATTTACTATACTTAAACAAGATTGTTATTAAAATAACAATATGTACTCTAATATGGTTATTTTAATAACTATCTTGATCTAGATTCAATATCATAAGAACTAGAAACAATAGATACAAACATTAAACTTCAATGATTTTATTGAATGCTTTCAAAGTTGCAAACGCATTTCGATGTGTGAAGAAATAATCTATTATTTAGAAAAAACAGGAGATCAAAACCGAAATAAACACAAAGACAAACCGATTTATAGGCAGAAGCTATATCTTATCGAATTAACTAGAGGAATAACTCTAGTAAAGTTCATCTTTCTCCACAAAGAGTCTTCGGTTAGTGCGCAAATAATTCGAAACTGAAAAATCCTAAGATTAATTTCTTACCAGGGCTTTTTAGTGTTTAGATCTAAACAGATACGAAGACTTACCGGAATATCTACAAGGATATGTGGTAGGAGGTGTAAAGTATGTGTTCCACGCCAGAAACGGATAAATCGTACTATATCAGTGGACATGATAATGGGAAATGATGAAAGAGAGTCCACGCTCGTTACCAAAACGGGGGAAAACGATTTACCTTTTTTTTATATTCAACGAAGACGACACAGAAAGATATCTACCTGATGGTAAATAATACGCCCACCTATAACAATGTGACACTAATTAATATGGTATACACTGCACCACATTTGCGCTTATCGACTTAAGTCGTAAGATGTTAATTCTCGCCAGTCCAGTAATTTCTCTAGCTACAACTCCCTTCAAAGCAGAACATAGTAACATTTGCACACTACAGTTCGACGAGGGATATAGGCGTTACGGTGGTACCTACCTAGACGGTCGCCGACATTAAAGACTTCTTGAGAAGACAAGAAACAGGCAGAGGTTCAAGGTGTCTTAAGGTATTTTTAGTCGGCAGTATTCCTAAGATTATCTAATAACTACGAAAGATGTTTTTTAACCTTTTTGGTGTCGTGATCTGAAGTATATATATACATTTAGTGGTACTACTAGTTATTACTACATTAGATTTCGCGAACTTGCTCGCCGACGCAATTAGCCGAGGACGTGACGGCGGGACGTCGTCCGCCGTCCAGCCAGCGATTAACGACGCAGCGGGACATCTAGAATTAGGGGCAATTCAATTGGCTAACGATAGTGTATCACACTATCTTTCAATTGAAAGATTCATTCTATTAAACACTCTTGTCTTGCCATTGCATGTCTATCTCTCTATCTCCAGTGGTTGTGGATAATTTTTGGGAGAGAGTTATGTGCAACTGTAGACGATGTAGTGATAACGATTACATAAAAATCCATTGAATGGTGTTAAAGTTAATAAACCTCAGGTTTATATACAAATTATATCAAAGATAGTATTAAAAATATCTCTATAAAAATGCATATGTTTTTTTTACTAAATATAAACTTATTGTGGACCACGAGGGGCGAAAAGAAACCCTCATTCTATTAAAGCCAATGCTTTTGAAGATTTGTGTTCTCAAATATTTTTTGACATAACAAACTGAATTATATACTAGATAAAAAGAAGATTTGTCGATCAACTTTTTCGAAAGAAACTTACTAACAATAAAGCTTAAAAACCAGGATAAATGAAACTATCGCTGCGAACAATTTTTTTTATGTTTCACACAATTGCGAAATACCAAAGCTCCATTTACAACGTAGACTTTAATCAAATTAAAGCTTAGCGACAACTTGGAACATTATTTCACCCGCAGAACTGTTTCATTCCGAAACTGAATTTTAATTGTGACCAGCACCCTCCCTAAGTTAAATTAAATATTCCACACATTAATCGCACATGCCCACCCTTTTGATAACATATATAACATCATGTAAAACGGTAAAGCTTTATTGCACCTAATAGAATACCTGCTTCTCAGTTAACCTTTATTTCATCTCTCTCCTTTACTTTCTCATATTGGTCAGATTTATAAAGACAAATAACTATAACAATTTTTAATCAATACTTATAAGAGTTAATTAAAAATATATAAGTACTAAATTTTGTTACAAAATACAAACATAATACTTTACAAAATTCACCTCAGTTTTTGAGATAAGTATCAGGTATATAAGTATATTAGTTAAATGTGAACCTACAAAACTTAGAATGTAGGTAATAACTCTCGTCTTCTGGCACATTGTACCATTCAACTCTTGGTTTAAGTAAGTTTTTTCATATGCTTCTTAATTAATTAACAACAATTAAATAACAAACAAGCTTAACATAACCTAAACCATTGATCATCACTTTTCTTTCCCGATGTATTTTCCAGAGATTGGTAAAGTTTATTTACTATCTTCATTTAGAAGTAATAATAAGAATATGTATCACATAATATATACGAATAAAGACTGCTAATTTCCAGTTTTTTCATTAAATAGTTCTGATCACTATAAAATTTGGCGTTCGTTCGTATTTCTTCGTCGAGAAGGTTTCAATGTCGTTCGACTTGTTATAGTTTGCAACAAGATGCCGCTTTCGTTACATTTAACTAGTTTTTTTACAAAGAAATAAACAGGAATACTAAAATCATAATAGGTAAAACAATACACCAATTGCCGTCATTATGAGGAAAATGTATTTAAATATATTTTTCCTGTCGTAATAAAGACGTGAGAGCAATTAGAAGCGCGGAGATTTGATAGGCGGTAACCTGTTTTTAATAATAAAAGTTTATTACGGTTGAGATAAATTATTATAACAATGTTTACTTTCGTTTCATTTTAAAAGACTTGAAAAAACCTAAGTTTTAAGATAGATAGAGTAAAATTTAAATATTCCACTGTCATCAGAAGTTAGTCTTTGCAAATATTTCTACACATTAACTGTCTCCGTGGCGCAGTGGTTAACCGCTCACCTTGTGACATGGAAATCCTTTATCCCCGCACATGTTTGATTTGTGGTAGAGTCTTCTGAAATCTACCTGGTTATCTACCACCCCATATTATAAATCTGTAGCCATAACAGTATAGCTATGTTTCGTCTGTCGACATATGAGCCAAGGAATTCTTGGACGAACTCGCTTCACCACGTATTTTTTATTTATTCCCGTACGCTATACAGAAAGCATCATATGGAAGTAATTGGCGTTACATCATTAAACAGGTTATTGATAAGGAATCACGTCTCTCAGCATTGAGGAACCGACTTAAAGAGAGAGAGAGATCCTTATTTAGGATTTTTGATACGACACAATTTACTCATTTAATTCAAATATGTTATATCAACAATCCACCTTTTCCTTCTGCCTTCTGCGATGTTTCTCTGTGAATTCTTCGCGCAGTAATATCGTTAAATCTCTATTCTAATACTTGTAAAGGTAGTTACGTGTAGTTTAAATACGAAACTAAATCACAGAGGCATGAAAGTACCACGTTATCAGTTGCCGCGTGAACGCGAAAACATTGTAAGCGGAGTTTTATCAAAGCTATCTATCGAAAAGCATTAACCGTCGACGCTTGAGCGAAGCCTTCGATCCATGACACATGATACGAAATACATTTTCATATTCGATCAGGAGATCCCCGATAATACACTCACTTCATACCCCGCCGTCTGTCTGTGTTACACATTACAGGGGTAAATCGAGTTCAAGGGTGTTATAGGCAACAACGAAATTGTTAATGACGAATTCGAGACTAATTTCCACTTGTTCATTAGTGGACTTATCGTGAAGGGTAAAGGCCAAAAAGTACATTAGGAAAATAAACTTATTATTTAACTGCCTTTGCGGCACACCGTCTAATATATAACTGGTAATTATCAGATCAATGTTTTGGACATGAACCCTTAACCATCCGCGGCTTAACTGTCGCTATGTATGAAGTCAAAATCATACGATAGAATAAAGCAAATAAAAAAAAGACAAAATTTTTTCGAAAACAATGACCATCATCTTCAGCTGTATAACGCCTGCAGTTAATTTTTAGCCTCATCTAAGAATCTTCTCACCGGCCTTCATCAGGTTTTTGGGAATCCATCTTGATCGACATTTGTCGGTATTTGGCCGCAATACGATGACCTTACCACCACTGCCTATTAAAGGCCATTAATTTTCAGTGTATTTCGATGAAAGATCAGGTTTTTGTCGATACTACCAAAAGGAATATTACTAAAGATAAGTTTAATAAACATTTCTAAGTTGTCGGTTAATATTAAATAAGTAACAGCGATGACGTCAATTTGGACTTACGAAAGTTATAAAGACTGGAAAGATGAATAAAGTTTATCGAACCAAAAAAAAAGAATTATTTCACTGAATGATCCGAAATGCATATATTGGAAAATACAGTATTAAATTACTTAAGCTTTTAAGTATAAAACCATGTAAATAAGTTAGAAAAGGGAAGACCGAATGTATGACAAAACGTGTAAGTGAAATATTACTGAGTCAATTATGAAATTTATGAATGAATGATGTAATTTGCGGGTAAGTACTATATTTGTCATGGTGTAATCGGACAAGAGTACGTGGAGGAAGTGCTCGTTTTCCTTAATACCCATTAAGAGGATATTATTTTGTACAGCTTTACTGGTCCCGACTCTTGCTAGTGGTAGATAGCGAGTTAACGACTATTTAATATAAGATAACATTTTTATCTCTGCGACTTTTTCCTTTTTGGACTGGCTACAAGCCGAGATAGAAGACCGTATATGTGTGACCACAGCCTTACAACAGAACGGCCATATAGTGTTTTATTATAGTATATATTCAATATTTTAAACGATAGTACACTTTTTAAGCAGTATCCTTAAACTGATGCAAATACAAGGCTATTAACGTTTACTTTGTCCTGAAAATCTTTAGATACAAGAACTAGAAGATCCTTTTAATCTCTTTCTACGACAGACGAAGGTTAATTTAGGTCTATTCTTAATAGCACGAAATTACAGAAATGACAAAGAAGAATATTTAAAATATTTCTATCCCAAATATACTTGTTGTATTAATGTAAGGTTACAGACCTGATGTATGTATATTTATATGCATCTGTTAGATTTCGCTGAGAGCTGAACAAATTTCCCTATAGTTCTTATTTTAATGGTCAAATTATTGAGACTATTTCTAACTATAACGTGAAAAAAAATTAAAGCCTTTTTTGAACTACTAACTGTTTCCGCCCGCTTTGCTGGTTGTAACACTCCGGAACTCCATTTGGGGAAGATATATTGTGAAATCAATTCTTAGCTGACCTTTAAATAGTAGAAGCAATAATTATCAACTTTTGAGTATTTATGTATTCTTTCGGAGATCATGTGATGAGATAAGGAATCTCTGGATATCTCCTATATATATATTAACTATTATATATTTACAAGATATTTTGATCCCGTTTCGGCGGATCCTCCATTTAAATGCTAAACTGCATTTAACCTATCATCCTTCCCCAGAAGGAATTCCCAAGATCAGCACAAGTCTACGATACACCTGCCGTAGAGGATAGGGTAGAAAGCTCTACGTAACACAGCTATCTATGACAATATCAATAATTCTTTTAACGAAACAATCAAACCGGAAGCTCCTTAAAGGCCATTCAAATAAATGCGAATCGCGAGGATATAGTCATTACGGAGACACTGACCGGTGTCAACGAAACCACTTCCTTATTAAATAATTTTATGGTTCACTGTGTGGGCAGTAAAAGTTAACTGACATATTTATTTACGGTAAATAGCTTTAGTAGCTTAGTGCTACGGATTTGTTTAGTATTTAAAGTTGATAGACCATTTAAATATAACAAAACTACCAGTTGAAGCTACCGATCTTGTGCTGCTCATCATAATCATAATCAGCCGATAGAAATCCATTGCTGATAGGCTTCCCCCAAAGATATCCACCTCGATTGCTCCCGCGTTGCTCGCATCCAGTGGGTTCCCGCGATTCTCACCAGATCATTAGTCCACCTTGTGGGAAGCCTTGTAACACTACGTCTACGTCTAGTTCTCCCCTATTTATTTCATTTAGAAACCGGTGGATGGTGTATCATACCATAAGCTTTTGGTTGTCCACTTCTGTATAGACTACTAGACATTAATTTCACATGGTGTTAAGTGACTAACGCTGTAGATGTTCAAGTGTCCTCATCATGATTTACTCTGTTATAAAAATGGTTATGAAAAATGCTGTTAAGACATGTTCACGATATAACCGTGGTAAATAATTAGAAAAATCCCTACCACTTAGCAACTACACCACGAAAGCAAAATACATATTTAATTTATAAATAAGGGTTAAATTATATGGATATATGCTTCGTACAGTGTCTGAAGTCTAAAGTCTTCAACTCATGCGTGTTGCCATATTGACCTGAGACGTTGTACTTACTCTCGGCCTTATAAAAAGGCTCATAATCAGCCAAAGGGCAATGGAGAGGGCTATGCTCGGAGTTTCTCAACGCGATCAAATCAGAAATGTGGAGATCCGCAGATAAACTAAGGTCACCGACATAGTCCAAAAGATGCTAGACTTAAGTGGCAGTGAGCAGGTCACATTGCTCGAAGGACCAACGGTCGATGGGGCAGTAAGATCCTCGAGTGGCGCTCGCATACTGGTAGACGTAGTGTTGTGATGCCTCCTACAAGGTGGACCGACGATCTGGTGAGAACAACGGGAACCCACTGGAGGCGACGAACGCAGGACCGATCGACGTGGAAATCTTTGGGGGAGGCATATGTCCAGCTGTGGACGTCTATCGGCTGATGATGATAACGCTTCGTACATCTATATATCTTAACTTTATAATATCAGTTATAATTCAATATAATCTCCATGAAAAATAGTGTAGCTCTTTTGAAGAATGCCTAGAATATATTACAGAAACTATTCCTTCCGTGGTATCTAATACAAAAAATACTAATATAAATAAATACTTCCTCTCATTTAATGTTTACGTTAAACATTATTTATTTTTTTTAAAAAACGGAAAGTAATTTAAAAAAGTAGTAATTTCTTTACCGTCGAAAAATCTAAAGGTTTTGATATATCAAGGGACGAGTCCCATGCAATTACTTAAGTGGGCCATATACAGTATATCTTACGCGGTCACATATAGCAGCGTGTGACCGAGCCGGGGCACATCAATCTTAAAGGGACACGTTTACTGAAGCTCAAATTGGCTCCAGGAAAAATCCGACATGTCGTATATTAGCACAATTACTCACAAACAATTGTTCATTAATAAAAAAAAGATTAACTGCCTCATTAGCTCACTTTGCTATGTAACACAGTTCCTGCTTAGATCGCGAACTACATAGGATTGGAGTTCGGTTGGTGGTGGAGTTTACTGAACCCGTCAGACTAGCTACCACTATAACATTATAAATCCATCAATATAACATCACCGTGTTTTGGTTATCATCATATGAGGGCCAGAGTATTCTAGATGAGCACGCTTCATTATTGGCCTCTTGTAACATCATTTGCAATTAGTGTCATCATCATCCGATAAACGTCCACTACTGGAAATTATCTCTAAGATCTCTACCTGAGCAGCCTGGATCGATATAGTATGTTTTTATAAATAAACAAAGAGCTTTAATACTATAAAGAATAACCAGGTGATCTACAATAATTTGTGCATTGTCAATCTATTGAGCAGTATCCGCCGCTTCCTCATCAGTAGTAACTATTGGGAATAACGCCATCATAATTATTATAATAATTAATATCAAAACATTTATTGACAAAAACTAACTTTCGTTTACACTAACCGGATAACCATATATTTTTTTTTTGCTTTTTTTTCTTCTGTTAATTGTAATTATCCATACAGGCTTACTTTTCCATTATGATTAGGAGAAAGAATAGTCAATTTATGTGTAACCAATATTTGTTTTTGCTTTACTTTATTTGTATAAATTAGTTAATTAAAATAGAAAATCCTTTATATGCACATATACAAGTATCCACAGTATAATCATAGAGTATTTTTTTTTATATATTACAGTACTAGGTGGTGGTTGAACCCAGAAGTAGTGTTTATTGCCACCAAAAGAAAAAGGAAATTTTGAAGCTGTTTTTTAAGTAGCGCGTATAAGCTCATATAACTCGAACTAACAAAAAAGTATATTTGAAGTTCGAAGAAGAAAACATACGACGTTACCTTCACGGAAGAATTATCATGAATAGGAAATTTCACAGTATATTAAAATTCACTATCATGTATCACCACATATATATGTTAACACGAAATACGTACAACGGCACTGTGTATTGGCGAGTCGGAAAACTTTGTACGGCGGAGCGGTGCTCCGGACGCGTGGCGCTCCTGCGCGACCCGTGAGGACACTGCCTCAACAGCCGGACTCGGCAAAGGTTTGTGAGGGAAATCCGAACGGCTCCATCAACAAACGCATACAACACAACACAATCCGTATGTACGTTTAACAACAAACACCGTTACATTCATCATGAACATAAAATGTTTCAATTTTCATTACACAGCTGAAATACAGTTTTCTTGTGAATCATAGCAATCCAATAATATTTTTTTTTACAACGGAGCGACGAACTGACGTTCACCTGATAGTAAGTGATACGACTAACTATTACAACGTGAAACTAGTCAGAATGGTATACAATGCACCACATTACGCTCGTCGCGTTGACACGTAAGGTTTTAGATTTCGGTACCTCAATAATTTCACTAGCTACAACACCCTTCAAACCGGAACACGGTCTTATTTGGCGGACGAATTAGGCGCTGCGGTGGGTACCTAACTAGACGGTCTTCTTTAACAACCTTTACCTTTTTTTATTCAACGAAGAAACAAGTCGAGATAGAAGTTCACCTGACAGTAAGTACACGCCTTCCTGTAACGTGGTGCTAGTTAGGAGTGGCGTTGAAATGTAAAATGTTAATTCTCGTTACTCAAGTAATTTCATTAGTCAACACCCTTCAAACCGGGACGAAGAAATATTTGCACAATAATGTTTGGCGGCAGAAATAGGAGCTGCGTTGGTACCAAGACGTTTTCCGGCAACAGAGATCTTCCACCAACTGATTACTAAATTGGTAATGAAGCTGGAGTTAGTGCATATACAAATACTAAAGCTTTCATATTTTAAAAGCTAGTATATACTAGTTGTTCCTCGCCCGCTTCACTGACAGTTACATCCCCGCAGCTATCTTTGGGGAAAGAATTTTGTAAAATCCATTTTTAGCTGATCTCTAAACCGCAGAAGCAATATCACTGCCAAATTTTTTAATGTTCGCGTCTAATAGTTTCGGATATCTCGTGATAAGTCAATGAATCTCTGCTTCGTCATCGTCATCATCAGCCGATAATCGTCCACTGCTGGACAAGCCTCTCCCAAATATCTCCACATCTATCGATCCTGCATTACCGTCGTCAAGCGGCTTCTCGCGACTTTCGTTTGTAGGGGTTCATTTGGGGGAGGATTTGGACCATTTCCCACCACTCTGGCCCAATGCGAATTGGTGAAAGCCAGAGCCTCGTTTATTGATTATCAGGGTGCACCACCACCACGAGCAGGTGAACTTGGCTTGGATCCCGTGAGTTGTTATGTGAGACCTATTACACTCCATCCCGCATTCCATCTTTGGATATATCGTATATATAGATTATTGTGATGGTATAACAATAATTGGTAACTGGTCTGGTTCGCCTGAAGAAAATACTATTGGAACTCCTTCATAACGCGAGTAAATCAGAGTGGGGTGGCTAGTGAATAATAAATATTATATACCTGAAAGGTTTCAATCCCGTTATCGGATCGTGTGAGCGTGAAAACACTGTAAGCGATGTTTTATCGGACGCACTATCGGGCAGCTTTGGCGAACGACGCTTTACTGGGCTCTTTTATTAAAACAACTATACATTAGTAAGTTGTACACGATATACCGCATACTTTATTACTTTAGTAGTAACTTGAACTCTTTAAAGAACAAAAAAATTGTTTAGAAGCTTTGCAAACAATATCTTTTCCGTCATATTGGCTTTACCAATTGTGCAACATTCAACAAAAACAATAAATAATAACATGTCATACTTAATCATAGTATACATTTGAGTAATATATTTATGTTATTATTATTTTTAAAATATTTATTTGTTACTAATGAAACTATTATTAGCTGAACTTATTGGCCAATGTCAGTGTTCTTCAACAAATTGGCTAAAAGCGTAAACTCATGCTTACAGTTAAGCAACGTAAAATTTCCTAGCTCGGTCATGTACTCCGTTATCAGCGATATGACCTTAAGCAGCTGATTATGGCTAAAGTTTCTGTAAAACGAAAGGTGGGAGAAGGAAAAAGTCATGGTCGAGTAATATCAGGGAATGCACTGGCATATCCGAGGCGTCCGAATTGTTCCGCCGAACCAGAGACAGAAAGTACTGTACCACGCTGGTCGCCAACCTTCACTAGTTGGAGAGGCAATTTAAGAAGAAGAAGAATTAAAGTATAATACATTATAGTATTCCAAAATTAAACCGAATATATATATAATCAAACATTTGTATAGTATATAACTTCATTTCAGCCATTTTTTAAACAAGTATTGTCAAGACTAGCTAAAGTTTATATTTTTTTTAACGAAGGGTGAGCAAAGGTGCGTACAGTTCACCTGGTAGAAAGTAATCACTGACGCCCATGGACAGTCGCAACACCAGACGGGTCGCAGCTGCGTTGCCCACCTTCAATGGAGTAAATACGCACTTTTCTTGAAGGCCCCCATATCTTATAGGTTGGGAAGTACTGCTGGCGACAACTGATTCCACAAAGTGGTAGTGCATGGTAAAAACTTGCGCTTGGAACGCACAGTGGAGAATCGCCAGTCATCCAAGTGGCGAGGATGGAACTTAGCGGCTAAAATTCTATATATTACAGAGTCCATCAGTTAAGAAGAACAGCTGAGGACCGAATTGGTTTTATCAATCTGAACGCCAAACTTAATTTTGAACCTAATAATGATGAGATAAAAATGAAAAGATTTTTATACTAAAGTAAAGTACCTTTCTCATAAAATTCCATTTCACAAACTTCTTATATACTTTTTAAGTTGAATACTTTATTAGAATGAACTTATATATATTATATATACCTGGACGTCAAATAAGAGTTGTAATCCCAAGGGTGTGGAGTTAGTCAACGTTCCGCTGTTATTGTATTTAGACAGGGGAAACCTGGCGGCGTTTCCAATTGTGGTATCAAGTCATACCATTCGTCAAAACTTGAAAACATAAACAGTCACATCATGCGATCCTTCAATGGATGACAAGTCAATCATGGATGCTATAAACATCAAAAACTTTGTATGTCTTATCATTAATTTTAAGTTATCATTAAGATTACAAATTTACCGTTTATAAAAAGGTTTCTTTCTCTTCCTATATTCTTGAAAAACTGTATTATTATTATATATTTAATATACTGTCTTATAATTTACCATAATACCATCATGTTTGGGATCTGATCGAACGCTGATGGCCACGTCATTAGTACATTTTGGGGTGATATTAATGTCTTTTTTGATAGATTTATTACTTAAAATTCCTCTAGATACGTATTAGTGAGTGTTTATTACATTCCTATATAATAAACGTAAAAAGTATAATATAATACGTTCTTAATTTATTTATATCTTATCTACGTATATCTATTCATACACATTTTACATACTTTTATATGTTCTCTGATAATCCTACCCCCACCTCTTACTCTTACTCACACCTATGACATACAAATAAATATGCTATGTATTAAATTAAATATTTATCTCTTCACCCTTAAATTTGAATAATAAATCAATTATTTTCCCAAGAGTCAGAGATTACACTGCAATAATACTAAAAGGAGGTCGCCTCACCGCAGGAATTGCATCGCAGTTATAAAAAGAGAATATTTAATAATCTTTCAGCTCTTTCATCACATTTAAAGTTAATGCAGAAAGCGATGAATGTCTTAATATTTAAAGGATAATATAGAAAGGTCATGAATATTATGCCCCTGGACTGCAGAAAGTTAATTATCTGGCTAATGTATACTTATAGAAATGATAGTGCACCTAGTCCGTATTAAGATTCTAGATCGGTATTATTTGTGTAATCTACGCTTAGAATTACAAGTAATATTTTGTTTATAACTGGAAACGGAAACGACGAAACGAACAAGTGAAGCGGTGCTTAGAATCAGCATCACATAACGCTTATCCCTGAAAGCATAGCTAACCGTCTTCATTATTTCAACGATGTTCTCTGCCGAAGATCGACACCAAAGAAACCTGATTACTGGTCTGCTTTTGGTGTTCGCCTTGTAAGGATAAACCAATGATAACACGTTTCCTAAGTATTCTTCCGATTGGAACCAATTATATTAACTGTTCAGCAGTAGAAAAATCTGCTATTAAAACATCTAAGTAATTCTGGTTTATAGTTTACTCTCAATACAAAATAATCGTTGTTTACTAATAAATTAACTTACTTGAATATCCAACTGTCCATAAAGTTAGGAATTTTATTTTCCCCAATCCAATTTAAAGGTCAAGTGGTAACATAATTTAGATGAAACGTTTTAATCAGAAACATATACAATTGTAAATTTCATTAGACCTGACAAACATTTTCGACAAATGTTATCAAGTTTGTCACAATTCAAATTGTTACAAGCCTGATTACATAAATAAGGAAAAAAAATCGTGTAAATATTGACGACGAAGGAAACTTTACATCTTCTTCGTGAATTTTCGCGGAAAAACAACAAAGAAAAATACAAGAGAGCGTTGATCGTGAACGAAATAATGTTTTATTTCCCTTAGCTGTTAATTGAATCAATTCTAATATCTATTATAAAAAAAAAACTATTTTAGGACGACATATTGTATGGTCAGCACAGGATTTACACCTACGGAGCATCAGAGAATATGACCTTTTCCATATAAAAATATAGTAATAAGGTACAAAGTTCAACTAATTTCTATATTGACTTACATCTAAGGGAGAAGGGTAGATATGATAAAGTAGAACCACTTACCACCAGATATCTATTTCTTATAATGTTCTTAGTTAAACAGTTAAAGGCTATAGCGCCATCCAAACCGAAACATAATGTTAAATTTGGAGTCAGAAATAGAGAATCCGGTGGTATCTTCTTAAATGATCTCCAGCAATGTTTACCACCAGTAGATTAGTAATTAAAATATTCAAGAAGCTAATAAATAAGCTGTGAACTTATTTCTTCCTACAGAAGCAGGGAGCTCGAGCTATAAATAATATTTCCGCTTCCACCGCCGCAAAATATTCAAGTAATTCGAAAACATCATTTCTAAGTGTAAAGGCCGCTAGGGTGGGTTGGAGGGAGGCGGGAGGGTGAGAAACAGTTTTAATGTTTGATGTAAGTTAGTAGAAACAAAACATTTTATAAATGAAATGCTAACTTATGAATAATTCATTTCTTAATATAAAATGGAATTCGCCATCATGGAACTACCTTAAAACAACGGTTAAGGGAACATTTAAACCAGTTAAGATCGTTTATTATTAGTATTTATATAAATATTTCTAAAGTTAACATTTATTACATTTATTATATATATAACTATTACCTATTTTAGGGACAGTGACCATTTCATCTCATCAATATATGGCTGGTAGAAAATGCTTATAGATATCAAACCTGCTTTTTGTATATCTAACTATAAGGTAATAAAAAAAAGTTTTTTTTTAAAAAAAAATACATTGAAACTTTCTTCATGAAAATGAGATAAGAGAGGGTAAGGGGTCGAGTGCAGTAAAGTAGATTTTATAATATCGTTACCGGCCGATGGAATCTACTAAACTTAATTAGTAGCCGATATCAGTTTAAGGAGATTTTAGAGTTACTGTAGATCTAATTAACTGTTACAAATCAATCTCTTTCAGTCATTAAAAATGTATTAAAATTATGCTTTCATAAAATAACTAAATCTACGTAACTTAAAGTTGTTATCAAAGGTTTATAATGATGATGATGATGATAAGTTATAGAAATATTCGCTCGATTCAAATGCGTTTCAATCTAAAGTACTGAATTTACATTTCAAACCTTAAGTAATATAAAATACGCAAAGTTTATACTGTTTCCGGAACTTTTTCCATACATCCTACACACTCCTGGCAAACTGTCACGTTTTAAAAAGGATACAAAACGACCGTTCGTTTTTACTCCGTTATCATTTCGCACGAGCTTCCACGTTATAAATGATGCTTCAGGTTTGAAGAGCTTTCAGGGATGACACAAGGCGCTCTTTAATACTGTATTAAAAGTTCCACGCGGTTATTAGAGGAAACATTTGTTATTTTCTTCGTTGTTTTCACATCTAAATAGTCGACTTACTAAAACAAATCGCTATTAATTATTTAGTTCGTTTAATTAACGGTAGACTAGACTCTAATTTAAGCTCCGGAATATCATCTCGTGACCAAGTGATACCAGTTTCCAATTCTAAAGATACAAGCATTTAGTAATAAATCGTTATATTTTCAATCACATAAGCAAGCTAATTTGTCAAAATAATGAAAACTGATGCAATGGTAACTTAGTAACTAATAATACAATATTTAAACACATATATGCCGTATACAATAAGATGAGTCTTGCTCATCTTCACTTGAATATAAAAAAATTTACATCTGTCAAAACCTAACCTTAGAAACTTGCTTAGAGCTAAAGACATTCTCCTATCTAAATACTTTACTCCTGCTCTTCTCCCAGCTATGTGGTGTCGGTACAGTATGCACTTCTCTTCCACATCCCTCTATCAGCCGTCATATTTGAATTCACACTCTTCTTACACTTGTCATATTTCACACATTCCATCCACACTTTCTCCAGTCTTCTTCCACCCTTATAACCATCCACGTTCATTTTCATTACTTCCTTCGTTATAGGTCCTTCATCCCTCCGCATGCCCGTACCACGCTAACCTCTCGCTTCTCAATTTCTGTCACTGGAACAACTTTCAGACTTTCACTAATATATTCATTCTTTATTTTATCCATCCTAGTCACACCACACATCCATCTTAACATTCGCATCTCAGCCACATGTAACGGTCCTTTCATCTTAACTTTTGCTGGCCCAACACTCATCTCCATACAATACGACAGGTCTAACGACGGACTCGTAGATCAATATATCAACCGCAATATATTGTTTTAGAATCATACAATAAGCGCTACTTCATTTCAGGTGAAAAGCTAAAAAAATGAACCTTGAATAATAAATAAATCAACCTGTCACGCATTTTACTGTAAAAATCGGATTTTACTTACGTTCGTACTGAATATTCATAAAGCTTGATTTATCTTTAAAGATAAATATACAAACGTTATGAATGCAAATTGGAGCCGCGTTTAGAATTATACGAGTATACTCCGAGAATCTAGATTATGTTAAATGGTAGTAATACCCTGTTGATCTTGTATTTAAGGTCACAGAATTCATCATGCGAAAATAATTTCCGTCTATATATATATTTATATATATTTGTTAGTTTTTTTAATAAGCTTTCATCAAGAGCTTTCTTTATTACAGCTCGCAAAGAATCAGATATACCGTTTGAATATTTTCATCATCATCATCAGCCTATAAACGTCCACTGCTGGACATAGGCCTGTTCCAAAAATCTCCACATCGATCGGATCTGCGCTGCAGTCAACATGACCTCGTCTATAAAGGTCCATATGGGGGATTTGGGCTAATACAGGTTAGTGGGAACCAGAGCCTCGTTTGTAGATTGTGCACCACGAGGAGGTGAGGTTGGTTTGGGTCCCGTGAGTGGTTGTGCGGGACCCCTTATACTCCTTAATTTTCCGAATATATTCAGCTGTTTCCTAATTTGTTAGTAAATAATATTTCTATATAATTTGGGATGAATATAAAAATTATAAAGTAACTTCCTGAACAGAAATGCTTTTATGTGTTCAAGAGATTTAGTTTTTATGAGAGGTTTTAAATAGGCTACTTCAAGACCAGTGCGCTTTATCATCAAAGACTAAATCGCCGCTTACCGGCAGGTTTGGATAGTAATCGTACGCTAGCTCTTCTCCTAATTATCATCCCTTGAGACGGTAAAGTATTTTTTGCCTTTATCCTACACTTTGCTCTATCCTTGACAAGAACGAGTTTACACAAACAAGTACACAAATACACAAGCCAAAATGCTTAAATGGCTATAATAAAACTTGAAGTGCTTTTCTGGTGGCAAGTCTCTGTTATCGACGTCCTTTTAGGTATATACTACCACCGTCAAAGTTATTGAATTTACTGGAGTAACTCCTCATGACGGGAATTACAATGTGCTGTTGTGTATATCCTCCTAACTAACTGCATTCTTATGGGTAATCGCTTACCATCATCTGAACTACCATCTCCTAGCTCTGCTTCGTTGAGTATTAAATAACATATTACTATCTGATCTCCGTCCGCTTTGCTGGTCGTAAGGCCCCTGCAACTCCCTTCGGGAAAAGAATATTGTAAAATCCATTCTGATCTGATCTACACTTGACGAAAGGAATATTCCTACTAAGTTTCAAGTCTCCGGGTCCTCTGGTTCCAGATATCGGGATGTGTCTTTACATAGGCGGGAATCCTATATGTATATAGACATAGAAAAAGGTATATCTCCTAGTAAGAGAAGGCTCCAAGGTTCTAGTGGAAGCATTATGAGGGCTGTATACTTATTATATATTTTATAGTAGATTGCCTTGTAGATACGCCATTATATATGCTTTACATATAACAAAAAATATCTATCGTGTAATAAGTTTTACTTCATCTTTCTCGCTTTCTGGATATTTCTCAAGTCAACAAGTACCTCAAGTATTACACCAATAAGTTTAAGATAAGTGTATTTATCAAAACACACCTATGTTAACATGACAACAAGTGAATCAATATTCCATTCACTCCCCGGGTGGCTGCAATAAATACGTTATCTATGGAGCGGGTCATAAATTGTGTCAACAGGGATAATCAAAGCGCGAGTAATGTTTACCGATAATTAACTGCCTACCTACTTGCGTAATTACTGCCCACTTATCCTCATGAATCGACATTTTTACACATTTGGTACTACCAAAAAAAACATCACTTCCGTCCTAATGTCATGTACACAGAGTAAGATAGTAAGGAAAGATAATGTAAATACGTCAGTCGTATTATTACTTAACATCAGTAACACTTTTACTTACCAGCACCATAAAAGAAAGGAAAGGATAAAAGATGAATAAATTGAACTTGAGAATTTTCTCTACCGCATTAAAATTATGAATAGTTCTTTATGAATAATGAGATGAGCGGTTAACCTGGAATGTTAAAAAGATCCCTTTCAATGTAGTCAGCATTTTCATAAAATTATGTAACTCACAGGAACAAAGCTGAATACTTCAATTAAAGCAGGAAATGACATCCACTAATGGCATCCACTTAAATTTTTCGCTCGCACAAATTGGAGCAGCCGCTGAAAACCGCTGAAGCTATTAAGCGTCACCCTTCTGTTAAATCATAAAAAAAAACCTATGACGAAATAAATTTCATGTTTAAATTTATTAATTCATTAAGTTTTTTTAACTCAACGTGTATATATCATCATCATCATCAGCCGATGGACATTCAGTGCTGGACGGGGAGAATTTCTGTCGTTTCCTACTACGCTGTCCCAATGCGGATCGGTGGTAGCCAGAGCCTTTTTTGTTGATTAGCAGGATGCACCACGAGCAGGTGATGTTAGCTTGGATCCTGTGACTAGTTGTACAGAACCCCTTACACCCCAACGCGTATGTATAGAAATATAGTAGAATATCTTAAAATTCCTGACGAAACACCACACCGCTTTTATGACGTCAGTACACGAGATAGTCTCCTCAGTGGTTCTTATGCAAACGGTCCTAGACCACAAGGAGTCGCAAATTAAAAGCTGATGCCATACAGCAAAGACCTTGAAATGAAACTTATGCAGTAGTTTCATTGTAGAAGTGAGACTATTAAAAGTTCAAGCACACAAAGTTCTAGTCTCGTTAGCCTTGATTTATTTGTCGTTAACAAACTCAGTAATTAATACCTAGATTCCAGACTGCGCTATTGAATTAAAGTATTAAAAGCTTTTAACAAGTGTCTGGAGTTCGATGATCGCTCGACGTCCCGATCTACTCATTCCATTACTTAACCAACGCCAATAACCTGATACATCAGCCTCTGAAACATTCGTAGTATATAATATAGAATACCTTTTTTGTTACAAGTAGATATTACTAATTAATATCCATATTTCCGGAAACCGTCTACGTATCACTCCAGTGCCATTTTCTTCCGCCGAATTGAATTAAATTGCTAGGCTAGATCATGTACCAAAGAAGACAATATGGTGCTGGAACTTAAATATGATGTAACTTACCACCATGTATGATACCAAATGTAAATGATTGTTGATATTAATAAAGGTGACAAAAAAAAAAGCTTCTCTTTTTCTAGAGTTGTTTCCTTTTTAGGAAATGCCGAGGATTAAGCAAATCATCATCATCATCTGCCGATAGACGTCCACTGCTGGACATAGGCCTGCCCCTCAAATCTTCACGTCGATCAGACCCGCGTTGCTCGCATCTAGTGGATTCCCGCGATTCTCACCAGATCGTCGGTCCACCTTGTGGGAGGTCTCCCAACGCTACGTCTACCGGTACGCGGACGCTACTCTAGGAACTTACTGCCCCAGCGGCCGCCGGTCCTTCGGACAATGTGCCCTGCCCACTGCCACTTAATTCTAGCAATCTTTTGAGCTATATCGGCGACTTTAGTTTTTCGGCGAAACTCCACATTTCTGATTGTTCGCGCAGAGATACTGCGAGCATAGCTCTCTCCATTGCCCTTTGGGTGACTTTCAGCCTTTTTATAAGGCCGATAGTAAGGGGACACGTCTCGGATCCGTATGTCAACACTGGTCAGTTGTCAACACGCACGAGTTGAAGACTTTTGTCTTCATACATTGCGGTATCCGAGACGAAAAGATGCTTCGTAGCTTCCCGAACGCTGCCCACCCGAATTGCATTCGTCGATTGACCTCTTTCTGGAAGTTGGACTTACCTAGCTGGGCTATTTGTTCCAGGTAAACGTATCCGTCGACAACTTCAAGTGTAGAGCCTTCGACCATTACTGGTGTGGATACAATATGGGCGCTAGACATAATCTTTATCTTCTCCATATTCATTTTAAAACCCACGCGTCGGGACGCTCTACAGAGGTCATTGAGTATATTGCCAAGACCTTCTATGGTCTCAGCCATGGGTAAATTGGGCAAAGGTGAAAGATATTCTTGGACTTCTAGGACTACAATCTCCGACTAGAATAGGGCGTGCTTGTTTATAAGGACTGAGAGGATAATTTGGCGAGTTTTGAGCAAGTCCTAATCACTCGCTAAACAAAAGTAATAAGTTTACTGGTGATAGGTCTCTGTTTCCGGAGACTGTCTAGATAGATACCATTGCAGCGCTAGTTTCTACCGTCAAACAATATTCTGGAAGCATCACTGTGTTCCGGTGAGAAAGGCGCTGTAGCTAATGTAATTACTAGGGTAACGAAAACATCTTATGTCTCAAGCGACGAGCGCAATATGGTGCTGTTTATATCATCTTAGGATGATAAAAACAGAACTAGCGGCACTTGTTATGGGCGGGCGTGTCACTTACTATTAGGTGAACCCGCTCATCTTGTCGCTTAATTAAATAAAAATAACATTAAGCATCTAACACGAGTAGAGGCAATTTTAAACGTGTAGAGCCGTTGAAGAGTCTAAGGTTCCTACCCTGCCACGTTAAGGTTATAGTTATACAATTAGAATCCGTACAAGATCTCAGAGCGAAAGATTGCATTGTGGGGGCCATCTTTGAAATTTTCAAATCGAAAGTTTATTTTAACAGCACAATTACCGCAGTAATAACCAAATGAATATTTTTCCTCGCAAAAACGTTTCAACGAGATCAACGTTCGCTAACCGTCAGCCGCCACTGTACACGATGATACATTGTTTTCGTCTGCAAACGGTTTAGAATAAATTATAATTATTCATAACATGTCTGCCCTTAATCAAAATATATTTCGCATCCCTCTCTCTTCTAATCCCGGACCCAAATAATAATGAGATCAAAATTTCAGAATACGCTCGACATGAACAGAGAACTCATTTTACTAACAACAAGTATTTTCAACGTTCATTTGACTAAACAAAAAGTCGGATAGGGTGTTAGAACAATCGACCTGATGATGCAGCATGGGCATACCTATGCAGGGATACTATGTTTACCCTCCATCATAAAACCCTCGTCGTTTTACAACATAAATTTACTCTCATTACCCTTTTTTGATACAACTAGCTACAGCGTCCGTTCTATCAATATCAAGGGTATCTTTATATAGACAGTCTCCGACAACGATGATCTGTCTTCGAAAACAGAAGATATTCCTCAGAAATTAAGAACCAGTTAACAACATATATTTTTAATTCCTTTCATGGAAGTCACACTGAAACTTTTACCTGAAATTTGGTAGTTAATTACCCAAGCAAGAGGTTAAAAATCCGCTGACAGTGTACACTATATACAATATACACTAGTATTTATTTTCTAATTCACTCCACGCTTTGATGTGAGTGAGTGTATCGAAGGTCTCAGTAATCACGAGCTCTTACGACATATTACAGATCAACTAACACGGACACGTCCAACCCTTGACATGTGGAACAAGGGTCTGTAATGAGAGCGTACCTAAATGCAGTGGAAACTTTAGTAGGATGAAGGAAAACAAATGTATTATTATATGAAGCCGACAATGACATAGTCGAAATAGTAATAGGACATTAACCATCGTCCTCATTAGGCGCCTTCTTCAAACTGAAGTTTGTCGATCAGATTGTGAAAACTCACTTGATCCTCGGCTATTCTTTTTAACTGGTGGTATTTAAACTCAGTCCACTTCTTCAGGTTGTCAAACCATTTCTTCCGCTTTATACCAGGTGCTCGTTGTCCAAAAATTTCGCCTCCAGGATCAACCTTGGGAGCACATAAAGGAATCCTTTTTGAATGTATCCGAAAAATGCAACTTTTCTTTGCATGACGATTGATATCAGCCTACGTTTGCAATTAGATCTCACGAGAACTAACATTAACCATTGATAGACATAAATAGCAAGGTTTGCTCGACCTAGGCAAAGTCTACAGAGAACCGTACAGATAGAAAAAAAAACAAACAAATAATTTTTATACCAAAAACAGAACAATATAAAGCGTTTGTCTGTGTATGAGCGGCCGACTACACGGCGCCGTGTAACTCGTATAAATTCATTTCATGTAGAGGTATCGCTTAAGCAACAACGGATTTTAGATAATAAATGATATTAGGCATAATATATACCAATTTTATAGTGAAGAAAAATAAATTTGAGTCTCCAAAAAAACTTTAAACTTATAGAATTATGAAAAGATCACCGTTCATTTAAAGTTTTTACTAGAAGAAAATATCTAAAATCGTTACAAACATTGCAGGATATCTTAGACGCTAAAACGCTGTAGATTCCATACGATATCAATAATATGAAAAAATTTAAATAAATATCCAATGGTAGTAAATTTGCCGTATTTAACTAACACAATACAAGGTTTCCAATATTTTTTTAACTATGGACTAATTCCGCTGTAATACTTTCTTACAAAGTATATCAGATGTTGTATTTAAGCAAGCGGAAATATATTTTTGTGCACTTCAATGAATCGCTCGTCGGAAAAAAAATTTATATCTATGTAAAGTTACGAACTATTGTATTTGTAGATTACATAGATGTATTGTTATTTCATAAGTTTATGTTTTTTAAAACGTCTCTTTATTGGTTTGTTATGTTCCTGTAGCGTACTATAAAATATCGGAAGGCAAAGGAGACAAACTATATTAAAACAAATTAATTTATATTATTTATATTAAAAAAAAAAATAGTGTCTAAGATTTTAGTTTTTTTTTTTAATATCTATAATGATAGGAAACTTAAGTATCATTTTATATTAAAGTCACGGTTAAACTTGTTAATGTAGATAATATAGTTTTCATAACTACTTAAACATATGAAATCTGTTCTCAAACAAATTAATAGTAGTTGCGATTCATATAAAGTTTATTTAACATAATAACAAAGAAAAATAAACTTTATACAAAATTTATTTATGACACTTTCAATATATAACAGCTATAAAGTCATAGTTGCCAATAAAAGATAGTTTCGATATGCACCAGCGAAATTGGTAATAAATTTAAAATTTTACTGCATTTTAAATCGGCCAGTTAACTTTTAAGGTTATACAAATTGAAGTTTTAACTACACCTTGCAGAAACTATCATAAACCCTAGAGATACGTTTTAATACAAATGTAGTTTAACAGATTTTATAAAAGATATTTAAGAATATGAATAATATGCATGCAGCCATAAGTTTATTAACTATATTATATTATCCATAATAACGACTTCATTAAATTTCACAGCAGCACTTTTCAACTTAGCATATTTTAGTGAAATTATTAAGAGTATTATTGGTAAAACTATCACACTGTTATATATGATAAATTTTAGATTTGTTTCGTGTTTAGAAACCTATCCAAAGATATATAAAATTACTGAAAAATTCTATAACAAAGATATAAGCAAGGCGTTGTATATGTAACTATTCTGGCTATAAATACTTTTGCATGAAAACTTTCCTTTTTCCCACGTTTTAATTATTTTGAATTTGGGACACGTATATTATTTTAAAAACTTCTTTCGATTTTGCACCATTTCACTATTTTTTTTGGGTTCATTATCAAATTACAATATTGAACGGGGTGTTAAAGAAAACAGAATTGCAGTGATCGCCTTGCACGAAGCGAGTATGAAGCCGTCGGTCATATTCCAGACACTTCAAAAGCTTGGTATCAGCCGTATGTTCGTATATCATACTATCAACAGATACAACAACACTTCCTCTATCGAAGACCAAAAAAAAGATCGGGGCGGCCGCGAGTTGTTAGAATTACAAAGACTGTTAATGCTGTTTAAACTAGAATTCGTCGAAACCCCATTAGAAAGCAAAAACTCTTATCGCGAGAAATGAAGATTCCCGCTAGGACTCTGTCGCGTGTTATAAAACAAGACCTGGAGCTCGGTGCTTATCGTCGATATACAGGACATGCCCTAAATCAATCTTTACAATTAAAGAGAGTGGATCGATCAACAAACCTTCTGTCGCAATACAACAGGCAGGTGAAAGGCACAGAAATATCCTCGTTACTGATGAAAAAATTTTCACGATTGGAGAACATTACAATAAGCAAAATGATAAAGTGTACGCTTAAAGTTCTAAAGAAGCTGCTCAAGTGGTCGGAAAGGTATAACGTGGTCGTCACCCTGCGTCAGTAATTGTTTGGTGGGGCGTGTCTTATCAAGGAGTCCACACAACTACATTTTTATGAAAAAGGAGTGAAAACTTCAGCCAAAGTGTAACATGATACAGTCTTCGATCATGTCATGAAACCTCTTAGCAATACACGTTAAAAATATAACGTGGACTTTCCAGCAGGACTCTTCTACACCTGGCCACAAGGCACAAATTACCCAAACCTGGCTTAAGATCAACGTTCCGGACTTTATAACCGCTGAAGACTAGTCCTCATCTACCCTGGACCTCAACCCTTTAAACTTCAAATTGTGGTCAAATTTAGAGGACATGGCTTGCTGCTACTCTAAACGACACGGCAACATTGAGTCTCTTAAAAGATCTTTGGAGCAAGCAATGGCGGTGGTGAAAATGCCCCTTGGAAACAGTGCGTAAATAAGTATAAAAGCCAAAAGTGGCCATTTCGGTTGAATATTTTTTTTTATTATTGCATTTTTATTTATAATAAAACTCATGGACGGACTAGGTATATACTACCAGCTGTTCCCTGGCCGCTTTGCTGGCTGTAACAAGGAATTAGACTTGAAATTTATCTGAAATATTACTTGAGAGAAACCGGAACTCCAAATAAATTTCTATAATACCCATTACTATAGCAATGGCATATCAACATCATCAGCCGATTAACGTCTACTTCTGAACAAAGACCTCCGTCAAAGACCTCCACGTTTGTGAAGGTTTATATAGGGAGATTTGAGCCATTTCTCACCACGCTGGTCCAATGCGGATTGGTGGGAGCTACAGCCTCGTTTGTTGGATCAGCAAGGTGCACCGCACCGCGAGCAGATGAGGTTGGCTTGAGCCCCGTGAGTTGCTGTGCGGAACCCCGTACTCCCCTACTTAGCAATTGCATAAATAATACGCAATGGAAATGTTTATAAAAGTTAATTAGAAAAAAAAATGATAAAGGATCTATGAAATTCAAAATATATACAGCCGATAAGCATCTACAAATCATTGATGATTGAATGATCATGTTTCCACGTTGAAACGTTCACCAATTTTCAGGCGATTGGCTAACAAACAACCCATTTTCTTCATATATGTATCTTATGTGCTATATACGAGTATAGCATATAAATAAATATATATGTGTACCAGAAAAAAGAAAGTTAAAGTCTACATCACCTTATTAATGCGTATGTTACAGCCTGCGTTCAGCAATGGACTGCCGCGGGCCATTGATGATGATGATGATGATAGTTTTACACCGTGAATTCTGTTACTAGTAACTACTCGTATTTTCGACCGTGTAATGATAACCGAGTATTTGAATATTTAATATTATTAGACACCGAAACATACAGTTCAAATTGCTGTATTTTAGTTTACAATGGCCGTTTCAACTGACCGATTGCTTTAATTAAATGAACACTAGGTCAACGGTTTCGCAACATATACATATATATATATATATCTTTAAGGCTATTGTAAAAAGTTACATATTTTTAGTATTTTCTGATAGTTTACGTTAATAGGGAGAGGTCAGATAAAATTGGTATTTGATGAAAGCAGGCTGTATGCGGTTGTAATCCATTAAAGAGCTCTTTGGCCATTTAATTTGTATTCATTACCACCATATTGGCTACAAAATAAACTACATATAACATATATTACATATACTAATATACGAAGTTACATATAGACAGACGAACAGAAAAAACTGGTGATCATAAGCAGTTTATCTTTAAGGCGTAACGTTTCCCAGTATTTAAGAAACGTCTCAATATTTTCAAATGAGTAATAAAGTTAAAAGAATTTAAAGTAATATATATGAAAGTTTATTAGCATATGTAAATTATTAAAGAAATTTTGAGTAGAAGTTTCGCGTTTCTTTGAACAAGTATAAAAAATGTGTCAAACTAGATTTTGTCCTTGATTATTATATACAAAGTTTATTTACTCTCAAGTATATTAACATTAAAATTGTATGACATTAAATATTTCATACCTAATTGAGTCTAATATGGCACAGTTCATTAGTACTATTATTTTAATAGTTTTTACTACATAATTTGTAGTTTTACACAACCTTCATCATGATCTATTCATCTTAATCTCAACTATTTGAGATGGTTTTACGGAATTAGGTTCCTCGACATTGAAAGCCATGATAATGGCAATAAACACTACGACCGAGCCCCAAACTTTCATCAATTACTTCATTACCTCTGAAATAACAAAATAATAATTAAAACTTTATAGAAATTAATTAATAAAGATTTTAGCAACTTCAAAACATTTTGTAATCTTATTTCCGTGTACCATAATCGTTTAATATCGTCCCTCTTTTGGTGTTCCCCTGGAAGTAAATCTTTGTTAGATTCCGTCTAAATCACCCAGCATGAGGCTGCTACACAAAACAAACTGTACTTTTGGACATTTTTCCAATTTATTGGATACATTTATTTCATTCCATTCAACTACTACAATAAATCTTGCAGCTTTTACCGATTTACAAGTACAACTGTGTTTGTAATTTTTAGCCGTTAATTCACGAAGATTAATCCACTTTTAACTATAAATTATACAGTTTTAAAACATTTACAAATCTTTATTTTCTTACTTATAATCTTTAAAACAAACTAAATGTAATGTTCACACGAGAAGTGAAACATAACGTCTTTAGTTGGAATGACAAGATTGCATCATATTATGCTCATCGCTTTGGGATATAAGGTATACTCTCGTTGCCATAGCAATTTTAAGAGTAATGTTTAAAGCAAAAATAAAATCTAAGACGATAAACGTACACAATTTCAAAAAATTGTTTATAGTAATCTAAACATGTCTCTTAATTAAAAGTATCCAAATATTCCAATCAGTTCCATAACAATTGACATATCCTTTTACATATATTATGACATATTGCTGTGTAGGAGTTCCTTAATAATTTCCATAGTAAAAAAAAATTATATTTTTATCGATACATATTTTTGTTATGAACTACATTGACACTGTATTATAACTCGGATAGATTCAGTCTCCTGCAAAATCCTTCTTATAGGTTTTTATCACACGTTTACAGATAATGAATGATCCGTTAGTAATAGTTATCCGAAAATTTATACTTTTCACGATTCTCGTCTAAACTCACTGCAAAGTGCCTTCTATACAAGAAATATATACATTTTATATTAAATAAACTTTTAGTATAATAGTAATATATTTAAATATTCCAAAAGACTGAAGTTCTGAATACCTACCCCATTGTCGTGGTGTTCCTATATTAGCTACTGTTTATGTAATTTTTTATACTTAACAATATCATAGTTTCTATCTATCTATCTATCTATAATATAAGGTAGTTACAATCACCTCCACCAGTAAAAATTAGAAGCTGCAACTTGCCGTAAAGCACTACATCAATCATTTAAATTAAAATTAAGGAAAGGATAAATTATTATAACCTTATAATAATTGACAAGTCAGCTTTTTAGTTATGTCAAGGAATGGACTGCACCTCGGTGGTGATGATGATGATGATGAAGTTACGAAGACGAAGAATTAACAGCAATCATGTAAACTTGATGGTCGTGTGTATCTACTGTAGATAACCGTTTAAGTGGCTATCATCGGAAGGCTTTTAGATTGTTTTCATTACCAATTTTATATGAAGACATCACTAATCATGAAATACACATCCTGTATGTCAGTTTGTTATAAATTAAAACTCTGTCTGTATTCAACAATCGACGCTTTACGATCGTCGTATATATTTCTACATTACACCACATCTCGAGGAACACGATCAAGCGAAGCTTACTCTTACTGCTATCGGAATTGTTTTGGTTTAATTTGCATTCAAACCACGAACTGTTTTTCCTTGAAACCGGAATATAAAGAAAAATATCCGCCTGCAAACGTAACGCCTGTACATCAGCTTCTAGATTTCAGATCAGTTTCTTCAGATTTATCAAGAACAATAAGGCGATATATATTTATTTATGTATTGTAAAATGTACACTTATAACGGTACACACAACATTCAAGATATAACACCTAATAATACATAGAAAATATAGAATAGTAACGTAATAAATGTATATATATACATAAATATATATAAAAAAATTTGTGTATATATGCATATAAAAGAAAAGAAAAAAAAATGGATAAAAGAACGACAGAAAGTAAAGATAGAAAATAAATTTTAAAGTGATGAAGATACATCATACGCAAAGAAAATTTAAGAACTTAAAAACTAAACTAAAAAATAGACCCTCCCCCTTCCGCTCCTCTGAGGTAATAAAAAGACATTAAAAGAACTGCTGAGAATCTTTAGATTCAAGTAACATAATATCGTCTTTTGTTGAATTCATAACAAGTCGAGATGATGATGAAGAAAAATAAGTCTCATGACGTTGTAAGTTAGGGAAAACGAGATGAGTGTGGTAAAGGAAAATGATGAAGATATTATATTTTAATGATACAAAATCCTCCGTTTGAGAAGTACTTTAAAAATATTGTTACCTGGTAATATGAAAAGGAAAAGCCATTTATTAACATCTCCAATATCCAATGTAACTACTAGACGTATTTATTTCTACAAAATGCTACGTCACGTAGCGTTTCGTAGCAAAGTCTACGGTGGCGTCTATTTTTTATATATAACCTTTTTTAAAAAAAAAAATTGTCAAGATATTAAAATATTGTTAACGTATAAAAAAATTCTGTTTACTCCAAGATTCATCATCAGCCAATAGACGACCACAGCTGGACATAGGTTTCCCCTGAAGATTCCCTCCTCGATCGAGTAGGGATTTATATAGGAGGATTTGGGCTATTTCCCACCACGCTGGCGGAATGCAGGTTGGTAGGAGCCAGAGCCTCGTATATTGACTATCAGGCTGCACGATAAGCACGTGAGGTTGGCTTGGACCCCATAAGTTATTATATGGAAACCCTTACACCTTTCGTCTTTCATCAGTGTTCTCTAATTCTTTTTCTTTATTGTATTTCTTTTACTGTTACATGTTACTTCTCAAAGATAATTTATGTAACCTTTCTGAATTTTTTAAATTTATATATTTAATTCATCATCATCATCATCATCAGCTGTAGACGTCAGCTGTTAAACATAGACCACTCCCAAAGTTCTCTACGCCGATCGGTCGGCGTCGCGCGACCTTCAGACTGTTGGCACGGCTTCCGGTAGTACCGGGTACTAGGGGCTGTCGTTTATAAAAATTCATATGGTGGGATTTGAGCCGTTTCCCACCACGCTGGCCCAATACGTAATGGTGAAAGCCAAAGCCTCGTTTGTTATTTAGCAGGGTACACCACGGGCAGGTGAGGTTGGCTTTGTTCCCGCGAGTTGTTGTCCGGGACCCCTTACACACATGTCACTAATGTAAACCAAGGAAGAATATTAAATTCTTATTCCGTTTGATATAACTTACTTAAATAACAAAATATACCAAATACTTACCTGGTGACCGATATTCGTTTCTTGATTGGAGACCTTGTTATTAATTATCAGGGAAGAAATCTTCTAAAACGATACCCTGTTTCTGAGGGGTAGCCAAGGTTATATGAAATTTTTACGCACTAAAACTCCTTGGTGGGCATCCTCGATGTGTTGCGGAAGGTTCCAGAATCTTCGACAGATCGCACCGGTGCCTCCCGGTACCTTCAAAGCCCGCATACCCTTTTAGTTGCCTTTCACAACAGGTAGGACTTATCTTAGTCCTATTCTTAATAGCCCAAGACTTCAGGCCAATTCCTATGGAGACCTTAATAGTTTCTCGATTATGACCAATTTAAAAAAAAATATATTGCTTTAACATTAAAGCAATCCGATCTTATTTTCAAAATATTAACTGATACCTGACAAAATACTTCAGCTAAGAATTTCCGTTCAAACAAGCTCGTCTTCCACGGTATCCTTTTGATACATTCGCCTTTCTCACCTCGCCGCTTTCATCATAATGCGATCCCCAGAAATCTACCGAAATCCGATTTTTTTTCCCTCCAATCCAATTCGTAACTACTCAATTTGAGATTTACAAGTTTATTATATTTATGTGCGTATCAAAGGATCCGGGATGCTGCGTGACTGTCAAATGAAATCATTATATTATTAAAATTATTATATTAATAAAACATATGAATATCAAATGAAATCATTGTAGCGGCAGATTTTTAGGTTTAGACAGGTTGGTGAGTTCGAAGCACTGTAATCTAAATTTGTCAAATGTAGCCCAGGTAACAAACCTTTTATAATACAAAGTATAAATGGTCAGGCAGTTAAGAGAACCCCTTTTTTTTGCTTAAAAAAAATTCTAAACCAAATATCAGATATATTTCGCCCAGTAAACAAACAATTCTATCAACACGAACACTTTGCATTTAATAAGGAAATTCGTATTCCGAAGCAAAATTCACGAAGTATTGTGTGACAAAGTATTCGGCACAGTGTTTTCTCCGCACGATTTGTTTGTATATATATATACGTATTTTATGTAGGTATTTATATGACAAACGTATTGTCTTTTTTTTTATTTATGTATTTCTTTCCCCGATATTACTATTCAGGGCTTTACCTTATCCTATTGTTCACAACATTTACTTACAAGTTATTCACTACTAATTTATATAAATTTTTTCTAATTATTTTTTTTTTCATTATCTATACTTATATTATCTAATATACACAGAAATACACAATATTATTGTGTAG
The DNA here is from genome assembly GCA_029030555.1 of Ornithoptera alexandrae. NCBI lineage: Eukaryota > Metazoa > Arthropoda > Insecta > Lepidoptera > Papilionidae > Ornithoptera > Ornithoptera alexandrae. The sequence continues at coordinate 2,355,453 of JARDVY010000023.1, read as the reverse complement.
ATATGTATAAAGTAACATTTATTTGTACTTATTTCTATTACTTACTATTTTATATATTTTTATACAATAATTTATGAACTTACTTCTAATTTATTTTTTATCATCTCAGGTAGATTGGCTGTATCTATTCTTAAGTCTGTCTCCTGCTCAAAGTCATAGCTTAGGCATCTATGTATAAGACACTGTCAGCAAACGAGGAACCGTTTCCTCCACGGCGTCATCACATATGCATGACGGGGTCTCCCGACACTTGAAACGGTTCAAGTATTGGGAGAATCCGCCGTGGCCAGTGAATATCTGGGTTAACTGTTCAGTTGGCCGGACCTTCCTTATAAACTGATATACTTCAGCTACGTTCGAAGAAAAATAACCTGGTGATGGACGCGGGCGGTCCTCGCTATATTGGGCGCTCCATCTCGTAACTCAACGCAAACGTTTAACATGTGATACCGGGCATGTGTCATGATCTGGCTTCATTCTGCTGTTAAAGAGCAGCCAGCTTGGCTAATTCATCAGCACGCTCATTACCAGGAATCCCTGCGTAAGCTTTGACCCAGAATAAAAACACATTTTTACTCTCGGTAGAGGCCCTCCACAAATTCTCCCTGGCCACCACGGCAAGAGTATGGAGCAAAGCCATGGTTCGTAACAGTATCGAGCGCGGCTTTAGAGTCACTGTACAAACCATGCTCGCTTCCGTCCTCCCGAGAACCATTTTGGTTGCCTCAAATATGGCCAAGAGTTTCGCCTGGTAGACTGTGCAGTACGCAGACAAACGTAGCTTCCGGTTTTGGACCTCGACCTCACCTTTCCATGTGGACAGTGAGGCTCCTACCTTCCTCTCAAACTTACTGCCGTCGGTATATATGTTCACCGCCTGCACGTTGTGCACAGAATTTTGGTCTACCAAACATACATACTCAAGATTCATTTGCGAAGCGGGGTGAGGAGTTTCTGCAAATCCTACGACCCGCTCTACTTCCCTATCGCCTAGTAGTGTCTGGAACAACCCTCTCCTAGTCTCATACAGGTCGATCACCTCCTGAATTTTAAGATCCAATGGCAGTATTCTCGACAACAACAGGGCCGAATTCAGTGAAACGGTGCAGTACGATCTGCAGTTTCATCGCAAATCCTCTCTGTACGGTGTTGAGATGCCTCTTAATCCCTAGTTTAGCCGAGTATAGCACAATTGGCTCCACCGCATCTATGTAGATGGATCGGATGATTTCAGAGTCAAGACCCCAGGAGATCTGGGCCACCCGAGCGACTTGCCTATACAATCCTAATGGTTTTTTACACAGATTCGCCACGTGGCTATGAAACGTTAGCAAATATATTATCATACATACTACAATGAAATACACATACTAAGGTCAGTGGTCATTCCCATTTTTTATACGTTTTTACATTTTCAATGTCACTACGATTATCTACGCTGTATTCCCGCCTACGTGCAATGGACTCGCCTGACGCACACATCGTGCAATGAACTCGCCTGGAGAGTCGGCGGCACTAAATCTATGCCTAACAATGAACTCCTTCCCGTTGATAAAGCTTAAATAAAATAACTCTTTTTTAAAATATAAAAAGACGTCGAGATGATGATAGTTATAATTAATATGTCCTTAAAAACTCTAAATTTCTTATAAAATCTTGAATCATAGTATTACTCAGTAAATGTTATACTGATACAGTATATTTATTTTCAACTTTATTAAGCACATCTAAAACTTAGTGTCCTTCATGTTTTTTTTTATATTTATCTAAAAAAAATAAATAAAAAGTTGTTGTTCAAAACAACAGCTGTTACATATAATAGTGTGTCTCCAGACAAATTGAATCCAAGGCCAAGCGATATTGATCGATATTCTGTAAGCGTCCAGACTGAGGAATCAATTATGATTGTAATGCTGTACGTGTTGTATCCGGCGATAGGTAAATGATTAACAGCATCTTTACTTAAAAAAACAACTCGTTCCTGGTGGGTGAACTCTTACGGCGTTGATAGTGTTGATATCACCGGAGCAACTAAATCTGGCAAGTAGTAGTATATAATAAAATAGTAAATAATAGATAATAGTAAATAGTCCTTAAGGCATCTCCAAGGTTTCTACTTTAGTGATGGTAGGTTTCTGTTGCCGGAGACCATCTACGTAGGTACCATGACAGCCAAATCTGCTGACAAACAGTACTGTACAAGCATTACCGTGTTTCAATTTGAATGACGCTGTAGCTAGTGTAATTACTGAGTAACGAGACAACATCTTCATCGTCATCGGATGTAAGGGTTCCCCCCGCACAACGACTCTCGGGACCCACACACTCGGGACTCACCAATTCGCATTGGGGCAGCGTGGTGGAAAATAGCCCGAATCCTTTCATATGCATCCCTAACCGATCGATGTGGAAATCTTTGGGAGAGGCCTTTATCCAGCAGTGGATGTCGTTCGTCTAACGATGATGATGATGAATGTCCTAGAACTTAGTATTACTTCAGTTTTATTTCTGCTAATGCGTGTAGCTTTTACCACAGTTTCTAGTAAAGAGAAAGTCCTAAATAATATTCATGAGCGACTAGACCAGTCGACCTGTTTACGCAAATTGACCTTCGTTTTGCATATCAAAGACCTTCATCAAAGTCAGGTTTGAATGCATTTAAATTACTTTGTCTATTAGATTTAACTTTGTACTTATACGAGCGAGGAAAGCTTTTGCGCATGTACAAGAAGAACATCAGGGTAGATACTCTGTCACTTTTACCTATTTATTAAGGTGTGCCTGATCAACCTCTCATCATAATCTAAGTAGTGGATCATAACGAATCCGTTTTTATGTAATACATTCAGTACGATTTTTTTATTACCCCCTCCCATAACATTTTGGCGCTAATTAGGATGATATACATACTCGTAACCACACTGATGACCTTGAAACAAATCGTTAAGTCTTGTTACTCCTGTAATTACATTAACTACAGCGCCCTTCAAACCGGAACACAGTAATGTTTACACACTACTGTTTTGCGGCAGAAGCAGCTGTAGCGGTATTTACCCTGTAGTTTCGGGTTGTTAAGAATAGGATTAAGGTAAGCTGTGCCTGTCGTAAAAGGAAACTAAGAGGGTTTTTAGGGTCTCAGGGTTTTTAGGGTCTCAGGGCTTTGAAGGCTCTCATTGTCCGCTAAACGAATTCGAGGTGAACAACAAGTACAAGGTGGAGTCATAGTAAAGATAGTGTTGGGGAGGGTTACACTCGCCGAGATAAGCTTAGGACGAGATCCCGAAGCCTTTTGTAAAGTACTAAGGATGACCACCGACGGGGGTTTTAGTGGGTGCAAATCCTAAATAACCCAATCGTCACCTCAGAAGCAAGATATCTTTGAAGACTTCCCAACGGCAATGTAAAATTGGTACCTACCTAGACGATCTCCGACAACGGAAACCATTGGTAAATTATAATCATAGTAATTACCTGTATCTCAACCCTTAGTCTTATTATTATTAAAATTGGTGAACTCAATTCATTGCTAATAACTCCACGGAAATTGCCTTCAAGTGAGCCTTTGTATTCCGTCCGCATCGCCAAGTCACAGCTGCGGAACACCCTTCATGGAGTATTTTAGTCTTTGCACAGCCTAGATAGACCATTTGCAAATGTCCAGACAAAATGTCTTCGGAATATTGGGGTCACAGATGACACTATCACAACCATTCAAATGGATCCTAATTATGAAAAATTGACAACCTTGGAACGATTCTATGTATTTTTGTTTGTTCGCCAATCACGTGAAAACTAGTGAACGTGTCGACATGTTAACATGATTATTCTACGCGAAATGATTTCTAGATGGTTATAGGCTATTTATTTGTGGAATTTCATAGAACCTTCATTATTTTAATTCATTATCATCATCGGCCGATAGACGTCCACGGCTGGACTTAGGCCTACCCCAAAATTCTCCACATCGATCGGTCCTGCGTTGCAGTGAGCATGGCCTCCGGCACCGCCTGTCTGTAGGGTTTTGATATGAGGGGATATGTACCCACAACGCTGGCCCACCTCCAAGCTAGAGCCTCGTTTGTTGATTAGCAGCGGCCACTATTTTTTTTTTTTTTTTGTTTTACGTGGGGGAAATGCCTACGCATACCCGTCCTCGCGGGGGCGAAGACGGGTTATGTCGGACTTGCACCGACTATAACCCCCACGATGTTCCGCCTCATCGCTATATTTGCAGGGTCACGGGAACGCATGCGCTCAAGCGCGACCCTGCCGGCGCTGGCCGCTTGCGCAGCCCCACCTCGGGAGGGAGGGATGAACTCTCCCTTTCCAGGGCGCGCCGGAACATGCAGCGCGCCCCCTCCTCGACCTCATGCGTGTGTGCGGGCGACCGGTTCCCCCGAACCTGTCGCCCAGAGGCCATGGGAGCCACTGGAGAAAACCTCTCCCGGCTCCCCGCGGCAGAGAGATGTTAGGCCCGCCGCTACCTGTCAACGACCGCGGAGGATAGGGAGAGCGGCGCATCTCAATACCGGCACTCCTCTTCCCCGCGGCCCCACCGCCGCTGCATCACCGGTGCGACACCGGTTGGCCGCAGAGGGTACTCCCTCCGCGACACCACCTCGGCTGCGAGGGCAGCACACAGCCGCCCCTGCGGCCCCCGGTCGCTCCGGTGAGCTCCAGTTACCCCAACCGGTGCTCGAACCTGGAGCGGCCGCTTCGGCCAGCCCTTCGCCGCGGGCCGGCCGGGTGGGTTCCACTTGGCTTCACCGTGTACCGGACCACGGTTACTAAGCCCCTCCACCACGACAAGGCGAGAACCCGTTGGAGGGGAGCAGCGGCCACTACGAGCAGATGAGGTTAGCTAGGTTCTCGCGAGTTGGTTTGCGGGAACTATTACTTTACTCCTTTCAATTAACCGTTATAAATTTTTTCATTTTGTATTATGCGGTTGCTATAGAGAGATTAATTACGGTCAGGATATCAGGCGGGGAAAAGCTAATATATATAGATAAGTATTTTTCTTACGTATGCGATTGTATTATATTTATGCAGTAATAAAAAGTAAATTATTTAATAAAACTTACTATCTTATATACTGGTGGTAATCAATTTATACAGTAAGTAGTAAAGTAGTTGTGCCTGCGTAGAGATTTGCCCACACCGAAATAGACCTCGTCTACGCCACGTGGGATTCTATACACATAACAAATCAGCATAAATTATAACTTTATAGAAGGGACAGATAATATATTCATGAACGCAAAACATGTACTTAAACACAAAATACATTTTGCGCTCGTGTACTCATCATTAAAGTCCAGATATTTTCATCACCATAATTTCAACCGACAGACATGCACTGCTGGGCATAAGTTCCCGTTTAATGTATTCCACCAAGCATGGTTTAGCGCTCTTTGAATCCAGTATCTCCCAGCGATTCCTTTTATAACCAGGTGAACCAGAATCACAGGCACATAGATCATAGAACTGATGAACGTTGGGAAAATTGAAGTGCTGGAAAGGCGCCCTCGCTGGAAAGCGCAGCGTTGGCAGACCCTCCATTAGGTGGACAGAGGATATAAAAGAATCCCCAAGTACCAAAACTTATCATCATTTCAAGCGTTGGATGTCCACTGCTGGACATAGGTTATTATCAAAAAAAAAAATACTAAATATTGCATTGTTTCAAATATTGGTATTTTATAACTGCGCACCATTCGCAGCGGGTACATATATATTCTTAAAGGTAAATAAATGAAAATTATCGAATTATGCCCAGCAGTGGACGTCTATCGGCTGATAATGATCATGATGACCGAATGACACATTAAAACTTATAATTAACTATTAACTGTACAGTTTATTTGTACACAGCAAATAAAACTTCTCTAGAACCGCGTACAGGATACTTGCGGCGAACTGAATCAATGATGAGCGAAGCAAGACCTAGACTTGGACAAGCTTGGTATAGCCCGTTAGGTCTTGGTTTTATATTTTCAGTCTTATAATATATTAAATATTTTATTTGCAGAATAAAAGCATATATTCAAGTTATGATAAATATTTTAACACATTTCAATGGAATTTACTGGTGCTAGGTTTCTGTTACTGGAGACCGTCCAGGTATCACCCCACCACCTATTCCAGCCGACAAATAGTAGTATGCAAACATTACTGTGTTCAGGATTGAAAGGCGTTGTAGCTAGTGTAATTACTGGAGTAACAAGACTCAACTTATGTTTCAAGCGACGGTCGTAATATGATGTATTATTCTAACCAACGCCACGTTGAACAGTAACAGGCGTATCACTTACCATCAAGTGAACTTCTCGTTTCATCGCTAAATTCAATAAAAAAAACATGTCTTGCACATTTGGTCTTTGTCTTACTAGTGTAAAATTGGTCCTGGTTTTAGTCTCGATCTTCATTTTTCACAACACCAAGACTAATTTCACTTATCACTCGACTGGACCAACCGAAAGATCATCTCTTTATTCTTTCCTACTTCAAAACTAACTATATTTAACATTAATAATCTTTACAAATGACCTGCGTAAATAAGTAAAACAAAATTTCTATAAACAAACGTCTAAATACATCATCATGACGTCCACTGCTGGACGTAAGCCTACCCCAAAGATCTCCATATCGATTGATCCAATGCGGGTTGGTGGGAGCCAGAGAGTCGTTTCTTTATTGCAAGGTGCACCACGGGCAGGTGAAGATGGTTTGAGGGTCCTGCGAGTTATTGTGCCCCCAACACCCCGTCTGAATTCACATATTAAATATGTATATTTGTGTCGCTGGCAATCATCTCATTTTGCCGATAGTTTTATCCTCTGTATATAAACTGCCAGCGACGGAACAGATGAGGCTTCACGATTTCTTAACAATACCATCAGTAAAACCAATTGTTAATGTTGAACGTAATACAAATAGTATGAGGAGCCAGGAGGCCCCTCCGCTTTATGACCGACGAATCAGCATAAATCATAACTTCACATTGAAGTGGAACGATTTATGCGCAAAGTTATAACGAATGACGTTCAAAGTAGCGAATCGAATAACTTTACTTCTATCCTCGTATCTCTTATAAAACTATAATATATCTCACCTTTGAATATATTCAGAGCTATCCACAGATTATTAAAGACGTCTGAACAACATTTACTAGAAAATATATGGCGCTGGAGGTCCCTCGTGTCGAAGGCCAACACACTCGCTTTGGGTCACTGCGCCAGAGTAAGTAAGAAAACATAATACTTTAACCGGTGGGCCTTTGTTGCCCGAGACCATCTAGGTAGTTACCACCGCAGTGAAGTTCCACTTCCGACACTTAGTGTTTATAAAGTAGATGTGAGTGATTATAAAGTAGATGGGAAGGCTAACCAACCCTAGTGCAGGTAGCAGGACCGTCACACCTGTACATCCTCTCTTTAACGAGTGGACGGACAGGCGGTACGGGCCATCGACATTCCGGCTGGTGCAAGTATTTTCTGGTCGTGGGTGTTTTGGTAAGTACCTATGTTGCATAGCCGAGAGAGAGCCGAAAACTGAATGTCATCATTGTGGATGCGGAGAGGATACCGCGCAACATACTTTACAGCATCGCTCAACAGTATTATTAATATTTTAAAGAAGAAAATGGGGACCACCGCCGCGCATATTCTCATCAATATACTTTACAAACAAAGATCACCAGCGTGGTGGAAAATGGCCCAAATCCCCCCCCCCCCCATATGAACCTCTACAGATAATGATCCCTGGTACTCGGCAGTACCGTAGGCAGTGTTGATTATGACAGACGTTGGCAAGGCGCCGGAACCAGGGGCAAAGCAGGACCGATCGATGTGATAATGATAATATATTACTCCTTAAAATCACTTCCTTTTTTTTATATCTTAACCAGAAATAAGCGTAATATACATGACCTGGCCTGACCTATGACCTGCTTATTTAATACCAACGATATTATTGTTATTATAAGTGCGATCAGCAGAAAATAATGACGATCAGTCCGATTTTATCATTAGTTCTTCTCAGATGAGATCTAGACATCTAGATCTGTAGGGGAAGGGATGTCTTCAGGATTAAGACTACCTTCTTGATTTATAATTTGTTCAAACGGTTAACGTTTTCGTTTCAGTAAATAATATATAAAGATACCATGAAATTAATGAATCACATAAACCAATACATTTACAAAATAATCACGAACAGTATTACACGTCCGTCTGTCTTGCGAGCCACGAACAGATTGCGAGTACCCTCTGCGCGCGCGCATATATAATCTAGTGAAGTAGTGTAGTGGGGGCAGCGTTGCAATACGTTTTGTTTCTCTCAAACAGGTGACGTCACATTTGTACGGTGAATCGAGTTTTTTTTATTATTCAACTATTTATTTTAAACAATACATAAAATATTTGCGCCGATAAATCTAGATATAACTATATTTAGTCTCTTTTTTTTATTTCAACGAAGCGACCAGACGAGCTGGACGCTGGTAAGGATTACGCCTGCCCATAACAACGTAGCGCTAGTTAGGATTGTACACACTGCACCACATTGCACTCATCGCCTTGACACATAAGATGTTAAGTCTCGTTACCCTAGTAATTTCACTAGCTACAACAGGCAGCGATAGGAGCTGCAGTGGAACCTTTTTTTAACCTATCTAGATTTTTTAACTACCTAGATTATCAGTTAATATCAATATTAGTTATCAGTAGTGTTATCAGTTATTAACTATTGACAATAAATATATAATTTAATAAGAAATTAACATGATATTGAAACAAACAAAACATTGGCATAACTGGTAACATTCGATACGGCGCCATTAACGGCCGGAACCGTTGAAACTGAGCATTGAGGTCAGTTCCAACAGATGTCCCACCGCACTGTCTCCGAAACGGATGACATCTCACTCAAGCTGAAGGTTTACGCTTTATATTACTAAAATACCACGCTCTAGGTAACCTGCTTAGAAACCTAATAATAGCATTCTCATACTAAAACAGTCATAAATAAAAAATGCATCAGTTAAAAATAAACAATCTTGGTTTTGCGAAGAAGCAAGGCTAAGACTAAGATCTAATGAAGAAGACCAGAACCAAAATCAAGACGGACGTATTATGGACAACCAAGACCAAATGTGCAAGACTGAAGAAAAAAAAATCCGTTGGAATAATGTGTTAAAATATTTATCATAACTCGAACACGTGTTTCTCTTCCGGAAACAAATAATATATTATAAAACTGAATATGCAAGACCAAGTTGTCCAAGTCATGGTCTTATTCTTGCTATGCTCCTCACTAATGACGTGTTAATACTTTGAAAACAATCTCTTTCAGACAACGCTTTGGAAATGAAGAAATAGACTACACGAAAAGAAATAATAGTGATATACCAAATAATTATAAGAACATACACCCTACCCCCATAAATAATGCAACCATGCCATCCCTTGCCACAGCCCGGTTGTTAGACTTTACGATATGGAACACTGGTGGTAGGTCTCTGTTGCGTCTCGTAGGCACCACCTCAGCGCCTATTGCAGCCGACAAATAGTACTTATACAAACATTACTACTGTCCAGTAGAGAGCATGCTTGTCTCGTTGCTTGTTAAAAAATAAATAAATAAATAATTTAGATATTCAATCGCCCGGCGACAAGCGACTCGACACTTTGCAATATCACATTATTGGCATCTCTATACACTAAAAGAGGGATCGTCACTACAGCTCTTTATATGATTAAAAGCGTCTGCGGCGCTGGGCATCAGCCAGGTTCCTTCTACACGATAACTATAATTGAAATAGCCGCGTGATAACATAAATTACATCATCGACTACAGTTATTATATAACGTTACAACATATTCATATGAAATCAAAAAAAACCTAAGATAATATTTGTTGTTTGTTTTTCGTTTAAAATGGCGACCGCGTTAGTAATACATATAAAAACATATTATTATCTTAACAGTTACACACAAAGTAAATAAAAGCATCATCTGATCCTGACGAAAGCCGGAAATGATGATTATAAATAGCGGAAACTTGATTAAATGTTGTTTTACAAGCTATTTTTTTTTATACGACGAGGCGAAGAAACGAGACATACGTTCACCTGCCCAAAGGAAAATGCCGCTATGTAGAAGGATATTACACTACATTGCGCTCGTCGCCTAGAGAGATGTTAAGTCTGGATACCCCTGTAATTTCACTAGCTACAACTCCCTTCAATCCCTACAGAAATAAGCGCTGGGGTGAACGCTGGAAACCGTCTAGTTATACCTACTAAGACGGTCTTTAGTAACAGTACATAGTACCAGTAAATAGTATTTTGAGTATCCCGTATTATCTCAGATCCTCTTCAGTTGTAGTAAGTAGTAAGACCTGCCTGTTGTTGATCGCTCAGGTACTACGACAGATCCTATTTCTGCAAAACGTTAGTATATAAGCCTTACTATATTCTAATTTAAAGTGCGTTGTAGCTGGTCAAATTACCAAGACAAGAATACTTAACATATGGTGATGTGTAGATCATTTTAACCAGCGTCACATTGTTATAGGCGTCACCTTACCTTTCAGCTGAACGTTATGCTCTTTGTCGTTGAAAAAAAATCTCCTATCCTCGTCCCCATTCCAAGGTATATTATGTCAGTGTATACAGCGGAAGGAAATTCACTAGCATCAAATACGGTACGTGGTGAAATTCAATTAGGTAACGCGTTTACTTGTAATTGCTTATTCTACTTGAGTTACGACGCCGCAGGCTCTCGTGATGAAGGCAGTATAAACTTAACACCACGTCTGTGATAATACTATTTCACTAAATGTGTACAGCTGTACCTACATGGAGGCATACCTTCTGTTAAATCGGTGTTTATCAACATTTTTTCGTACCCTTACCCATTAATAAAATATTTCATTTATTAGCGCCCCTCTCCTGACCACTCCATGCCTTTTTTTTCCGTGGGGAAATCCTGCATTGGATACTTTTCTACAGTGGGGGCAACAGAGGGGTTATGCCGGACTCTTACCGGCTAAAACCTCACGGTGTCCATCTCAACGGTATCAGCACATTACGGCAAAGCATTCGCCTACAACCGTGGTCCCGACAGCGAGAGGCCTTAATGAGGCCGCGTCTCAGGGTGGAACTCTTCACCCAATATATCAATAATAGGCACAAGTACCTCGCGCTCCACCTCGAGACCTAACATACTTGGTAACGGATTACCCTCGCATCCGCCACCATAGCCTCAGTTATGGGGTTATAGGGCGTGGAACACCCGTCCAGAGAGCGAGATGGGTGTTTTTCTTTCTCTCCCTCTATTCAATCTTCTTCTGCGATATTACTTTCTTGCAGAAGGTCACGCTAGCATCCCACAACATCTTACTACTGTTCATGGCTTTAATAAAACCAAGCAGGGTGTGGTCCACCCCTACAACATCGACGTGGTCTTGGCGCTGAGCATCCCATGCTAACCTTGCGTAGGGTATACCGTGATCCTGATAACTCCATGCCTGCTCCTAAACAATGTGTCTCGTTTCTCTTAAGCTCTTGATCGTCAGTCAATAGACGACTGTTAAAGGCTTCCCTCAAAGATCTCTACATCAATAGGTCCTGCGCTGCCCTGGTTCCGGCACCTTGCCAACGTTCGTAAAGTCAGCGTGACCTCCGGTACTAAAGGCCGTCATTTGTAGGGGTTCTAACGGGGGGATTTGAGCAATTTCCCACTACGCTAGTTCAATGCGGGTTGGTGGGAGCAAGAGCCTTGGTTGTAGATTGACAAGATACACCATAAGCAGGTGAGCTTGGGCCTCGTGAACTGTTGTGCGGGGTGTCTTACATCTCTCTTAAGTTCTATTTATTGTCAATCTTAAGTTTAACATGTGCTCTCTATCTCTCTCTACGTAGATGCAGTGCTGGAAGATTCATCACAAGAAGGAGCAACAAACCGGTATTCTGGTGGTAGGTCTCTCTTGCCAGAGCCCGTCGAGTTTGCTACCACAGCAGCGTATGAAAGAGACTATAGATGGTGAAATTATTGGAGTAATGAGACACAACAGCCTGTGTCTCAAGGTGACGAGTGCGATGTGGTTCTGTATATAACCTAATTAGCACCACGTTGCTATGGATGGGCGTATCACTTACCATCAGGTGAACGTCCGCTAGTCTCATCGCTTCGTAATCTAAAAAAACCGTCACGGAACGCGCTGAAAGTATATAGCGCAGGATTCGTCGACCTGGAGATCTGATACCCGTCTTTAGGAGAAACCTCTATCCAGCCGTGAACATCTACCGGGTGATGATGATGGTCATAAAAAATTTAAATACGTGAGAATATTTATGTAACCTATCGATTTCATTTTCTTTAATAGAGTTAATATGAATTCCTTCTTCATATCACCTATATATCCTGTTAAAAATGGTTCAGCACTTTCACATATTAACCAGGACTGTTACACACTAGGATTAAACCACAATATTTTTTTTTAAATATCCTGTAAACATTAACGTCATGAACATATATACTTTACAAACTGTAATTTATCCGATGAAATTAATATTAGATATTACCACAGTTTTAATTTTAGTGTACTAAAATTACATTACTAGTACGGAGACGCTTTCTCATACAACTTGATAATACGGTTAGGAGAATTTCGCACCGTTCAAACGCAAATTGGTTCCTAAAACAATTATACAGCGTACATTGAAGCCTTGTGAACTGCCGGCGCTTCAGCTCCAACATTTCCCACGGGCCTAGCACAAATGACATCATATATTTACACAAATTTCTGTAACACATTGATGCTGCCTCTGTAGCGCAGTGGATAACTTTGAAACACGCAAGTCCCAGCTTCGGTCCGGGGTCCTTATTGTTAAGTTTGATTATAAGGTGTTTTCGAGTCCGCCTACATAACTAGTAATCTCTATAAATCTGCAATTACAACATCATCCCTGTCTTTCAACTATCAACATCTGGAGCCAGAGTATTTTGGATGACCACTCTATACTATTCAGTATTATAATCACTTATATCATCTTAAATCAGAGGTTCCGAGAACTTGTTTTTCATAGCATCACTTTGAAAATTTTGCTGATTCCGTTGGACCTCCTGCAGTTACATTTCTACTGTAAACTTACTCGACAAAAAATGTGAGGATAGAGCTTTCGTAAATTCTCCCGTAGACCACTTTGAGAATTAAGATCTTAAATTAATGTCAAATATCAACCCTATTGTAGGGTAAAAGTATTTTTTTTTTTGCTTTTGCAATGACGATCGAAAACCTGAATATTATCTATACATATCTCTATGCTGTAGATTCATAATTGGTAAAGCACTTTAATATTTTTTTTATTTATGTCACTCTATTATTAATGTTCTTAGTATAAGATAAAAATAATACCGCTCATCCCTTAAAAATTATTTCTTTTCCACTTGTAATTTAAACCAAAAACAAATACCTTTAATATGGTAACTTAGAGTATGACTTATAATTTGTATTTTAACTATTAAACTATTCTTCCTTTAGTTCCGAAAAGAATTAAAAAAAAAAAAATGTATCACTTACTACCAGAGAGTGTTGGGATTTGCACACGATATGTTACAACCCTCTACACCAGGTTATATTAACTCTTCGAACCAGAACTGTATTGCTTGTATAGTAAAGCTAAAGTTGTGCGGGGTTATTATATACGATTTGTAATAGCGAAAATTATATTATTAAATATACTTAAATCGTTTAAAGTTGTAGCAATAACATAATAGCATATATTAATCATTTATAACAAGTAGATTATAGCTGATGTTGATGAAAAAAATTGCATTTAACTACACGCAAAAGACTTGAAAAATTTTGATAGGCATCCGAAGAAGGTTTACTTAATACGTTTTGTATTAATAGATTAATTGCTATTATTATACGATTTTCGATAATGATGATGATCATAGATCTACTGTCCTTCATTGTTAACCGCGTAGTATGATATCAAGTTTGCGGTGGAAATTGATATCATCTTATAAATATCTTGAAGTTGATTAAGTATATATGTACTTTATACGTCGATTTGAATTACATCCACACAACAAACAAAAGGATGTTAACTGCAATATGTACAAAAGAGATATATATTTTGGTGACTGATATTTTTGTGGGGGTGTTTAACTACCTGCCAAGGTTTACCTTTACTGATAACAGGTCCCTGTAGCCGGACACCGTCTACTTACGTAACACCTATTTCTGCCGCCAACCAATACTGTTCCGGTCTGAAAGACGCTGTAGCTAGTATAATTACTGGGGTAACGAGACTCAACATCTTATGTCTGAGGCGACATTGTGATGCAGTATACATCATGCTAACTAGTGCCACGTTTTTATAAGCAGGCGTATCACTTACATCATTCATACATCGAAGGCGTCATGTTATAAAACATATTGATACTGAACAGTTAAGTTAAGGAAAAATGTTTTAACCTTGATCGTGAACGGCACGGACTCTACATCATAAGATATTTTCTACTGTACATCGCCTAACTGCTTTTTCAAAGTAAACGCTTATTATGCAATGTTTTGTAAACAAGATTACTCGTTACCAGATGATGTCTCATCGATGCGGACGCAATTATAACAGACAGTTAAGTATAATACTTATTTATTGAAGCCAATCATGAAACTAAGTAAAATGACCACCATTTTCTTTAATATTGTGAACAAGCACTCTTTACTGTATTTGTTAGTACGTTTCGATTATACTTTTTTTCTCTTTCAACTCACCTCATTTTTAATATTTATTTACAAATCAAAAATATATAATATTCTACTATTTGTAACAAAGAAAATATATATAACACTAATAGTTAAGTTATTACTTGAGAACTGGTTATATCTGAAGTTTCAACTAACATACCTTAAAATTCGTTAATATTTTTATGACGTTCTTTTATTGTTCATAGTTTTTTAAACGATGATGATAGTTTAAAAGATCACTTTTACTGATGATAAGTATCTCAAGCCAGGGACTGTCTAAGTACCATTGCTTGCTCTGTAGTCTCGAGCTATTGAGAATATGATTAAGATAAGTCCTGCCCGTCGTAAAAGGCAACTGAAAGAGTTGACGGGTTCGTGGGCTTTGAAGATGGTGGCCCTCATTGTCTACTTAGCGAGCCTGGTATGAACGACAAGTACGAGGTGGTCCAGTGCTTGTTGTACCACAGCGAGGGTGCCGAGGAGGGTTTTAGGCGTAGGGCCTGCTGACCATAACCACCGAAGGGATTTTAGTGAGTAAAAATCCCATACAATCTTGTCTACCCTCAGAAGTAGAGTATTTTTTTTGAAGATTTAATAAAAAAAAACAAGCGTACATTCGCAGCAACTGTTTTTCATTACGGTACATGGCAACTAATTTAATACTCAATATTGTTGACGCCATATATATTTTTTTTATTCATAGAAGCGACGAAAGGAGCAGGAGTTTCATCTGGTGTTAATGATGACAACCCATCAATGAACAGCTGCTTGAAATATTCACACAGCAACATAATCTCATACAACTCACGGGACCCAAGCCAATCCATCTGCTCGCAGTGCACCCTGCTAATCAACAAACGAGGCTGTAGCTTCCACCAACACGCATTTTGCCAGCACGGTGGGAAATGGCCCGAATTCCCCTCTATGAACCCCTACAAAAGACTGAAGGTCGCTGGAAGCCGCTGTATGTAAGCAACGTAAGACCGATCGATGTGGGGATCTTTGGGAGAGGCCTATGTCCAACTATGGACGTCTATCTGCTGGTGATTAAATTCTACACATCGCCATAAATTACATCTTCTTGCACCAGTTATTTCACTGGCTATAGAATTCGTACACTCCTTAAGCAATAAAAGGAAGTGCGAATGATATTTACCTCAACAATCTCTAAGAAGAGAAGTCCGCTACCAACAATAGAAATGATGAATGGTACCACAATTTTTTCGAGTATTCTCTTACAAGTGGTTTCACCAACTTAGTTCACTTCTATAACTTCAAAAGATCCGAACAGGTACATGAGAAAAAAAAAAGCGTTTTTTATCTAATGCAAAGCAGATCTTTAATCATTATGTTTAATTGTTTATTACAATGAATAAATTGCAAATTAATAAGTATACTTATTACTTACACGGATCATAACATCATTAAACCTTGTTCGTGTACTCTTTTAAACTGATGGTATTCAAACCCAAACCGCACATTGTTATTAAAGCATCTGTTCCTCTAACTACCGGAACGTTTACACTAACTTAATTAAGTTTAATAAAGTATAAACAAAACGGAAATCATTTAAAACGAATCTCTGGAAAGAGTACGTTGGTTTATTCGACACGCGAACACGCGAACACGCGGATACGCGAACACGCGGATATGCGAACACGCGGACACGCGGACAGTACGCCGGCGTTCGGGCGTGGTGCGTGCGCGTAACTGACAAGCACTGTGCACACAACTATGAGTGATCTCATAATAGTATTACACTCTCCGTATCACCTGTTCAAACGTGAATAAAATGTTCGCGGCCCCATATTTACTGTGTACATACTTGAACGTTTCAACTCTTTATATCTCTATTATATATAATGTTAAATATTTTGACTGTAAGAATAACAACGTGTACAGTAAATTCTATGAAACTTTGACTTTTGAAGTGAAATATCGTATAAGTAAGATTTTTTGATTTTACAAAGAATTTAATAAAAAAAATACATACATTATCTTATTTATTATATTATAGAGACCTATTCTTGACTACAATCCCATCTGATGAAAAACAGAGACGTAATCTAAGTGGTAAAGTACACAAGTCTAGAGATCACTCTTAAACACTACCACGTTATAAATAGACGGAAACGCTGCCGCCTCGAGACTGTTCCAATCCTTCGCTATTCTCATTATGAAGTACGAAGCAAACCGTTTGTCTGCCGTGTGGCTGACTACAATATATATCCGAAGGTTGAAGAGGTACGGCAGTATTAAAACAATTCCTGAGCATACTCTCGGAAATATATTCGGTAGTACACCAAGAGACTTGGTGCCATTCGTCAGAGACCCAAGCAATCAATTTTAGCTCTTAACAACTCCCAACCACCGACTATATACTATACTTTACACCACCACCACCCCACCACCATCAGCCAATAAACGTTCACTGCTAAAGATTGGTCTCCTCCAAAGATCTCTACGTTAGTAAAAGTCCATTTGGGGAAATTTGGGCCATTTCCCACCACGCTGGCCTATGCGGATTGGTGAGAGCTAGAGCCCTGTTCGTAGATTAGCAGGGTACACTACGAGCAAGTGAGGTTGGCTTGGGTCCCGTGAATTGTTAGGAAACCCGTAACATCCCTACTTTACACACATTCACTAAAGAACATTTGCTTATGTATTGTGATAAAAAAATTATTTAACATATTTTTTTTTTACAACGGTTTAATACTTCACCTCAGTTCCACACGGTGTTAAGTGACAATGTAGCCGTGGTCTGCGAACGGTGCTCGCCAAGAATTATCTGGCTCTCACTTATTGAACACATAACTGCTGCTATGGCAGAAAATTTATAATATATTGGATGGTACCTTAGCTAAAAAAAAAAGCACTAAAATACCTTACTCTAAAATATGTGGACCCAGAATCGAACCTAGGTCACGTTACAAAGTATACTCTTAGTCACTACGCTTTGGAGGTAGTTTAATTATATAAAAAATTATTAATTATCTTGTATATATATTGGATATATCGAGAGGTTCATTGACTCATCACGAGATCTCCGAAACTATTAGACGTAGACACTAAAAACTTAGTAGAGATATTGCTTCTGCCATTTAGAGGTCAGCTAAGATTAGATTTTACAAAATTTTTTCACCAACGTTGCAGGGGTGTTACGGACAGCAAAGCGGGCGGGGAACAGGTAGCCTTGTATATAGAGTGGCCAACACATGATTAGCAACATTCCAGCCTCGTCAGATCGTTTGTACTTACCATCTTCTCTTACCTCCTATAGTATTTAAGCAACAGTTGTCATCCTCTTAGCCACACTACCCAATGAAAAGGGTTTGCAATCTCTTGATTTGAGATATTTGATATTATGAGCATTTCAACTAGAGCATATTCATATTATAAATGAGGCTTTGATGTAAAAGTTTCCGTTGCGTTACCTGAAAATATCCATTTTAGTTGTAATTGGAACATTATTATCGACCGATTCAAACAGGCCATAACTACAAGAAAGTTAAGGAAGTTGAAAACAATTATAATCCAAAATAAAATAAATAACTCTCAGAATTTTTTTGTTTGTTTTTAAGTGTACTTAAAAGCTAATTAAATATGAAAATAATAATATCAAAAGGTGTAACCGCTCGGCAGCCATTACCTTTATTAGAAATGCTCCGAGATACAACCTCCCCTTGCGACCAAACTAATTAGTATTTTAATTAAGAACTCCTAATTGTATCTTATGGCTATTTAACAGAAAGAAGAGAAATGTATTTCTTAAATTAAATATACATAGTGGCCATGATCCTTAAATCCTAGAGACCAGCTTCAACATCATGCGATGTATTTTTTTTAATATCAAAAAGCAGATGCTAATAATAGGAAGCTAAACAGTCTCGTATAATACTTGTTGTCTTAAACCATTTAGATTTATGATACTAATAATACTGAGCTCCAAATAATGGTGGAAGATGGATAAGTAACATGACTATTAGCCGGTCAAAATCTATCTTTAAAGCAGCTGAACAACATTCAACATAGGCTTCGGTCAGAAAATGAAAAGCCTAAAAACCCCTAACGAAATAATCAGAGGGAGAGAAACGAAATAACGTTTTAGAAATATTAACAATTTTTTTATAAACGTTATGATTTTATTTCAATTATATCTGTTTGTAAAATTTGTATGGGATATAGGTGATTCGGTGAATTTTGAAAAAAGGAGTAACATATAAATATTGTACATTTAATATGAAGTATACAAAAAGGAGAATAAGGCAAATTTCAAATTTTACACATTTCGTGTACAGTTAAATTAAAAAAAAATATATGTAAACTTGTTACACTGCTAAGAATAAAATATACTGCCCCGAAACATCAGCAATAGTAAATCATCGACCACGACGGATCGAGCAGTTCTTTCAAGAAGGTTGAGTGAAACATCTCCTTTCGCAAACTGGAAACGACGAAATTACGATGGTTCACAGGTATTAATAATTTTCCACAAAAAAAACACTAATAGAGCTCGTATATATTGATATTTTATCTGTGTATTTTTACATCGAATAAAAAATGAATTGATTATGTCCGATGAAACAAATCCGTATGGATAACGGAACGAAGCTACTCAACGGCGAAGAGAGGGAAAAGGGATTAGGGATTACTTTACTCTCAAATTGAGAACAAGGGTATGTAAAATTTTATATTAAATTACTATATTTATTATTTTGTAGTAATTTTAAGCGCGCTTCAACGTTTTTCCAGTAAGATCGAAGATGTAATTAATCGTAACAATTCCATACTTAGGGCGATAACAAATTGACAAGCAGTTATGTGACGGAAATATTAAGTATATAAAAACTTTAGTAGATAATATATAACCGCAGGTTACATAATTTAGTTTCCAAATGTAAGTGGTCGAATTTAGATGGCGGGTAGTTTTTCTTAACAAACCTGCTGGTACCTTTCATGTGATCAAAACCCTGTTACACCATTTTTACTGTTCCTTTAATCCTATAAAGGAACTGGAGCATTCTAACCTTTTTAAAACAATTTACCTCTATCTTCTAAAATGAATGAAACGTTGTTAAGATGGAGAAGTTCTTGTTCCATTCGTGTTGACGGTGATATTAGATAAAAAAATATTCTATTATTTTTATGTCTCTTTTCAATGTTTTAATTTACATGGTACATGCGTAAACTACGATTATCTCTCGTGGTCAAGGCAAAGAGAAAACATTTCTGCAACAAGTTTCAGGACAAGGTTAAAATAAAACAATTTAACTAGTTAACTTTCCATATAATTGTGGTATATAAACTGTAGTTACTAGCGTTGTACAATATCAAAGAGCAACGGTTAACAATCTTTAGCAACAGACACCAAAAGCGTTCCAAGCACACTACTATTAAGCATTTCTTAAAATTAAAAAGGTAAACTTAACTATCGTTTAGTATAACCCTTTTAAAAAGCATAGAAATAAAATATTTAAAAAAGTAAATTTTTTTAAAAAAAATATGTAAAAATTTATTTGATTTAAGCAAACTATAAATCAGATAGAAACGGTTTGTAAAATGAGCCAGTTCCTATTACAAGGTTAATAAATTACACTAACAACTTTTCGATAAAAAATAGACCACACGGCCAAAAACGGTATATATATAAAAAAAATAAGTAAATGAAATATATTTAATAAAGTTCATTTTAGCTCTTCTACATTTAATACAATGAATATATCTGGTCATAGATATCTATTTTTCTTTGGAAACTTTGCGATTAACAGTAAAAGAAATAGTGTTAAAAATTGTATATTAGATATATCATAGATTTTGGTAATTTAGCACTGACTAGCAGTAATTTACAAAACAACTAAAAAAAAAGCAGCCAATGTTGAGATTCCATCAAGGGATAATATAATTCAACAATTAATTTTGCTAAAACAATACTTTTATAAAAAAAATGATATACGTAATAAATTATAATATAAGACGGCAAATTCCGAGACATACCATCAAAGTAAAATCAACAAATTGACGACAAAAACGAAATGTTGACAGCGGAAGTATTTTTTCCTTTAGTAGGGTTACACGGTTAAAACAAACGTTATCCATTATTTATATTTATGCTATTATATAGAGAAATGTAAGGCCTCCAAAAAATACACCCTACGCGATATTTTAATTAAAAAAAATATTATTATTGTTTAAATAATATAGCTTAAATAAAATAAATCGAAAATAAAACTACCTCGTATATAATAATTTTTCTCTCACCAGCTACCCTATTTTAATGAAGATGTAATTGCATATTTTTTTGTTATGCAAAAATATCACCTTAACATTTAACATTACAGTTCCAGACAAATTTTAATTGTTAATATTTATTAAACTTGATTAGGCATGGGTTAAATATATTTTATTAAATAATTTGCATTTCATTGTTCACTTTTAAAAGTAACGTTTTCTAAAATTAACAAAATATACGAGTTTAACCTAACGCTGCTTTGTGTGTATAACTCAACAATTACAGATCAAAATCGAAGCTTTCTATACAATATATTTTGTAAAAGTATCACAATTTTCTTTTCAATATTATTGTTTAAACAAATTAACACTAAGTTTTCATTTACCAAACTGATTTTTTTGTACTTAATTATAAATACTATAATTATAATTTTACGGAAGTGAGATTCATCTTAGACCTGATTGTACCTGTATTATGAAAGAAATAATCTTGGCAGTAGATTATACTAATGCTTGAAGCGCAATATTTAAAAAAAAAACTAAAAGTATCACACGTATTATTAAATATTATGTGACGCGCTTTTCTCAATTCTAATATAATTTATAAAAATAAAAATATTGTAATAAACGCATTATCATCATCATTCTTCAGCCTACTCTTCTTTGTTGAACATAGTTCTTCTAGAAAACAGTATTATCAAAAAGGACTAAAACCTTGGCTGTGCGAACTTTGGTCCTTTGCTTCACAACAAAATAAAAAATAAACTCATAAACATACCTTTATTGTTTATGAAAAATATAAAAAACACCTAGTTATAATTACAATATGTTTTTCTCATTAACAACTCTTAAATTTTTCCCAATACTGGGACAAGAGGCCTTCTCTGACAAGACCATATATAAATACATAGAACCAAGCGAGGCATCGGATCCTGACATCAAACGTTTTTAGGAAACTTATCCGAGTTTAAGTACATTAGGAGAAATGCTAAAAAGATTCTTCGCTCGAGACTAATGGCAGACAAACTTACGTATTAACTTTACAGCTTACGATCACTTAACATTTTCAATATTATCAATGTTAAGTTAAATATTATAACGTCTTAACAATACCATGATATATGTATAGTTTATAAAAATTCTTAACCTATTGTCTGAATATACGTTTAGATATATATATATATGAGGATTTAATGGCTTAATTTTAAAATAGAAAACTGTAGAAATTAAACTCTATTAAATTAATTTTATAAAAAAAATTATAAACATTAACAGAGACCTTCATGGAGACGAAACCTCCTTTACATTATTTTTTTATATGTAACTCTTTAGTAAAATGTGCGTTTATTTTTAATCTATATTTTATATTATCTATGTTATTTAGTTTCGAGACTTCCCTTTATCATATATACGAAAACGTTTTAATAGTACTAAATTATAAGTAAAATATATTAGTTAAATATGTAAATATGCAGTTTTAGAGAATCTACGTTTAATAACATCATTGTCTATGGTTTCAGTTGACAAAAATTTTTATACATAGAAATAGTAATTGATGGACTAAATATCCACCGGAAGTGTTGATTACATTAGATATTTTAAATGAGGTCAAGCTAACAATAGTACCGCGAATTGCACAATAAGATTCTCCATCTCATCATATTGGTTTGTAACATAAATATAATAGATTATAGAATATATATAAAAAAGGGAAAATTAAAAGGTAATTCTTACACAGTGTTTAGAAATTACTTAATGATTATCATAGGATGTTGCGATGTGTAAACATCTTAACTTCTTAATGCTCTCGTCGCCTATTAGAGTCAGTAATGTTAGTTTTGATGTGACGGAATTAAGATGGAAGATTATGCAGTTCACAACTCGGATAATACTTTCATCTCATTCCGCGGTATAATAACCTAATCATAACATTGCTGGTTTATTGGAGCGGATGTAACTCAAACTTGTGCAGGTGCAGGTCCCGGGCGGTGCGCTTCCGGTATCTGCGCGGCCACGTGCTTGGTTATATCCGCGATGTTCCGATGATCACCGTGCGCTGCGAGATCGAAGTCCGACCCCGACAGCGAAGCTATATGGTTCCAGTCAGCATCGCTCCTATCGCCTGGTATCACAGGAGCTATTATTAATACTTTAGTAGTGTCTTTCTCTAATATTAATATTATCTTTCAAGGATTATGTTGGTTTACTGAGAAAACTATATGTTTTATTACAATATACGAAATTGTTTAACAAGATCCATGCTACATTGATTTTATTTAATAATAATAGTTTAATCTTAAGAGATGTATATAAACAACAATTTTTCGATACTTCAAACATTTGTGAAGGAAAAAATAAATTTTGATAAATATGTAGCAGAATTTAAGCAAAGAAACAAATACTTAAAAAAACTTAGCTACTTAAGCTTGTTCGTTGGGAGACACATCAGAATATCCCCGCCACCGTTCACCAGCAGGGATAACGTAAAAAAGCAACTACGGTAGTTATTTCTAAAAAGTTAAAAGAAGAAGCTTTCGATGTGGCTATAAGTAACATACTGCCTTCGTCGCTACTTGGCTTGATGGGGAGGCCTGCGATCAGTAATGGAACAGTACCCCATGTCCTTTAGACAACATCTTTAGTTGTATACGCAGCACAGAACCTTATCAACTTTTATCTAAAGACAATAATGGTATAGATATAACCTACTTACCCGCGTTACTTACCAAAAGCTAGAACTGTGCTTGTTATAACATCGCATTCATTAAAAAAGGATCAAGAGGTATCAAATTGACTAAATCAATCTCATCGCATTTTTAATAAAAAAAAATGCACGTATCGGTACACTACCGCTAGCCCTCAGCCTTTCCAGAAATACACCCTTCAATAACAGAAGCCTATTTTATCCTTAACCCAGCATACTATTTAAATTAAGTGGAATATGATACATACTCTTTGCCATGAAAAGCCCACAACCCCACAAGTGGGAACAACAACAAGGTATATTATTTATTAAAATATCTAACTACCCTTCTATAAAAATACCCACACACATACCCAAGTGTAAAGCCAAACTGTTAACAGCGTGTGAATGATAGTGTTGCTAGTTTTGTTTGTTAGTGTTGCAAGCTTATAACTCAACCATAAAAAATATAATTAAATTAATTTAAGTTAATGAACCTTACTTATTATTAAAAATGTTATATCAATAAAAAAAAATTAAAGATTACTTTATTTAAGTATGTATGCTAAGTGGCATGCTTTCAGTCAAAATATAAATCAAAAATCACTCACACGATTTTCTTTTACTCGAAACTCCAACTTTAACTTGGAAATTATTTAGTACGTTATATATAAGCTAGCTTTAGTGATAAGACCTAATGCAAACACCTCAATGATGATATGAACAGTGGCAACACTGAGATGTTTCCAATCGGTTTGTAAGACTGTGTTGGATGTGTTCACTTTATTGTTTTATAATCTATATTACGATAGGCTTCGATTTCAATTTTGCCGCTTTTAAAGTTTAGTTACGAGTAGCGAGTTCCTTTTTTTTATTCAACGAAGCGACGAGACGAGAAAGACGTTCATCTGATGGTAAATGATACACGCTTCGGTATTACTATATGGTGATATATACATTATGATCATCACGGTAAGACACAATAGGATAAGTAATTTCACTAGCTACTGAACTTTTCAAACAGGACAGTAGCTATAGCATTCATAGAAATGGGCGCTGTGGTGGCTGTGAAGGTATCCTGCAACAGAGCCCTGCCACCGGTAAATTTTAGTTATTTTTTTTTATTAGCGTAGCGAAAGAGGAATATATATATAATGTACTATTTTAACGCTTTTATCGTATATTCATGAATAATATGTTTTATGTATATTATCATTAATTTATAAACAAGAGCAATATTAATTATTGATTACCAAAAATTTAATAAAACTAAATAGCTAATATGGTAGGCCAGAGATGAACGATGAACCTGCTTATGGTGGACACTGCTAATCAAGAAGGAAGGGTCTGGCTTCCACCGACTCGCATTAGGCCAGCATGGTGGGAAATGTCTAAAATCACCCTCATGAATCCCCGCCAGATAGATGTGGGAATTTTTAATGGAGGCCTATGTCCAGTAGAATACGTCTATCGGCTGATGAGGAATGGCATACCAACCCTGGTCATTTTTAATAAATACATTTGTTTTATAATAACAACATAACGAAAGTCCCGAATCAAAATGTTCGCACGTGTCGTTAATTATGATAATACAAAATATGTATTCAAACCTGGCCTGCATTCAGCAGTGGACATCAATACGATGAAATGATAATGATGATGATTCCAACCTGCGCCCTTTAGCTATTGGTTTACAGCCAAAAATACTACTCATCGAAGCGGCAAAATTTACTTATGTTTAAACAATAAACACCCAGAATAAAAACAGCACAATACTAAAACCCTTCTAAAGCGAAAAAAAAAATTACTGCACCCTTGTAAGCTTGATAACTTCATATTTATATACATAGATGACATTTATGTTTATTTCAATATTTATTAGTGCTCTAGAATTTAAATATGCTGTATTTTTTAACTGCAGCCATGGTGCAGTCTCTGAATTGAGCCTGGAGACACATGTTAAAGAATTTAGTTTATAGCAGAGTTTTTTTGTAAACAATCTACTAATACTGTAAATCTGCTACCACGACAGCATCGCTGTGTTCCTGTTCATATGAAAGCCCATGTAAATCAAACCGAGGACGCTTCAACCATCCACGGTTTCCTTGTCACTTAACACCATGTAAAACTGAGATCCGT
Organism: Ornithoptera alexandrae; assembly: GCA_029030555.1. Taxonomy (NCBI): domain Eukaryota; kingdom Metazoa; phylum Arthropoda; class Insecta; order Lepidoptera; family Papilionidae; genus Ornithoptera; species Ornithoptera alexandrae. Next base: position 2,329,640 of record JARDVY010000023.1, on the reverse strand, counting down.
GTTAGCCAATTGCATATAAAAAAATTATTATTATTCTTACTAAATTTTACACTACATAGCATTAAAGCAATATTTTAAGACAGTCAAAATACACACGGGTAACAAAACAAAGGGTAAAACGAGATTTCCATCGGAGTAAAGAAAATGCTTCCTAAACTAAGACATTACTTTACACACAAAACACAGTCTTAAAATACAGCCTTTGTTAACTGGTACTACCACAGGAAGGAAACTTACTAAAATATAATATATTACTTCATTTTGTATATAATGTCATCATTAGGTGTCACATAACTGTCTAAATAGCTTTACAACTAAGAGCACCCACACTTGTTATTTAAAACGACAAGATGAACAGAAACTCGATTATCTGATGGTAGTGGGCGATACACTACGCAATACTAAAGCGCAAATTGGAATGTTTATTAGGTCATCAATCCACCATCGTTGGACTTAAGATGGTATTTCATTTTCACTTCCATTAATTTGATTGCTAAACAGTCTCCAAAAGAGAAAACACGATACCAAGACAGTTACCAGTAAATAAAAAATTACTAAACGCTGCGATATCTAAATAATAGATAGATTTTTGTAAAAAAAAATAAAACAAAAATTAAAAACTTATGATGGGGACGATCTTGACCATCGCATTATATCATTACATTGGATTCATTAAAAATGGCTCAGTTAACCTTGATGACAGTTTTGTACGTATATCGTTTACTCCTTTTTTCAAGTGTAGATATCTCTACTAGTCAAGTTACAGTTTATATAATCAACCAACTGTAACATACACGTAAATAATCACGTGAACCAGTGAACAAAGGCCGTTGTTAGTGGCACACGTAGAAAGCCGATACGCTACCGTGCCCGTAACTCCGCTACACGCTAGTTTGCGTAAGACCTTGCGTGCGCGAGTGTACGCCGTCCGCAGGCGCGCGCTCGGCGAGCGTCCGCGCACGCGTCTCGTCCAATATGAAGCTGTTGATGACATAAGCCTCGCGCCGTATTCGATCACGCAGCTCGCCGGACATATCCGGTATCGCCCAGCGGACTATTATCATCACCAGTGCTACTACGTTCTGAAACGAACAAAAACCCTTATGAAGATATTATGCGTCTTTTTTTTTTCTCTATGATATAATTATAAATTTCCTTCAAGTAATACAATTGTAGTTCAGCAAGAAATAGGTTTACTATATTTAACAAATAGCAGTTATTAATGTAATATACAATAATTTTTTTTTATAGCGTCCCCTGCATATCACGGTCAGGGCCTATAGAATCGTTTTAGTTCTATATTTCTCATCATCTTCAATACCAATTTACTTTACATTTCTTTGTTCTTCTTTTTACATACTTCACCTCACGGACTTGTTTTTTACATATTTATATATTGCACTCCCTTCAAATACATCATATTTGTTCACATTAATTTTTCTTTCTCTTCCTTTGCTTTTTATACAATATATTATTAACACTTGACCTCGACTTCACATGATGTTGAACAACTTTTTTAAAGAAGAAACTAGAAGATTAACGCTTGCCACTGTCACACCTGATGTATGATAACAATGAAACATTTGAATAGCAAAAAGTGATTACCCAGAATACTCTGGCTCTTATAGGTTGACAGCCTGAGCACAAAAATGGTTTTATAGCGGCGGATCTACATTATGTAGACAGTAGGTACCTGACAACAGGGCTTGACAACATGTCGCCTCAGAGTCGTACCAGGGACTCTCCGTGTTACAAAACAAGCATTTCGCCATTACGCCAAAAAAGCATTTAAATTATATCAGAAAATTCATTAAAGTTATTTGTGCTAGAATATGTTAACTGTGCTAAGCAATAAAAATAATAATACAAAACGACTAACCTCAAACACCACCACAAACGCCAACCGAGCACCCATTATGTGCCAATACCAGTTGGAGTGCTCGTAATCATCACCCTCCTTGTAATACCAGTAGCCGGGATAACTGTGAGGAACGAAGGAGATAATTAGTTTATTGTAACGAGGTATACTGATAGTAGGTCTCGTGCTGGAGAACACATAAACACCACGCCAACGGTTATTTGTGCTGTAATGCGTAGAAGTAATAAAAAAAATTTACAATAAATTTACAGCAGTCAAGAGACGTGTTAAGGCGATAACGACTATGTGGAAAGCCATATTGTTATAAGACAGTGTAACATACAATAATAAATGGAAGTCTTATTTCTATGTTGTATTAAATTATATATATCATCATCAGCCTATAGAGGTTTACTGCTGGACATAGGCCACAAGGTGGACTGAAGATCTAGTGAGAATCGTGGGAACCCACTGCATACGAGCAACGCGGGACCGATCCAGCATATATATATATATATATATATATATATATATATATATATATATATATATATATATATATATATATATAAATGTTAAATATATTATTTGTACATTAACATATATATAATGTAACATATTTAGATTTTACATTTTTTTATTTTCTCTCTATATTTTTGATTTTAAACCTAAACTCAATATTAAAAGATATGGCTTGCCTGCACATGGTCTCATTGTACTGCGAGTTCTTCGGCGGGTGCTCCAACACGGTCACGTTGAAGTCGGCGAGTGTGTGATTAACGTACTGCACCATTGACCCTGTCGAGTACTGGTACACTAGCCGCGGTATGAACTCCGAAGTGAACGCTATTATGAAACCCTGCAATTTAAAGATTATATTAATACCTATAACACTGCTATTATTTAATAACTTATTATAGTTTAACTGTCTTCATGAGTAAGCCTTCAGCTTTGCAGATGGCCCGGAAGCGGTTCCGTGACCCTGTCATCAGGCGATGAGTTGGAACATCGTGGAGGTTTTAGTCAGTGCAAGTCCGACATAATCCGTCCTTGCCCCCGCGAGAACTGGTATGCGCAGGCATTTCCTCTATGTTATACAAATAAAAAAAAAGCCTTCAGCTTGTAAGACCGAGGCCACTGATCCATTACTGCGGCGACATTATCACTAAGTGTGAACTTTGGACAATGATACGTACGGGTTTTTTTAGAAAGCGCGTCGTCAAAGAAGTTATCTATCTTTATAATAGATCTAATGCTTTAACACCATTTCTGTTTTCCGTCTAACTTCTGATATCTAGATTATTCTCAGCAAGTTTTCTTTATCATCCACACCATCATTGTTACTTAATATTGTATAAATTTAAGGTCAAGTTAAACGTATACAAAAGAAAAAAATATATTCAAAACCGATTGAACATCTCAAGTGTTGCAATACTTTACATTTTTCGTTATTGGTTAATGAATAGAAAAGATGGTTGTATCACTCACGTTGGTGATGACGCTAAGCTTGCCGATGGAGTCCAGTATGCGGTACCACACGCCGATGTCGGTGACGCGCTGCGGGACGGGCCGCCGGTAACAAGTAAGGAACTTCTTGGCGTCAAGCCTCATCTCCAACACGTTGTTGATGAGCGCGAACAGCGGTGCGAGCGGAAACGCCGCCACGAATATCGTAACGAAGCCATATTGTAGTACTACAACATATCATAATTATCATCACGAAGGTGTATTGCAGAATAGCTCAATTAGTGTGTACTCGAAGAAACTTAGGTACGATCATCATTAAACTTTAAGTTCGTATTAATCACTATATCGGCTACCCTGTACCTGCTCAGCGTGGTGAATAAATGGCCTCAGCTGCCCTGTGAGAGAAGGACTAAAGATCTGACAATAGGAATTTTAAGAGGTCTGTTAATTTTATATTATTAACATCATCAAACTGCGGCAGTGCATTACTAGTTATAGATTTCTCCCAAGGTGTTCCTGGTGTTCCACTTAGACTGACATTGAACAGATAATTTAACGACTTACCCATTTCGAGATATTCTGGGAACAGTCCCATGTTTCCAAAGTCAACCAGCTTGAAATCCTTCACCCACTGCATCGGACTTTTAATACTGCAACAAGTAAGAGAGAGTGTGATAAGAAATAAATATAAATGAGAATAAAACAAATAAAATGACAATCTTTAAACAAGCTATCACCACAAACAAGCAAATTGGCCATGTGGCCACCATACATAAGTATTATTACCAATATTAATATATCTAAATGTGTAAAAGGTAATTATCTTTTATATTCGACAAACAGCACAGATATAAAATGTGGTAAGTGTATAAAAAAAATATTTTATGGCACGCAAATAGAGAGTCGCTCATTAATATAGTCTACAAGTATTATAAAACTCCTTATGAGATTAAAAATTTTACCGATTCTTCCTTCCGATGGTGCGTATGATGTTCCACCACTTGAGCAGATACGGCATCATCATCTCCACGACTGTGTTTATGAACTGCTTTCCAACCATTATGATGGCCAATTGGATCGACAATTCGAGCAAACAGCCACCGGGCGCGCACTGAACGCAAACACAAATTTTTTAATGCGAAAAGTACAACATCCTCATCACACCAGTAATATCATTAAATACAACGCCCTTCAAACCAGAACGCAGTAATGTTTAACGGCAGAAATAAGCTCGGTCGATGGTAAATACCTAGATGATCATCTCCGATAACAAAAACTTTCCTCCAGTAAATAATAAAGTCACATTCGTCAAACAAAAAAAATCATATAATATAAAATTAACCTCGCTCTTATTGGAAGCCATTACTCGAGCACAAGTAAGAAAATATTACTGTTCCGGTTTAAGAGTGCTGTATCTAGTGAAGTTATATTAGGGCAGATCAGCTTACATCTCAATGCAGTAAGAAGTTTCGGTGTATAAATATCCTAACTAGCATCTTCATTAATATGGGATAATTGATTACCACTAAGTTTACTTCCTACCAAATATATATATTTTTTTTCATATTTATAAGAAAAATCACTCACCTCTTCCTGTCTGTGTCCAAACAGCCTCACGTAATCACCGGGACGGCCGACAAACTTGCCCTTAAAGAATGCTATGTAAAAAATGGACGCATAATAGTTGACAAACTGGAGTAAATATATCTTAAGCGTCAGCGAGTCGTCGAATTCCGTCTGTGTTCGCAGCAGTTCCTTTTCCGTCAGCCATTCCGCCAAGTACTGGTATACCTGAAAAGAAAAACAAACGATTATGAACTTTAGTGCTACGTGATATAAAATATATTTTAATATTTATTAAATGTAGTACCAACATCATATTCCTAAGAGTAAATCTACATTTACTTCTAAGTAGGATGGTGGGTAATTGGAAAAAATAATGACAGGTTTAAAGGTATACTCACATAATTAAATATGCAAATGAATACGAGATTAATACACGCGGCCGTGGCAGTAGTAAACATGATGGGATTGGAGGTGATGAGGCCGTTGTCGTTGCGCCTTAGAATGCTGGCACCGAGTAGCGACATGCGGTACAGCACAACGCCCAACACCGTAGCGAGCGCGAGCAGCACCAGCAGCGCCACCACACTGAACGACATCAGTGTTGCTGGCAGGCGCATGCGCCAAAACGGCACCATCGGTTCACTCACACCCGTAACCACGTTCAGCTGTCAAATAAATGCTGGATTATAAGATTTTTTTAATTAATAATCCTAAAGAAATATCCTTTATGATGCTTACGCAGGATGTTCGCGCGCTTGCCATTTTATATACAATATTTTGCTAACTCCCCATTCAAACCGGATCACTAACGTTCATACATTAAGGTCTGGATTACCACTATTAACGCATCCTTAATTCTTGTCAGTGCTTGCGTATGTCATTTTGCCCAACTATTTGTACCCCCCTATAGGTTTTTATTATCAAGGCTCTTCCTGTTTCTCTTCTTAATTTATGAAATTAACTCGTCACCTGTTTCCGCTTCACGTGCGCGAGGCGCGCAAGGTACTGCGGCCTCGGGTGCTCCTCGTATACGTCGAACCCGGTCAAATCCCATCTGTGAGTCATCTCGGCAGAGTATCGCTTCCACATTTCCAGGAAACAAGCGGCTAAAAACAATGTTATGTATCATAGATCGTATCCTGTCACCACCACCAAATCTTGATGCTTATGTACGTCATAACGCATATAAATTATTATTTAAGGTTTCATAATAAAAATTATCCACAATACTTTTGTGTGTGTAAATTTGAATAAAAACATTGTTAATTTTTTTAATTAACAATGGATCGGAACTAATTACATTATTATGACTGAGTTAATTACATATTCACGTGCATGATTGTGAAGGGTTCATTACGAGATAGATTACGCATAAGGAAAAATATTTCATAAATTGAGATGATATTTTAAATTATGTTTTATTAAAAGAATATTTACAGGAAAGAATGATTATAAAAAAAGTTTAGGAACAGGCTATTTATTTAAAGGAGAAATTGAGAGGTCACTTTTTTTGAGTTTGATTGGCGGTGGCAGGGTTTTTTGGCTTCATGGTCACGCAATATGGAAGTTGAACTCAAGAATTAATCCAGTGTAGATAAAAAGACCAAATAAAAGTAGTTAACATAGTTTCATGTGACTTTGCTTATGTAACCCTTATATTACTGTAAAAGCAAAACTCACCCCAAAAGCTCATGAATATCGCGAAGAATACCGTGGTGGAGTTGTCGAAGAGGTACGTGATGCGGGACTGGAGGCAGGTGTCGCGTAGGTCCCAATACTCGCAGAAGTAGTCGCACAGCGGACACATCTTTATCTTGGACACGTAGCTGCAAATGTCTTCGCTAAAAAAGACAAATAATAGTTTATTACATTCATTATAAAACGCCATTGATTATAAAATAAATCCTAAATAATTCAAAGTAGAAATAATAAATATCTAAATTAAATATTTTTGTTGTAAAGGTAAAGTCAACAAAGGAAATAACTTGAATGAATGTGGATAGTTATAAGGGTGGAGGAAGACCGAAATATGGATGGATTGTGTGAAAGATGACATGTGTAAGAAGAGTCTGAATTCAGATATGACGGTTGATAGAGGGATGTGGAAGAGAAGTACATACTGTGCCGACCCCACATAGCTGGGATAAGGGCAGGAAGAAGAAAGGGGTAAAGTCAACGAAAATGGTTATGTACTTACGGGACTGTGAAATATATATTATTATTCAAATATTCTTCGTCAGAAATGTTACCAACTTACCTCGGCTTATTGGAGTAGACGGTCGCGGCGGAATATATAACGCAAATAAGTCCAACTATCGACGCCGGTATCAGCATGTGCGTGTAGAATCCCAACCAGGCGAAATATAATCCTTTTATAAAACAATTAACCTTTATGAATAAATTAAAATAACCACAAAACGGTCTACCTGGTTGCGCGTATCCATTGCCGAAAGACCGTCTGGTTATATTATCCGGATTGCTTATTTCTATCGCCGTAAGTAGTGTACAAACGTTACTGTTATCCGGTTTGAATGTTACAGCAACTAGTAAGGACACTTAACATTCTATATCTTAGTGACAGGAGCACTGTTATGCAGTGGTTATCATCTGAACTGGCTCCACGTTGTCATGAGTAAATATATTATTTACCTTCGCGAGAATGTCTTGCTCGTCATGTAATTTGTTTGCATTGGGTTCTGATGTAAAGAACGGTGCAGCTGTTTTAAATTACTAAAGTATCGATGCTTTACATCTTAGGTCACAAGACAACCATAAAATGTGGTGCAGTCTATCTATATATCTATGTATCTCAGTGCAACGTCATAATATCTCCTTTACTAGCCCATTATGCCTTCAAGCGCATCACTTAAGGTTCACGTAAACTTCCTGCTTATCTTATCTTCTCGCTATCTTCATTATCGTTTTAACGATCTCCAGCATAAGAAACAACAAATACAGACGTCAAATACACTAAAATCGTGATGTATAAAATTAACGTTTCATACCAATTTTGACACCAAAATAATCCTTGACATAATCCAAAGGCTGATATTTGAGACACTTCGGGACGCTCGCCCATTCCGTATACAGTAAATGTCGCATGGAACCAGGTGTTTTTAAATCGCCCTGTAAAATATACTATATTAATAAAAAGGCATTACATTTGAAAAGCTATTTTTCAGTAAAAAAAAATGTTAAGTTATATCATATGCTTGAATTTATGATAAACTTTAATAATCACGCCATTTCACTGTGCCCTTTATCAATGGAGACATTTTGTCTTTTAACATAAGAAGTAATATTAATGATAATTTACGCCAATTTACGTCCCCTCTGTTGGGGCACAGGCCTACCCTCAATATGAGGGCAATGGGCCATAGTCACCACGCGGGCCCAATGTGGATTGGTGACTTCACACACACCTTAGAATGAATTCTAATTCATGTGCAGGTTTCCTCGCGATGTGTCCCTTCACCGTTTGTTTTTCCCTGTTGTTACTAAAGTTCACTAATGTACCTAACTTAAATGTTAAAGTCATCGGTACATGCGAATATACGAACCCGCGACCTTCGGAATAAAGGCCGCACGCTCTAACCATTAGGCCAGCGAGCTACTAAATCGCAAATACTACAAAAAGTAATACAACTAAACGCCAGTATGTTAATTTTTCTCCATTGCTACACTTTTATAAAAAAAAAATTAAATATCCGGCAATACCGACTAACGATAAAATGTTACATAAAGTACACAAACATGTTAAAGATGATGAAACTCACATCATGAAGAGGGTAAGCAGCGCTATATGTATTATACGATATAAGCCGTGCGATCCCAAATGCGAAGTCATCGTGACTTTGCTCCGAAAATCGGTTCCGGTCCAATATAAACTGCACAATGCGAGACCGTATTGACGGGGTCCAGAAACACTCGGCCGTCGTATCGAACCTGATGAAAAAAAAAATTACATACAATATATAAACCTTCATGGTATTATACCATTTTAATACATCTTTCGAACCGGACGATATGGGTAAGTATCTAAATTACTTACAAATACTCTTTGTCCTTAGAGTAGATTGCTGTAAGTCGATGCTTCCTCTCTGGAAACTTCTCAGGGTCAACTCTAATCCTGGACATGACGCGATCCCAACACCCTTCAATGCGTTCTAGTAGACTGTTCGTTTTCTCCTGCACATCTTTCAACGCTGAGAACTGCGAAAGACATTGTTGCAATTAATTTCTCCTTTTACAAATTAATAATATTTATATCTAATTAATTAATTTTCTACTCATTATCATACAATTATGATAGAAATCGTATTAGCACACAATATTTATATACATACCAGTTAAAGATAATTATCATTATTGCATTTAGTACAAAGAATTAAAATCTATTTATAATGTAACTAGTAAATGAAAACCGATAATTATTTATAATCATCATTTACTACAAAAACATTGGGAATATAAAAATTCACATCTTCATACAACAAATTTAATAACAATATTAAATCAATTAATAATATTGTAACAACTCTAATAAAAAAAATTTATTAATAATTTGAAGTATTTCTAAAAGTAACTAAAACAATACACTCGGTAGGTTATTTTTTTTCAATATGCTAATGAATCTGCATTTTTTTTAAATTTCAAACTTCTATCATACTTTACTTTTTCGATATTAAAGTAGAGATAATTAATCACTTTTTCTCCTTTTTTTTGGAAAGGCATTATTTATCCATCAGGTACATTTCAGCCATATTGACACATTTATATTTGAAATATATAATAACGAAAAACACTTGAAATAAAAATATATACATAAATAGGGCCGTGTTTCATATTTTACGCTTAAGTAATATATAATTTATTTAATAAATATATATTATCACACACACACACACACACATATATATATAGTATAGTAATGAATGATATGACAGCGTCGACTCACGCGCAACCCGCTATTGAGCAAAAAGGACGGAAAACAAATAAAAAGGAAATTAAGAGAAGAAAGAAAATTTACACTATTACCAGGTTTTAGATTTATTGCTTATTTGTCGCTTGAATATATGATATAATTGCGTACAGGATATCTACACTATAAATTAAAAATTATCCTTTTGACCTGTTCCTAATCGGTCATAGTTTCTGAACCGAAAAGGGAACAAAAGCGATTTCTTTGAAACCATAGATCCTTTACTACTTGGCTCCATAGATCTACGTAATAGCTAGCAAGGACCGAATAAAAGTGGCTCCATATACTGCTCAGTAGGATGTACTTATTCAGCCATGAATTTAAGTGTACTAACAGAGTCAACTACTTCCTATACTTGTACCAACGGATCTTTTAAAGATGTCACTTAAAGATTGATATATTTGTACATGATTTTATTCTGTCAGATTATTATTAAAAAATCAAGTAAAATAATATGATGATAACCACAGTCTCAAATTATTAAAAAAAGAAGTAATTTATGTTATTTTTATCTTAAAAAAACTGTAGAAATGTAGTAATGATACCTACCACCCATCTTTCAATCGCTAGTTAACCAACAGTTTAATTTGCTAACATTACCGTCCTTTTTGCCGATTATATTACATCCCTGATAAACCCCAACCATTACAGCATGCAGCCCTAGTATTACTTTTTATTTATTATTTTCCTTTCTATACTAAAATCAAGCACAAAAAAAACCTCTGTAGTACTCTACACATTTATCGAAGGATATACAAGTAAATTTTTGTCTACGACCTGCAGCGTTCACAAAATCGATTGAAATATTTAAAAAATCAATAAAAATACATAAGCAGATTGTATATAAAAAATCGATATGTTATTAAGATATTTATTAATTGAATGTTATATCTCCAGTTTTGGAGAGTAGTTAATCGATTTTGTACGACTTAATCGATGTTATAATGATTATGTATAACTATACATCAACGAAATAACTACTTTTATAAATTAGTGTTAAAAAAAATTATAAATTATTATTATTTCTCAAAAGTTGTTATTAAAACCATTTAATAACTGTTTTCTATACTTTTTTTATTATAGATTATTTTGCTGAAGGGGTCTATAGTGTATAAATTACATTATAGATATATATTCTGAATGTATCACAGTAAGGTTTACGATGCATATATAAAAAACAGTTAAATTTGGTGAATTTAGACTGATAATTTGGTATGTATGTACAATACATATACAATTACACATACACCTGTCCCTAGTTCGATTCCTGAGCTAAATATGGTCTAACTCCAAAACACTGTAGTCCTTTGTGTATGAGAACATCCACCACATTATGTCCTAACACGAAGTAAAATAAGGTAAAAACTTAGTGAACTATATGTCGATATAAAAAAATTATTAAATTTAAGATTAATACTAATAAAGTATTAGACTTAAGACTACTGCAGATCATGCCTTCTAAACCAATCATGCATACCACATCAGTAACTACAACAGTATATAAAAAAAAATAAAGCAGAAATATATTTAGACGACATCGCAAGAAGCAGGTCTTTCATGTGATGATAAGTCTGCTTGCTCAGAAGGATGAAGCGCTTTTATGATAGATACCGTATTTTACGTATAAAGTCAAGGTCAGCAACAATTTTTTTTTTCAAACATAAAGAGAGTGTATAATATCTATAATGTCACATCTGCTAATCATCATCACCATCATCAGTCAATAGACGTCCACTGCTGGACATAGAACACATAAATCCCCCATTGATTGGTTCTGCGCGGCTTGCATCGCTGGGCATCAGGGACAGTCGTTTGTAGGGGTTCATATGGGGGGATTTGGGCCATTTCCAACCACGCTGGACCAATGCGGGTTGGTGGAATGGAATGGCTGCTAATGAAACCTGCTTTTGCCAAACAACCATTAGTATTAAACAGCAACCAGTCAGCCAGTGGCAGTGCTCCCGCCTAAGTAATATCTTCAAGAGAGTTGAAAATAGACTAAGTTATAGTGGTCTTTACCACATCACCACAACACCAAGTGGGATTGTGATGAAGCTCTAACCAAGAAAAAGGTAAAGGTAATAAAAGCCGTTTGATGATTATGTACCGAATCTTCCAGTTTTCGGTGTTTTTACACGATTGTATTATTTAGCTGATAAAAGAAGCGTTTCGGCAAAGGTTAAGATGTGTTAATCATGACGATCCCAAGCACCATCACAAGGTTAAGTTCAAGTTAGGACACACAGCCAGTGTTTACTATAAGCGCCTCGGTTACTTCGTGTAAGCGTGCGGGCGCAGTCGTGGACACAACATCTGCATACCTTCGACATATACATGGCGGCATTCAGTATTGCATTCGTCTTCCCACTTTTTCTTAGCTTACTGCAGGCCTATGGACGTACATAGAGTTTAAATAAAACACTTCCTGTGCGTCAAACACAAAATGGCGTGCGTGCCTGTGCTTAAATAACTCCACTTAAAATGCTCTGTACTCAATATATTAATATTTATAAAATCCCTTGAAATTTTCCTACTGCTAGGATTTGGATCCATCTCTCCTAAGGAGAATCAAATTTATCGACCACCCATGCTAGGTGTGGTGTGGAACTTCCCCTGTAGATTGTTTGCTATTACTTCTCATCGGAAGCTCAAACTCATTGGGACTCGAACCTGCGCCTCTTCGGGATGTATAGCGGGTACGACAACCATACAAACTGAGCTATCACTGCTTCATACATATGTATTATCATATGATAAACATTGAACATATCACTAAAGATTTTTTTTGATAATTTCCTATAGTCTCAGTCAATGTTTAAATTATAGTTATGTTCATAAAACTACTTCACTATATATATAATTTAATGGAAAATAATTAAAACAATAATTATACAATCTATCGTTAAAATTTAATAAGTTAACTAATGGATAACTGACCCACATATAAATAAAGCGGTAGCGTCAACTTGCATTATACTTTGACATTGACACACTAAACAATTGAAGTTTTAATACATACCTTCATCGGCATCCTTAGTTTCAGGATTTCGCTGTAGTCCTTCAACACGGCTAACGGTGCGTGTATCTACAAAAACCAAAACAGTTAATAGGTCGGCCCAGATGTCTTTGAAAGGACGCCGTAGAGCATGAGCTACGCAAGCTTCTAGCAGTGGTCTGGCGGCAGTGCGCGACTGGCAACGCTGGCGCTCTTCTGTCGGAGGCCAAGACTGACAATGGGTAGCTGCGCGAGAGGAGTAAGTAATACCACAAGACAATTGCAATAAAAGGGTTGGTGTTGAGGCGCTTTTTTTTTCTGTTTATTGTAAAACCTTACAGCAAGGTATGCAAAAGGCGGACTGAATGTCTGTTGGCATTCTCCACCAGCGAACCAGTGTTCCCAATTTGATTCCCATTTATGAATATCAGCTGATTTTCATTATGAAATATTTATGAAATTTATAACGATATACCAGTATTTGATTATCCTGTGACATAAGATGTTAATTCAGTAATTTAATTAGCGCTCTCAAAAAAGTTCTCACACTACGTACTGTCGTACCTTAACAAAATGCAATCCGTGTAAATCCTCCGGCGCCTCCATCTCCAGCTGAAGCCCGGCGTTCTCGAGGTTCTGCTCGAATATCTTCCTCTGCTCGTAAGCATCTGGTGTCGTGGCGTCCTCCTTACCGGCCTCCCAAACCAAAACAAAGTCCACAGTTCGCACACCATCGTTGAAACTCAGCGACGGATTATTCAATATGCCACCCATTACGATCCTGGTTCATAAAAACAGACAATTCTAAATAGATCACAAATATTTAAAAAAAAAACATACGACTTCTGATGATAGTATACAGGTCATTAGTTCAAATCTGGGGCTACTTCCCTAGACACCTCCGTCATAGTGTGAATCAGTCGCGATAACAATATTAGTGACTTCCGGTAATAATCATAAATGGGAGCCATAAGATTTTGGACAAACTTGCACTTTAATCTTAGAAATATTATAACATTATTTAAATTTGATATAAAATTTTTATATAAATTAAAAAAATTACAACAATTTACTATATAAACTTTCTATGTAGATAATTGTAATAAATATATAAGACCTTGGATAAGTCACTTGTACTGGTGGTAGGTCTCTATTGCCGGAAACCGTCAAGGTAGGTACCACCGCAGCGCATACATACGCCGCCAAACAATACTTTGGTCCGGTTTGAATAGCGCTGTAGCTAGTGAAATTACTGGGGTAACGAAACAACAGCTTACGTGTCAAGGCGACGAACGCAATGTGTCGCTGTGTATAGCATCCTAACGAGCACCACGTTATGAGTGGGCGTATCACTTACCATCAAGTGAACGTCCCGTTCGTCTCCTCGCTTTATTGAATGAGAAAAAGTGGTGCATGAAAATTCCTTCGCGAAACGCGAAGTGTATTTTATAGAAAATAAAATTATATATTCTCTCAATATAATAATATTATTAACGCCGTATCAAAGTTAATTCATGCAAATCATCCCCAAGAATATTAAATTGTTAACCCGTACATTGGGGTGTAAGGTGTCCCGCATAGCAACTCATAGGACCCAAGTCAACCTCACCTGCTCGTCAACAAACGAGACTCTGGCTACCACCAACCCGCATCTAGTCAGCGTCTTGGGAAATGGCCCAAATCGCTAGATATGAACCCCTACAAATGGGGAGAGAGAAATCTTAGGTGGAGGTTTATGTCCAGCAGTGGACGTCCATCGGCTCATGATGATAATGACATTGTTTATAACATGGCATTCGATACAGGACATACTTCGCAATATACATACACATGCATAGACATAACAAAAGCTGAAACATACAACCACCATATTCCCATCAGCATAATATTCAGTCCAAGTTTCCAAGGTTTCAACCATGCGAAATTAACTAGAGTTCTTGATATAGTATCAGACAGTCCTACAGTAGTCACCAGATGCTAAATTAAAACTACTACAAATACTACATTTAGTAAATTTAAATTGATAGGAAATGCAAGATATAGGAACAATCTAATAGCGCCAGTTCCGATAAGACGTGAAAGTCTTAAAGAGAAGAGTGAATAGGCTTCTTCTAGCTTCAGCCCTATAGTCTCGTGGTAGTAAGAATAGGACTAAGGTAAGCCCTGTCGTAAAAGGCAACTAAAAGAGTCTAGGAGTTTCGGGGGTCTTGAGGGTGGGAGCCCTTATCGCTCAATAAGCGAATCAGCGTGGGATAGCATATAGCTCAGTAATGGTGCCTAGGACGGTAGGCCCCTCCTCAGAGAAGTGTAACCCGAAACCAAAAAAAAAAAGACTTCTAGCTTCGTGCGTTTTACCTCTTAGTCAAGATCTTCGCTCACCATCAGGTAGGAGGACCTTAGCCAAGCATTAATTTATATAACATAAAAACAATAAATATCAACAAGCTGAATTTATGATCCTTTCTACTTTCGAAAATCGTATATTAAACTTTTACACAATATATTAATAGACAATATAATTTCTTTCTGGTGGTAGATCTCTATTGTTGGATACCGTCAAGGTACCACAGCAGCTTCTATTTTGCCACCAAGCAGCAGTGGGCAAACATTACTGTGCTCTGCTATCAAAGGCGCTGTAGCTGGTGAAATAGCCCTATTATTTGATGATGCGGATCTCTCGGCAGACAATTTCACACTTACAGCTCATTTGATGCTAGGCTCGCGGACGCAGGTCCACGGCTTTGATATTACTAATTTATCGAGATTTGACATGTTATATCCTAAGGTCACAAGCACAATGTGGTGCTATGTATATAATCTTAACTAGCACCATTTTATTATAGGCGAGATGATATCACTATCATCAGGTAAATGTCTCATTCGTCTCGTCATCAAATAAAAACGAAACTACTATCTAGTTTTACTGGCTATGGCCCATCGCCATCATATTGAAGTATGCCTGAGCCCCAACAGTGTAGACGTAAAGTGGCTGTTGAAAAATAGATCCAGTTTCATCTGATAAGATTTCAGTATGGTATGAAAGGATGTAATAAATTGTGAATTATGAGAATGCAGCAACGATAAATCGGAGCTGATTTGGCGAAGATGATTCTAGTGATCAGGGAGCCAAATATTTGTCTGCGGTGGCCAATGTTACTTACGAGCAATGATTGGCCGTCGGTTTGCCGTTATTGTTGGAGCTGTCCGGATACAGTGAGGCGGGCTCCCCGCAGCCGCAATCCTCGGCGGCGCGGGTCGACGCATCGCTACCGTTGTCTCTGAAATTATCCAATTAATAATACCCAACCATACCCGTGGTCTTCCAGTATAGCATCATCATCATCATTATCAGCCGACAGTCGTCCACTGCAGCACATAGGCCTCCCTCAAAGATCTCCACATCGAACTATCCTGCGCTGCCCTCGTCCAGCTGCTTCCCGCAACCGTCGCTAGTATATCACTCCAATCTATACACCACATCGCTTTACAACCGCGAAATCTAAGCACATCTCGAGGAAACTCCTAACTTCCCGAAAGCAGTCTTGATATGCTGCAATAAATAAAAGGCCATTTCATATTTGTCTTTTCCGGCCTTTCCTAGTTGGCGATACAGACCACACCTTCAAATCCAGCGAAACTCCCAACCATTTTAGTTATGCTACTACTTATAACAGCTTGAGACTACTGGACAGTACGTAGGTGTGGCTGCAACTTTATTCAGCAAATGTGATCACCGATGAAGGTGGAATTCACCAGTACAAATAAATTCATTTATAAAAAAAAATGTTAATCACCAAAATGAATTGCATGTTAAAAACTGTTACGTCTTTGTTACAGCGCTGTGCAGATTACCCACAATATAATAAATTACCCCATATTAAGATGATTCAAAACCTAACGTCTCTGTGTCACATCCGGTAAGAGAGAAACGTATGTTTAAAGGAAATTGCTTCTTTAAATCCGAGTAACAATTTATTCTTCTGCCGACACAAGTAAATTTCCAGGATATCGAGACTTAAGATCTTATATCCCAAGATGACGGGCACAATGTGATGCTGTGCACATCCTAACTACCGCCACGTCATGTGGAAGCATTTCACTGATCAAGCGAACGTCTCACGAGTTTTCATATATTTTTTCAGTAACAATCAGTTGACAACAATTGACCCCGATTGCACATGATGTTAAATCATGGTGAGGAGTAATACGAGTAAAAAAGCTTCTGGTCTGAGAATACTTGAATCATGACATGGCAATAAATCAAATGTTTTTTTTCTTAACACAGGAACATACGTCCTCTTATTGATCGTTTAAATCCTACCAGCAATTAGCAAAACGGATGCCTCGAACCTGAGAAGGATATCCGCAAGGAATACTTGACTAGTTAGGAAGGTATTTTGTAAAATGCATTCATAGCTGATCTATACTCGGCAAAAGGAATATTACTATCAAGTCTCTAGGCGTTATTGTTCCAGATATATCGTGATGAGTCTCTACATACATATCATCATCACCAGCCGATAGACGTTAACTGCTGCACATAGGTCTCGCCCAGAGATCTTCACATCGATCCTGCGCTACCCGCATCCAGCGGCGTCCCGTGACCATCACCACAGTCAGCATGGCCTACGGTATCGCCGGACACGAAGGGCCGTCGTTTGTAGGGATTCACACTGACCCAATCCGAGTTGATGCGAAACAGAGCCTCGTTTGTAGATTGGAAAGGATTGCCACCAGCAAATATATATATTCTTATACGTTACGTGCTGCTTGAGAATAAACGCGATATAAACGGATTTAACGAAAAGGTCTCTCTCTCTCCCACCCTCTCTCTCCCTCTCTCTCTCTCTCCCTCTCTCTCCCCTCTCTCTCTCCCTCTCTCTCCCTCTCCTCTCTCCCTCTCTCTCCCTCTTTCTCTCCCTCTCTCTCTCCCTCTCTCTCTCTGCCTCTCTCTCCCTCTCCCTCTCTCCCTCTCCCTCTTTCTCTACCTCTCTCTCCCTCTCTCTCCCTCTTTCTCTACCTCTCTCTCCCTCTCTCCCTCTCCCTCTCTCTCCCTCTCTCTCCCTCTCCCTCTCTATCTCTCCCTCTCCCTCTCCCTCTCTCTCTCTCCCCCTCTCTCTCCCCCTCTCTCTCCCTCTCTCTCTCTCCCTCTCTTTCTCTCTCTCCCTCTCTTTCTCTCTCTCCCTCTCTTTCTCTCTCTCTCCCTCTCTCTCCCCCTCTCTCTCTCATAAAAGAAGATATTATAATAGAATGTAGTACAGAGTATATAAAATTTTATTTTCAGAACATGTCACTACATTCGAAGATCGAGGATGAGATTATTAGGGTACCAGTGAAGTGTCTCTTTCCCTCTTAGTCCAGACTATGTTTTTTAATTATTTCTTATCACATATCTTAAGGAATGGATATACATAAATGAGCCAAGGTCATTGAACCAATAAAAACAAAATATCGCAATGAAACTGGCATCGACCTCAGTCGCTGTGCTTTGTCGTAATTGAGAAACTACGCTCAATAATGATCGTAACGACAGACATTTTGACAACTTAATTTTTATAGTAAGTAGTTGTAAAACTACCCTAATTTGGAAATAAATAAATAGTTATAATAAAGGATTTTTTTTTTTAATATGTTTTATTTTATTTGCAAACTGCCCTCACCCTTCCAAGAATATACAATGCGTTCACCTTGGACAGGGAAAAACTTAATGTCATTAAAAACTTTGTTAAATATTCAATGTTCAATAGAAGAATAAATTCATCGTTATTATCATCAGACAACGGCATCCCACTGCTAGAGGTAAAGTCGCTATACTTAACAGTATACGATAACTTGCGAATTGCAAATTAGCTAGTCGAATACCACGTGACTATGACGCGATCTTTTAACATCTAATAATAGCCAGTTAGGTTAACGTACTGCCGCTAAGTAAACTTCCTAAGTTACCTTCTTAAAAAATGGAATGAATCATGTTATATTTATGTCCCCTTTATTTCACCGTTGTTCCTGAAGAAATACTTCATCCACTTATACCTTCCGACAGGAGTTTTTAGAGCATTAATAATTTATTTTCTTTTGTATGATTTTCATTCATAATAGACAAACATAATATGCACTATTTTCTAAAAAAAAAAAAACACTTGATGGTAAGTGATACTCCTGCCAATAACAACATGATGCTAATGAGGATGGTACACAGAACCGTATTGTGCTCATTGCTTTGAGACAAATCATTACCTCAGTATTTCAGCTAACTCCAACGCCCTTTAAACTGGAACACAGTAATGTGTGTGCAGTACTGTTTGGGGGCAGATCGGAGCTGCGATGGTACCTAAACAGTCTCCGGTAACAAAGACCTACCACCAGTGTGTAGCTTTTAATTTGCTGCTAACAATAATTAGTAGCCAGATATGTCCAATCTTTAGGCACTAACAGTGTAATGGTCTAGTCATTACACTCTAGACTAAGTCATAATTCATACTTAAGTCAATTAAGTCGAAAATATCTAGCTCTTTATTTTGTTCCGCTCATCATCAGCAAATAACTTATCTTAAAATAGGTTTGTATAGAGACTGCGCGTTTAGAACATATTATGTTAAAATGGCCGACTTCCGGTCGGATGAACGCTTTACTAGTAAAGCTACTGTAGTATAGGACGTATTAATTTCCGTATTAAGAGTAAACAGAATATGGTGTTATGATAACAAATCTGACCATGCTCTACATTCTGATATAATCTCCTATGGTGTAGCTCAAGAGTCGGAAGGTTCCCTCCAGTAATTATCGCCATGTCATCTCAATAGATGAACGTTCACAACAGGACATTGAAGACATTAATTAGTATTGTATATATACTTAATTGTCTGTGTTCAGCAGTTAACAGCTCGTATTGTAAATGGGAGGTCACCACAAGCGATAACTTGTAAAGTTTGGAAGGTCATAGCCTTTCTTCTAATCTGTCTGACAACGTATCACCCTCGTAAATCTATAAGAAGAGCTAAAGAGAGATAGTAAATTTTGTTATTACACCACCATCTGATACGGGTCCACGAGCTCAGTATCAGACGAGCTGTAAAAGTCGCTGTGATTTTCAAGCGCTTACGTCATCAGAATAACGAAAGAGAATAGATTTTGTTTGAAATATCTTTCACAAGACAAAAAACGTAAAAAATCTGTTTCATTCGTTTTCGCCATATTCGTGATTATATAAATAACAATTTTGTTGATCATAATATTATAGATACTATATATAATATTCAAGTACATAGGACAATAGTATTAATGTTGATTTATCTAGTAAATAAAAATTGTATAGTAATGTAATAAACAATAATCTAATCCCATCCTAAATCATAGAAGCGGCACGATTAGAAAGAGAGAGATTTAATTGTTAATTTGTAATTATTAAAGGGGTGTAAGGGGTCCCGCACAACAACTCAAGGGACCCAAGCCATCGTCATCTGATAGTGGTGCAGCCTACTAATCAACAAACAAGGCTCTGGCTCCCACCAACCCGTATTGGACAAACGTAGTGGGAAATGGCCTCCATATAAACCCCTACTAATGACGCTCCTGGTGCTCGACGGTACCGGAGGCCGTGCCGGCTGTGACATTGGCAAGGCACCGGAACCAGAGCAGCGCAGGACCGATTGATATGATGATCTTTGAAGGAGACCTATGCCCAGCAGTGGGCGTCTTACGGCTGATGATGAATTATTAATAAATAATAGACATATAAAATTGATATAATCAACTATTATATAAAAAAGACATTGGATTTTTTTTTTTTGAAAAGAGTTCGGTAATTCATAAAATGTTGGAAATCTATATACTAAATGATAAGCTGTGCCATATATGACATTATTGTCATCACCCGATAGATGTCCACAGCTGGACATAACTTCCCCAAAGATTCCCACATACAAGGCTTGTGTATGTTCAATTGTTGAATAATGAATATGCATTAAATTAATTAGCATTAGCTAAGAAGACTAATATTTCTGAGAAATGGTAGGTCTCTATTTGCTGAATACCTTCTAGATAAGTACCGCCGTCAAACCCAGTAGTGATGGAATGTTTAGAGTAGAACTAAGATAGACCCTGCCTGTTTAGACGTCGACTAAAAAGGTCTTCAGGATCGCGCGCTTTGAGGGTGAGGATGCTTATTGCTAAACGCGGCCGAACACAAAGGGGACACAGCGAGGGTGTTAAGGGCCTTACTCTTCCTTCAGACGTATGAAGCCAAAATGCAGAAGGCACCGAAGAACTCCGTGACAACCGATGAGGTTTTAGAGGGTATAAATGCCACATAACCCTAACTACCTTCCCGAAACAGGGTATTTTATAAATATTTCCCATGGCACCAAAATAAAAGGTAGGTTACAGCGGCGCCTACACTTTCTAGAGTTGCTAGACGTTCACCAGGTCGTTACACAAGCAGGCCGCTCATAATGTCGCGCTAGTTAGGATGATATACACTGCACTACTTTGCGCTCACCACCTTAAGACACAGGATGTCAAGTATCATTACTACAATAATTTAACTATCTACAACACCCTTCAAAGTGAAACAGTAATATAAGCACAACACGATTTGGCGACCGAAATAGGAGGTGCGCGAAAATATACCTTGTTTTTTTTTTGTCTTTTGTCTTCTGAGGGTAAATCAGTGTGGAGAATTTTACGTACTAAAACCCCCTCGGTAGTCAACTTTGGCGTTTGAAGAAGTCACGGGACCTCCGTTAAGAACACAACCGCAGCCTCGCTAACGTTATGTTGCGATAGCTCGTCCCGTGGTCTGTTTTATGCAGACCTTACCAGCCTAGTGAGTACTGCGATGACCGGAAACCACGTCCAGGTAGATGGCACCTATACTGTCTCCGGCTATAGAGACTTACTACCAATACTTTTCTGTCTGTACTTAATTCTCCAATAAAAACAATCTAAAAGGTGGTATTCCATGGCGTCTATAATAACTATGGTCAAGACTTCTGTCACCTTAGTTTTCGCCTGATCAAAAGTGCTGGAAAACAGGTGAAATTCAAGATAATTAATAATTAAATTAACTGCGATAAGACCTGTAAAATTAAATTTTAAATTCTTGTAATATTCGTATAATTATAAATATATATATTACAAATTATTATTATAGTTTTTTTTTAATAGCATACAAAAATTCTCAACATAGTTTGTATACGTTTCCCTAACCGTAAATATTGTCATATTTTAAACAATGCCCTGTGAGTCACAAATGTAAATGGAATAATAGTTATCAACCACTCCCTGACGCACGAAGACGTCCCTTGGTGGTGAAACACCAATTAATTATACGGGAAATTAATTTACAAATGAGTATAATGATATACATAAAGTATACAAGTCGTGAAGGTTAGTTAGCAAATTTCATTATAACAACAATACAGACATAAAAATCCCACACAGATAACAAAAACACCAACCAGTTAGTTTAAGTATGATAATGATAATTATACGGGTTATGTATAGAGGTAATACTTTAAATATAAACTGAAGGTTTTTAACGGAGTTGCATTGGATATTTTACTTAATTTATTAGCCTCTTCCATAACAATCAAATATATTTTAACAAACTCCTATACAGTGAAAAAAATAATTAGATGTTATCGAAACCTAAATAAATGTATGAAAATTACCATTACTAATGAACCACACAGCAACGAACTTGATAAAACATAGAACAACACAACAACAATGACATCTAAACTCACCGAGCGGTGTTCATGTCCTGCGAGAGATTGTCCTGGTAACTACTGAGTACCGACATTGCCTGCAGGTCGGCCATCTTCTCCTGCGTCTCCCTCTCCGTCTGCCCCAAACAGGAAGAGAATGTGTCAAACTCACGGCGCACTCATCTCATCAAAAACACTAAGATACTTATCAATCGCGAAAAACAGTCGTGGCTTGAACCACTCAAGTCAGTGACATCAGTGCACCGCTGATAAGAAAGGTCGTTCATACGTCCGTACTTTGTGATGCCTAGCGGGCGTGCGGAACACTCTCTGGGTGCCGGCATCGTAAATAACATAACGCAGCACCTACGATAAAGGACCTAGCGATCATCACTCCACCACTCTCAGACACAGAGTGCGCTGCCGGCTACGTCGCCACGGCCTTGGCCGTTCCACGCGAGCTCAAAACACGAGTGATTCACCTATTTGATTAAAGATCACGGGGCTAAGCCGGCGAAAAAGACGCTTTACTGTTCTAAGTGTGAGCCGATATAATATCTTTCGGAGATCACGCGAATGTTTTGACAAAACTCACGGCGATAAGCTAAAGGTATTTTTTTTTACCAATAGTACTGTCTCCGGCGAGAGACGTCACCGAACAGACGGAACGACGAACTGTTCATGCATCGCTTTAACAGTGTTTGTTTTATTAATTACCTGCATGCAAAGACCTAAGCGTTGGAAACTATGTACACTATACGTATATTATTTATATATATCTATGTAATGAAAATGGGTTTCATTTGCTCGCCAATCACGTAAAAACGAGTGAACGTATCCACAAAGGTACATGATCATTTGACGCGGAATTATTTCTAAATAGTTATAGGCTATTTATTTTTTAATTTCGAACATCCTTTATAATTTTATTTCTAATTAACTTTTTATTAGTTGCTATAGTAATAGTTATATTATTTTAGTAACTTTATATTATGGTGAGCAAAGTGAGCGGGGAACAGCTACTATGTATATAAAATTAACATGATGAATTGATTTATGCTGTAATACTAACCGAAATCATAACAGCAACAGTTACATCCCACGGGTCAATTCATTATTTAACAGAAAAAATGCAGAGATAAAGAAAATACTCCATGAGCAAAAAAAACGAAAACAAGTTAATTATAAACCTACTAATGAATTGTAAAATAAAATATGTTTTATGATGGAGTAATATAACAAAATACTAATTAAAGTTAAAAATCATAAACAAAGGAAGAAGGTGAGAAGAATATCTTTAATTTTTATGCTGTGAGTTCCAGTTACCATAGGTTCTCACAGAATGTCTATATTTTTATAGTTAGTTTGTGTCCAAACATTGGCTAAACCCATATAATGATGCTGCACCAAGTCCTTAAATGTTGACTCTACCCTACCGAACTTGATGTCATATAATAATGGTATTACTTATAAGTCAAATTTTGTTTATAAAAACAGATTAGTTAAGTTTATGCAAATTAAGAAAAAAAATATTTTTCCATTAATACTTCAAAGCTTATAAAGGTAAATACTTAATTATGTGTTTCATTTGCAGCCATTTCTTACACTACATAAAAAATAGAAATAAACTTCTGACTCACACTATCGAACAAATGACAAGGTCAATGAATACTTGAATAATTTGAATTGCGATTGACAATACCTAATGTTGGCAACAATGAAACATATGAGTAGCATGGGAGGAGAGCTTAAGCTTATTACTTAACCCTGTAAGAAAAACCTTAAGGACAATTACTGACCTCTATTAATTCTTTAAACAATTTAAAAAATTACACATCAACAACATGTTAATTTGCTTATGTATGCTCATTCTTTAAAAACATGATATTGAGAGGTGTACACTCCATAATGGCAAATAAGCACTGCATATATTAGCTCCCTAAACCTAGCTAAACAATAATCTCCCAGCTCACTAAAACATGACTATGCTGGATTGAAATTTGTATGGTTATTGTAAACTGTATATAATAAACACAGGTTTCGAGTGTGATATAACCCTGGTCAAAAATGAACAATATTGTTTCAGCTAATTAAATTTCTATTTAATAATCAACTAATGATATTTACTAAGGTGAATCATCAAGTAGCATTAATGGAAACATTAACTAATTAAAGATGTATTTTTTACTGTATTAGTTAAACCTTCAGTTTGTAAATTATATGTTACATTAATAATAACTAAATTGTCTTTCAAAATTTTATATTAAAAATAATGGAACTCATGCCATCTACTCACACTGTGTTGCTGTAAGCAAAATATCCTTTCCCATAATTTCAATAACCAAAGACACTAAATTCAACATATAAATAATAAAATATTAAAAAAGAAGATAGAAACATTGCTTATGAATGTACATTGATAAACATGTATGAGTTTTGTGTTTATTTGTTTTAATTTTATTTATAATGCAATATAAATATTACAGCCATTTATAAATTGTACCTTTGACTGTCAAAGAATCTAGATATTTAATTTTGTTTACAGAAACACATCAAAGCTTGATATAATGCATATTCTAAAAATATTATTGCATTAGAAACTGTGTTTGTGGAAAACTGAAGTAACAATAGAATAAAGCACTGCTATCCAGCAATAGAGAAGTAATTTTTTTAAATGTATATTGTTAAGTAATACAATTACTAATACCAGGTCCTTAAAATGCAAAGCTGATTAGCAAAAACATCTATTACTCATTATCACCCACACATTTACAAGGCCAAGCTTTAAATATATACAAAATAAAGTTAAAATGATCATGTTTTATATGACTTTATAAAAGTACTAGCAAGATAAAATGTGTTACCAAATTTTCAAGATTCTGTACTCTAGCTAAATTTCAATACAAAAGTTAAGATAATGATCCCTAGTAATAAATTCCTCATAAATAATATTAAACATCTATAATATTTATAACAATTATCTAAATGAAGTATAAACCTCAAATTAAATTGATTAAATGTTCTATGAAAAAATTTTACTTATAATGATGTGGCCAAGCTTGAGCCTAAGCACTTGATTTATTTAAAAAGTAATCAACTAAACCATGACAACTTGTTGATCAGACAAATATTCAATAATATTTTATTGTATTTTAAAATAGATAAATGATTAACATAAGTTTTTTATTGTATTTACACCTCTTGAAATCAAATATTAATTTATTAATACCTACACTATAAATTATGGAATAAATCAAACATTAACTTAGCAGGATCTAGAGAAATTAAAATATTACCAATAATAGCATATATTATAATGTTTTTTTAGTATATCCTAGGAGTGTGTTACAATTTTATATCAAGATAATTGTGAGGAATGATTTAATACAACAATGGTATTGGTGTTACTAATTCAAAATGGAGTACTATTCATAAGTATCCACAAATTCAATTAACAGCTTTTATTACATAGTCATCAACAAGGTTATAATTGATATCAGGTCTTGTCCATTATATCAATCAGAGAACTAACATTAATTCATGTTATATAAGTATTTGTTATTGTAAATCAAGTAAAATGACCTACAGACATTATTCTTTTCAAATTGTGCAGTCTTTTGCCATCACAATTAAAATGGTTAAATACTATAGGTTTTGAACCTTATTTCAGTGTCTTCCTCATTTGTAGGAAAAAATTGCAATTGATCCTAGTCAATAAAAGATCATGTAAATTTAACAAGTCAAAGAAAGGAGCTTGTAATCAGTCATTTGAAAAAGGAATATATTCAAACTAATTAAAACAGACAGAATAAATGATCATGTATTCTCTTAAATTTTTTAAGCTTTATTAACTATTCTAATCTAAAATAGATAACATTAAAAAATTTATTTATTTTAACTTACTTCGTGAAATTCTTCATTTCCATCTTGGAATAGTTGTTGGAACGCGAGGTCATTTCTTTGCGCGTCAGATAGAAAGGACTCGGTTTCAGTGGCGTCCGATTTTTTATGCTGTAGTTTCAAACCACCAGAGTAAATTGGAGTCGTTATCTTTGGTGTGAACACATTCTCTTCAGGTCTTTCAAGAAGAGGCTTTGGTATGTCTTCTTCGAGCGATGGATCTCCGTCAGACATCACTTTAAAATTTACTTCAGTATAAGAAACTCACAGTCATTATACTAACTTCTCTTCCTATTACTATTAGTCACCTAAAGGCAAGTCTTACGAGATTAGTTACACATTCACTTGACTAGGTTTAAAGGAACCAAATTAAATTGTGACACTGTCAAATTCGATATCTATCTTTCCCTGTACTTTATTTTTAAGGTCTAATATTAAAAATTAAGTCAAAGAAACAACGAAACCGTAACCCCGACGGACGAGAAACGGCCGCGAATGACAGTTAATTGACAGCAATAAGTGACAGACTAACAAAGTCATAGCTCATTAAAAATGGATTAAACAGATATCAAATAAAGTAGTAATTACGTATAAAGAGAAGAGCCTTCTCATTGTAAGTCCGTGGGTCATTAACAACAATATAATAATTACCTTAGTAAACGTTTACCCCGAAAAAAATATTAAATGAGCATAAATGAAATTTAATTAACTGAATGAACTAAACATATGCTAAATTAGAATGAAATATTAAAGCCATATTTAAATTCAAAATTTTCACTATTTTTAGAAACAATGTGTTTTTTTACCCTTTAAACGTATTTAATATACATAAATTTGAATTTTCCTAAACAATTAATTGTTTAAACAACAACAAACATATAACACCGTAAAATGAAGTTAATAAAATTATTTTTAGATTAATACAATTCTTCTCACTTTAAATATGAAACGATTTATGCTGGAAAAAGTTACATGAAAAAAAAAAGGAAGTTTTATACTATAAATATCCCATAAAATATGGAAACTTGTCTTTTTTTATGACTCAAACTGAATATAGAGTCAATGAATAGTTCATATACGGTTAATAGAAAAAAATGCTAGGACGGCTTCTGTTTGAATAGTATGAATAGATAAATAATCATATGAAGTACTCACCAACTTAAGTAAGTTGCCTGATTATATTTGTGAATATTATTTTCTTTGTGAAATTAAACTAAATATTGTAAATATCTATATAATTTATTATATATTTTGCTAAAAGTTCAAATCGCTCTTGTTATAATTATTAAGAATTCGTAGAGTACTAAAATAGTTAAGTCTTATTTATTATTTAATCACTCGTATTAAATTTGATCTACATCCTCAATAAGGTCCTCTTACTTTAATTGTAATTACATAATATCATCAGCCATTTACTCTTTAATAATATGAGCAATGTTAGTCCGAGTCCGTGTATCGCTAAGATCGCTGTGCAAGCACCATATTACCTTGCAAAGCGCATTCAATATCAGTTTTAACATGAAAGCAGAGAAATTCGTCTCGATTTATTTAAACTATTTTCATGTCTTAAGTATTTGTCGATGTAATTTCATCAGAAAAAATATTTACTTTGTTATTTGTACTAACTTCTTTTTTTATCACTCAAATATTCTTCATCTTTTGTACTCGTGAAATCTATTATTACTATTTCATTTCCTTCATACTTTTCAGTATTTTGTGTATTATTTAAAGAGTTTGTATTGTTCGCTGTTTCGTGACATCCATTAACCTTCTTTTCTCTGTTTTCCTGTTCTTTAATTCCTTTTGTATTTTTAAACTTACTCTTGCCTTTATCAATTTTATTTTCTCCGTTACCATCGGCCTTCTAAATGCCTTTTTTATTAATTTCATCATCATACACCACACAGTTATAATTCGCTTCTTTGTTATTTATCTTTTTTGTCCTTTTTCCGATTTCTATAGCTTTTTTCTTTACATTTTTTGATTCTCTCTCAGTTTTTTCATGATTAAAAGAAGAAACAACACTCCTATTTTATAATTTCTAGTTTTCTTTTCCTTTTTGATTTCTCTATATTATTTGATCCATTCCGCACCCCTTAAAGAACGTTTAATACTGACTTTTCAATTTCACCCTTCCCGCTTTCTTTTACATCTATTTCTTCTGGCAATCTACTCACAACCTGTTTTGGATCAATAGGTTTGATTTCTGTCTTTGTAAAACGAGATATAATATTTTGTTTGATATTTTCAGAGAGTTCTTCTATGAGTTTTTTTTAATAGCTTTAGGAAACAGCCATTTTGCAGAGAAATTTGGGACTTAACATTTGTTTTTTTATCTTTAAGGATAACGTTTCGCCAGGCCTCTAATTCGGGCCTACTTTATCGGACGAAATATATATTTATATATTTGATAATGGTTTCTTCTGTGTCTTCCGACAAGGCAGTCTGACGTCCGTGCCTCTTCATTATTCTAATAACGTGCCTATATAATACCGACTTACCTATTTAAAATTTTTCAGCTATGAATTTTAGATATTTATATGCTTCTACCGCTTGCACTATAAGGTTTATATCGTATTTTTTATACCTTTTGCCCCTTGGATTGGCTTTGTACATGCGCAGCATATCGAAATTTTTTACCTGCAATTAAATAAAAATTTAAATTTATATATTTATTTACACAAATAGGGATTATATATCTGTCTAAAATTTAATTGAAAATTTCAAAGTTTTTGTTACGATTTACATATAAATTCCTAATCAAAGGAATATAGCTTTGACAACCCTAATAGAAGTTTTTCTATGAAGCCGTTACTCTCGATTCTGTTGACCCTATGCATGTTTCTTAGCCTGTATCGTGTCTCTATTCACCTCAAACATTAATATTATCGATATCAGTTAATTAAAATTAAAATTATAATTTTACTTACCCATGCACAAAACTTGTTCCTGGTGAATCACAGAACAATAAAATTAATCTTTTATCGCTGAACACTAAGTTTATCATATAAAGAATTATTTTAAAGATCTTTTTAGAGGACAAATTAACCATAGCATAATTCACGTAACAGAGTTCGTCAGTATAAAAAACATACGGTTCTTTATAATATACAAATATAGTATTTGAATTACTGAAAAACTCATTGGATATTGTGTAAAATACTACGTAAAAAATTCCCGGTTTTATTTTTATTACTCTCTCATTTCTATCGACTCCATTTTACGGTAAATTAAAAAAGCCGACATTAATGCACCATTAATATTATGCCACGCTGCTTTGAAATTGTCATCGACGTCAATGCGTCAAACAATCGTTTGCCAGATAGCTTTTAGTAGAATAGGTTGCCGGCAAAATTAATCTTGATTTCTTTACAGCATATAATATTCTTAAACTAATTTTGTTATGGTTTAAGTTTTGTATTTAATAACTCGCTTCCAAAATGACCGTGGAAACACTAAATAAGGCGAAACTGCCTTATCTCTCTTCGGATAAACAGCTCACGTTTATAAAATTGGCTGTTTTATCCATGGCTGCTATCTTATGTAAGTTAAATAATGTATTATAGTCGTTTAAATGGTTAAAAAATTAACACCAAACTTCAAGCGTTTACATCCAGTTTTATTTTGTAAATATTTTCGCTGTACAACACGTCGCCGGTCTCACTAATTTAGTGTAATAAAGAATGAAAAATTTTGCTTTTCCCTAAATTATTTATGTTGTATGTATGGATAACAATTAAGTTTAAAAAACAACAGGCCTATGTCCAGTGGTGGATGTCTGTCGGCTGATGATGATCATGATGAGTAAACAATAAACAAAGTATTTTAATAGCCTGTATTAATTTTAAGATATCGTTTATAATTATTTTAAGTACTATTTAACATTATTAAATAATATAATTTTTGGTTATTAGGCAAAAATTGTCATTATTTAATTAAATAATCATTTTTGTCAGTTACTCAGCCATTTTAACAGTTAGTTTCTTAGATAATATTTTTAATAACCAAATTTATAAATTATTTTGTATAAATAATAGCATTTTGCTTTGTTTTCTTAAATAAATGAAATAGATACATTTATCATTAACTTGACATAAACAACAGATTTCATATCAGATATAAAGACTGATTTTTGGTAAATTTTAGGAATCATTATTAAGCAAAACTTTAGATTTATTTTTAAAACATTTTGTTTTAGCATTTGCAACAAGGCTATTTTCAGTTCTTCGTTTTGAGAGTGTAATCCATGAGTTTGATCCATATTTCAACTATAGAACAACTCGCTACCTCACAGAGGAAGGATTCTACAACTTCCATAATTGGTTTGATGATAGAGCATGGTATCCTTTAGGCCGTATTATTGGAGGTAAAGTCTTTAACATATTTTTTTCTTAAATCATATTATGGCCACAATTATAAACTTAGAAAATATTTAATATTACATTTGTTCCATAGGTACAATATACCCTGGCCTAATGGTGACATCAGCAACACTTTACAACATAATGCAATTCCTAAACATTACTATAGATATAAGGAATGTTTGTGTTTTCCTAGCTCCATTCTTCTCCTCTCTTACAACCATTGTCACCTATCTGCTGACTAAAGAACTTAAGGTAATTCTAAGGAATTATAATTATAATATTCTTGATATAATGAAGTAACAAATACAAATACTTTTTTTAGGATGAAGGTGCAGGTTTAGTTGCAGCAGCAATGATTGCCATTGTACCAGGTTACATCAGTCGTTCTGTTGCTGGCAGTTATGATAATGAGGGTATTGCAATCTTTTGCATGCTACTCACATATTACTTCTGGATAAAAGCTGTCAACACGGGCACTATTTTGTGGGCCACAATGACAGCTCTTGCATACTTCTATATGGTGAGGAATACTTGTAAATGTTACCAGAACTCTCTTTGTTACAATTACCATTATTATTTGTTACACACTGAATATATAGCCATGATTTCAAGGGTTTAAAAGTAAATGAAGGTTTTTCATAATGAATTTAAAGTGTTTCTATCAGATCGGATTTCTATGTCACTTTAGGAAATTGATTGCCAAACTCAACATGTTTATCATGTACAAGCTACTATGTAAATAAAAATGTAGTAGTAATTTGGCAATCACACATAAAAAAGACGAAAGTTTCACACTGACAAGATTTATAACTTGTTTGTTTTTGCGCTTTTGTACAATTAAACTGTTTCTGAAATAGTACAACAATTATAATCCACCAACTCACACTTGACCAGGGAAGAAAACAAACGGTAGATGTGGGAATGTGGTGCCGGACAGATAATTTAGTACAATTATTAAGTCTGTGAAATGTAAACTCTTTCAAACTATTGAAATTAGTTAATTAGCTCATGTTATTGATTGTTCTCTCCTCATTTTTTTCAGTATAGGACTGTTATAAGCCTAGTCTCTTGGTACAGGGTAGATCAAATGATACTGTATGTTTGATAACACATTTCGTTAATGTAGTGTGTGATGGATTGTTTCAATGCTTTCTTTATAACAATAACATTATTAGCCCCATTCTTCTGTAATATATATCAATGCTACAAATATACGATAGTATATTGATAGGTCTCTGTTGCTGGAGATTGTCTAGGTGGATACCACAACAACACTATACCAACCGCCGAACAGCTGTGTACAAATGTTACAGTGTGCAGGTTTGAAGGGTGTTGTAGCTAGTACCATTACTGGGGTAACGAAACTCAACTTATGTCTCAGTTGAATAACACAATATGGTGCTGTCTATCACCTACCATCAGATGAACAACCCGCTTGTCTCATTGCTTAATTGTGTAAAAAAATGTTCCTCTCTTGTGTTTCCAGTTGCATTAATATTATATTTGTAGAGAATTATATAAGTCAACGATAAAATTAAATCATTAATGTGTAAATTAATTTCAGGTATCCTCATGGGGTGGATATGTGTTCCTCATTAATCTTATTCCACTTCATGTATTGGCGTTGATACTGTTGGGCCGTTTCTCTGCTCGTGTATATGTGGCCTATAGCACACTATACTGTGTTGGCACTATACTATCAATGCAGATCTCATTTGTTGGCTTCCAACCTGTTCAAAGTTCTGAGCATATGTTGGTAAGTTTTTGTTGCATTGCATCACATACATCAGTTTGTACATTTTAGTACTGAGTACATGATATGAGGATGTTTTTAGTTATCCTCGTTTTGAGAAGGCCTACATTTAGCTCATTTATTGAAAAGTAAGATCCAGGTTGTTTCATGGCCAAAAAAGTATCCTAATGCTTGGACTTGAAGACCAAGCTAATAGAATTTTTTATTTATGCTCATATTATTAAATGTTCTAACTCCCTTCTTTGAAAGGCTTTGGGCACATTCGGCTTATGCCAGCTGTACGCCTTCGCCCAATACTTGCGCGCTCGACTGTCGCCTGCAAACTTCGAGCTGCTGTTTAGAGCACTTCTCACCACACTGTTGGCTACACTTGGCACTGCAGTCGTAGCTCTTACTGTCACAGGTTGGTAATAATCTCTAACTATATTTATACAGTGAATGTATGTATGTATGTCTCTTGTTGGAGATGTATTGATGACTTCACTGTCATTATTGTTGTTGTCTTCAGATTTAAAAGACACTAAGTAGTGAAATTGATGGTGTAGACTGTCAGCTTGTGTCAAGGCGATGGCCACATGTTGGGCCACTGTTTATCATCCTAACTAACGCCATATTGTTATGAGCATACATATCACTAATCATCAGTTGAACATCCTATTTGTGTAGTGGCTTTATTGAATAAAGAAAATTGTTAACAATGTAATCATGTTGTTTTAATGTACAGGTAAAATTTCACCATGGACTGGAAGATTCTATTCTCTGTTGGACCCATCCTATGCCAAGAATCACATCCCTATCATTGGTAAGTGAAACTTTCACATCATTGTTCCACATGTCTTACTATTGAAAGTTGTTAAGAAAAACTGCATACATGGCACAGTGCCTAAACTTCATAATATGGAAGTCCACAGTAGGATTCAAGGACAATGTGTTGTAAAATTTGATTGGTAGTACAGTTTTTTCGAATCCACTTGGCTTGCTACAATTACCATATTTTAAATCTGCCGCCATAATAACAATTTTGCGATTCAAAGGTGGATATATGCTATACCATGTACAACCTAATTTTCATAACACCATCTGAAATTAAGGCTAAGTGGTAGTAATTTGTAAATAGAAAATACTGAGATGCAACAAGAGAAGAATTTGTTTCTTGCACAACAACTCACAGGATCCAAGTCAACCTCACCTGCTCACTGTGCACCTTGCTAATCAACAAAAGAAGCTCTGGCTCTCACTGACCTGCATTGGTCCAGTAATTATATTTTTTTTGTGAAAAGTTACTTTGAAATAACCAATGTGTAGTTATCAGTAATAACTCTGATCATATTAGTTTAATAAAGAATAAATAATTTAAAGATTAACCTATATATTGCTGGCAGTATGGAACTTGGTTGTGAGAGATGAATGTTTCTGATATATTAAATAGGTATTATTTTGCAGCATCGGTGTCGGAGCATCAGCCGACATCGTGGTCGTCTTTCTACTTCGACCTGCAAGTGCTAGTGTTCCTGTTTCCCGCCGGCCTGTACTTCTGCTTCAGCAAGCTGACCGATGCGAATATCTTCATCATATTATATGGAGTGCTCAGCATATACTTCGCGGTGAGATATTTATATGGATTTTTATTAAAATTATAATTTATTTATATATTGAAATCGCTGTAAGGAAAATAATTAATTGTCCATAGTTTATTTTTCCATAATTTATTTGTCTGATATGTTATTGTGGATAAGATGAATATATTGGCAATAAACATCTACTGCTGAACTTCGGCTCCAAAGATTACCAACTGGCCCTGCATACCCCTAACACTTATTCTTCTTATGGTGCCTCTCCGACTAGCGGAGGTTGGCAGTCAGTTTGCCATATGTCGTCCGGTCTCTTGCGGAACTGTTGGGCAGTACTCGCAATCCCGGTCCTCCCTGATGTTACACAAGCTATCACTTACTGAAATATAATTCATGATGACAAAAATTGCTTGAATGTGTTGAAGGCGATGTCGAGACAACCCTCCATCAGCCTCCACATTGTGAACTGTATACACTTTGATCGCTGACACTATGCACATTATTTCAACTTATACCACATCCACATTGCAACAACTTACCAATGCATTTGCATTCAGGGGGTGATGGTTCGTCTTATGCTGGTGCTTGCGCCAGTAATGTGTATTGTATCGGGCGTCGCGGCCTCCAGTCTGCTCAGTCTCCATGTGAAGGACATTGAGCCTAAGGTTGAGAAGCACGAAAAGAAGAAGAAACATGACAACAATTTAGTCTTCCGTTCAGAGGTAATACACAACCTAATTTGATTTTCTGTATGATTTGCCTACTTCTACCCTCCATCAGCAATACTCTGAAATACAGGAATTCAAGCTGGTGAAATCACTTGTATGTTGTATAACCTCATCCTAAGTCTTAAATGCTGTATATTGTTGTGTAAACACCCTGTCAGGTATCTGATTGTTTTCATATTTTGCAGGTAGGCGCATTGTTCGTGTGCGTGCTGGGCTGCCTTCTGATATCTTACGTGTTCCACTGCACCTGGGTGACCTCGGAAGCGTATTCGTCACCCTCTATTGTCCTATCGGCGCGGGCGCACGACGGCGCCCGGATTATATTCGACGACTTCCGCGAGGCGTACACATGGCTAAAGATGAATACGCCCGAGGTAAGAAACAAATTATACAATACAACACTATCATCATTGTTGTAGTTTTTTCTAGGCAAGCTGTTTTATTTATACATTGGACCATATCTTCAATTTGACATGGTATAAACAGCAGTAGATGCTGAAGCCTGCTTACAGAGAATACTCTCAGCTCTCATTTTGACAGTTGAAACAGCAACGCATATGTCCCAACCCAAAATAAAAAAAATAAACAATTCTAAAATATTCCCAGTACTTAGGCCAGTAGCCTTCTCTCATCACAATGGAGTCAGAGCCATTTAACCACCATCATGCTGGCCAGTTGCAGGTTGGTGGGTATCACATCTCCAAAAAACAGTTATTACATAAGTATGTTGGCGTTCTCGTATCGTTTAGTGGGGTTCAAACCCACACCTCTTCAATACCATTTTCAAAACTAAGCTATCACAGCTTCATCCATGATTTATGTGAATATTTAATTTGTCGTAAAAACTTAACACTATCTTTATATTTCAGGATGCGAAAGTGATGTCGTGGTGGGATTACGGGTATCAGATAACCGCAATGGCCAACCGCACGGTGATAGTGGACAATAACACGTGGAACAACACGCATATATCCCGCGTCGGGCAGGCGATGGCCTCAACCGAGGAGCGCGCCTACGAGATAATGAGAGAGCTCGACGTGGACTACGTACTGGTGATATTCGGTGGCCTCGTCGGGTACTCCTCTGATGGTGAGTAAAATTATATTAATTTGAAGAATTAAAAAATGCAATCTCTGAGACACCAAAGGTCAGACCTGATAGTACTCACTACAACTCTTATATTGTCATTCAGCAGACAACATTATTGCTGTCAACCGAAGTATCCTAGACTAGCAATCTTCACCATAATTAACAATCCATGGCCCTACTATTGTTTAAATTTCATATGA
This sequence comes from Ornithoptera alexandrae, assembly GCA_029030555.1. NCBI lineage: Eukaryota > Metazoa > Arthropoda > Insecta > Lepidoptera > Papilionidae > Ornithoptera > Ornithoptera alexandrae. The sequence goes on along the minus strand of JARDVY010000023.1, from coordinate 2,293,461 downwards.
TCATCAGCCAATAGATATCCACTGCTGAACATAGGCCTCCACCAAAAATCTCCACAGTTTATTGAGGGGAGTCTGGTAAGGCCCAATAAGACCCTCACTGGCTCACTGCAGGTTGATGTTTGGTCAGAGCCTTATCTGTTATCCAGTAGGGTGGCACAGCTTGCAGGTGAGTTTGACTTGGGTTCCGTAAGATGTTGCTCGTAAACCCTTACAACCCATATGATATTGAAGTACACTATTAGCCCATTGAAGTTTAATAAAAGATAATTACGTTTAAAGTATATTTAATGAAAGTAATTATTCTATGTCTGGTGGCTTAACTTCCCAGACATCAACAAATTCCTTTGGATGGTGCGAATCGGCGGTAGCACGGAGCGCGGCGCGCACATCCGCGAGGCGGACTATTACACCCCCGCCGGCGAGTTCCGGGTGGACGCGGACGGCTCCCACACGCTGCTCAACTGCCTCATGTACAAGATGAGCTACTACAAGTTCGGTCTCGTGTATACGGAGGGCGGTAAGTATGCTTTATAGCATTAAAACCATGTGGTCATATATGTGATGGTGGTTTCCTGCTGTCTTGGTCGCCAAATGAAGGCCCAAATCCTCCCATATGAATCCTTACAAATGACAGCCCCTGGTGCCATGCAGTACTGGAGGCTATGCTGATTGTATGTAGTAGGTCTATATCCAGTGGACGTCTATCGGCTGATGATGGTCGCCAGTTCTAAGTTCTATCTTAGAATGCAATTAAGAAATTCTTCAAATTGGCAAGCCTTATCGACTAGCCCCATGCAAAGGGGGGTAGATGACAAATACAATTGATCTTATGTCTGGTCTTACTTAGGTGTATAGTGCAGTCAATGCAGACCCCAGGGATTGAAGATTTTAATGGAAAACATCATATAAACCTGGTTCTGAACTCCAAAATCAGCATACCTTTTAAAGACTTTCTGTGATACCTAACCATATATTTGTTACTAAATATCATCTGATTATAGTATGTTATAGATATTATCACTTCTTCTTAAAGTGTCTCTCCAACTTGTGAAGGTTGGAGATGGCGTGGTACAATCCTCTCTGTTGTCTTTGGTTTGGTGAAACATTTCGGACCCCATGGTCCAAAATGTTTCTATGGAGATATGCCAGTCCATTCCCTGATATTCTTCAACCATGACTTTCCTTCACCACATTTTTTGTACTTAATACAATAAAGTTAATGTCTGATTAATCCATCAAAAGCCATCGTCTATATATTTACCATTTCTTAAATCGGTGTCTGTTTAAGGTATTCATAGAGGTCACCACTTGGGCATAGACAAACTCTTTAATTGAAACATGTATGTATATATTGACCTAACATCGTTTTCTTGAACCGCTTACAGGCCGACCGCCCGGATTCGATCGCGTCCGCGGTGCCGAGATCGGCAACAAGGATTTCAACTTGGACGTCCTGGAGGAAGCGTATACGACGGAACATTGGCTGGTGCGCATATACAAAGTTAAACCATTGCCCAATCGCGGTGTCTGACCGAAGACGCAATGGCCTGCAGCATGAGGAACAGGATAAAATATGCTCTGTTATATTCCCAACTCTTTAATGTTTTCTTTCACTTTTTAATATATTTGCTTTCGGTTCGTCATCATCATCATCATTTAAGCCAGTTGTCCACTGCGGAATATCTACATTCATCAATGCTTTGCATTGCCTTTAAATATTTCCTAAACTCATGAATCATGGACAATGGACAACAATATGATGTTGAATATAAAAACGTTTTAAATACAAATTTTGACTTGCGGGCCTAAGAATATGAAATATAGGTAAAAATCTCCACAAAAAAAAAAAGAAAAGCGCTGCGTAATCTTAGATGTTTTATAGGAGAACCTGTCTAGAATTGCAATTTAAATTTTTTTATTATTATATTAAAAACTAACAACAAATTTAGCATTTAGAATAATCATCGCCAAATATGAACAGTTTATTCGACATGAATAGTCAACTATTTCTTTTTAAATGAAATGATATAAACACTGGTATGGCTGTCTATATCATTCCACGACAATGAAATTTGTAAATACATTATCATCGGAGGTCACCTGAACTACTTCCTGTTTTCATTATAAATGTTATAAACTGAAATTAGAAATTAATATTCATAACCGGATTCTTTCTCTATTCTATTCATATTAATTATGAGATCGTATGAACACCGATATGACATTCAATTTTAATTAGTGCAAGCTAGAATTAATTTTTTTAATGATGAATGAAGGATACAATTCAATTATATTTTAAATATATTATAAATTAGAATTTGTTATTAATACATTTAATCAGTGCAAACGAGTATTGTCATTTTAAATATATTTTAATCGATTGATGTGACAGATGAGTTTGTAAGCAAGTCAATAACTTCCTCTGTCTGCGGGATTAGTCCTATACTTTTAACATGGGTTTCCAGTTAAAGAAAACCAACATGTTCTAAGAGCAACAGCTGTCAATCATATTACATCCACCAACTCACACATGACCAGTAGAATGGTTGGTGTCGATTCTGCTTCTGAGAGAAAGCCCGAGTCTCACCAAAGGGAACAGAGCTGTATATTTATTTTAATCCATAGCAGATATCCAGTAGTACTCGGATAATGAATTAATAATTTCATTATGTTAGTGTAGCAATGCATTTTATTATCAAATTCTGTTTTAGTCTTACCATGCAAATGAGGAGAGGGCTGAAAGATTTATTTTTTTTTATTTGTAATAAATTTTATTAATATACTCTTGTTTTATTCATGTCAGTTTATACATAAAAATCAATTACCTCTCTCTACCTACCTCATTTTTGTTATTGTATATATAATGATGTTAATTTCTTTATTTTAACAATGATTAAGAATTAAAACATTTTATCCTTGAAATATGTTTAATTATTAATAATTTAAATAAGTTATGTAAGGGAAACAAGCTAGCTACCAGGTGTTGTGTTAGATTTATAGAATGATTCAATATTAAAAGGACAATGTTCTTATTTTTTTTTTATTTATTTTATTGTCTGGTTACAAGACCTTTATACCAAACAAAGCTCTTAACTTGATAAATAAAAATAAGTTTTTAATTGTTTATTAATTCTTCTTTATGTTTAATGGTTTCTCTCAAAAGAATCCTGTAAACATTGTGTAAATTATGGATGGCTTTAGCATCCTTCTGATCATTTAGGTTGATATTGTGTTTTGCTTTTGACAGATAAAAAAATGTTTTAAAGTATTTCATATAGTTTTCACATATGTACTAAATAAAGCAGGAGAGGTGATAGATTATAGTTTTTAAAGTGATCCTCAAGTTGTGATTTGATTGAGACATCAAGACAACAAACATTTATAATCTTTACTGTTATTAAATTGAACTTGCAATTTTTTTTTAAAACTAATGACAAAATTTCTATAAAAGGAGAAGAGTAAAGAAAATATTTCTTTTTGATTCAATAAAATACATGGGACAACAGCTTCATATTAGTAGAATAAATTCAGGAGATATGTCAAAGTTTACAGTAACATGACTGTGATAGTAGTCACTCATCACATAAATTGCATAATATTTTGCAACTCCAAGAAAGTATATGATAATTAATGCACATCTTCGTCATCACTCTGGTCTGTGCACTCCTCTGGTAGGAAGGTGTCATCGTTATTGTAGTTGCGGTTGTTGGGACGGAAGCGTTTAGGTCTGCACTGCCGTATTAGGTCATCTGCTTTGAACTGGAAACAAATTATTAATACCTCAAAACTCATATCTACGCAAATAATGTTATATTTTATTCCTTTTTATATTGACTTATTAACATCACTAAATTTTAATGTTTTCTGTATTTTTTTTCCTTAGTAAATATATTTTTACATAAATTCTTTAGATGAATTGGTTTTTGGTACCTAGGTACTATTTACAAACTAATACACAATAAATTTTACTTTTGCACATGTTCTCAATACACAATAAATATTTTTACCTCTTGCACTAGCTTAAATGGACCGATTCCATCAATGAATGCCTCCTTAAAGGCTTTCCGGAGTGGCTTCTTTTTGAACACAGCACACTGAGATTTTATGATGTTTATGTCATCTTCTGATAAATCTATTCAGGAATGTGAAAATTCTATAATTTTTTAGTATAATCTATGTAACTTATAATGAAATATTTTAAAGTTTTAGTTATCAGCAAAAATTATGTTTACACAGTTAAAAATATCAGATGTTTTTTAGATAATTATAAACATCAATAATACTGTTTCTGCAAATATCTTACCGCAGTTAATAAAACTGTATATTTTTGGCCTGACATCATAAACCCTGTACTCCAAAGTTAAAACTATTGATATTGGTTCATCTTCACCCTCCCTAATAGATTGTGCATAGAAAGATATTTTTACATATGATGTGTCCAGCTTTTTGAATAATTGTCCCTCGAGATTCAATAATTTCTGTAATGACAAAAGAATCCCATAGATGACTCCCACAATAACAACAAATTTTTAAAAATAATAATAATGTACAAAGCTAACTTCAAACAAATACCCATGACACTCAAAAATAAATTTCCAAAAAAAAATTTGTTAGGTTTTACCTTACCTTTAAGGCTTGGTACTGGTTAAGTCTGTCATAATAAGCAACAAGTGCTTTCCTTATTGAGCCAAGACATGTGGGCATCAACACATTATTAAATTCATCAACAACTGCTTTAAAGTTAAATCCAAGAGGAAATGAACACATTGTCACTTCATTTGTGCCTACAATTGAGAATACCAATGAAAATATTAAATTATTTAATAATATAACAACCAAGGTAAACAACATTGTAGGAAGATAACCACACCATGATTTACTACCAGTTTAAAAAACTAGGTTTTGTTCAGTTGTAATATTAGTATTAACATTTAGACTATAGATAATACTGGTTGTTATCAATATGAATCCAGATGCAATTATAGGTTCATAACATAGATAAGAGGACATAATATGGAAGGATAAATTACATTAGCAGAAATATCATTATTAAAACCTGATTAATAGCTCTTCTCTAAGTAATGAGTATCTTTTTAAAACTTATGAATATTATAATAATATACCACCATGCAATTATTAGTGTTCCAGTTTGAAGGGAGCTATAGATAGTGATAATACTGGGCTAATGAGACCTAAAATTGTATGTCTATAAGATTCAAATACAATTTGGTGCAGTGTATCCATCCTAACTAGCGTTATGTTGTTATGGGTGGGCCTATAACTTACCATCAGGTGAATATCCTGCTCATTTTGTCGATTAATTATATTAAAAAAAAGCTTCTCTCATAATAATTAATAAAAAATTAATCACAATACCAGAACTCATATCAATCCTCAGTCCGTGTTTGACCTGGTGTTCTGCATCATGTTGCAAATGATACATGATACAGCAATGGTCACCAATAACAAAAGACTGCACCTCTATACCAGACAGCATAGACATCAACTCTAAGTTCCTCTTCATATTCTCTATTGAATTCTCCAGTATTATTCTCTATTTGATAAAAATTAAAAATAACACTTAATTAAACAGTAATTGTCTTGAGATTGTATCAGAGAGAAATTGTTTATTAAGATTTATATTATTAATATATCCACGCACATACTTGGGGTTTCACAAATGCAGCAGGCTTATTCTTACATGTGGAAAGTTTACTCTTGTACTTATTACGTTGGATTTGAAATAACTCATTATGTTTTTCTCTGAGTCTCTGCTTCAAATTCTGTATTTCATCTTCTAGTTCCTGACAATCGTCTGGTGCTTTTATAGCTAAGGATGAATTATTTCTGTTATTAAATACAACCAATGATTGTGTTTTTTAATTTATTATAACAACCAAATCAATTTGAATCAACACAACTTACCTCCTTTTTTAAACAACTTTGTTATTTTCATTTGCTTAGTGTTCGTCATTATCGTCATAATAAACAGTGGAATTACTAAATATTATTACACTTTTGTATTTTATAACAATTGTAACGGTTAACTTAATTTAAATTTGAAGTTTACGGATTGTCATATGCGAGTGATAAATACAGATGATAACAATCTTTATACATACAATATATGCATGAAATACTTCATTCAAACAAAAACGAATTTACATAATATATTAAATTTTATTAAAACAAAAAATTATTTAAACCTTAATAGTGGTTTCTGTTGCTGGAAACTGTCTAGGTAGGTACCTCCGCAACGCTTATTTCTGCCGCTAAACAGTATTGTGCATACATTACTATATTTCGGAATGTGTTGTAGCTAGTGTAATTACAGGAGTAACGATGTTATGTTATATTAACATTTTATGTCTCCGGCGATGTTCGTAACGTGATGCAGTATAGTTTAAAGTATAATATTATTGTATTAAGTAAACAATTAAAGTATTGCCAGTATTATAGTTCAGCTGCTTATCAGTCGCACATTTTTTTTATGATGAAGTTGCACCGCTTGTTATTTTGACAACCATAGCAGCTATATCGGACTCAGGGCTAAACAAAAAAATAAAAGAAAATAAAATAGAATTAAAAATAAACTCGAAATAAATACAATAACAGAAATAAAAACCGATAACTAAATACTCAATCATAAATTTAAATATATACATATATATGTAGTAATGTTGTATATAAAAAAGGAAGCAGAAAGGTGAGATAGTATTGGATGGGAATGGGTTGAAAAAGTAGATAGTCCCTATCGCACAGACGTTACATTAAAATAAATTTTACATCTAACGCATATGTTATGTTCAGTGCCACACTAAATTTTTTACAAATGCAACGATTTCAATAACAAATTAACGCTTTCCTTTAAATATTACCTGAAAATTTTATCTGTCAGGTATTCATTAAAAGTAAATCTAAATTTACAGAAGTTCTTCCTTAAAAGGCTTTTTTGTCTGATCTTTTCAAGAATCCTACACGTTCTAATTATCATCATCATCATTTCAACCGATAGACATCCACTGCCGGACATAGGTCTCTTGTAATTATAATACATTGTGAAACAAAAAGACTTTTAAAAAATGTATGAAAATATATTTATCTTATGTAATTAACATTCTTAATAATTTTGCTTCTTCTTCCGATAGGCGGCCCTCATCCATTCGTACACGCAACCTGAAACAATGAATCAATTTACAAAAAATAAATACATCACAGTTTTACCAAATCGTGGATTTGACTTTATCCATATACAAACTCTAGAAAATGTTACAATATAAACGTCGGCCTGAAATAATATAACAAAAAAAAATCTTTTTATTGATCAAAAGAAAAGATTAATAATCTTTTGAAAATGTATTAAAAAAAAAGAACAAAAAACGCATAATTGAATAAACATTTGTTAGTATTTTTAAGAAGGTAAATTTGCGCAGAAAACTGTTTATATATAAAAATGAAATTTCATTTTTAACTAATTCTCACCTCTTTTTAATTTTTAATGTTTTTTTAAAATTGCATCAACTAAGAAACGCCATATCATCCTCCTACCCTTTTCCCAACTATGTGGGCTTGGCACAGTATGTACTTCTCTTCCACATCCCTCTATCAGCCGTCATATCTAAATTCACACTCTTCTTACACACGTCATCTTTCACACAATCCATCCACACTTTCTCCAGTCTTCCTCTACCCTTATAACCATCCACATTCATTTTCATTACTTTCTTTGTTATACGTCCTTCATCCCTTTGCATAACATGCCCGCCACCACGCTAACCTCTCGTTCCTCAATTTCTGTCACTGGAGCAACTTTCAGACTTCCTCTAATATACTTATTCTTAATTTTATCCATCCTAAGCACATCATACATCCATCTTAACATTCGTATTTTGGCCACGCACACATAATTAACACTATATATTGCTTAAAACTAACACAGTGCTTACAGAGTCTTATTTAAATACTATTTATATATTTGGACAAAGTGAGGAACAGTGTGATAAGGGAGTGGTACGGCGTGGTTGAAGATGTAGTGACAAAGATAGAGAAAGGGATATTTAGATGGTTCCACCATGTTAAAAGAATTAATGAAAGAAGATTAACGAAAGAGGTATACAAGGTAAAAATGATTGGAAAAATTGGTGCAGGTTGACCTAGGTGGACATTGCAATCAAATCAGAGATGTCTTAAAGAAAGGCTGGGTCAAGGGTACTTGCAACCGACAAGCATGCATGAAGACGCTCATGAAAGTGAAGGAAGCAAGAGAGATGTGCCAGGATTGTAGCAAGTGGAGAGAATTGGTCTCTGCCTACCCCACTAGGAATGAGGCGTGATATATGTATACGTGTTATATATTTACAGATGCAAACCAACCTTTCTTCATTATGCTTTATCGACCACAGTTCTGGCATGTATCTTGGTCTCATAGAAACTAGGAAATGTTCTCTCCAAAGTTCCTCTAATCGGAGTAGTCCATCATGTTTTATATAGTATTCCACTACCTTGTGCCCGTGAGATTCATAGTCAATGTTTTCGAATCTATAAAAAAAATATTGCGTTGGTTAATAAGTAGCATTTAAGATATCTGATCCAGTGACAATGCCACTGTGACCACTCAGGTGATTCTTGTCATACTTTGAGTAATGTGCCCGTTGTCTTTTAGGTCCAGGTTATACTGTCTACTTGCAAAGTTGTTCACTTTCTACCATGTCTGATACTTGTTTCTTAGCTTGTTAGACACAAAAACAATAGATTCTACTCATTCATTGTTCTTTTCTCTTTTTAAGTATGGTCTGCGAGAAATATGTAAGAGATTAGTTTTGTAAAGAGACATTATTATTGTCCTTACTTCACCAGAGCAGTTATATGCGGCTTCAGCAGTGGTAATAAAAGAAGCTTGTTTATTTTTGTTATTGTTAAAATTAACAATAACAAAAATAATAGTTGCTTAAATAACACCGTGCAGATATGCATCACATAGTATATCATCATTATTACAGGTCAATGGACGTCCACTGCTGGACATACGCCTTCCCCCAAGATCTCCATATCGATCGATCTTGCGCTGCAGTCAGTATGACCTCCGTCACGCCGGGCACTAGTGGCTGTCACTTGTAGGGGTTCATATGGGGGATTCGGACCATTTCTCACGATGCTGGCTCAATGTGGGTTGGTGGGAGCCAGAGCCTTGTTTGTTGATTAGCAGGGTGCACCACAAGAGAGTGAGGTTGGCTTGGATCCCATGAGTTGTTGTGCTATATCGATATTAATTTATAAATGGTTGTTATCAGGGCTGTGGTGCAATGGCTAAGCACTTGTCTTGTAACACGGATGTCCCTATGGATTCGAGTACCACATGTGGAGTTTGGTTAATGGCAAGGTTTTTTCGCAGCCGCATTAATATTTTGCAGCTGCAAACATTTTAGAACCAGAGTATTATAGCCGAGCACATTGACATCAGCAGCTCTCTCTTCTGTCACTTAACACTGAAATTGAGATCCTGTAATATATGTGTACATAATAATACGTACACAACTTGAATATCTGAAGCTTCTTCCAGTAGTTCATTTGTAATGTGTTCATGATCAGGAAAATTTTGAAGTATTACATTCTCCAACTCATTTCTTCTGCTTTCTGGCAACACATGCTTTCTGGACTGGTACAGTAGAGCACGAGCAGCTGATCGTATTTTCCTATTTACATGTAAAAGTTTTTTATTAATGCAATAATCTAAATTTTTTCAAGGAAGTGATGAAATGATTACTTGATGATAAATGATATGCAAGCCCATAATAAGGTTGGAACGTGGGATGGTATACATGGAAGCATATTATAAGACACAAGATGTTATGGCCTTCTTCTATGTTAAGGTGACCACAGTAAATACACTATGGCCTTTAAACCGAAATCCAATCATTATTGCCTATTGACACAAAAAGTAGTCGCGGAGACCTAGCACCAGAATGGTCAATTATTGCTGCTGATAGATAACACACATTAATACTTTTAGAAGGTATCTATTGCTAGAAATTGATCATATAGATAGACCAGCATAGCTTCCGTTCGTATAAAGTACATGTTATATAAGTTACAAGACACGTCATGTTGTCGGAGCGCATTGTGGTACAGTACGATCACCCCACCCTTTAACATAGACAAATGTTTCAACCCCATTTGACCATGTAAATATTAATTGTTAAAAGCTTAGACAACCTGCAGTCGGGGTCCTCCTTGTACTTGGTATCGCCATGCACGCTCAATGGCGCTTCACACCTCGTCGCAAGCGTCTCACGTACCACCTGGTCTTGCATATTGCTGCGTTGGTGGCATCCCACGCACAAGAGTACCACGTCATGTGACGAATGGTCCTTCATTATTTCTTAAAGAAAAAAAAACAAGATGGTATTACAAAGTATTTAATTAAAATGTCCAGAGTTTTTAATTACTTCTATACAGCTTAACTATGTCCAACCAATATTTAAAAATATTTGAAGGTTTTAAAAGTTTATGAATTAAGCTAAAGAAGTTGTTAACTCATCATCATCAGCCGCTAGACGTCCACTGCTGGACATAGGCCTCCCCCAAAGATCTGACATCGATTAATCTTGTGCTGCCCGGAAAACTGCCAGGCACTAAGTCATCTGTAGAAGTTCATATTGGGGGGGATTTGGGCCTTTTCTCACCACGTTAGCTCAATATGGATTGGTGGGAGCTACAGCTTCGTTTGTTGATCAGCAAGGTTCACCACAAGCAGATGAGGTTGGCTTGAGCCCCGTGAGTTGGTACGCGGGTCCCTTACACCCATTTTAAACAACTACCACCCTCATATTATAAATCTGAGACCATGATCAAGTATCAAAGCCAAAGTAATGTGATCAACCTCACGTCTCCATCCACGGCGTTATTGCCACTTATCACTAGTAACAGTGAAGAGTTATTTCATAGATAAAAAAATATTAAATATTTGGCTTTAACTTTTATTTAATTTTTTCTTTCTGTCCACCTTCGCTAGTCGGAGAAGAACCTCACGAAGAAGAAGAAGCTTAATTTTACTTCTATTTGATTACCTGGAAAATACTTTCTATACTCCCGTGGTACAACGTTTTTCCGTATATACGAGTTGCTGCCGCCGCACACCACGCATTTGTTTTCTTTAGTGAGCTGGTAGTATCTGCCCACGTCGCCCACGGAGCGACCAGATGGCTCAAAACGCAGACGAACTGTCATAGGATCTTCCTTTACAATATCAGCTAATTCTTTCTCGACGTACCTATAAAAAAAACTTTTTTTTTTATTCCACCAAGCGACGAGAGTCATACAGGTTGTGGTGCTGGTTAGGATGACCCTAGATGTTAACTTTTGTTAGCCCAATAATTTTTTATTTTACTAACCACTTCACCCTCCAAATCCGAACATAGTAAGGTGTTGCGGCAGAAAGGGACAGACTTAGACTGCCTTCAGCCAGAGTCCTGCCATTAGCGCAGATCATAATATTTATGACCCTTGAATCCAATACCTTATAAGTAAATATATAATATTCTTTTGTTAAATACAATATTATTTGGTATGGAATAAAGCATTTTTGTGACCGATCGATGTGGACATCTTTGGAAGAGGGGTATTTCCAGCAGTGGACATCTATCAGCTGATGATGATGATCAAGGCATTTTTTATTGCATTATATTCTAAATATATAATATGAGGGTTATGTACTGGGTGACTATTATATCGACATTTTACATATAACTGCTATATATAGATATCTTTTATACTAAATTTTTTAATTCATAATAGACGAGAGAAATCAGAATGCTGTACTGAGAAAAATACAATTAATGTTTATTATTTAATTTATTGAGGCGCTAGTTTATAATACGGGACACGTGTAACTGAGAGCAAATTAGTATTTGCATACAATAAAAATTACATATTAACATGGGTTATAGTAACTTACGGTAAGAATTACTAATTGCAAATGCACATGAAGTTTAAAAGATAAAAAGAGCTCCAAGGATAAAGTGAGGAAAATACACTTATTTTTTTAAAATTGTCACACACAAAATGTGAATAGATATAACTCCATATCAATACTCACCAGGCAGCCTTTTTGGTATCGCAAGTGCAAAGCAATTCACCATCTGGAGCCTCTAAGAAACAATTATGATATAATGGCTTGGTTCGAGTTGCATGTGGGTATCGTTTTGGTACTATTGTTGAGATCTCCTTAGCTTGCTTTGTTTCCTTTTCTTTTTTTCTATAATAAATAAATTAGTACAATCTAAAATCACAACAATATGGGCAATCTACAAATACCAGTAGAGAAATTTCTCATACCAGTTTTGTTTATCTGTACTAAACAACTATTTAATTTGTGGAAATCATTAGTTTATTAAATATTTTCAGTGATTAATGCTTGAGTCATTAAATTTAAAAATATAAATACAATAAGAAAATAATATTTAATTAATCTTTAAACTTCAAGTTTTAATATTTCATTAAGTAAGCTTTGCTTCAATGAGGACAACATTAAACAAAAATATAGCACTAGATAAATTTTATTCAGGAAATAAATATATCATTTCAACTTTGTTCTAATATATATGAATATAGCAGTATAGTTTTGATTTAAAAAAATAAAAAGCTAAAGCTAAAAATATAACACACATTAATTCATTCCTCATCTTAGCTGGTTGTTTGCTTTTAAATCTGACATCAGCATATTTCCAACATATGTCGTTAAGATTGTGCCACACATTATTGTAGTTTGTGTGCTGGAACCAACTCCATATGGACCCATTCTTTTCATTAATGACATTGACAAAAATCTTTATAGCAACATGAGCATCAGCTGCTGCATAATTTATTTGTGCTACTGTTAATTCCTCTGCTTCCCAATTACTACACCGCACCTGCAACATATACTTATAAAAGTAACTTAGGAAATATGTTAATAATATTAATAAACAATATTGTCCTTCCTACTTTTTTTAATAACTTGTATAAACAATTAAAGCTAATAAACAACGTGTGAGTGTATAAAGCATATTATACCTTTGTTGGAATGTCAGCATATATTATGACCACAGTGTTAATTGGGGTGGGCAGGAAATGAGTGCAGAAGATGGTATTATAGCATTATAGTATGTTTTATTCATATTTTTTAATTATAGTAATACTATAATTATACATTCTTCCATCCATATTAAATCTTATATGTACATAAATAAGAGAAATTTTTGTTAAAATTTATACATTTATAGTAATTATTTTACAATACACAAGAAAAATTTGGAATAGTTTGTTACACACCTTCCAACTTTTGTCCAATATGATGCATAGCTCTGATTTGGCTAGAAAAGCCAAGCCTCCTTGTGTATGGCCACACTGTTCCACAATATGTCTCAAATCCAAAGTAGACTTTAAAGTCACAGAGTAATCATTAAATAAATATTTGGCATCATCAAATGGCGCCACACCAACCTTGTATATATGCTCATCTTCTAATAACTCCTACAATTTTGTGTTAGGTAAAAATTCTTAATTTTGTAATTAATTCATGGTTAGAGTTTTGGAAGTAAACAAAAATAATAATCATAAAAAAGTGGAATTTAAAATTACTATACATTCTTTACTTAAATTAATTTTCTTTTCTTGAACCTTGTGGTTAACTGAAATTTTTAAATAAATTAATATGAAAAAAAACTTTTATACCCATTACAACAACCTTTAATGAATTGGGTATGTTCTTTAAGTGACTAAGTCTGAATAAACCACAATAGCCATCAAACGATGATAGCTGCACCAAAGAAACTGGGTGTCTCCTGCCTTGGGTAGTAACCCATTCACAATCAAACCCAACAGCTCCATGTAATTTTATTCTCCTGAAATTTAGATAAAGAATTTGTTATAAGCGTCAAAAGAAACTATATTGTTATTGCCCATATGGTGCCATAAAATAACCCCGTAAAAACTGACCATATTGTTCCAATCCAATTATTAGCAAAATATGACAATTTATCTAAGACCGCACATTACCTTCGTAATTCATTAACCACCTCATTGCAAGATTCTTCAGTAGTTACGCTCTTTATAATTAAATATGTAAGAGCATCTTCTGCTTTTTTATATCTCAATTTATATTTAAATATCAAGAATGTTACACTGGCGCAACAAACTGCAAAAGCTGCAGAGGTAACAAATGTTTTTAACTTGGAATAAGACTCCATAGTAAAAACAAACATTTTTTTAATTTAAGTCAAATGTGTCATATATATAATAAATACATTTTTTCACAGAGTTTGTGAAAATCAACAATCGTTCAAATTGTTATCAGATACTAGGTAAAGTCATCCTAAGTACCTCTTGTATATACCACGTCTGGAAAGTAGATTTAGTAGATTTTCAAATACTTTCAAATATATTAAATACTTGCTCTATAAAACTGGGAAATTAAACCTGTATGAAATGCAAAAAGAACACAAAAAAAAATACCTTTTGAGATTTTAATAAAAATTATATAATTTGAATACTACTTGCTACGTAAATTTTATTTAATCGGCGCACATTCGTCATCATCATTAGGTGCCCTCTTCAAAGTGAAGTTTGGCGATCAGAATACGTGCTATGTTAAAGAATGTAAAAAGTACGCAATATATAAAATAAGCAAGTTTTTTCAAAACCTAGTCACCTAAATTTATCTTATCCCTATTATGTACCTCTTCTATTTGTGTTACAGTTGTGTACATGTGATGATGTATTCAATCATTATTTTGGATAGTATATCATATAAGTTAAAAAAACAACCAAAAATCGATTTACACTTACATAAATTAATCAGCTTGAAATTAATTTTTTGGTAATGATCATATACTCAAATGTATACCATATACTGAAATATATGATGAAAATATTTTTATCTGCAAGACGGTGTTTATTACCATATGTCATTCAAATATATCTGTTTGTAGTCTGTAGTCATTATTGTTTTAATATAATTACTTTTTTAACACAAACTGATCTTCTGATTTCAATGTAAGTTTTTATTAAATCGTTTAAGTTTTATAATACATTATGGCAAGAGACAGAAGTCCAGAGCGCCGGCGATCACGTTCTAGAGAAAGACGTGAAAGAGATCGTTATGATGATCGTGATTCGCACAGGGATAAAATTAAACGTCGTGAACGGTCTAGAAGTCCGCGAAGAGAAAGAGACAGATCTCGCAGCCCTATGAGGAAGGAAAGAGATCGTTCCAAAAGTCCACGTAGAGACCGTGAACGATCGAAAAGTCCTTCCCGAAAAGAGCGCGGTCGGTCAAGAAGTCCAAAGAAACGTGATTTTAAAGAAAAATATGATAAAGATAAAAGGTATGATGACAAGGAAAAGATCAAAAATAAAAAGGATGATGATAAAAAAGAATCGGAGGAAAAGCAAGATGCTTCTGAAGAAGAACAAAAGCCAGTGAAAAAAGAACCTCTGTCATTGGAAGAGCTTCTCGCAAAGAAGAAAGCTGAAGAAGAGGCTCGAAGTAAACCTGTTTTCTTAACTAAAGAGCAAAGAGCGGCTTTAGCAATAGAAAGAAGGCGAGAACAAGTGGAAGCTATGAAAGCGACTGTTGAAAGACCAGCTGTAACAACTATTGATTTAACAGTACCCACCAAAAAAGAAGAGGAAAAAAAGCACAGAGAAGAAAGAGAGAAAGAACGTGAAAGAGAGAGGGAGCGCAAGTATGAAGAAAGAAAGAATACAGCAGATAGAAGAGATGATAGAAAAGACAAAAATGAAGATTTATCTAAAAATAAAGATAAGGAAAGAGAAGAGGAAGCTATTAAAGCACGGTACTTAGGTATTGTTAAAAAGAAACGAAGGGTGCGAAGGTTAAATGATAGGAAATTTGTTTTTGACTGGGATGCATCAGAGGACACATCTAATGATTATAATATTTTATATAAAGAAAGACATCAAGTGCAGTTTTTTGGCCGTGGACATATTGCTGGAATTGATATAAAGGCACAGAAGAAAGACCATAGTAAATTCTATGGTAATCTATTAGAGAAACGTCGAACTGAATTAGAAAAAGAACAGGAAAAATTACGTTTGAAAAAGGTTAAAAAGAAAGAAGACAAACAGAAATGGGATGACAGACACTGGTCTGAAAAAGACCAAGATGAAATGACTGAAAGAGATTGGCGTATATTCAGAGAGGATTATAATATCACTATCAAAGGTGGAAAAATACCTAACCCTATCAGATCTTGGAAGGAAGCTGGCTTCCATCAAGATATAATGGAAATCATAAACAAAGTTGGCTATAAGAGTCCAACCCCTATTCAACGACAAGCTATCCCTATAGGATTACAAAATCGCGATATTATAGGTGTGGCTGAAACAGGTTCAGGTAAAACACTGGCATTTCTTATTCCACTGCTCACATGGATTCAATCATTACCAAAAAATGAACGTATGGAAGATGCAGATCAAGGGCCATATGCAATCATTCTAGCCCCAACCCGTGAATTGGCTCAGCAAATTGAAGAAGAAACTAATAAATTTGGAATACCTTTAGGTATTACATCAGTAGTAGTAGTAGGAGGTCTTTCTAGAGAAGAACAAGGTTTTAAACTTAGATTGGGTTGTGAAATTGTTATCGCCACACCTGGTCGTCTTATTGATGTATTAGAAAATAGGTATTTGGTTCTGAATCGTTGTACCTATGTAGTTCTTGATGAAGCTGATCGTATGATTGACATGGGTTTTGAACCAGATGTGCAAAAAATTCTTGAGTATATGCCTGTATCTAATATCAAGCCTGATACAGATGCTGCTGAAGATGCTACTGTTCTTTTGGCCAATTATAATACTAAAAAGAAATATAGACAAACTGTGATGTTCACAGCAACTATGCCCCCTGCCGTAGAACGGTTAGCTCGTAGTTATCTTCGACGGCCGGCTATAGTTTACATTGGATCAGTGGGTAAACCAGTTGATAGAACTGAGCAAGTAGTGTACATGATTGGTGAAAGTGAGAAGCGAAGAAAACTGACAGAGATACTTCAGCGTGGTGTAGAACCACCAATTATTATATTTGTTAACCAGAAAAAAGGTGCAGATGTTCTTGCAAAAGGTTTGGAAAAACTTGGTTTTAATGCTTGTACTTTGCACGGTGGTAAAGGTCAAGAGCAGCGTGACTTCGCATTAGCCAGTCTTAAAAATGGTTCTAAAGACATACTTGTTGCTACTGATGTTGCTGGGCGAGGTATCGATATTAAAGATGTTAGCATTGTAATCAATTACGATATGGCTAAATCAATTGAAGATTATACCCATCGCATTGGTCGTACAGGACGCGCGGGTAAGACTGGTAAAGCAATTTCTTTTGTTACTAAAGAAGACTCTGCAGTGTTTTATGACTTAAAGCAAGTATTACTCAGTAGCTCAGTTTCCACTTGTCCACCTGAACTCATGAATCATCCCGAAGCTCAACATAAACCAGGAACTGTTGTAACTAAAAAGCGCAGGGAAGAAATGATATTCGCATAACTTTCATACTTTTTAAAATAAGTTTTATTTTAATTTAAAAGAACTATAAAATTAATGTAATAAACATTTTATTATGAATTAAAATTTTATTTGATAACAATGTAATAAATAATAAGTGTTCTATACATATTAATTACTTCATTATGCTGAAAAAAGATTTTTAAATACATATTTACTTTAATGACACGAGTTATTAATAATTTGCTTCAAATAGTTTGATTTTCTACATTTGTCTTCTGTTTATCTGAAAATAGAAGTAAATCATTACAAAAATTAAGTCCATGATAATTTATGAGTTACTAAGCCAGAGTATGTAAATGAATAGTGGCGAAAAGCTCATAAACTAGTGCGCTTAAAATTGCATCAGGATATGCTGTAATGTTATTCTTTAAATAATAAAAATATACTTCAGTTAAAATTCATCTGTATTAAATTGGACAATATCAATCAATCATAAACAAATACCTAAGCTGGAGGAAATCTTATGATTATAAATGTTATTCAATAATAACTCTTTATAGGTTATATAAAGGTTTCTCTTCGAATAACAAATAAAATTAGGGAAGGGGCAAATGTAAAAAAATGATCACAAATAAAACATGCCATCTTAGTAAATTTGATTTCAACTGATATCATTTCATGCAAGGATATCTATCAACCATGCAGCAGAAACTTATAAAAGCAAAGCAATAAAAAGAGCATGTCAGTATATGCAAAAGATGACATCAAGCTGATTTAATATCTATACCTATTCCTTACTCTCTGAAGGTTTATCTAATTCATCTTTAGATGGAGGAGGCATTATAGCCTGCTTAGCAGAAACAGCATATGAAACTGTTAAATCGACGAATTCAGAGAAGTTTTTGGGTAATGACAACTCGGGGAATTTCGCTTCCAGTTGTGGATCACCTGGTTTCACTGGCAATCAAATGTGCACACAATAATTTCTATAATCACATGTTGAATTTAAACTCAATATTTTTATAGTAAAAAATTATGATTATTAATTAATTAATACTAACCACCGTAGAAGAAGTTGTAAGCAATATTAATGTACTGTTTAGCCAAAGCACCATTGCTTTTTGCAAGTTCCTTGGTCTCTTCAGGGAAACAAATAGCTCCCATTGCTGTTGTACCTAAACTAGCGTAAAATACCCTCTGAAAAATTATTTATATTTGACAAATTTGTTTTTATTAATATTTAGACAAATGTGAATAATAACATTAGAAGTACTTTATATGAAGTAATGTAAATATATGAAATTTATAAAATTACATACGAAACCTTCACATGTTATAAAATGTCTAAAATACGTACTCGAATGATGCCTCCTCTGAGACCAAATATGAATCCTGTAAGACCTCCCATAGCAACAGCTCCATATCGTACTTCCTTATTTTCTTCCTCTCTCAAATACTTAACAATCCCTATAATTATAAGTAAGATGTAGGCACTTAAAACACATTTTTAGAATCAAAAAATAGAGAGAGGAAAGTGAAAGAATTGTATAAAAAACTAGAGATAATTATAGAAACTGAAAATATTTTTTTAACAAAAATTACTTAAGAAATTATACAATATAATGATGATGATAATGACTTTGAATAATACTGTTAGTGATTATTTGTATAATCATACCTAAAACTGTTAATACCATTCAATGCCTGTAAAGACCCCCATTCTCAATATGGTAAAATTTTAAGTTAACCAATAAATTACAAAGATATACTTACAATCAGTTCGGTCACGGAACTCGTGATAATTGTCTTGTACTCTATGCAGGAGGGATTCAGTGTGAGCAATTCCTATTTCTGCTGTCTCTCGCACTGCCTGTACAGGAGGTAGTATCACTGATCTTAAATAGCTCTTTTTATTTGCATTTGCTTGTGACTGAAAATATCTGCAATTTAAATAAGCATTTAAAGCTTAGGGCACATATAAATTTTTAGTATATCGTGTATCACAAGTCCATAATGTTTTATTAAATAATAACTTTAACTGCACTTATAGTGAAAATGTAACATAACTGAAAAATTTAAATAGGTAAATTTTTTTAACCAGGTGTAAAATTGCTATCAAAATACGCACTCTCCGTATTCAGCATGCGGTGTCTCATATATAGGAAGTTCAGAGAGTTTCATAGGTGGTGGCTTAATTTTTTCTCCAGAGTTTTCTTGTACAGGAGATGCAGCGCCGACTGTAGGTATCAACGCAATCATACCAGTCCCCAGTGCAATATTTCGCAACATCGTGCATGTAATATTCTTCAATAATAAATACACTTTTTATCTATGCATATATTCTATCACGACTAAACGAAATGTTCGATAATCAGCTGCTAACTTGACATTTGCTCCAGTAAATAATATGACATTACGTAATTTTTTTATTATTTTTTAAGATGATTATCACGTCAATTTTAGCAATTTATTGTACGTTTATATTTTTTTAAGTTTTTCTAGAACATTAATAATAGTTAATATAATAAGTGAATTAATTCTTTATTTTATTTAATCTGTTATAAATTGTTATAATCTTTTATTTCAATGTCATTTTTAAATTCTCTGTCTTTGTCTAGATTTAGACAGCTCCGCTCATCTGTCACTATTTTTCTTTCATCATTTCTCTCTTGTCTAGAGTCGTCCTTTGTGCACAATTTTCAATTTATACGTGAATAAATTTTTAACATCATTGCGATACGATTATTAAAAAAAAATTTAGTGATAATTATTTCTCCAATTAAAAAATAACTACAGTCAAGACTTTTGTGAAACGGTTGAAAGTAACTCGATTGTGAGTACGATATTTATAGAAGAATATATGTTTTTTATTTATATAATTTAGTGTTATTTTTCTCAGTATTAACGTTCGATTAGGGTTCGTTATCAAATTGTCGGGGAAATGTCGGGAGTGCGCGCTAATCGTGTGTCTAAGCGCCTGCGGGCCCACCGTATGAAGAGTCGGTCAGGTAAGCGAAGGCCCGCATGATGGTGCTTGGCCCCCGCTGTCACTGACTGTGGAATACAAATTGCTTGGATTTCTTTCTATAGTATAGATTGCTTATCCATCTCACATATTAAAGGTTTCATCTTAAAAATTATTAATGGAATCCAACATATTGTTCTATTTTTAGAGAACTAATTGTTTTATTATCGCCAACAATACTTGGGAAACTTTCGCAAAATTGTTAGTAAAATGTCTTCTAGTCCTAGTAGAATAGTGGTTGGCCGAATTATCATTACACATTGTGTTTATCAACTTGGAATCTTTTACTTTATTATAGAACAACAATTTCCATGAAATAATACATTCCTTTATATATATCATCTTTAACATTTCATTTTGGGAAACAAATCAATGCTGTCAGACATTGATACAATACACCACATGTTTGTAAGGGTATCGGCCATTAAGCCTTTAAATGAACCATTTTTATGTACATTGCACATTCTAGATAGAGCCTTCTGTTATGAGCACTTGTTTCAATATTTTGATAGCTAATTCACAATATATCTTCTTAACAAGAGTGTTTTAAAGTTTACTAACAAAGGACTTGCATTGATTCAGGATGTTAAGGTGCATGATGATCACATAACTCCACTTCTAAGGAGCCAAGGCTGAGGATCTTTGGAATGAAATGGTACATAACCATTATATATTTTTTAATTTACTGTACATATTTTGTTTGTTTAACATTAACATTTTTAATGAATCCATTATAAGCATCATGCTAAAAAAAAGTGTAAAACATACAAAAGGTACAGTTTAAAAAAATTGCAAAATATATATTGTATATATTTATAATTTACTCATATACATTCTTCAAATTTAAATTTTGTTTTCCCTAAATTTTATTATTCTTTAAAGGATTATTTTTTTTATTATCTAAGTTTTTTAGTTCTTAGTGTGTTAAAAGATATAATCATAGACAGAAATAATTATGAATATACAATTCTTATATGACAAAGATTTTATATCTCTGATTAAAATCAGTAGCAGATAGTAAACTAGTAAATAAAGTAAACAAACAAATTTTGATAAAGTAAATAATTTTGTAGACTAGGTCAAAAATTCGTCATAAATAAGTTCCTTCAGAGTTACTATTGTTGAATCATTATACCATTTTTATGTATATTTTATGGCCCATTTTGAAAATCATGGTTGTGATCATAAATTACTGACCTAAGTGGGATCCTTTACCTTCCTTTTAAAAAAATCATTTTAATCTATTTTCTTGAAAAATATTATATATTTTTTTTTTAATACAATTTACTTCATTCAGAAATTATTTTTATAAAGATGAACTAATGAAAAAATTATGATGAAAATGTCTTTAAGACTAGTCTTTTAATAAACATGTGTATACAACTGTAGATGGTTTTTGCGAACAACAAAAAAATTGTACCTTGTTATTATTCACATTTTTAAAGAGCCCTGCAACAAAATTATTCGCTTCCTTTTATCTCTGCATAAATTGGTCAAATTACATTAGCTGAACACAATATCCTTAAAAAATGTTGATGAATGAAACCTGAAAGATGTTTCAATATTTTTTTATTCAACAAATTAACAACATAACCAGATCATTCACCTAACTGAGGTAACACCTGCCTGTTACAATGTGGAGCTAGTCAGGACGATATACACCACACACTTTATATTCATTTCTTGGAAACAAGATCTTAAGTTTAAAAACCTTAAAAATTTCACTAGATATAGCATCTTACAAACTAGATCACACGTTTGTTTGCAAACATGTGTTCCAGTTCTTACTTGAACGGCCTCCAGGAACAAAGATTTTCCATTCATAAAGTATCTGGCAGCAAATGCATTTATATGCATCAAATAAATTACTTTACATCTTATTACTCTGTGGTAGACATTTTACGTCATCCTTTTGTTTCGAAAGCGATTATAATGCGATTTGAAAGGAAACAATGTTTGCAGCTTTGAAATAAATATTAACATAATAATGCTGACAGGCGTGTAATGATTACGAACCTTACTTGGTCATTTACATCACTTTAACGTTCTGTGTCTACCGCCTAACTACCTAGTCCTGAATATTTATAGACGAAACGCGCAGGACATTCTAATGTTTATAAGAGATATGTCCCATATTAAATGAAGCGGCATCAATCGAGATACACGTAACACTTGGAGACAGGACTTGAAATTTTACGTGTTATGGAAATTAACAGTATGTGTAAACATCTTAACCGGTATTTATGAAGTGTATCGTTATCGCCAGATGAACGTCGTCCGTTGTTGTTTTAAAAATAAATTAATTGTATTTAGTTACCATTAATTACAATATCAAAAACGATCTTTCAATTAAAATAATGTTTACATGAAATAAAGTTTATTAACCTCTCGACTAAAAAATGAGGGGGTTTTAAATTACATTTGATAAATGTATTTATCGAATGTTTGTGTGTATTTTATACAGGCTCGATCGTTACACATTTTTTTATTTAAATAAAGAAGTTAATTTCATGTATTAAGCGTTTATTATAGTTAAAGAAGCAATCTGAAGCTACTTTAAAATAATTCCAATACACGGTGTCCTAGAAAGTCGCTTCTATAAGTTATATTCTGTTTTATTTAAAAAATATGAGTAATATATATATTAAATCGCTATTTAATTCTGTACCATAATTATAAATTATTTACCTACAAATTTCTCCTTACATTGAAATAAATGATCTTGTAATTGGAATTTAATAATTATTGCGATTATCTAAAAAAAAATATTTATGGTTAGTGTCGTTATTCTGTTTTAATTATTTAAGATATCATCATATCTAATTCGATCTCTGTACAATATTTTTTCATTTATAGATTACTAAATGTTTTGGCTTAAAACGTTCGATAACAGGCCATAAAAATCTTCAAAAAAAAAAAAAAGAAAAAACTAAATGTTATTAAATGACAAAGGTAACATGTTATACAGCCACGATTAAAATTATCTCGATGTTTTACTGCATCGGAGTTTAGGCGATCGGTCCGCGACCCCCCATTGCGGTTAAATAAACATGTTTATCATTGTTACTCTGCATATAAAGCTGACTGGTCTCGTTCGTTTATTACATAGGTGTTTACTGATAAGAATGTACCGATGTTATGATGCTTTTCAATATACACAATGTTCTTTAAAAACTGTACGTTGCATAAATTTTATTTATACATTAAGATTAGATGTTAAGATGGATGTGGTGTGACGAGGATGGATAAAATTAAGAATGAGTATATTAAAGGAAGTCGGAAAGTTACACCAGTGTCAGAGAAATTAAGGAGCAAGAGGTTAGAGGGATGAAGGATATCTAACAAAGAAAGTAATGAGAATAAACATGGATGGTTATAAAGGTAGAGGAAGACCGAAGAAAGTGTGGATGGATTGCGTGAAAGATGACAAGTGTAAGAGTGTGAATTCAGATATGACGGCTGATAGAGGGATATGGAACAGAAGTACATACTGTGCCGACCCCACATAGCTGAAAAAGGGCAGGAGGAAGAAGAAGAAGAAGACATTAATATATTCCGTATGAAACCCGCTCTGTATTTGCCAACAGAAATAATCGCTGCAGTTGTATCTATCTAGACGGTCTCCGGCAACAGAGTCCCACCACCAGTAAACTTTGCTTTCCTTGACATTTCAAACCTTTAACTTTTAAATTAATAGCCAATTTAATTACTGGGGTAAAGTCATTTAATATCTTGCCTCAACACAACGAGCACAAAGTGGTATTGGTATTTCATCCTAACTAACGTCACATTGTTATAAGTAGGTAGGTAATATATGGAGACAGAAGATACTATGATTCGTTTGAATTTAAATAGGTAAAATATTTCATTCAGGGCTTAGGATAAACGTTTGTATAATACACGAACGTCTTTTTTAGGACAATCGTATTTATAATGAACACATTTGTTAAAGCATTTTATCAGCTGATTTCTAGCGTTTAGAAATTATAAAACGGAAATTTTAGTTTTATTTGTTATAGTCCTGTTATTTTAATTCAAATAATATTGTAGCATTTACTGGTGGTAGGACTCTGCTGCCGAAAATCATATAGTTAAGTGATTATCACTACAGCACCTATTTCTGCCGCCGAACACTAGTGTGCAAACTTTACTGTGTTCCTCTAAACACTAGTGTGCAAACATTACTGTGTTCCGTCAAACACTAGTGTGCAAACATTAGACTTGACTTTTTATGTCTTAGGCGACGAGCATAATGTGCTGTGTATACTATATTGCCTAGCGCCTTACTGTTATGAGCAGTCGTGGCATTTATCATCAGGTGAACGTCTCGTTCGTCTTAACGCTTCATTGAATACAAAAAAGTATAATTCGATAGATTATTTCGAGTACTTGCGCCTTTAAAAAAACTTTTTTGTGATTTAAGACTATCATTGACTAGTGGTTAGGAACTCTAATAGTAAAGCTATCTTCCATTTTAAACCTCACAGATTTATTGTATCTATGGGAAGATTTCACTATTTTTTATTTATAGTGAGATTATAATGTTTATCTTTCTAATGAAAGTAATACCACTGGAAAAAAAGAGTGTACAAAGACGTAACTAGTTTCATAAGCATGTATGTAAGCATTGTTTACTGTGTCAAGGTAAAACCGCCCCATGACGTAAATGTACCTGACCCAGTAATTACAGATAATGTACATACATGGCCCGTAATTGTGGAAGATGATTACTGTTACTACCTAATGTATTTACAGTTTAATATATTTAGTGTGTTGAGCTGACTAATTTTATCACAATTTTACAATATTACCATGAAGGATTCTGAATATTTATCAACATTCAGCTCTCATTCAATGTTCGACATTTACAACTTACCAGCTTACACGATTTAAGCAATTTCATTAAATTTTGATAACTTCTATTATGTTAGGTTGTGTAAATCTCTTTTCGCCTTCATGAGAGCACTATCATTTCATTACCTACGTAAAATACCTGATATTCAAGAGTATATGAAAAATTTAATATGTCGCAAAAATCTGTTGGAAAATATAAATTTTCCATAATCAGAATACTTGCAAAGCTAACATTATATATGTAAACAATGTGAACGATCTACTGATAATTATCTGCTACATCGTAATGATATAACTAAAGTATTAACCTTCTACTTAATTAAGATATAAATATTCGAAATTTTCTATTAATAATCGATCCACTGTTTCATTATATGCTAAAAATATAAATATTTCTACATTATACAAATATATATTTTTTTGTAAGTATTAATTGTGCAAGCTTCAAGTAATCGATTTCGCACGTATCAGCGCGCCAAATGACGCGAACGTGACCACAGATTAACAATTTTAATATCGGAGATACAACAGATAATTATTGAACAACGTATATAATGAACATGATAAGGCTTTAACTGTCAATTCTAAGTGCGAATGTGTCTGTAATGCGATAATAATGATTCTCGTCGGTTTTTCAGTGTTGAGAATGATGGCAATTATGCAGGACAGGAATAGTGAGGAGGTACCTCGCGAGTTCCTCGAGACCGGTCGAACGGGGCGGAGGAACGCTATGCCTGATATCCTGCATCCCCAAGGTGCCGAAATATCCACGGCAGATTTGCCGTCTAGGCTACAGCAGCTGGTCACCACTGGTAATTATACCTTTTATTTCTAAATTTTATTGTAATGTCTTTACGGTTTTTACTTATAAGAGTTTTTTTTTGCAAATATAAAATTACGGACTCATGGAAGTTGTTAATAAATAATAACAAAATTTAAAAATATAAACATACAAATATTATTTATCTAAAATCATTAGCATAATTTCCTTGCACAGAAGAATTAGAAGCAGAGGTTTTTTTTATTCTTTTTTAAGCTATACAACTTACGGATTAAGGCGGCTCCTACATAATTAAGCATTAACCATAGAGAAGCTATAGACGTGGAAATTTAAAATTTCTCTGTCGTTATCTCTAAAATGTGAATTAAAAATTCGGTTAAAAACAAAAATCAGTCATGTTTTAAATTTGGAAGGAATTATGGCAAGACGCGTGACGACTCAGGCGTTGAGCGCTATGTGGTGATGTGTATATCATCATAATTAGCGCCTCGTTATTATGGATAGGTGTCACTTACTATCACGTGAAAGTACTGCTCGTTGCGTCCCTTAATTGAGTAAAAAAACAAAGGTTTAAATTTTGAAAATATCGATTGCTCTTCAATCATTCGTCATCAAATCGATATAAAAATATCGATTTTGTGAAGCGGAGAAAGAAACTTGCAACGTGAATGATATTTTTAATTACACCCCCCTTATCCTCTATAGCACTATCCATCTCTTCAACCCTTCGCATCCAATATTTTCAGCTTTCTCCTCACCCTTTTACATACAACCTTATCTATATATATAGGGATAGGGGTGTGTGTGTGCGTGTGTGTATAGATTTAGTTTTTGTGTTTGTTAAAGTATTAGTTTTTATTTTAATTTTCTTTTCTTTTTTATTGTTTTAGCTGTGTCCGATGAAGCTGCAATAGTTGTCAATAAAACTTGCGGCGCAAATTTCATCATAAAAAAAACGTGAATGATCTTCACTTAGGTTGAGCGGTAATCAAATTGTATGTTTAACGGACTAGCGCGATACACGTGGTCGTTCGCTCCGGACGTCGTGACTAATTTGAGGAAATATTGCGACCTCTTCACGTTTGCGTCACGTCGCCGAGAGGATACGTATACCTTAAATTGTGCCCATTCCGCAATCAAGACGAAAAAGATTTATTAAAATAAATACTTGTCGAAATATCTATAATATTTATGAATATTTTATGTCTATACGAAAATTTTTCATGTCGTCATCAAGTGCGACTTTTCTTTTTTCTCGATGTTGTACACAGCGCCGGAATGCTGCAGCTTAAATTTCCATTATACTTATTAATTTTTTTTTTTACTCTAAATATATCTTAAGTTGAAATATATAAAATATACTTTTTGTTTAATGAAGCTACGACCTTCACCAGATTGATACGGTCTGACCGTAACAACGTGGCGCTAGTTAGGATGGTATACATTGCACCATATTGAGTTCGTCGCCTTGAGATAAAGGCTGTTAAGTCTCTTTACCCCATCAATACTACAGTCTTCAGTCCTGAACATAGTAATGTTTGCATTATGCTGTTTGGCGTCAGAAATATGAGCGGCGGTGGCAGCTACCATTATGATCTTGGCAACGATAAATTCTAAACCATAAAAATAAAAATCTAATAAACATTGACGTACTAACTCAATGATGTAATTTATATCGTATGATCATTATCATATTTAGTACAGATAAACCCGTATCTAATATGAGAACATTTAGCGGCGTAATACGTCGATCGAGAGCATCTTGCTGTTCATGCGTCATACGGCTTCCGCGTCACACTAAACTATACTTATCAGCCACCGACTCCGGCACAGGCATCTAACGTCCAAAAATGCACGATATTCAGCTTATTCAATAACGGATATAGCTCGTCTTGAAATCTATTGCAAGAAAGTCATATATTTTTTTTATGCGGCAGTGAGACCAAGGATGATGAAGCGGAATAATACTCCCGCTATATCTATATAACAAATTACTAAAGAGGATTTATTTTAGAGAGGAAACCGTTGCCAAAAATTTCATATTCTGTTTTGCTAGTATCAATACATATATATATAGAGAGACACCTAGCTGTTCCCCTTACGCTTTGCTGGTCATAAAATAAAATTAGATTGGAATTTGTCTAAAATATTCCTTGGGAGCAACCGCGGTCGCGAATGACATTCCATAGCAACGGTTACTATAGCAACCGCATGAATAATACGATTGGTGAACAAAGGGAATATGAAATGTAAAAATTATTAATATTTATAGTGATGACATAGGTATTTAAATAATATAATTGATGAAACAATTACACTGCTGTGACTCTAGGAGTTCTCACATAAATAATGTCAAGGTTTATTATTCACGTTTCATGCACACAATGACGGTTTTTTTTTTTTTTTACTTACGTGGTCGTTTTGAAAGTTTGAACAAATAACGATCAGTTAATCTGTACGTTGATTTCTTAATATAAATTTTTTATGCAATGAATCAATGATGTTTGTGTTTGAAAGGAAGTTCGCGTTGTATGTACGGGAATGACACAAAAGTATGATATTTTATATTGGCGTAAATAATTTCTTGCTTAATATGTTTTAGTATTAAATAATACGCCATGTTTTTTTATTAGAAACATCGTGCGGGTCACAATACTTTTTACCGTTCTCTCTAATAGAAAAGGCATAGGACTTGCTACTGTACAGCCAGCTGGTTCGCTGCATCTCGTTCAATGTATTTTATTATTATAAATACAAAAATGCAAACTGTCAATTCTATTCTGCCAAATTTCTAGTAACGTTAATTGTTGTCATAAATATAAAATGTATTTTACAGAGACGAGCGAGACGTTCACCTGATGGTAAGTGATACGATAGGATGGTTAATATTGCACCCTATTACGCGCATCGTCTTAAGAAATAAAATGTTTAAGTCTTGTTACCCCAGTAATTTCACTAGTTACAACTCCTATCAAACTAGAACACAATATTGTTTGGCGGCAGAAATAGGAGCTGCGGTGGTGCCTGCCTTTTTTTTGGCTTCGGCAGAAATCTTCGAAAGATAACCCTGCTTTTGGTGGGAAGTCAGTGTCATGTGAAATTCTTACTAAAACCTCCTCGGTGGTCTGCATCAGTGCATTCGGAGAGACTCCGGGATCTCTTACAGAACGCACCGGTGCCCCTCTACACTTTGTGTTTATACGTCTCTGAGGAGCTTAACTCTCCTAGGTACCATCGCTGGGCCATACGCTATCCCACAAAGGTTCGCTTATTGAGCTATAAGGACCGTGAAACTCCTAAACCATTTAGTCGCCTTCTACGAAGGCAGGATTTACCTTAGTCCTATTTTTACAATCCTGAAAATACAGGGTTGGCGGTGGTACCTACCTAAACGGTCTGCAGCAACAGAGACCTACGGGGGTTGCGGAGGTGTGGGAAAGCGTGTCCCTGGCGCGCCGTAAAGCGGCGATGGTAGAATATCGTGGAAGTTTTAGTCAGTGCAAATCCGATATTACCTGCTTGCTCCCGCGAAGCACGTATGCGGAAGCTTTTCCTCTAAATGAAACAACAAAAAAAATGTGGAGCGGCTATTGCAGCCAACACACAGCGCAATGTGGTGCAGTGCATACGATCTTAACTAGCGCCACATTGTTATGGGCGTGAGTATCACTTACCATCAGGTGAATGTCTCGCTCGTCCCGTCGCTTAATTACATAAAAACAAAATTACGTCACTAGTCTTCCACAATAGAACAAACGTATTTATATTCAGCAGGGGGTAGCGACATGGTCATTGGACCTTGGTACATACGAACTATTGACCTGATTAACTCTAGTAAGGGTCAGTATATACTAACAAAGAGATATAGTGGTTCACACATATTAGCTCTTCAGTGACCATGGTTATATACATTTGGTACTACGTGTTTATTCTACATGACATTATTATTAGATGTAAGATTATTTTCAAACTCATACTCAGTCATGACTCCTCCAAAGTCAGTCAGTCATACATCCTCCAAAGATATCTACATACAGTCAGCATAGCCTCCGGTATCGCTGGGCACTAGGGGCTGTCGTATGTACGGTTTCATATGGAGGGGGTGGTTTGGGCCATTTCCCACCACGCTGGCCCAATGCGGGATAGCTGAAGCCAGAGCCTTGTTTTTTGATTAGCAAGGTGCACCGCGGGCAGGTGAGGGTGGCTTAGGTCCCGCGAGTTGTTGTGCGGGAACCCCGGCATTACCCGAACTCGGAAGAAGATACAAGTGTATATATATTGACTTCAATTTCACATGGTATTATGTGACAATGGAGACCAGGATGATGAAGCGCATTCAACTAGAATAGTCTGACTCTCACATGTTGACATACCGGACAATATTTTTTTAATTATATTAACCAGCCTTTGTTTATTCACTGCTGGATATAGGCAATGTCTTTCACCAAACGCGATCCTCAACTTCTCGCTTCCATCCACTTCCGACCGCCCTGATGATGTCGTCCGTCCATCTGGAGGAAGAGCCTACACTTCTGCGACCTGTACGCGGCCTTCACTCCAAAACTTTTCTCTCCCATCGGTCGTCACTGAAACGACAGACATGGCCGACCCACTGCCGCTTCAGCTTGCAGATTTTGAGAGTTACCTCGACAACTTTAGTTCTCCGTCGAATAATTAAAGACTATATATAATTGTTTTTTATTTCCAGATGCGGACCATCCACAGCCGAGCACATCTAAAGTAGAACTAGAGTCCAATAAGGACGGTGAATTGAGTAAAAAGGATAACTGCAGTTGAGCTGTCTCTCCCGCACAAGGTCTCAAGGACCGTACTGGACTTGCCCAAAGCTAAAGTAATCTCAAGAGGTAAATAGATTATATTAAGCACTGAGTATAGTGTAGGCCCACCTTTATGTAGGAAGGTACGGTGTACAAAACGTAATAATATTAAGGTAGTTTTTACAATGTTTAGATGTAGTGAGATGGCTACACGTGTTCAGTTTAAGTTCTATTAATTTATAACGTACAAACTTATTGTCATATCAATACTATACACTTTACAATAGAAGTTCAATTTCATCATGGATCGAGGAGATAATAATAAACGTAAATTGTTGTTTGAAAGGAAATTCGTGTTGTATGTACGAAATGACACAAATGTATGATATTTTATATTGGCGTTAATATTTTCTTGCTTAATATGTTTTAGTATTACATAATACGCGAGGTTTTTTTTTATTAGAACATCATACGGATCAAAACAGTTCTCACATTTCTCTCTAATAGAAAAGGCAAATGACTTGCTACTGTACAGCCAGTTAGTTCAATGTATTTTATTATTATAAATACAAAAATGCATACTGTCAATTCTATTCTGCCAAGTTTCTAGTAATGTTAATTACTGTCATAAATATAAAATGTATCTTACAAAATTTAGAAAATCATTAACATAGTGATATATTATTATTTTTTCTACAATGGGAGTAAGCCCGTTGTTCTTGTGCTCAATTTCACGGGGTGTTAAGTGATAATGAGGCCGCTGACGGTTACGTTCGCCGAGAATACTACATATGGCTCATATATCTTGACTGGAACACAGCAATGCTGTTATGGTGGCAGATGATTAAAAAGCCTCGAACGCGTCATTGAAATTTGGTTGTGTTTTTACGAAATACCCAATATATGTCATATGGTTCGTTAAGAGATCGACAAATAACATCGAATATTTTTTGGTAGGATTATTTCTAATATTAATTTCTAGAAATTTCGTCGCACGCTCTAAATTGGCTATGCTAGATTTAACTTTTTATACTTAATATGTATAGTTACGATACAGAAAGAGTTGTTACTAAAGGCATGTAACATTGTATATGTATGTATTGATATTATAATTTTATTTTTATCTTTAAAAATAATATGTAGCGGTGCAGTGAAAACATAAGAAATAGGAAATAAAATAAAAAAAGAATCCTTAAATGATAACAAAGGAATCCCAAATTTCAACATTCACTACCTCATGTATCATAATTAGTTACTATTTGAGAATGAAGTCATCGTCTGCACTGAAATGATTTTTAATTGTTGTGATTCGCTTATTTTGGAAAAAATCAAAAAGAGGCCGAAGGAAAATAAAAATAATATCTATTTTACATTTCTCTCTGGTCTACACCCACACTGGATTCCTCTTAATATTCTTAACAATAACATAATAATTATTGTGAAATATATATCGAATTTATCAATTTATTAATAATTGATATTTCATTGTGATTTCTACATATTTCCTTCGTATTATTTTGTATCTACGGTATAATTGATCTCCTGGTGATTTTTTTTTATTCTATAATGAACAGGATATAGTTTTTATTCATTAATTTGCAGTAAGTTTATATAGGATACATTTAGGTTAATGCTTTCAATGTGTTGTCAAACACATAATTTACATTTGGTAAATTGAAATGTATACAGTAAAACTCAAAACATCCAATTAATAAAAGTTAATTAGAAATAAAATGATGGAAAAATTAATAAACGTTATTAAAACAAATTTTGTTTGATTTTTAAAAAATTATAATTTTTACAACAAAAAAAAATATTATTAATACGTAATACTTGTTAACGTTAAAAAAAAAAACAAAATAGTTGTTCTAAGAATAGAACTAATATTCGCGACATTTACGATCCCAAATAGTGACGCAATGGTAATTAAAAATTTTATGTAATAGTGTAAATGCAAAAAAAGCATAATTACGTTTTATTTAAATATTTTTGGTATGACCATTTTGTTACTTTATTTAAATTTCATAACCGTTTGAATATTAAAATATATTAATAAAAATTCTATTAAATTTCAAAGATAAATTGCTAAAACATTAAAATGATAAAAATAATCTTGTAAAATTTCGCATCTTGAACTCAATTTATATAACATATTTGGAAAATATACACACGTAGATTTTTTAAAAGGTAATACAATTTAATATGTATTTCTATTCACGTTAAGATATGTCTATGATATTATTATATATTGGTTAAAAAAACTGTCGAGAATATAAACACTGGAATATATGGTCTGGAATACATAAACACTGGAATAAACATAATTTTTTTAAATAATAACCAATTGTACTGTATATGATGATATTAAAAAAATCAATGTTGTCATAGCTCAGTTCAGACGCCTTAATTATTTTTAAATACTTGTAAAACAATGATATTTTCAAACCATTATTTAATAACATGTTATGGTCAATTGACACTTACTTAAGGTATTCCTACATATTATTAAATTAGTTACTGTGTTAATGTTCACGTATCTATTTACGGTTTTAGAACTGAATACGACTTACGGAAAATCGTAATTAAAAAGTACCAGATGGAGAGCAATCTTCTGGAAAGTATATCAAACACTCATACTCAACATCATTTTAGATTATAATATTTCAATCTGACCTTACCTAGTATTTTCCGCTTTTAATATCGTGACAAATATTATTCCAAAATTTTTACACACTATCAATTCATACATCAATAATATTTTCTTTACGATTTACTTATTAAATTTTAGCTAATATTTAGAGTAAAATTTATTGTCTTTTATAGAATTCAACTTCTGTAGCCATCTTTGAATGTAGATCTGTGTCTGTAGTAAACAATAAAAAGTAAGCTAGCTACGTATTCAAAATAATGACGACTTTTGTACGTTTATATGATTATTAATAATAATAATAATTAATTTAGTTATTATTAGTGCAATCTAGATAAACTTAATTATCCATTAAACTACTATAAACGCACATAATATTAAAAAAAAGGATAACTGCTCATCCGTCTTCGTTGTGCATTTGGTAGGGCTTCTTTTTGGTTTAATTACAAATTTTCTTTTGAGGGATGGTACATAATATTATTTTATATTATCTGTTATAGTTTTTGTATACAATATTTAAAATTCAAACTAGACATGAATAGAAATATCCAGAATAATAAGACGCGATTAAATCTATAATTAAATTTAGTTTAATGAATGTGTAGTATTTGCGTAAATATAAGTAATCATTGTCTGGTTATAGGTGAAGATCAGCAAAGAGTATATGTTAAATACAAAATGTTGTGTTCTGTATGACCATGATTTCGTTAAGTTTTTGTTGTGTAACTCAACTAATTGTGATTTCATTAGTACATTTATGTTGTTCGGCTCTGTAAATATTATTACATAATTTATTTTTAATTTAAGGCAAACAAGGTGTTAGTTTAATTTGATGGAGGAAATAGTTGAAAAAACGGTTACTTATTCTTTTTTCATACCTTGGTGCAATTAATTTATTAAATAGTATTGTTTGTTGTCTAAAAACTGATAAAATATGTAATTTGTGTATCAAGTTAATTTATTAGCTAAATATACTTTAAAAAGATTAAATGAACCATTATTTTGTATATGCAATATCTCAAATAAGTGGTGTAAATGTTTTTTTTCCTTTTATAAAGTTACTTAAAACGTTTATAAATAGTTTCAGCAACTATGTTTAAATCGTATTTAAACGATTTTGTATTTGTTTTTTACTAATACATAAATTTGAAAAATCTACGATGTTTTTTTTTATTTCTACTATATTCCCATCTCATCGTCAAGTATATATCTGATCTATCATTCTCGATCAAATATGATTCGTCTTCCCTTTTCAGCTAGTGTTATATAACTTATTTGACGAAATTCAGGAGGATATTCATGCGATAGTATTGTTATAATTTCATTTTGATGATATTTATTTTAACTCGATGTCCCTCTCTTAAATATTAAAAGGCTACAACATTCACATACTGGTGACAGCCCGCTGTTGTCAGAGATCGTCTATTTCCTCCTGCCAAACAGTTGTGTGCAAATATTACCGTATTCGACGAGCGTAATGTGGTGCAGTGTACACCATCCTAACTAGCGCCATGTTGTTATAGGCAGGTGAATCGTTTACCATCAAGTAAACGTCCTGCTCGTCTCGTCGCTTATTGGAATAAAAAAAATCATTATTTAAATCACTCCTTGTCCAAGTAAAAAAAATTGTTGTAGGTTATATTATTCCAACATTAATCTGAGCTTATTAGCAAAAAGGTTTTCATAATAATTGTTCAGGTCGCAGATTTACGTCTCTAGTACTGCCTCTTTTTTTTTAACTGTTAATGTCGCAAATTTTCAACAGATCTCCTGTTTAACAGTTTTCGCAAAACATGTTCTTTATCAGTCAAACACAATTTCTATGTCCTATACTTTTTAAATAATGTAATATAAGATGTGCCCAATTACAAACGAATTATTATCTAAAGGCGGTAGCTGAAACATTGTTGTTATAAGGTAGATATTTTTTTGGTATGTCGAAAAAGCACAAAATTTTCGTTCCATTTTTAAGTAACGGTTGTAAAAGGTTTTAATGCCCTTATAAAAAAAATATGACAAGATGTTGACCGAATGGTTTTTAAGTAATAAGGCGTAACACAACAACTCAAAATTTTATTAAAAATACAAACGACGGTACACTAGAACGTAATAAATAATAATTGTTAAAAATAATTGTCTATTTGTTAACATAAATAGAAGGCTCTAAAAGAGTACGCAACAGTTTGGTAACTTTTTCTTACTCAATTTTTTTTAACGTTATAATTAATGAAATATTAATTGAAATATTGTTTACATGCATTTTATTCAGTTCCACTAAATATTAAATAAATTGACACTAGTGATTACGGTTGTTAATTGGCAACACCAGTTTGATGATTGATGTTTCACGTACGGATGTAGAGAAAGTAAATCGCGATTTTTTCAAGTTTATCTCGTTTAGACGTGATATGAACTATTTTTTGACGTGAGAAATGCACTTAGTATTGTTTAGAGTCAATAGCCAATACAAAAATATAAGTATTTCGACGACAAAATGCAGCGAGGCCGCTATGACTGATCCCCTATACCGTGGCTGTTTATAGTGTTTTTATGAGTGTGTTAAAAAGTCAATGGGCAGGATGCCGAGGGGAGAACATAGGTCGAGCATCCTGTTGTCTCGGGATGAGAATGAACAGGTGTTCAGCCTCATTGAATCTAAGTGCCAGGTAGGTCAACTCGTAGAGCGGCCGATCCTCGTGATTCAAGATATAGATTACATATTTATTATCTTTAAATATATCGGGAGTTATCAGCGACAGGCAATGATAAGTGTTTGCATTTTTCGATATATTGAGGTGTTAAATATGTTATTAATCTTTTCACATTTTTATAGGTTTACTTTTATTAAAAATTATATATTTACATTTTATAAAAGTAGAGGAAGTCAAAGTTCTACTATCAACTAGGTAACATTCACAAGCATTTAAAAAAATTGTACTTTCAAAATTTTTTTCTTTGTTAATGCAAACATCTTTTTAAAATGTACCTGGCAAGTTTTCTATAAATATACTTGATTAAAATATCAAGAATATCTAAAATGAATATTAATAATAATAAATATAACCTAGAATACTTAAAAATATGTATTAAATTGTAAGTAATAGCTTGTTAAAACTCATAACAAGAACTATGGAATAAAATATTCATTAAAATCAAAATATTATGATATTTCCAAATATATTTCTTTATTTAAAAAATATTTACATGTATATTAGTTTATAATTTCCATGTATTATTTAAAAAATCTTTATTTTAATACAAAATATTGAAGATTTTTACATATTTATTGTTGCTGATATTAATTTTGTTTACATATGTTATCAAAACATCAAAAGAAAAGGCAACTTTATCTTGTCTAATTAAACAGAAACCTAAATATAGTACTAAAGTAATTTCTTTATATAAGTACTCAGAGCTGTGAGCAGTGAAAGTGTTAATAAAATCAAACCTTGCCTTAGAACCTCTCCATCTAGAATAACAACATTCTATCCATAGGCATTAGATTAAAGATAGTGAAATTTAAGGAAAATAAGAAAAGTTGTGTTGTGCAAAGTTTGTAAATTTTTACTTTCATGTTTATAACTTTGAGGTTGTACTATATATATTGATTTATGTAAAGAATAATAATAAAATGCATTAATTTTTTACTTCTGAAATGTTTTTGTTCAAAAAGCTATTTTTCGAGTAATTATTTAAATCATACCCTGAGTGTGATGTATAAGTAAATACATATAATTTTTTGAAGTTTCAAAAATTTTAAAATTTAATTTTTCATTTTGAAAAACCGAATATTGGATGTGGAATATGAGTTGAATTGATGCTGTAAAATTAAACTAACTTCCTTAAATACACTGTAGCTGTAGAATTTCTTTGTTAATAATCTTTTTTACTATCACTTTATTTGGCTGAATATTAAATGTTAACAATTATAATAAGATTTGTCTAAAAATTACATTATTTAAATCTTTATAACAAAAATACTTCTGTGCCATTATGAAACAGAACCATATCACTATTATAGCACTGTCAATGTATTGTTTTTATTTTATTATTTCTTTAGAGCTTAGCAACGGCTGTGGTTCAACTCTTCACAACTGAAGGTCCTGCACATTCAGAATGGAAAAAGAAAGACACTGGGGTCCTTTGCCTTATCAAAGATAATGGCAGGCGTTCATATTTCTTTCGTATATACTGTCTCTACAGAAAGGCTATGATTTGGGAACATGAGGTGTATCTTCAGATTGAGTATAAAAGCCCGAGGCCTTATCTGCACACCTTCGAAGCAGAGGTAAGTTAAAATATTAAATAATTCAATAACTAAAATTCTTAATCAAAATGATTTTAATAAGAGACACCACATTTTAATTTAGTTTCACATTTTTCTTTTACTGATGATTGATCTCTGTTGCTGAAAACTCCAATAGAATAGAGAGGAAAAGAAAGGAAGAACCTAGTAGAATATAGTATAAGTAGCTACATGGCAGTACCTGTTTATGCCATCCTTACTAGCATATGTCTATACTAGTGTCATGCACCAATTGGGGAACATCAAATAAATATTGTATATGTACTCAAAATAGAACATTAATGGATAAACAATTTAATTTACATAAAATTTTTCCATTAAAATTGTTAAAGAAATATTGATCTTAGAATACTCTTAGTAGGAAATGTTTTTTTTTTTTAATATTGTGTAACCTAATGCTGAGCTACGATCCCACTTGATGGAAAACAAAGATGTAATAATCCAGGTGGTGAAGCACACTAGTCTAGATGAAGTGTGTAATGTAATGTTTTAGAGGAAGTCAGTAAATTTAATAAAAAGTAACATTATTATATTTGAATTTACATGATATTACCATTATATAAAATTTTGTCTGTTAACCTTTTCTTAACTTATAGCAAATGCAGATATGAAATTATTATAATTTAAAACACACTTGTTTTAAGATCTTCAATTTTTGGAGATCGTTTGGTATCACCACAGTGGTGGTAGTTATTTGTTGCCGGAGGCTGTTTAGGTTCTGCAACACAACCAAGAATCGCACTGCCTATTTATACCGCCAAAGTGTAGTGTGCAAACATTACGGTTCTGGTTCGAATGGTGCTGAATTTAGTGAAATTATTCGGCCAATGAGACAACATTTTATGTCTGAAGGCGGCGAGCATTATGTGGTGCAGGATATACCATTCTTTCATAATAATATTCATCACGATATTCACTCTGTTGGTTGCACCTTCTATATATATAAATGAAAAATACCTTGTGAGTAACCGCAACTGCAAATTATTTTCTATAAGAACCGTTACTATAGCAAACGCATAAATAAGACACAATGAAAATGTTTATAAAAATTAATTAAAAATAAAATGACGAAAGATTTATGAAATTCAATAACAATATGTTTCAAAACAGATAAATTCAAAACCCGATTTTCGTTACATACAATATATGTAATAAAATTATGTTTTTTTTTGTTCGCCAATCACGTGAAAACTAGTGAACGTATCTACATGGGAACATGAGCATTCGACGCGGAATGATTTGGAGATGGCTATAGAATATTTTATATTGAATTTCAAGGATCCTTCATAATTATATTTTTAATTAACTTTATAAACATTTTCATATATATGTATGTGTGTTTATATCGTTATTATCATATTCAGCTGATAGACGTCCACAGCTGGACATAAGCCTCCGTCAAAGATCTCCACGTTTGTAAGGCTTCCTATGGGGGATATTTATTTATATATAAATAAATAAATAAATAAAAAAGTGTATGTATGTATATTTACAAGCATATACACGAGCTTGTTTACGGTCTATGATTATATTATTAGCTAATTGCCCCCACCATAACATCTCTCTCCAAAGGTTGGTTGGTAGAGAATGCCAACAAGCGTTAAGCCCTTCTATTGTTTACCTCACTACAAGATTTTTTATAATAACGAGAAAAAAAATGCGCACTGCTACTATACCCAGTTGTACATCATCATCATCCGATAGACTTCCACTGTTGGATATAAGCCTCCCCCAAAGATCTCCACGTTTCATTTGGGGATACTTGGGCCAGTTCCCACCACGCTGGCCCAATGAGTATTGGAGCCAGAGCCTCGTTTGTAGATTATCAGAGTGCACCACGGGCAGGTGAATTTGGCTGATGTCCCGTGAGTTGTCGCGCGGGA
Source organism: Ornithoptera alexandrae (assembly GCA_029030555.1). Taxonomy (NCBI): domain Eukaryota; kingdom Metazoa; phylum Arthropoda; class Insecta; order Lepidoptera; family Papilionidae; genus Ornithoptera; species Ornithoptera alexandrae. Next base: position 2,253,691 of record JARDVY010000023.1, on the reverse strand, counting down.
CCCCCTTATACGCCTGTTCCGTTGTACATCCAGCTGAATATAGTTTAATCACCTGTTTTCGTTCGATGATTAATTAATATTAATCAATTGATCACCGAGTGAATCACTCGGAAGTTATGACGTACGACTAACTTGACGCAGTTCGGAGAGGTCGACGGCGATAAAAAAAAAAGAACTGGTTTCTCGTTACGCAACGGACGGCGTAAAATAAATGGTTTCTGGCGTTGCATTGTTTCCATCGGCGACGTAACAGCTCATTTGCTGAGTGAGCTTTCTAATTCTCCGCCGCGTCCGAGGGACAGCCGCTGCGCTTGCGTCACGGCGCAGTTATGTAAATACTTTATGGCGCGGCGGCCACGACAATGCAAAGTTATGGCCGTCTCGCACATAAAAGCCTCCATCATTCCAATTACGATGCTTCACTCGCCACACTTCGTGTCACTCACGAGCTCGATGTCCAGGATTATTTAAAATGCCGCATTTATCTTTCTTCTGTCGAGGAGGAACTCTTCAAAAAATGATAATTCGCTTCTCGAGGAACGCGGAAAAAATCGGAACCGTGTTCCATACATAACCATCCCTACTACGACAAGCACGAGACCACGTCCTACTTTTCATTCGCAAAGGATTCCCTTAGTGGATGATGAGAGCCCCAACTTCAAAGCCTGAAATCCTTTATAGTCTCCTTCTACCATAGGAACAGTTTATCATATATATAAAACATTGATTCCTTTTACTCCTAGTGTGATGAGACTAGGAAGACCTACACCTGATAATAAGTGATACGCCTGCCAATAACAACGTGGCGCTAGTTAGGATGACATGCAATGCACCACATTGCGCTCGTTGCCTTGAGACTAGATGTCGAGTCTTGTTACCCCAGTAATTACAGTAGCTACAACGCCCTTCAGACCGGTACGCAGTAATGTTTGCACACTACTGTTTTGAGGCAGAAATAGGCACTGCATTTGTATCCATTTAGACGGTTTCCGGCAACAGAGACCTACCACCACTAAATGGAAACAATATAGTGTAGTGTATAACATCCTAATTAGCGCCACGTTCTTATGAGTGTGTCATTTACCATCAAGTGAACGTACTGCTCCTCTCGTCCTACTTTAGAGTTATCAGAGTACTAATAAATGATAAGTCTTATTAAGAAGTACGGAATAGAAAAAGGTTGGGAACCACTGATCTAATAGAGACCCCTTTACAAGTTCCCGGGGAGGTAATTTTTTAATTAAAAAAAAACATTCTAGTCATTTGTTACTTTAGTCATTATATAAAGTCTATTGTTTACAGGACTACATGACTGCTTTCAATTTCGCCAGCGAAGAGGAAGCTAAGATAATTAGGAATATACTCATCGAAAGACTTGAGCAAAGGAAGAAGAAAAGAGAAGGTAATAAGCATTTTATATTTATTTATTTATTTTATTTATAATTCATTCGTTCTTACTGAAATGCATTTTGTCGATTCTGAATAATAAAACTATATTAAATACATTATAATATATTAACAATATTTTACTGCCTTCATTATCAGCCGATAGATGTCCACTGCTGGACGGAGGTCTCCCCCAAACGTTTTCACTTTGATCGACATGGTCTCCGGTACCACCGGGCACTAGGGGCCGTTGTTTCTATGGTTTCATATGAGGGGGATTTGGGTCATTTACCACCGTGCTGGCCCAATATGGGAGCCAGACCCTCGTTTTTTGATTAGCGGGGTGCACCACTAGCAGGTGAAGTTGGCTTGGGTCCCGTAAGTTGTTGTGCAGGACCCCTTGCACCCCTCGCTCGTTCGTTTAGTCGACTAAACGACTAACTAAAGCACTAGCACGACTAGCAGTGTACTCCTTTCTTGCATATAACGAATACCTATAACTGATATATAGTAAGTAGCAAAATATTTGTTTTTTCAACGTAGCGACGAGACGAACGAGACCTTCACCTGATTCTAAGTGACCAACTAATAACAACATGACTAATTAGGATGATATACACTGCACCATATTGTGCTCGTCGCCTTAAAACGAGATGTAGTCTCGTTGCACCAGTAAAAACACTGGTTACGGCGCCTACAGCGCCTTTCATACTGAAACAGTAATGTCTGCATACTAATGTTAGGCGATAGGAACAGGCCCTGTAGTAGTACCTAGACGGTCTCCGAAAACAGAGACCTACCATCAGTAAACGTATATAACAATGAAGTAACATAACCGCAGGTAATCGACGTTATGAAACAAAACCGGAAACATTTTATTGTTTCCGGTCCCGCTCCTGAAACCGGAACCGATGTGGTTGTGGGTAATATTAGTAAAAACCATAAAAAAAACTGTTGTATAATCGTTTTATCGTCTTTTTATTATTTCATAGTAACTTTGGTTTAATAAAGACTCTATTAAGATTATGGACCATATTATTAAGGTTTTTTTATTACACCAAAGAGATAATTTTGTTATTTTTTTTTATATGAATAAATATAAGTTGCAAAAAAAAAACGTAATAATAGTAGTTGACTGGTGACAAGTATGTTATCAGACAGTCTAGGTCTGAACACTGCACCGCCTATTTCTGCCGACAAACGGTACTATGCAAACATTACTGTGTTCCGGTTTGAAGGGCGCTGTAGCTGGTATAATCATTAGGGTTTTGAGATTGAATATTATGAGTCAAAGCGGCGAGCGCAATATGGTGCAGTATATGTCTTCCTAACTAGCACCACTATGTATAGGCGGATGCAACACCTACTATCAGGTGAAGGTCTCGCTATTCTCATCACACTAGGAGTAAAAGGAATCAATGTTTTATATATATGATAAACTGTCCCTGTCGTAGAAGGAGACTATAAGGGATTTCAGGCTTTGAAGTTGGGGCTGTCATCATCCAGTAAGGGAATCTTTTGCGAATGACAGGTAGGAGGTGGTCTCGTGCTTGTCGTAGTAGGGAGGGTTACGGAACACGGTTCCGGTGTGTTCCGCGTCCCGCGAGAAGCAGAGTATAATTTTTGAAGAGTTACCTCCTGACAAAGAAAAGATAGATGCGGCATTTTAAAAAATATTTTTGTTTTTGTCCTATTGCCCACGCCCACGTGTGGTACATGCCGCGTGTAGTTCTTTGGCAACGTATAAATAGGTACATAACGCTCCCGCATCCCGCATTGTTAACTTGTATTTTATAACACTATGATTTCATTTGTTCTTGTTTATTAAGCGAAATTGAGTGTCGCGCCGCTGCCGCTGTCATAATAAACCGTTGTGTTGTTTGTAAACAAATTTTTCATACATAAACAAATAGGACGGTTGGACTTGCTCCTTGAGCGGATTTCGTGAGAGGTATGTCATCTGAAAATAACGACCACGGGCTGATATGGCGATAATCTATATATATATATACCGCGGTATCGATAGACGCAGTGTTGGGAGGTCTCCCACAAGGTGGACCAACGATCTGGTGAGAATCGCGGGAACCCACTGGATGCGGGCGATGTGGGGATCTTTTGCGAAGGCCTATGTCCAGCTGTGGACCTCTATCGGCTGATGATAATGATGATGATATCCTGTGTGTTAGGAGACCGCTTCCGAAAACGAAGACAGACGATAGTACTAATGACACCTTTGATGATGGGCCGAAAAAAAATCGATCCTTATTAAAAAAAAAAAAACACATATTTTTAAAACATTTTATAGGCATTATTTACGCCCCATCATGTTAGTACAATTAATTGAAACGATAGTTTCATAAAAAATACATTAGTTTACTACAAAAAAACCAGCAATGAAACACAAAATCAAAAACGGCTGATGCTCGGATCATCGAATGTGCGGGCGCGGCGGGAACTCGAAATGTATTTGGTTTCAATTTGAACCTTATTACATAGGGCCATAGAGCATTCAGATTGGCGCAGCCGCGCCATATACTATCGGCTGATGATGTTGATGATTACACATATTTCGCGGAACAGCAAAATTTTCATACGGAGCCCCACTATGGCGACTACTGGGCTAGGCTATTGATTTAATTTTAGTAAATTTAGTATAGAAACAGACTGAACATCGGAGATAGAAATGAGGTGGTCGTTTTTTCATATAAATAAAATAATAAGTAATATTTTTTTTATGCATAGGGAATCAATAATTATTATATTAAAAGATTAAAGGTGTACACACTACTACTAAGGTCATCGACATAGTCCAAAAGGTTAATAGTCTCAAGTGGCAAAGGGCAGCACACATCGTTTGAAGGGCTGACAGCTGATGGGGCACCAAGGTCGGATGACGCAGTGATGGCAGGACCTCCTCTAGGTGGTCTGACGATCTGATGAAGGTTGCGGAAAGCAACTGAATGCGGGCAGCGCAGGAGCGCAGCAGTAGACGTCTGCCGGCTGATAATGATTATGATATATACACTGCTTTCAGGACCTATCACCTTAAAGCAGATGGATAATAAAATACTTGCACAATTGTTACAGAGCGACGGCAAAGGTCTATGCTCGCAGCTCGAGCCAACAGCTCCGCCTCGCAGACGTCCATCCGGCACAACGGCGTCGTCGCACCGCCTCCCGTCCCCTCACAGTCCCTGCCTACTCCACAACCAGTCAAGGCACCCTCTTCTCTTACAGGTAAGCAGGACATATTTTTTTTCCATAACTGTATATATTGTTATAATATATGTGAACTAAATAGAAATTATTTAACATTGCGTACCTGATGGTAGGTCTGTGTTGCTGGAGACAGCCTAGTTAGTCACCACTGCAGCTTCTATTGCTGCCGACAAACCGTACTATGCAAACTTTACTTTGCTTCAGTTTGATAGGGTTTTATCTAGTGAAATTACTAGAGTAACGCAAATTTAACCTCTTATGTCTCAAGGCGACTAGTACAATGTGGTGCAGTGTCTATCTTCCTAACTAATGCCACATTGTTATGGGCAAGTGTATACGCGATCAGGTAAACATCTCGCTCGTCTAGTCGCTTATTCGCCATAACCTGTCTCTTTAGTATTCGCTTTCCCACAAGGTGGACCGACGATCTGGTCAGATCGCGGGAACCCACTGGATGCGAGCAACGCGGGACCGATCGACGTGGAGATCTTTAGGGAGGTCTATGTCCAGCAGTGGACGTCTATCGGCTGATGATGATAATATGCTTTTACACATTTTTTTTGGGAATGTAACTATCGTGTAAAAATAGAGTTAGATGAGCTCTTCATCAACTACTTTGATGGTATTATGGTCTTTCATTAAAGTTTTAGTTCTTTGTTTGATAAGAAAAGTATACTGGTGGTAGGTCTAGGTGGGTACTCTGCTTCTCTTCTGCCGCCAAACAATAATGTGCAAACATTTCTGTGTTTCGGTTTGAACGGCCCTATTGCTAGTGTTATTACTGCGGTTACGAGACTCAATATCTTATGTCTCAAGCGACGAGCGCAATGTGGTGCAGTACGTACCATCTTAACCTTATCAGGTGAACGTGCCGCACGTCTCATCGCTCAATTATATCATCATCAGCCGACAGACGTCCACTGCTGTATGGCCTCACCCAAAAATCTCCACATCGGTCGGTCCCGCGCTGCATTCAGCATGGTTTCCGGCACCGCCGGGCGTTAAAGCTCGTCGTCTTAGCCAATTTCCCACCACTATGGCCCAATGCGAGTTGGTGGCTCCCAAAGTCGGTGAGATTGGCTTGGGTCCCGTGAGTTGCGGGACCCCTTACACCCCTCTGCTTCATAAAACGCGTTAATACATGGAAAAAATGTTCAATACTAGGTTAATATTCTCATGAATGCTGAAGTGTTATCGCATTGGTTCCGCGACAGGTGGTTACACGTTGAAAGGGAAAAAACCTAAGGCGCGGAAGTTAACGAAAGCGGATATCGGATTCCCCAAAGACTTCCAGCACATATCGCACGTCGGCTGGGATGCTAATAAAGGTAAAGTGAAATCACAACTTTCTTATTAACTGGTCGGTACACCTTTAGAATTTACTTTGATGATTATTATCTCACAGACCTGTATTGCAGTACTTGCGACAAGATTGAGGATATCCAACGTTTGCTGATGGAGTGTTTAAAATATCAGATCAAAAGAGAATTGTTGATAGGTACACATAGCACCAATACTTTAGACTTGGGCGCCTTACACATGGTGCTGTACCATGGGTGTGTGACCCAAAATCTGGAGCAGCACGAGATATTTTCGATATGTTGAAACTACAGTATTAGCACCATAAGTTTTTTTTTCTGTTGTATCATTCATCACTTTTTTGAGCCAATAGGACTGATATTATTTACCTAAGTGATAAAAGACCCCCCCCAAAAAAAAACAAAAAAAAGATCATAGACTTTATTGAGATATAAAACATGTTTATATATAAGTCAATGTTATACAAAAGTCATCAGCTCGTGCGTGTTGTCAGTGTTGACATACGGAAACGAGACGTGGCCCCTTACTAAGGACAATGGCTCTTCATGGCTATGCTATGGCTATGGATATAGCATAGCTATGTAGCATGGCAGATCATAGGCATACGGCTATGCTCGGAGTTTGTCTACGCGATCTAACCAGAAATGTGGAGATCCGCAGAAGAGCAAAGGTCACAGACATAGCCTAAAAAGATTACTAGACTTAAGTAGCAGTGGGCAGGAGGACACATTGCTCGAAAGATTGACGGCTGACGGAGCAGTAAGGTCCTTGAGTGGCGGCTGCGTACCGGTAGACGTAGCATTGGGAAGCCTTCCACAAGGTGGACCGACGATCTGGTGAAAATCGCAGGAACTCACTGGATACGAGCAACGCGGGACCGATCAATGTGGAGATCTTTGGGGGAGGTCTATGTCCAGCAGTGGACGTCTATCGGCTGATGATGATGATGATGTTTATATATAAAATCTTTGCCATTGAAATGAACAATTTAAAAGTCGGGTCAAATCGTCCATTGAATATAAATAAAGTATACTTCCCTTTCAGCTGCAATTTTTTATGAACTGTTATTCAGGTCTTTTTGTTTTATCATCATCATTTGACCTTCGCGATTCTGTTAACGTGACCTTACTGGTCTTTAGACATTGGTATAGATGGCAAAGAACATATTCTCAAATATACTTTTGAATTGAAAACTACTTATTTAATAAAGCGGTATCTCTTCGCATACCTGTCTGGTAATTATATGGTCTCCATGCCGGGAAAACCTCTGATAAGGTGGTCTTTTAACTGATAAGACGATTATTGAATTTTAATTAATGAATGTTAATATATGTTAAGTGTTATATCTAAGCTAGTATTAGTATATTTTGCAGTATATGCGTCTATTTAAGTTTTCTTTGCATATATATAATTTGTATGTACGTTTAAGGTTTCGATGTGGACCTACCGGAGGAGGAGATGCGGTCGTTTTTCTCGAAGGCGGGCATATCCGAGAAACAGTTGCAGGACCACGACACCAGGGAGTTCATATATGACTTCATCAACAAACACGGCGGCATCGATGCGGTCAAGGACGACCTGCATGAGGCGCCGCGGCCGGTCAAGAGTAAGTTCAGCTTGAGTATTAATTCCTGTCACTTGACTAGGGGGTTTCCTTTTTCTCACTATCCTTTTAAACACACTATTGATCAAATGCTGCAGCTGTAGAACACCTCACTGGCCACGGCGGATTCTTCCAATGTATAAACCGTTTCAAGTGTTGCAAGTACCCGGATGAAGCCGAGGAGAAAACGGTTCTTGATTTGCAATAGGAGTGTCCTATTTGTAGAAACTTTAAGACATAATTTTGAGTAGGAGTATTTTGAGGAGTTGCTAAATAATGTAGCATGAGTAAAACGTCCTGAACTATAGTCATGAGTGAGAAGCTGTTAAAAAAGCTGCAGCTCTTAGAATGTTTTAATAAAACTCATATAATACATGTTTATATAAATATGCATAAAAAATTGTTTTAAAATGATGCAGTTTGTGCCGCAACGTTTTATTGGCAACTATTGCAGCTTCATCGGACTCAGGACTCGCGGATCTGGTATCCGCGAGCTGAACCAAAACACAAACTAAATATGTACATATATATGTAGATAAAGTTGTATGTAAAAAGGGAAGAAGAAAGCGAGAAAATATTAGATGCGGAAGGATTGAAGAGATGGATAGTGCTATAGGGGGAGAGATAAGGGGGGGTGTAATCAAATATATTCATAGATAAATATACTTCGATCACCTTCGCCTGGATTGCGAGCCGAGGGCGGCGCGGACCGTCCGAGTAGTCGGGTGTGACTTGTGTGTGAGCCTGACGGACGCTTCAACTAGCGGCGGAAGCAGCGCCTCCGGAATGTGGTCAATCCATGATCGGTGTCCTCGCGCTCGGATGTCGTGTTATAAAAAATGTAATACTTCATATTTTTTTATAGATGCTGTGCGATACCCAGCGCCGCAGTCCGCGCCGCCCGCTCCCCCAGCGCCGCCGGTGCCCTCCCGCGCGTCCACACACTCGCACCCGCCTGCGCCGCGTTAGTACTCACCATACCACTCAACCATAAAATAACTTTTTTTCATTTATATATCCGTAGAAAATCTTCAAAAAGCTAACCCAGCCTTCCGAGGGGAACTCAAGGTTGTGTGGAGATTTTTACATGTTAAAACCCTCGTCGGTGCTCATCTTCGAAACGAACTGTAAGCGGCGAGTATAAAGCGCATCGTTAATCTTAACCAGCGCCACGCATCAGATGAATGTGGTACTCGTCTAGTCAACGAATTTACAACAGCGTACTTTACATTTTAGCGTCGCGGGCGCCGCCACCGCCACCAGCGCGCGCCGTCCCACCACCACCGCCGCCGTCACTCGCCTCACCACGAAATCCACCGCCAAGGCCACCTCAACGTGAATATTCATATTTTTTTATTTTCACATATGATAAAACGATGTTTACTATTTAATTATAATTCAATACTACTGCTGTAGGTTACTACGGCTTATTAATTGTGTAATGTGTTAATTGAATTTGTTGCCATTTGGGTTTAAAACATACCTTCTGACTAGCCTACATAAAATGGTGGCCAACTCTATCTACCTATCTATCTTACCATTCATGACCCTTAAAGACCAGAACAACAGAAGCTAATGGGCAGTTAAACTTCGTCATATGATTACCAGCATGTTTTCGACCTTATCATATTTAGTTATAACAAATCCATCGTGGTCGCAGCACTACCGACACCCGCGACTTTACCACCGGCGGTGCCGCCCCCGCCACCGCCGGGCGTGCCGCCTCCTCCACCGCCCGCGCCGCCTGCTCCCCCTGCACCACCTCCGCCGCCACCGCCGCCGCCCATCACAGCAGCTCCAGTAGCAGCCCCTGCCGTCGCCGCCGCCGTGCCGGTTATCGACGCGCGCGCCGCACTTATGGAGAGTATACGTAGCGGCAACAAGCAGCTCAAGGTGAGCTAATTGATATATATTCAAATTTAAAGACAAGGTAATATTTAAGAAGATTTTAATACAACTTAATTCACAAAAAACTTACAGAGGAATTTATCTGTACTTGTGTTTGCAGCACGTGGAAGTGGGCTCGAAGACATCACTAAACGATGACAGCAGGAGCAACCTTCTGAGCGAGATCAGGCGCGGCGTGGATCTTAAATCCGTGAGTATTTGAAAGGGACAAAAGAAAGAAAAAAGAAAAGAAAATTGATTTGAAATCACAACGATCATGACGCATCCCCTACATACTAAAACAAAATGGCTCCAAACTTCCATTAAATGGATATTAAAAAAAGTATTTATTTATTTTTTACAGCCTAATTTACTGAAGTAGATCTTAATTTGTTATAATATTATTTTTATAATAATTTTGTTAAATTTAAATTTTTTTATACGAATTTTAATTAAAATATGTACAAATTTTTCTTTTTTTTACAAAATATTTTTTTTTAATAAATTATATTATTGCAGAGATTGGTTTTCTTTCTCTGCTTGAGAGAGAAGTAGTTTACTCTATGTCGATTAAGAACTTATTAATATTCGGACGTAATTGTTGTTGATTTGAATTCGAACTCTGACCACCGAGATCATGATTGCAGGTGTCCCGCTCGACGAGCAGCTCCGGTGAGAGGGCGCGACCCGACGGCCCGGTACCAGCCTGCGGCTTGGCCGAAGCATTGGCGAGAGCACTGAATGAACGGAACCGCGCCATACACTCCTCCGATTCGGAAGAAAGTGACGGCGACAGCGATGGCGAGTGGGACGAGTGACCTCACCGTCCTCACCCATGTGCCAGGCCTCAACTACAACGCTGCGACGGGCGAAATGTACCGGAGGTCGACGGTCCGTCATGGGCTATGCTGTCATGTCACAGTTTCCGTAAGGACTCATGACGATAGACTACCTATAACTGATAATCAGTATATAAAAATATACCTTCGATTTCGGCTGATTAAAACTACCCGGATGTGAACTTCGACGACGGAGATAAAACTGTAAAACGAATATTTCCAATCTCTGAAGGACAAACTGTCATATATTAAGCCGAAGCAGCTGTTAGCTGTTATTTTAAAAGACTAACTTATAATTAACGATTAATGGCGATCAGATCACGAAACTTGTTTCTCCTCCTATTTACAAAAATAACAATTTAACGACAAAAACACATTTCTTTTGCCAACACAAAAAACTATGTATTCAAAATGGAAGTCATAAATTACTTCTATGATTATTAATTAAAAAAAAGTGCTAATTTAACTGGCGAGTCTAACCACAGCTCTACATGAATAATCGATATAAATATCGATATAGTGCTTTACCCGAAACATATATTCGATTTTGCAAAGAAATGATTATGCATTAATCATGATTTTTTCATTTATGACACATTTTTTTTTATGTCCAAAATTACTAAAGTCAAAAATCACACACTTTAGGCCGAAAGGGAAGCGAGTAATGATTACACGCGTGCCTTGTTAAACGGAGGTCCCCAGTTCGATCCTAAGGCCACACGTGGAGTTTGGTAGTTGGTGGTTTCATCGGAACCGCCCTCCGACTCTCATCCTGTAAGAGCCAAAGCGTTCTGACCTACCAAGACGACTAACGAAATTTCAGGACAAGGGTTAACCAATGAAAAATACTTATAGTACACTCAAAGCATTAACTTTGGTTGGGGTGATCATAAACTTAAGATCGTTCTTTAATTGTTTCGAGCCACCCTGAAAATTATAACTCTGGTATATAAAACGATATATTTCATTTCTAGGAATAAAACACAATATTGGACTGCTCAAAATATATAATAAGATGTCACTACATTAAATATGAAATACATTTTTTTTCACTAGAAAAACTTGTGTTGACTCGATCAATGTCAATTCTTCACTTAATGAGTAAACAACAAATTTTTTGGTGGAAATATACTACAAAAAAAAAACACGCAAACAAAAGTATCACAACCATAAAGCCTATTTAATACCTCTACCTTTATACAATTATATTTGTTTATGTATTATGTAGTTAATAATGTAATATTTTATTAATAATTTTTTTTATTACAATTAACGATGTAATATGTAAATCTGTAATCGCATGTACATGTTGTAAATAGTTTTTCGCTGGGCGTATGACTGAAGAACGGAATGTATTATAGTCCATTTGTATCGTTTCAAAAATAGTGTAAGTAGTTTACTGTTTCATGTTATTTACTTGGTACGTTAGTTAATCCGCATACTTAGCTTCTCTTACGGTCATAGAGAATATGCATACAATATATTTTTTTTTAATTCATCTTGTTGGATATTATGCTTTCATCGACATTTTTAATTACGACTTTTTTATAGCTAGAGGTTAGGACAAATAAAATTCTATCAGAGCCTGGGAATTCAATTCTTTAAAAGGTGAACCCATTTGTTACAGCGGATGTAATAAAAAATTCTAATAAAGAAAGGACGATTAATTGTTTATGGTGCATGACGTCACATGGAATATGGCAAAGTGGCATGCAGACTTTTAAAGTAATAATTTTTTAGTTAAAAAAAAAAACATGCAAAGTATCAAATTTTTTTTTTAAAAACCGTGCATATTCTCTATAGCCGCGTCATCCATAAATAGTTTTTGAGGTTATGTTTTAAGCAATAATTAGTTTTATGTAGTATGTATACATTAAACAATAGTAGCGCATATCAACGATTGTCGCACCTTTGGTTGTTTTTTTTTTTTTTACATTCGTGAAGTGTGGTCAAGGTTCAGTTTGCATTGGCTTCGTCGTTTGAATTTAAATCTTTATTCATATTTGTTATTAATGTACATTGTTTATTTAAATTACATACTAGCTATTCCATGGCTGCCTTGCTGGCCATAATATAAAATTAGAATTGAAATTTACCTGAGATATTCCTTGAGAGCAACTGCAGCCGCCAATGACTTTCTATAGCAACCGTTACTATAGCAACCGCATAAACAATATTTATTGAAAATATTTATAAAAGTTCGAAATAAAACAATGGATCTGTTATATTCAAAACATAAATAGTCTATAACCATCTACAAATCAATCCGCGTTGAATGGTCATGTTAACATGTCGATACGTTCACTAGTTTTCACGTGAATGGCGAACAAACAAAACACACTTCCGTATATATTTCTATATATAAAAAGACAACCATAATTGCATTAAACCTTAGGAACAATATCTTGTTTTATAATATTTAATATATAGATACGATGTTACAAGAACAATAGCTTTGACTTGCAAAGATAATTTTCGTGTATGAACTTAATACTTGAACCACCCTGTTGCTATACTACCCTATATTTATTTCAACACTAGTTCCTATAACCTCACTACGTATAACTATAGCCGCCCAATCAAAACAAATTCATTATAAAAATGTGTTTTTCATTATAATATTTTTTTTATTGAATTAAGCGACGACACATGTGGGACGTTTACCTGATGGCACGTGATACGCCCGCTTATAACAATGTGGCTCCAGTTAGGATCATGTATACTGCTATATATAGATGTTGAGTCTCATTACCTCAATAATTATACTAGCTACAGCGGCGTTCAAACCGGAACACAGTAATATTTGCACTACTGTTTAGCTGCAAAAATAGACCCTGCGGTGGAACTAGATGGTCTCTGGTAAGAGACCTATCACCACATCGTATGTGCTTTCCCGTCTACTATTCTTAAAGTATCATGATTAAAATAAAAAAAACGCGATACAGCCACTGCGTCTTTTTGTACCTTGACCGCGTCATTTTCATGTCGTTGATATTTCATATTCATAGCCGCGGTTCACGAAGCGTGAGGACTCATCGTTTTCTATTCGGCATTTTAAATAAATTTGAAGGTATTCTTTGTTAAGTTTTTTTATATTCACTATCATTACGATGCAATGTTTTAAAATTAAAAAAAGAGTAATATGATTTCTTTTCTTCCAAAGCTATCAAATTGTTCATGCTTTTTTTAATAATGCATCGATTCTGCACTATCTCTCACTTTATTACAATTGTTTTGATCTGTAAACTAAAAATAATCTCTTGCTTTAAAAATATCTTCCAGTTTCATGCAACAAGTTTTTTTAATAAAACATTAAATTTTAAGGCGATAATAAAATCGATACTTTCTTAAATTTTAAGGCGATGATTACATCGATATTTTTTAATCTATTTGAAGAGGTGACTATAGAGATTTGAAGTGATAAGAATGCCTTCGAAATTTAAAAAGGCCGTTCGAATGAAACCGTGTGCGGTCCGCACTGTTTGTAAGTTCACAAACAAAGCTACACCTGTGATGTGAGCGCACCACCGCTTGCTGATCGCAAGCCGGCGTAGTATTAACGTAGCTTAATAACGTTTGTATTATACATTGTAAAAAGACGCAAAGCTATTTTTATAATGTTCAAAATTTATGTTTTCTATTATTATTATTAATAATAATCCGGCGTATAAGATTGTGCTGGCTTCAGAAGACTAACCGAGTAATACCACCTGTACACCATGTTAACTAAATAAACGACTATTGAATATGTTACATTTTTCAATTATTTGTACATTTTAAGGTCAGTTCCAGTATAACTAGTGTAGTAGTGCTAAATTCCTTTACAATTCCTCATGAATTAAAAAAAATATTTGACAGCGTGATAGGCCCCAGTTGAAGAACTATCGACCCATCACACTTCTAAGCTACATATAAGCTGTTTTCAATAGTCATAACGAATCATCTCGAACGCAGCCTGGACGACTTCCGGCCTCCCGAATAGACCGGATTCAGAAAAGGCTTTAACACCATACACCACATATAAACGCTGCGGCAAGTCTTACAGAAGACAGAAGAGTAAGTACAACTTGACTCTATGCTTAGCGTTTGTAGACTGTGCAAAAGCTTTCGACACAGTTGAGACTTCGGCAGTGTTTCAGTTCCTCCAGAAGTGCCAAATAGACTATCGATACATCCAAGTGTTGCAGTCGTTGTAGGAAAACGCCACTATGACAGCACGTATCCTAGACCATTTCTCGAAACCCATCCAGCTGCAGCGAGGTGTCAGGCAAGGCGACGTCATATCATCGAAACTGTTTACAGCTGCTCTGCAATGCGTTCAAGCTTTTGGACTGGGAAAGACTTGGCATTAACATTAACGGCGAGTACATGACTTACTTCGATTCGCCGATGATATCGAAGTCATGGCCGAGATCCTGAAAGATCTTCGCAAAATGCTCGATGACATCTCCCAAGTATCTCAACGCGTGGGCTTTACAATCAATACGGAGAAGCCAAAAATTTTGTCTAATGCCCATTTTGTACCCATGCCAGTTATGATTGCAGGCAATGCACTGGAAGTTGTTGACGAATATATTTACGTATGACAAATAGTTCAGCTTGGTAAGTCCAACTTCCAGAAAGAAGTCAATCGACGACTCCAACTCGACTAGGCAGCGTTCGGGAGGCTACGCAGCATATTCTCATCCTAACTGCCGCAGCGTCAAAAGACAAAGGTCTTCAACTCATGCGTGTTGTCAGTGATGACTTGTGGCACCGAGACGTAGCCACTTACAGTGGGCCGCGTGAAAAGGTTTCAAGTCGCACAGAGAGGAATGGAAAAGGGTTTCCATGCGTGATTGTTTCAGAAATGAAGAGATTCGCAGGAAAACTGACCTCACCGACATAGTCCAAAAGATTGGCAATCTCAAGTGTCAATGAGCATGACATCTTTAGAAGGACTGACAGCCGATGGGGCACCCAAGGTCCTCGAATAGCGACCGCGTACCGAAAGACGTAGCGATGGCAGGACCCCCACTAGGTTGCCCGACGATTTGGTGAAGCTTGCGGAAACCAACTGGATGCGGGCAGCACATGATCGATCGATGTGAAGATCTTTGAGAGAGGCTTAGATTTGGCAGTGGACGTCTGTCGGCTGATGATGATGTAAAGAGGAATTTAATTTTCTACCCAACAAATTGTCGAGAAGAGCAAAGGCTTTAACGACGTGCTTGCCCGTTACATACCGCCCGAGATCGTTGGATGCGGTGCGTGCATGACCGATTGGAGTACAGACCTTTAGCGAATACATGTCCCAGCTGTGGACGTCCATCGATTGATAATGATGACACCCGTTACTATGCGGGATCACTTCTATTATTCTACTAGTCGACGAGACGAGCGAGACCTTCACTTGATGGTAAGCGATACGCTTGCCCATTATAACGTAGCGCTAGTTAGAATCATAAGCTCTGCAACACATTGCGCTCATCGCCTTAAGATATTAAGCCTGGTTACCCCGGTAATTTCACTACCTACAGCGCCGCTTCAAACCGGAACTTTACGGCGGCAGAAATTGGCTTTGTGGTGGTACCTACAGTCTCCGGTAACAAAAACCTACATCATCATGATCATCTTGTTGAGGCGAAATAATACATAGAGTTACCTCGGTACTGTTTTTATGGTAATTCACCATTTGACTTTCGTCTTCCGGTTTGGCTGCAGACATGAATGGAAAACATTAAATTATGGCCGATAGGGCAGTGAGGTTCTCGAGTGGGGCCCGCGTACCGGTAAACGTGACTTTGGGAGGCCTCCCACAAGGTGGACCGATGATCTAGTGAGAATCGTCGGAAGCCACTGGATGTAACGCGGAACAGATCGATGTGGAGATCTTAGGGAGATACCTATGTCCAGCGTCTATCGGCTGATGATGAAGACATTACTTTAGTAGAAACAGTCTCGCCGAAAGGAGAATTGAATATATTGTTATTGTCCTTTGAGTTTCAATGTAAAGACAAAATATTTTAATGAATTTAATTTAATTTAAAACTAAACAATACCATTTACATGTTTCTTTTTAAGTTACACATCAACTATATACTAATTATTAAATATATTTATATTAAAAACACAAACATAAATTAAGTCAAAGTACACTCCTATATTATATGCAGACAGACAATTGTTTTATATATATAAATATATATATATATATATATATATATATATATATATATATATATAACAGACCTCTTGCCAACCTCATTATATTATTGCTCTATAAAAATGTGATCATGGAATGATTAACAAGAAAACAAAAGCTCAAAAGGCTCCCACTCAATTCTAACAATTTTATAATTACTAATAAAAAAAAAATACGTCAAGACTAAGACAATAGAGAAACATCCATTTTTATTCTTACATTATAACTTTTACAATTAGATGCCAAAATCGGTTCTAATCAACTTATCACCAGTTCCACAGTTACATCCAATTATCACATAATCTAACATGCTTTAAATTACTTAAAAAATATGAAAAAAAAAAATATGCATATACTTTCGCCATACACCTTAACTTACTTCATTTTGTTTTTGATAAAATTAACCCTATAAACTTTTTATAACTACCCTACTTTATACTGTAACTCCTACCATAATACCTATACAGGGTCCACACAAATTGTGTTTAGTGAAACCTGAGAAGTTGCTCCATTTTTATGATTAATTATCAAAGATAATTGTTATAAAGAAAATTTTTTTCTTCCTCTGTTCCTCTAAACTATTTTAAGTAAATTACTTTATTACTACGATATATATAAATATATAATTAATGCTAACGTAAGACCATACCATAAATAAAATTTATGGAGTAATATAATACAATATGGCAGCCCAATAGCTGGTAAAAAGTTTTTTAACTACTAAAATTATACTTGCAGGACTTTTAGGGGTAGTTCTAATAAAATAAAAATCTTTTATCGTCTTGCGTTTGTTGACTAACAAAATAATTTGTACAAGTTGGAACTGAAATGGCAAACAGCACATCATCATCATCATCTCATCAGATGCAATGCGCTTTATTTATTTGTAAATACAATGTTACAGATGTGCGGGTAAGTGTGGACGAAAGTAATGTTGAAATAATTTATTTGTTGAGATGAAATTCACGATTTTTTTTTTAATGTAAACAATATAAATAAATTACTCTCTATTAAGATAATTATGGTTAATTTTCAGATCAAAGCGACCTCTATAAAACTATATATATAAAGATGTCTACCCAATGTAGTACATGATTACCTACAACACAAAAAGTATGATGACCATTGATGAAATACCATAGACAAATATAGTCTACACAACTAACATGGCATATTTTATACAGATGTACACAACTATAAAAATGTAGTAAATTTTTTTTTATAGATAATTATAGTTAACAAGTTATAATAATAATTATGAATTAGAGATATTTTCTTTTTCTCCAACGAACTGACGGAACTTACTTGACTGATGACACGTGAGCCCATAACAACGTGGGGTCAGTTAGGATGATATACACTGCATCACATTGGGCTTGTCGCCTTGAGACAAGATGTTAAGTCTCATTACTCTAGTAATAACACTAGCTACAGCGCGCTTCAAATTGGAACGCAGTAATGTTTGCACACTAATGCTTTGGCGATAGGAACAGGCGTTGCGGTCTGAGGACTGTCTAGGTACATACCTACCTAGACTGTCTCTTACAAGAGACCTACTACCACTCCTCCGGCACAGCGACCCAGAGTCTTGGCCTCCGACACAAGAGAGTGCCATAAGTAAATAGATTTCAATAGAAGTACATACCTTTATAAAACACCGCTTCATATTAAACGTAACTGTTGTTATTTCATTTCAATTAAAACACTTAAGCACTATGGAAATGTTTTCCAACTTTGGTCAAGCTAATTAACTCATTAAATTAAATTATTCAGGCAATATAAATTAAACACAAGCACTAAACCACCCACACCACAAGTATATATAACACTGTTGAACAACTTCAATCATCAATCGTTATGACAGTTACTATTCTCTCACCATCTAAGCTCTCATCGTCGCTCAAGTTGACAACATTATTAGAATTCTCCTTATCATTATCTTCTTTTTGCTGATAGAGTGATAGCACATCGGATATGATAGGTGTGTGAACCATCATGTGCATATTAAGGTCTGTGGAATTTTGACTCTCCTCATCTTGAGTCATGTACTCGGGCTCGCGATTATTCATTCCCACCTCCAAGATGTCCGTCTCTTCAGTATCAATGTGCCCGTAGTACTTCTCATCATCCTTCTCGTCTTTCGGAGTATAGGCGTTAATTAGGGCGATCACGTCCACGTCACTCGTGAACACTTTAGCCGGATCGGAATCCTCATTGCCGCATTCGTGAGATGAGAAGAGTTTAGAGGACGTGAAGTATTTCTTACACAACAGGCATTGGTTCTGCAGGTGTGCACGGTAGTGGTTGTGGAGGTTTGGGAAGGGGTCTCCGCAAATGGCGCAGGGCTCCGGCTTGACTATGGCGCGGTAATGCATCTTCTGTTTAGATTTGTGCACGGTCTTCATGTGCCTCATGAACGGCCCGTACCGGACAAACTTCTCGCCGCACTGTCGGCAGTTTATCGGTTTCTTGTCATATTTCCTACTTCGATGGGAGAACGCGTGGATGTTGAACGCGTCCATGGTTTTAAACTTGAACGAGCAGAAGCGGCATGAGATCGCGCCGGAGACCCTGTGTATGTGGTCGTGCAGCCGCTTCGAGTTCTTCTTTGTCGTTGGCTTGAAACAAAAATCACATTCGGTGTACGTCGGCCGCTGGTCGGTGTCGGTGTTCTCCTCCATCTCCTCGTCACTCTCTATGGCGCACAGGTGGTTGTCGTAGTCGATTTGTGAGAAGAAGTACTCTGAGCACTTTTTGCATTTATTCTCTTCGTGGTATGTCAGATGCTTGTGGAGGTTAAAGAACACTTTGTTGCAAATATGGCACTTCTCTTCAATCGACTCCTTGGGCATTGTAATCCATTCCTTATCATCGCCGTGTACATCCCTCATGTGGTAGATCATCTCTCTGAACGCGACGAATGTCTGGTCGCAGTGCTCGCATTTGGTCGGGCTGTCGACGTTGTGTTGTGACAAGTGATGATTCTTGTGTTTATTGTACATGGTTATAGTGTTGAACTTCCGGTTGCAATACAAGCAACCGTAATATCCTATCGTGCGATGGTAAATCTTGTGTGTGCCCAAAGCGTACTCGTTCTCGAACACTTTGAAGCAGTAGTCGCAGACGAAGTCTTTCTTACTCTCCGATTCCTCTTTGCTGACCCTGATGCCGTGTTGGATCCGCAAATGGCAATCCAATTTCACTTGCAAATGAAATGCTTTGTAACACACGTGGCAGTTCACTTTCTTTGGATAAACCTCCGTGTCGCCGATCAACTTTTTCTTTTCACAACTAAAAGCGAGGTGACCCTCCAAGAACCTGAGCGAGCTGAAGTAATCGAAGCAGTAATTACACCTCAACGAGTTGTGGTAATCAATGTGCCGCTCAAAGTTCCCTTTGTTGGCTAATACCTTGAGGCAAATGGAGCATTGCAAATCTTTCAACGGCCCATTAAGTTTCTTCTCAGTGCGCTCTGCTATCCAGGTCTCGTTGATGTTGTGCGCGTCGCGCAGGTGGTGATGCAGGTCGTAGCCTCTCATGAAAGTCTCCTCGCAGTGCATACACTTCAGTGGCTCATTCGTGTATTTTTGGGTCAGGTGAGCTTTAATGTGAATTCTATGGTTTTTCAAGGAAATGGTTTTCTTGCCACAGAATTTGCATTTGAAGAATTCCGGCTTCCTCAAATGGGCCTCCTCGTGCTGTTGTAACCTTCGCTGGTCTAAAAAGACTTTAGCGCACAGTTTGCATGAGAAGTAATTCTTGGGAGGAGCATCCGGATCAGACTTAATCATTTTGCTCTCGGGATGCGTTCGTCGCAAATGGCGTATCAGCTTTACCAAATCCGGGTAATAACGGGTACAAATGGGACATTTCACTTTGTCTTTCCGAAGATTCTCAATCCTCGTTTTATGCGACTGATGGTCGAAATTGTGACTTCTTACGTGTCTTTTGTGATAGCCCTCATCAATGAAACCCTTGCCACAAATGGGGCATTTGTACGGGCCATTATCATCCTCATAGTGTGTTCTGATGTGAAGCTCCTGTCTTTTCTTATTGGTGAATTGTATGCCGCAGATGTGACATTCATGACGGGCGCCGAACAACGAGGTCTTCGATTTGTGCCATATTATGTGATGCTTCAGTGAGATCTCGGAGTCGCACACCTTGCCACAGTGATGGCAGGTGTGTGTGCCGTCGAATATGGTCTTGTCCGCGGTGGTGGGTAACATGAAGCCGACTACTGAGTTGACGCTCTCGCCGCGCTTGTAATGTATCGCCATGTGCGACAGATAAACTTTCCTATATTGGAAAATCCTCTTGCAAATGGAACATTGGTAGTCTTTGCTCTTGAAGCGCGTCTGCTTGTGGAAGTTCATGTGCGCATTGGCCGCGCGCAGGTGTTTGCTCTTGCGGTTGCATATAGTGCAGGTGAGCAGCGCCGGGTCCAGGTTCGGGTCGTTGTAGTGTTCGCGCATGTGCAACTTGTAATGGCATTGGAACCGGAATGACTGCAGAAGAAACAAAAAACAGAACATATATTTGATATTAGGATCAATTCAGTCACCTGTCCAAGGCGACTTACCATAAACAACTACTTTTCTTAAACCCATCATTAATTCTCGCTGATGATAAGTCTCTGTTGCTGGATACTACGAAGGTACCATAACGGCAATTTCTGATACAAAATAAGTATGCAAATATTACTGTGTGGCAGGAGTCTAATTAGTGATACTAACGGGATTAATGAGACAAACCTGTTGTCTCCGGATTATCAATATGGACTATCTTGGACCAACAATATGGAGCGGGCCTGCCACTTGCCATCTGTAGAAATTTTCCTTATCATGTTGCTTTTTCCAGTAAACTCAAAGTTTATACATGTAAATAAATAATTTAGACAACTAGTAAGAGATAAGTCTGTAGTAAACTTTCTAGTAATTGTAAACAAATTGTTCTTGTAAAACGGAATACTTCATCAATAAGTAGTAATACTGTTAAGAGTAAATAAGTTTAAAATTCTTCCTTACCTCCTTGCAGACAAAGCACTCCAGCTTCTTCTCTAAACTCTTTCCGAAATTTGAATGCCAGTTCACGTGCCTCTTCAGCGATATCAACGTTGGCATCTTTTTGCTGCATATCGGACAATTGAACCCGCTCAGATTGACCAGCGGACTGTCATCCTCCTGTGTCGGCGGAACCGTTTCGTAGTCGTTGTGCATCTGGCCTTCGGCCAGGGGTTCCGCCTTCGTCACAACGACCTCACAAAAATCCGCCAAATCTGCACCATGCATCTTGGGCGTATACGGTTGCTTCAGCCTGTGCACAAGTTTTATGTGAGTGGCGAGTGAGCTGCAGCTCTTGAACTGCTCATCGCATTCCGCGCACGTGTACAGGTTCCTCGGTTTGATGTTCACCGACGTGTGCTTCTGGTTGTGTTCGTTGATAGCGCTCACTTTCATTTCAATGTCGCATATCAGACAACGGACGGAGCAGTCTTTGAGATTGATCTTAGCTCGCTTCGTGCCCGAGCTCATGTTGTGCTTGGTGCGCTTGTGGTGGATCAGTAGAC
Organism: Ornithoptera alexandrae; assembly: GCA_029030555.1. Lineage (NCBI taxonomy): Eukaryota > Metazoa > Arthropoda > Insecta > Lepidoptera > Papilionidae > Ornithoptera > Ornithoptera alexandrae. Next base: position 2,231,684 of record JARDVY010000023.1, on the reverse strand, counting down.
GTCTGTAGGAGAACTGTTTCTCGCAGATGTCACACGTGTTATCGTCACCTTCTTCCTGACTAGATTCAGACTCGGACTGATGTTGGGACTCGCTAAGCAAACTATTACTGGACTCAATTTTTTCAGGCGGCTCTGTCTTTATCTGTATGTCGCCGGCAAGATGTTTCTGCTCGTGGGTGACCAGAGCCTTCTTATACGTGAACCGTTTTTCGCACATGCTACATTTTAGCGGCCCACTAGGAACATGTGAGCTGCTGTACTGGGGCTCATTGTCTTCTTCACATTCACCTGCCCTGGAATAGAATTTATGAATTTTGGATTACAGTTCAGTGAGTGACGATATTTACTACTGTAATATCATCATCATCATCAGCCGACAGACGTCCACTGCTGGATATAGGAATCGCGGGAACTCACTGGATGCGAGCAACGCGGGTTGGATCGATGTGGAGATCTTTAGGGGAGGCCTACTGTAATATAACCAAAAATTTAGAACTGAACATACCACGTGTGATGCTGTAACTCCAAGCATAATAAAGGAATATTTTAAGTGTGATAATTAAATTCCATAATGCCATCAAAATTTAAGGCAAAATATAGAGCGAGTGTTTGGTCAAGTGTATTTACAGATATATAGAATGTAGATTATGAGAGAACCTACCTGGAGACCCTGTCACCAACATCGTCGTCGTCGATGTTAGACATGTGCGCGGCGAGGTGGGTGATCAGCAGATTTTGTGTCGTCAATTTCTTACTGCATATTCGACAATCAAACGATTCCCTAGAAGTTCCTGCACTATTACCACTATGATAATTGAAATGGATATTTTTTATATGGATAAAATACGAACTCTTTTTCGTTACCACTTTCTGGCACAAGGGGCAAGTGAATATGATGGAGTCGTTCTTATCGGGACAGGACTCGAAGTGTTTGGTGTACATATAGTAGTCGTCATAAGACTGACCACATTTGTAGTAACAGGGGAACGCGATCTTCCCATTGGCCACGTTTTGTTCGCCACGTTTCTCTCGTTTGGGGACGGCCGCGTGCACCACCCTCATGTGCTTCTCCAAGTTTTCGATAGTTTTAAATTTCGCTGCGCACATTTCACAATCAATTTTGTTTCCATGTTTAGCCTCCGCATCGATCGGCTCCAAAGATACCAGCAGCTCTTTCATTGGCGACTTCGGTGGCGAATTGCCACACGTCTCCTGGTGCCGTTTCAACATTATTTTCAACTTGAACGTCCGCTCGCATTTATCACACGTTAGTTTGTCCTCGACGTCAGTAGCGTCCTCAAAATTGGCGGCGCTGACTGGCTGCGGTATATTCACCAATGCGTTTTGCTTTAAGGATTTTCTACTATGAACTTTCGAATGCGCATTGACGCTCAGTTTGGAAGCGAATCCTTTGCCGCAAACTTTGCATTTGAATTCGCTCTTCGTCAACGGTTCATCAGAGTCTGTCTCACCAGAGAATTGAGAAATACTATGGTCATCGTAGTCGGAATCCATTGAAGGTGTGTTAACAGATGCCCTTGGTCTTTTCTCTGAGGTCCGGAGTTCTTCGACCCGTTTGGAAGAAGTGGGACGGTAATCATGCGATTGGCTGCTTGTGGAAGCATTATCATTGCTCTCCACACTACGTTTCCGCCTTCTCATTCCGGGTGAAATTTTACTTTCTGTAGGTGATATAAGCTTGTTGTTGCTGGATATGTCGGTATGGTTTGAGAATGCAGAGTCACTACTTTGTCTGTTAGATGGTGATGGTAAGCTGCTGAAACCTGTGGTAAGCAATCTACTGTTATGTACACATAAATAAAAAAATAATTACACTTTTTTCATTACATTAAACTTTTTTATATTATCAGACATACTTCAAAGATAATTACAAATTGCAAAGTATGGTGCTGATTGTAAATAACGAATTAAATTGAATGAAACTTATTTTACCTGGTGGAGGCACATAATTACGTCTCAGCTCTTGATCAGATCTCTCACACTGCTGTTTAAAGATATGTGCACTGCTAAGCTTTTGAATGCATTCCGAACAAATCTTATCAGGAAGACCATCACCTTCAAACACCTAGAAGTAACAATAGTATTTTATTAACATTACTTATACAATAAGCAGAATAAGTTTATCCATCTTAAATTTTATAAACTGTGTAAATCTATAATTTGTGGAATACATATTCTTGTGGGTGGTAAGAACATAACCTCTGTATTTAACATAGATATTTGTTCAGGATGTTTCTAGATATATGGATGAATTGTTTTATCATTTTATATAGGTGACTACATTTAGCAACCAAAGCCTTCTTACTATTCCAATTGCATCTCTGCTCTCAGTTACCACAGCAAGTAATCATAGAAGTCCTATGCTATTCATTCAAGTAGCTATTTACACTTTCTCTAAATGAAACTAAATATCTGAAGAACCTATTGACAAACCTATACAAGTCCCAAAGTTTAAACAAAAGCTATCACCTCACATTCATCGAGATGATGTGCTGAGTCAGTTAAATTTTGAGCCTATGGATGTTACACACAAAGATCAGCCACAATCCGAAACTAATTTTATGGTGATTCATTGCATGGAAACACATAAAATTTTTTAGTCTTATTTACAGCATATTTATTTATTCAAATACATTTGGCCACCTCATTGAACAAACATATGTACAATTAAAATTCACCAAAGAACTACTAAATTTTATTTATCCTTCATAATATTACATGTCATGGATCCCTGCTCTTTTGAACAGAGATCATTTATGACTGACTACTGCAATTCCCATGTACAAATTTAACACTATTGCGAAAGGTTAAATTTTATTATTATGTATATATTACTAGGCTTCCAGCTTAATTCATATCTTATTACAATTTGCTAAATACAGATTAGTTGCACTCTTTTATTTTAATAAAGAGTAAAGAGAAATTAATGTAAATAATATATTTCTCAAAAAAACAATACAAAATTAATACTGTTTTGACAGGGATATACTTTTCTAATGATTCAAAAAATCAATAAAAGTAAACAGTTACATCCAAAACATTATTTCACGTTTTTTCTGTCTTGTTCCTTTTTATTATAACTCAAAAATAATGGATTATGTTCGCCTTTTAGTTTTTACAGAAACAGAAACAAAAAAAAAATTAATCTAAATAAAATTTAGTGGCAAAGACAAAACGATTGATTCTGTTATCCTATTATAGATTTTAAACCGCGACCTTTCTGTCCAGAGTGTGAAGACGAAGAAGAAGAATGAATTTTAAAACTAGAATTACTTAAGTCTTCCAAGAAAACACTATAGAAAAGTCATAATATCATAACTTTATAATTCGACTACGGCTGTTATAGATGTTAATTTAACATTTAGACATTACCTTTACTCGAGCACATTCCATAACCATCTCCGCGAGTTGCAGATTGTTATCCATCGTAAAGATGGAGTAGAAGTCGCCAAGTTTGAGGCATAGCCTACATTTTCCAAGTTTGAGGGCCATATTGATTTCTTCTTCTCACTAATACTCATCACAACATCACCTCCACTAAACACATTATTATATACATAAGATGCGTAAGAGAGGAAACATTTTTGACGGTAACTAAAAACGAGAATACATCGTTAAATATTTCACAGAGTAAATTAAAACTTGATTATAAAGTACCTGACTTGCCGGCATATTCACTCCATTATTAATATGTTACTTATGTAGGGATGATTTTATATCGATATATACAAAAACAGCTGTATGTTTGTGATAGGTACGAAATCTTGCTTAAAAAAATTAATAAGATTGTTAACTTGTGTTATAGCATGATCATGTTTGTACATAAATTATCTTTTGATGTAATCAAAAAAAAAGATTTTTTGTACTCTAGATAAGCTGGTTTTGGTAACAGTAAAAATCACTGTCTTCTCAGTCTTTCAATTTGAAAGTGTCTTGACGAAACGAGTGTAGGATAGTGTACGATATAAAAATGTTTTACGATTAAGCAATCATGCACTAGAAATGGAAATTCGTGCTCATTTATATTGTGTGTTGATTATTTTATAAATATTTAAAAATAAAACAGGTTTAAGATAAATAAAACATTTCTTTCTTAGTCATTTAATTTCTTTGTAATAAAGATAAACACAAATATTAGTAAGCATAAAATATAGATATTTGTTCATCGCCTGAGGAATTTATTAAATCAAGAAATCAAATTATTTCCAAATACTGTTGGAATTACATTTTTTTTAAATTATTTGATAAAATTAAAGTGTTAACCCGTAAAACAAAAAATTCGCGTGTTACATTACTACTTCGCTGTACTGAACTTATGAAAACTAGTCGATTTAATAATTTCTTTTTCATTTGCTTGCAACCCTTGTCTGATTATAACATATTGGCATAATTTTATGTTGTGTCTCTAAACAGTTAATTTTTAATCTGAATAATAATCTATTTTATTAAAATCTGGTGAATATTACCACTAATGTTATGTTGTGATATAACCATTTAAAGGATTTTAAAATTTCAGAAGTATTAAAGATGGATATCGTAAATGACTACATACATTATGCGCGACAACTTTTCAAGAATGGTTGTTTTAATAAATCATTTAATTTGTATATTTTGACATTTGAAAAAAACCCGGAGACTAAAAGACTTTTCGAATCGGAATTTCGAATCGTTTTGTCAAAGTTCAACGATGCGTTAGTCGCAGCTGAAAAGATACAAGATATATTTACCAACTTTAGACGAGCATTTAGGATTTTTCCGGATAATGCTCATCTGTTGAATGATGTCGGCCTCTATCTATTCAAATTTGGCTATTACGATGAAGCATTTTGTCACTTCCAAAAGGCTCTAAAGGCTGATTGTAGTTTTGCAAATGCAGAAAAGAATATAAATTCTGTGAAAAATTTGATTGTTGAAAGGTGGCATTTTCGTATGCTTAATGACAAAATTCGTAATGAGTCATATCGTCTTGCAATTCACGATTCTATAACGGCGACAAAAGACAGTATCATTGATATTGGCACTGGAACAGGCCTATTAGCATTTTATGCTCATGAATGTAATCCAAAATCAATTATAGCTTGTGATGTGTCACAAGCCATGACATCTATAGTGGAAGGTATTGTACATGACATGAGTATGAAAAATATAACTGTAATAAACAAGATATCTACAGCAATGGATTTAAAAGATATTGGTGCAAAATGCTCTTTACTAATTACTGAGATGTTTGATGCTGGACTGTTTGGGGAACATATTTTGCAAACTTTATCTCATAGTTTGATAAATTTGATGAGTAAAAATGGAAGAATCCTGCCAAATAAAGCAGAGTTCTTTGTTGTTGGTGCTCAGTCTGATGAGCTTAGATTTAAATATCAATTAGACTCTTCTATTAAAACATTATTAAACATTCCGATGCTTAATGTTCATGTTTTATTAGATGATGAAACATATGACTGTGAAGATGTTCATCTCTTTAAAGATTTAAAATACATTACTACACCCCAGTCCCTTGTAAAAGTTGACTTCAATGACTATCATGATATTCAAGACAAGTTACATAGAAGTGAGCCAATTGATGTGGCTTTTAATGCTGTAAGAGATGGAGAAATTAACACAGTCATTGGTTGGTTCAACTTGTATTTGACAGATAAAATTACCATCACAACAAATCCAGTGTCAGAAACCAGAAGTAATGCTTGGCAACAGGCAATATTTTTTGATATTTTGCCAACTGAGATGAAACAGAATGAAACTTATAAGTTCCAATTCCAGATGAATAGTGGTAAGCTATCAATGGTATTTGATTGTAATAGATCCATTGATAGAATCTCTTTTGATGTATTGAGGTTTCTGAATGATGTTGAATATATGAAAATGATTACTGGTTGCATTGGTATGGCCTGTGTGTACTTAGGTCAGATGATAGAGATAAGTGAAATGACCATTGTTGATTTATGTCCATTCCCCATATTTGGCTTACAAATGCTGAAAAGAGGAGCCCAGTCATTGGTATGTTATGCAGGGACGGTTGAGGATAAAGCATTTATAAGCAAAGTATTCACAATGAATGGTGTTGATCCAACTAAGATAACAATATTGATAAGTGAGGAGTGGACTCCAGATTCATTTAAAAATCAGAAATACCATGCTATTATCTGTAATTTATTTGAATTGTGTGGTGACACTGATTTAAGGTTGATGGAATTAGCTCAACATTTAAGAGATTGTCATTTGGTGCAAGGAGGTCTTTTTATGCCTGCCAATATTACATTAATGTGTCAGATAGTTGATTGCCATTGGCTTGATATTAACAACAGAGTTTACAAGGAAAACACAAATATAAATAAAATACATGAATACATAAATAAATTTCAAGTGTCGCAGAATTTCTTCATTAACATATCTCACTTGGAATACAATCCTTTAACAGAAGCGACTTCATTGGGTATTTACTCTAATGAGTTGCGGTCTGGTATTATAAATATACCAGTGATCAATGATGGTCCAGCGAATGCTGTACTCTGCTGGTATAATATTGAATTGATGGAAAATTTAGGTGAGATATCCACAAACCGACCCAACAGCTTTACAGATAACATGGCTTTCTTAGCTTATCCCAAAGTTCCAATGAAGAGAGGTAATATTGCAAATGTATTGCGCTGCATAGATCCCGATGGTGCTTTCAAGCTAATGGTTCACATTGACGATAATTAAGTAATTACTTAAAATAATGTTGCCTCATTTTATCATCATTATCAGCCGATAGACATCCACTGCTGGACATAGGCCTCCCTCAAAGATAGCCCCTTTTATATAGATTCATATTGGCAGGATTTGGGACATTTCCTATCACTCTGGCCAAATGTGGGTTGGTGGGAGCCAGAGCCTCATTTGTTAATTAGCAGAGTGCTGTGTGTTATTGTGTGGGACCCCTTACACCCCATGTCTTGTTTATGGAGATAACATTTAAGTTTTGTTGTATGCTATACATATGTAAATCCAGTTGACCAGATTCATACAAAATTTTTTGTTCATTATTAAAATATGTAATTATTACTTAACTCGCAACCTATTCATAAAAGTAAATTAAGTGTATGTATAACAAATAAATATATATATATATATATATATATTTGATCACCAAACTTCAGTTTGAAGAAGGCACCTAATGATGATGATGATGATGACAAATAAATGTTAATGATCTCATTGTATGGACATAATAATTATATTAAATTGTAAATTTATGTTAAAACATTGGAATAAATATACTTCGGTATATCATTCACCTCTAAGTTCTAAGAATCATTTCTTTTTTTAGTATTAAACTATTACAAGTATATGGAATGAATGAAATCCTTTTTTGTAATGGTATTTTTATGTTTTTATATATATATGCACAAAGACCAATGAACCACTCACCTGAAGGCATGAATAATGATGAGGCGCCAATTAGGGCTTATACTGCACCACATTGTGCCAGTCTTATCACTTTGATATAAAATGTCTTATTGCTCAGCTCAACTGCGTATTACTGTTAGTCGGTTATCAACATAATTTGAAATTGATGTACTGGATTAATATATTAGGATTAACTTGCAAATTTAATGTGACATTGAATAAATTTATTAACTTAGAAAAATAATAAGTTTATGTTTAAATTCAAACATTGTGTACTAATCTTTGATATCAAATGCATCTCGTTGTTCATTATGTATCATTATTAAAATACAAGTATATAATTATAGCACTAGTTGGTCATCGGTCTAGGTGATGTATTTGAAGGATAAATAATATAAATGCTCGGTGGTGAAATATAATGGAATATTGGATTGGAATTTCATGCTTGGATTATATTTAGTTCATGAAATATACATATAAGTAATGAATGGTTGAAGTGGTGTGTCTTGGGAGTGGCCCCAATCCAGTGTTGTAATCCAACTAAGGCAACTATACAATATGCCTAGATGAAGGAAGCAGTTGAGTATGTTATTAGTAGTAAATGATATGTATTTAATTTCTTCTATAATTATTATAATAATGATAGTGACATATTAATCAGTTAAAAAAAAATGATTTCAGTACATTTTTTAACGTGTAAGTTAGTTTAAATTAAATGTCAATAGTTTTTAATGCATACGCAACGTTTTAATCTGTCAGCGCATCATGTTTAATTATAAGTAAATTTAAGTTATATTAGCATGTGTCACAATAAAAAAGTATACATGAACATATAAGATTGTCTTTTTTTATATCTCTATATTATTTTAAAACCTCTTGAATATAGCTTAGGTTTGCAATTTTGTATAAATTAAAAATAATATTCATTATTCTTTTTTAATAAGTTTTAACTTTTCGTTTCCATGATTGCTATATTTTTTTATTTAACTAAGCGTGCAATCCGACCTGATAGTAATTGATACGCCTATCCATAATAACGTGGCGCTAGTTAGAATGTACATCAATACATTGCAGATTGATATATGTGTAGTCTCGTTACCCCAGTAAATACACCTATTACAACGCCTTTCAAACCGGAATACAGTAATGTTGCCTTACTACTGTTTGGCAGCTGAAATAGGAGCTGCGGTGGTACCTACCTAGACAGTACCCGGCAACAGAGACATCATCATTATCAGCCGACAGACGTCCGCTGCTGGACATAGGCCACCCCCAAAAAATAACCATAACAATGCACATGCAATTATTCTAAACAGAGACTTACCACCAGACAAAAGAAACAAAGGATTTTATTAAGGAATGCCTATATGTACTAAACACCTTAAAATTTACTTTAATAAATATAATAAATCTTTAAAGGGAAAGATAAACTAATGAAAAGCAGCCGAAAGGGTGTCCATCACAGCAAAATGCTCCTGTTTTATGTAGTAGCGCTAATTTTGCAATTAGACCTTTATGTGTATGAAATATATATGTACTAAACTGAGTAAAGAGCAATTTTGTAAAACTTGGTTTTCATTGGAAGTAAGAGCCATCTTTTAATGTGATGTTAAAAAAAGTTATAAAAATCTTTGATGAGGGAAAATGTCATTAAAGTTGTGATTTGCGGAATATACATATATAGATATATATATATATATATACGAGAAGGATTAAAAAAGTAGTGCGAACGACATATATACTCCTGGATAAGGAAAAAAATAAATACTGCCATAGCTCAGACACATATTTGTAATATTAATAAAGAAAAAAATATTCGATTCTCTTTTGTTTTTTTCTGAATGTAGTCATTTGTTTGCTTCGTGTCTGAACGTGTTCTCGGAAATGGAGAAAAAGGAAGTGCGAGCCGTTATTTTTTACCTTTGTTTAAAAAAGTTACGGACGCAAGAGATTCATTGGGATTTGGAGGCAACGTTAGGAGAGTCTGCTCCGCCGTATTCCACTGTCGCAAGGTGGGCTTCTCAATTTCGAGTAGGGAGAACGAGTACGGAAGACGAACATCGTTGCGGCCGTCACCACGTCCATCGACGTGAGACACCCAAGAAAATGTTGCGAAAGTCGAGAAAATTGTATTGAGCAATCGAAAAGTTACCATCCGATACTTAATTCAAGAAACGGGCATTTCATATGGAAGTATTCAATCCATATTGAAACAATCTTTGAATATGAGAAACGTCTCCGCAAGATGGGTGCCGAGAATGTTAACCGACAGTCAGAAACAAAATTGACTTGATATATCGAAGATATTGTTGGACAAGTTTCAATAATTCTGAAAACTGTTTTGTCGCGTTTCGTAACAATGGACGAAACATGGGTCCATCATTGTGATCTCGAAACAAAACAGCAATCTTCGCAATAGAAACGGCCATCATCACCGACCCCGAAGAAGTTTCGTGCTGTGGCATCGGCTGACAAGGTTATGGCCTCAATATTTTGGGAGTCAGAAGGGATATTGTTGATTGATTACCTGGAGCTTGGAACCACTATTACAGGCCAATATTGTGCACCTTTAATTCCCAAGTTGAGGAATGCCATCAAAGAGAAAAGAAGAGGTAAACTTCAAAGGGGCGTGCTGTTTCATCACGACAACGCACCCGCGCACAGGTCGGCAGTTGGAATGGCTGCCATTCAGAAAGCTGGCTTCGAATTGGTTGACCACCCCTCTTAATAACCAGATCTGGCGCCTAGCAATCTTTATCTGTTCCCTAAATTGAAAGAATACTTAAGAGGAAACAGGTACGAAGACGATAACGAGGTGATGGATGCCGTGGAAAGCTTTTTGCAGTAAGAAGACAAAACATTTTTTTTAAAGGGATTGGAGCCTTGGAAAAGCGCTGGACTCGATGTGCAGAGACTCGGAAACTATGTCGAAAAATAAATTATTGAGTTATCAATAGTCATTATATTCTATCTCATTCTCACTACTTTTCGATTCCTCCTTGTATATATATATATATATGTATATAATAAACGAGATATTCAACACTAGATATGGTTGAAATGTAAGGAAGCTCGATATATATATTCTTAAACCATATTAAGGGTACGAAAAGTAAAACTATAATTTTTGTGTTGTTATCAGTTTATTAATAAACTATTTGGTAATTAACCTTTAACTGTATTTCTTCGTTTTAATATTATCACCTGTCACAGTGTCAAATTTTAAACGCTTCAAATATATAAAAAAGTTCTATTATCAATTGCTTCTGATCCGCTGCGTATACCATCATGCGCAGTAGTCAGCTTCAGTTGCACACACTTGAACTGTTATTATATTAAAACGGATGAATAATGCAACAAGTTCTATTATTTTTTAATAATCAGCATTATTATTAGCTTTCCATTTAATGTGAGAGAAATAAACATCACGAATATTTTACATTAAATGAAACCTAAATGTTTGATCATTACATATGGAAAGAAATAATTTGTTACAGCGACATATCTTCTAATGTTGATCAGGTGTGTTTGGAAACCCTGTCACCAGAAACCACAACATATAACCACAATGTTGTCTATTAATTAGTTATTCTTATTTTTTGTAATTAACTTTGAAGTGTTTTTTAAACACGGTAATACCACACCGATGCGTTGCCACCATTACATCAGTGCTAACTTCAAGAATGTTGCGCGAGGGTCAACTCATGTCATTCGAGGGCTCGCGCTTCCGCGATGATCCCACGCGCCTGCTCCAGAGCTTTCCTGTCAAAAAAAAAATTTTCATTTCTACATTAATCATGTTTTTGATCTCCGTCAAAAGAGTTTTGATATATTAAGCTCCTTATATAGTTTTTAGTAACATTCATCATCATCATCATCAGCGATAGACGTCCACGACTGGACATAGGCCTCACTCAAAGATTTCAACAATTGCTCACCACGCTGGCTCAATGCCGGTTGGTGGGAGCCAGAGTCTCGTTTGTAGATTAGCAGGTGAGATTGGCTTGGATCCCGTGAGTTGTGCGGAAACCCTTACAGTAACATTACCAAAACTAATTTAGATAAAATACTTTATTAAAATGGTAATAATCTTATATTATTATTTCGTTTATTTAAATACATTCATCAAATTAATATTAGTCATTAATGCAGGTATTATTGGGATTAAATATTGTATCAATGATAAAGTTAAATGTACTGGAGTAGATCAAAGTTAAGATTAGTTCATGGACCATGTCAGATTTTACGCGATGAATTCACTACCAACGGGGGTAGGGACACACCAGTGGAAACATAAAAAAAATCATGTTTTCTAACAATACATGGCATGTTTTATTTTTTATATATAAATGTAGTAACACTGCTGTGCTCTCCTGTATATGAAGAACACGTCGCTATATAGTCACATTGTTATACTGTGGTATTTTTGTTTTTTTATACTATCACGCCTTTTTCCCAGTAGGAGTGGCAGAGGCGAATAAACACCCACTTTTCGCCAGATATGGTTGGATTAGGTCCCATGTAACAGGTGGCGAGCCTGTTGCCACTTTACCGGGGCCACCACACACACACAAAGATAATTTCAGTGTGCGGGTTTCCTCACGATGTTTTCCTTCACCGTTAAGTCCGTGGTAATTGTAACAATGTACGTAATATTTATTATATGGCGTGTATCCTTCGTTGGGTTTCCTTAAATAAATAAAAGAAAAAATAATATATTTTTACGTACAAATGTAGAGGGTTGTCGGTCTGTAAGCGGGAGAGCGCAAGCTGCGCCAGCCGCGCAAGCCGTTGCAGTGCTTTGGCGCGTAGTGCGCCGGTGCGCGGCAGCGTGTGCGCAAGCGCAGCGCCTGCGGCAGCCACCTGCGGCCCGGGCGCTGCGCCCGCCGCACAGCACAGTGTTTCTATAAACAAACGAATCATCTTATACATATGCAGCTCAGTGTGTTTCAGTTCGTCACCGATAGCTTCTTATTGATTTGTTGCATAACAGTGCCTGCTAATGGAGTGAAGTTGGCGCGGAATTCAAATAATCCATATACACTGATACCATGCATGCAATTATTATTGTTAAACACAATTTTTATAACGATTAAACATTGATAATAATTAGAAGATTTTAATGTAAACAGAGCAGCAATTCAATTCTGTTGACTGCTGGGATTTTACTAGTCTCTACATTCTAGAGATGTAAGCGCTTGCAAGCCATTGCGATTCTTACAACTCATCTGATACTGGGCTTGTGGACCTGGATCCACGGCCTGCTGTATTTACTAGTTATAGTATACGCGCGTATAAAATATTTTTTTTTTTTAAGTAAGTCTCTTACACCGAAGCATGGATGTGTGCGAGAGTGTTTAAGTACTTCCAGCCAAAAGAGACGAGAAAGAAACCTGGAGGCTTTAGCCGGTAACATTTGTGCGTAACTTCCATGTCCCACACAATGGATAAGTATACTATTTCACTAAGAAAAAGTCCATCTACCTCGGCCTGGTAACCTACCATCGAGTCCATTTTTATAGCTGATGTCCAAGTTTTAAATATTACTCCAAGTCACCAATCCGCATTGGGCCCGCGTGGTGACTACGGCCCATTGCCTTCATATCGAGGGTAGGCCTGTGCTCCAACAGTTGGGACGTAAATTGGCTGCTGAGAAATATTACTTACTATTATATTATAAGGGCGACTGTATTCCTTAAGCACACAGGTTGGCGAACGCTAGCACGGAGGTGAAGATCAAACTAACCCCGGTTCACTTTTTTTATTGAGTTATTCCTTCCTAGCAGCTATTTATGAGACTAAGGCAAGCTAAAGTCTCGATGAGGAGAATCACGTTGAACGTCGAGGGTTCTAGTTAACCGTACCTATAAGCGAGAGGACCACACTGTCAGCGTTGAGGGCGGGCGGCGGAGCAGAGAGCGCAAGCGCCGCGCGTAGCAGCCGCACCCCCGAGCCGAGGCAGCGTCGCCAGAACCCACCGCCGGCCCCCTCCAAAATCCTGACAAATAAACATCCAACAAAGTGTTGAGAGAAAGGTGACATTTACTTATAATGCTCTAAACAACACCACATTGTGGTCGCCACCTTGACACATGTACAACATCCTCTTCTAATCAGCTTGATAACGCTTACTGCTGGGTATAGGTCTCCCTCACGCATCCGAACTAAGGAATTGGGTCAAGTCAGTATCGTCTGTTTAACAGGGTGTACCGCGTGCAGGTGAGATTGACTAGGGCTCGGTAAGATGTTGGGTGGAGCCCCGTACACCCCGTAACATCCTCTTAATCAGTGTTTTCTAACCTTTTTTGTGCCATGTCCCACCTTAGCCTTTCCAAAATTCTATGCCCCCAATGTAACATACACAATGTTTAATATTAAAAAAAATTATTATTTAAGAATTTTCCATTATTTGAAATTGCTGCAATTACTTAGGAATGTGCTTTTTTCGTTAAATTTGTCACTGTAACCTAGCATAGTCTAGAGCGAAAGAGTTAAACTCGTTTCGAATTCATTTTCAAATTGACCCCCTTGTGGGGGCCTGGGCCCAAGTTGGCAAGCACTGCTCTGAACCAAAACGCTACCACATTTGCATACTACTATTTAAAGAAAGAATTTGTTGCTGTGGTGGTATCTGACTGTCTCATGCAACAGAGATTTAGTTACAATAACAAAGTTCACTTCATGATGAGTGATGCTTGGCGCTGTACTCACGGCGGTGGCAGTGCCGGGAGGAACACGTCGGCGTGCAGCGCTGCGACGAGACGTGCGCGCGCAGCAGCTGCTAGCCGGCGTAGCGCGTCGCCGCCGGGCAGCTCACACGCGCGCTCCAGCACGCGCCGCAGTCGTACGCATGCGCGCACGCATACAGGGTCCCACGCATGCTCCACCAGCTCTGTGGACGGACGCAGACGTTAGCCACGTCTTACTTTTAAAGGGTTCATAATGCACGTATAACTAAGTAATTGGTTGTCTGCAAGATTGTTGACCTGAGATCTTTAGGGGAGGCCTATATCCAGCAGTTAACGTCTATCGGATGATGAAGATTGTTGGCTGAATTAGTAGACGATTATATTATTACAATGCTTCCAGCTTATAAATGTACCTTTTATAAAATACACCCTAAATGAAATAATCAGGATTATCGATTCGAGCCTTTGATATTAAAGTCGATTTAATGATCGATCATCATCATCATTATCAGTCTTTGTTTATCCACTGCTGGATATAGACCTTCCCCAATGTCTTCCATCAAATACGATCCTCAACCTCTCCCCCGTGTGGGAGACAGGTTAGAATATCCCCACCGCTACACTACCTTTGGCATGTAAAAAGATGGAAAAATTCAGGAAAAGTTCAGCATAATATTTGTGCGAGCATTACCATATTAGTGGGTTCATCTGTCCGATGAATACGGGTTTACGCCCCCGAAGACCACAGCTGTTACTGTTCTTCCCCCAACAATACCATTACCCATTATTCCTGTGCAATGTTCCTCTCAAAAGTCTGCACTCCTCCCTCATCTTCCTATTCCTACCAATACCTTACAGTCACAAACCCGCATCCCCCGTGTGGTGACTTATGGGCAATGCTCCCCAATGGATAACAAACACAATCATCGATACTTGATGAGTGAAAACGATAATTGATGCATGATGGCAGCTGCAGCCAGCATAATTAAAAGAAATAAAACTAAGTAAATGTGATGGTAAAATAGGTTATAGTTTAAGAAATTGAAATAAAAATTGTAAATAAATATAAGATAAGGTAAATGTATTAGTGAAGAACAAAAGAAAATAAGAGAAGAAATAGAAGAACAACAAATGTCTTGATGTCTTTCTGTTCTGTTACCGGGAGCAGTAACTAAGTATAAGGTGACCGTCTTCACTTGTGAGAGGTATGAAAGAAGGAAATGGTATGTAGTATGACAGAAGACAAGAAGTATGATAGTAAAGAGGGGATGAAAGATGAGATTGAGTTTTAAAATTGTAAATAATATTAATGAGATGGTAATTGATTGGATAATGAAGGCCCTGACCCACCACACCATGGGAACAATTAAAAAAAATCATTGATACTTTCATATATTTGCTACTCATAAGATGGATCTGTTCCAATAGGAAATATTTTATTAATATGTCACAAATCATCAGATTAGTTCTATTTTATTAGCATTATATAAAGTGCTAACATCATATTCCCACTATTGGGACATAGGTCCGTTTATCATCAATCAGTTATACCAATCAGCACTATGGCCAGATACAGATTGGCGGATGCCACATGTTCAAGAAAATTGTTGATCTTGAAATGTATTAGTTACCTCTAATTTTTTTCCAGTGTGAGCTCAATGGGGATCAAACCCGGTTCTTTTCGAATAGCACGAACGAAATCACAAACTCTTCTTCTTCTTCCTGCTGTTTACCCAGTTATATGGTATCGACACAGTATGTGCTTCTCTTCCATATCCTTCTATCAGCCGTCATATCTGGATTCACATTCTTCTTACACATGTCAATTTTCACACAATCCATTCACAGTTTCTTCAGTCTTCCTCTACCCTTATACCCATCCACATTCATTCTTATTACTTTCTTTGTTATATGCCCTTCATCCCTCCGCATAACATACCCATACCACACTAATCACTTGCTCCTCAATTTCTCTGTGACTGGAGAAATTGGAGGAGCATGAGAATTGCTCTGTCAACGAAATCACAAACTATAGTTACATATTATTTTTAACGACGTAAAAATACATCAAGAAGATAATCATAGTGCAGGCTATGTATACAAATGACGGCTTTTCACTGATGACTGCCTGCGTCTCCGACATACCTGTTATCTTGGGCAACACAACCTTGTTCACAATCGTGGGCACGAGAAACAGGTCCGGGTCTTCTCTCACCGTCTCCTCGTCCACAGTGATTGACACCTGAGCATCCTCATCGGAAGATTCCTCAGAATCACTCGACAGCTTCTCCGGACGAACTCCGTACATCATGAGGCATCTAGAGAAAAACATCATAACGACATCGACACATTTTAAATGCCATGGATTTTGTAGGGATGTAATATCTTCTAACCCACATTTGTCTATGGTAGTATATAAATCGCCTAAAGTTTCTGCTTTCCGGGCATTGCCAGAGAAAGACCAGGAACCCGGCATAAGTAACATTAATATGACCATTTAAGTACTACTAGTTAATATAAGTAGTAAATAGAATTTAATATATCACAAGATAATTGTGAAAAGGCTTCAAGTCGCACAGACAGCGATGGAAAGAGCTATGTTTGGGGGTGCCCTGCGTAATCGAATCAGAAATGAGGAGATCCGCAGGAGAACAACTAAGGTCACCGATATAGTCCAAAAGATTGTTAGCTTCAAGTGGCAATGGCCAGGACATATCGCTCGAAGGACTGATAGCCGATGGGGCACTAAGGTCCTCGAATGGCGACCCTGTATCGGATGACGTAGTGTTGCCAGGTCCGCCAACAGATGGTCCGACGATCTGGTTAAGGTTGCAGGAAACAGCTGGATGCAGTTAGCGCAGGATCGATCGAAGTGGAGATCTTTGGGGGAGGCCTATGTCCAGCATTGGACGTCTATCGGCTGTTAATGATGATGATAATGATACCACAAAATTATTTATTTTTTAAAAAATCATTAATTATATTTTATGATTACCATAAGAGTTCAGTAAGAGAAGTTAATCATTAAAAAATATAATGCTCACTTGTACCAGTCCATTTTCTCATAATCCTCATTATCTTCGTCTGCTAGTGGATTCCAAAGTATCAGCTACAAATAGAACAACTTTGTTTATAAACATTATATTAACTGTCAATAGATTACTAAGTGTTTTATTGATTAAAGTTACATCCTGTTTTAAGGGTAAAGTCAAGTTGGATGTCTGAGGGTGATCATTTCTTATTGCATTGCAAGGGGTCCAGGGAAAGCCACAGCATTCAGCTCAGTACTGTTCGTGTTGTGACAAACATGAGACCGCTATATAGTTGACTCCGAGCTCGCTTAGTTGATACGAGCCTCCACCTTCAAACCCTATGAATTCGAAGACACTTTTTGTTACCTTTTATGAGATAAGGGTTCTCTTGATCATTTTCTTAATAGGTTATAAGTAGGGGTCAGACAACGTAGATTGTAGCTGATAAGTTTGGGTATCGAAACGTAACATCTTATGTGTCAGCATTAAATCAAAAACGGCACTTCGTGTAAATATATAAGATAATATTTGGGCTTATGTAAGTACCACCACCACCAAGTAGTTCGCTGGCTTAATGGTTAGAGCGTGCGACCTTCATTCGGGAGGTCGCAGGTTCGTATCTTGGCATGTACCGATGACTTTAATATTTAAGTTATGTGCATTTGTGAATTTTAGTTACAACAGCTAAATACAAATGGTGAAGGAGGACATTGTGAGGAAACCTGCACATTCATTAGATTTTATTCAAAGATTTGTCTGTAGTCACCAATCCGCATTAAGCTTGCCAATCCCAGCACCCTCATATTGAGGGTAGGCCTGTGCCCTAGCAGTGGGGACTTAAACTGGCTGTTATGGTAAGTACCACCAAACCCACCAGTCCGCATTGGGCCGATATGGTGGGAAATGGTCTAAATCCTCCCATATGAATCCCTACCCAATCGATGTGGGAATCTTTGCTAGAGGCCTATGTCCAGCGATGGATGTCTATCGGCTGATGATGATGCAAGTACCTCGTGACGAACGTATGGAGCGAGCAGGCGCGGTAGGCAGTCCGCGACGTACGCATCGCTGTAGAGTGCGGGGTCGCGACGCCGCCACCGAGCTGTGCGGGCGCACACTCCGCGCACGCCGCGCCACGCGGGCAGCGCGTCCGCGAACAGACGCCCAGACAGCTGCCGTATCGCGTCTGAAGCGAAAACATTGTGATAATGGTCAACTTGACTAGTTTAGATAAAACCTGTTCACATTTTTCTTAAAGATTCTTGAAGTTATTTATCACCTACCACAATTTCTCACCCCACTGAAGGTTGCCAGATAATGCCAACAGGCATTGAGCCCGCCTTTTGTATACCTCGCTGTAAGGTTTTACAATAACGAGAAAAAAAAACTGACGTTAGCAGACAAATCCCATCCCTGTCTGTTATTAAGTTAAGAAGTTACTTTTGCATGTACTATGTAGGCTAATGAAAAAAAGGAAAATCTTTGAAATAAAATGCCTGTCCTATCCTAGAACTAAATTTAAGAGATTCAGGGTTACATATAAATATGGTACCGCATTTACAATTTTTTTGTATAAAAAGGGTATAAAAACAGATACATACCGGCCTCGAGAGTGAAGTGTTGCCTCTCGGCAGGTGGCAGATCGTCGTCGCTGGAGTCTCCGTCGCGGTGCACACACTGCGCTCCAGTAGCTGCCGCTACAGCTTCACGTCGCAAGCGGCGCGCGCGCCTCCGACCCTCCCTTTCCGCCGCACGACGCGTTTTCTCCTCAGTGTCTACTGCTTTCGCTGTGCCGGGCCGAGCTGTGACATTAATTTTGAAATTCATGAAGATTTTCAGGACATCAGTCACTACATACCTAAAGTGAATCTTGTGTCTTAAAGTGACTTTGACTAATAGAAAAAAAAACTAAATACCACGAACAAACGCTTGCTCACCTGCTAAAGCTAGGACGTCCTGCGCCTGGTCGCGTACATCAGCCCGCCGCCGCTCCATTAAGAACTCACAGCGACGCCGGTGCATCGTCAGCGCGCGTGCCTCCAGCGCTTCCAGCTGCGGCATCTGGGAAGTATTATTTTATTGAAATTTTATATTTTTTTACGTGTTTTGTAGAATACATTATAAGAGACCTAAGGTCCAGCAGGAGACATACATCGGTTGAGCCGATGGTGATGATGAATAAGCGAGACGAGCAAGATGTTCACCTGATGGAAAATCATACGACGAACCATTACAATGGCGCTAGTTAAGATAATGTGCACAACACGAAGCTCTTTGTGCACATCGTCTTGATACAATGTTGTCTGGATACTTCAGTAATCAGCAACATCGCAAACTACTGTTTGGCGTTTGGAATAGGCGCTGGGGCATATATGCTCCATAATCCAATGAGAATGTTTTGGGGGATGCAGTGTGTAGTGGGTTAGTAACGGTACCTTCTCGTCGAGACATTCGACGAGGTCGGTGAGGTACCCGCGCGCCGCTTGCGCACGCCGGTACGCGCTGTCGAGCCGGCCGCGACGAGCTGCGCGCGACTCGCGCATGCGTGCCGCGCTCAACAGCCGGTCGCGGCACTCGTCGCGCTTGGTCGCCGTCGCTGCGCGGTCCGTTTGAAGCTCCCCCAAACTAAACGGTAATTTAATGTGGTGATCTCTTTATATTTTAAGTCGGACAGAAGAAAAACTATTTCACTCTTCTTATATAACCATGGCGCTTTATGCGTCTCAACGATAATCCATGCCTAAAGAAAGATTAACTAGTTCATAGATCTTATAACATACAGATGTTTTATAATGTATTATAATAATACTCTTTAAAAGAAGGAATTATCTCTTAAAAGTGTAACCATAAAATAGCTGATAATAAATAACCGGGCCTATAAATAATACAACTAATATTTTAGACCCATTGAGGAAATAACGGTAGTAACAATTTGACTTTATTGCCTACTCTTTGGTGTTGATTGTATGTAAAAATTCCTGTTCTAATTTTACTAAATTACTAAGCTAACGAAATTTAACCGTCTATGTCTGAAGATGATGAGCAATGGGATGCTACATATACCATTCTAACGCCACTTTGATGAAAGGGGAAGAATAGATTTAAAAAAGAATTTACTAGACACATGAATACTGGAATAGAAAGGTAAGAATAATAATTATTACCGTGTTCTAAGCGCTTCGAGAAGCTCCTGCGCTGTGGCGGGCGGAGGCCTACCAGGCGCTATCAGGGAGCGTAAGTGAGAAGGTGTCTCCTCAAGGCGGGGCTGCGGCGGGGCCACTGCGAACGGATTCAGTTCTACATTTCCATCACCTGAAAAAATAAACAAATGTATGAATATATATAATTGTAATTCAGATAATGTTTCTTTTTACATTTTGGCTTGAAATAAATAATCACATATAATATTGAAGAACTAAATTAATAAATGTATATTTATTGGAAATAAATGTTATGATTTATTTTGTTTACCTGTAATATCTACAATGGCGGGCATAGCCTTTTGCATTTGTTGCTCTTCCCATTCTTCCGCTTCGCTGTCCATCTCCTCCTCAGAAGCAGCTGCGGTAGTACCACCTAGAGTATTTAATTACAGCTCATATCCATCACACTTGAAAGTAATTTTTTTAATTAAAAGCGGCGACAAGTGAACAAAACAAACATACAAATACATAAAAGCAATAAGACAAGCAGGATGTTCAGATCGGTATCATTATCAGGATCAGTTGGTTAATCATGTATCTTGGTGATTATAATTATATTCTAGTAATGATGTTTACACAATACTCTTTGTGATATGGTGAATGGATAAGGTGTTCCATCTCAATTATGATCACACATCAACATTAGAGAATAATCACACTACTCACGTTTAGGTTTATCGTTAGGCAACACCAATCCGCGGACTTCTATTCTGCCATCCTCGTCGTCATCATCGCCGGATCCATCGTCACGGATGAGTCGCGAGCCCGGCATTGGCTCCGACTGTATCGGGATATATGGACCAAGCTCGCGTGCCTGCAATTCAAATTTCACATTGAAAAAAATCATGTAACTTACATTATCATCATGGGTTATAACCCAAATATGATAGTCATTTAACCACTTAATTGACCTAAAGGTTTTATTTAGGGCTAAACACTGTACACTGAAAGTGAAACTTCCTAAAGTCAAGATAAATAGGTTGACTCTCCAGATTTCTTCAAACATTACCTTTTGATAGCTCTGCATGATGCCCACATACACCTACATTGTCCAAAGAGTGAGAATTAGCATTCGTTTCAATAAAGGACAAACGACATCGACGTCGGTGACGGCCATCTCTTAGTCCCTCACCTCTCATACCTGCTGTCGGGTCTTGCGGGCCGCGTGGATGAGTGCCGCATCGGGAATGTGACCCGGCTGCGCTAGTGCCGCGCGCACTGACTCCGCGCGGTATCGATGAAACCCCCTACTATCCTCGTCTTCTTCTTCTACTTCATCATCGGACACGTCACCGGTGCCGTCGGCGGCCAATGCCTCGCGGCCGGCTAGAATTAGACCTTCGAGCGTGATTTTCTTCTTGGACTTCGGCTTCTCGTCATTATCTTCTAGCTGCACTGGTTCCTATATAAAATAATATGTATCAATATTTAATTTTTGTCCACAGTTAATATCACAAGAATTGATTACAATCAATAACCATCTTGTTTCTTGTTGTAAAAGTATGAAACAATGTTCAATTTGTATATATATATTTTTTTTAATATGCTAATTTCATAAACATTACCTCTGTTGTGTCATTCTCAAATTTGTTATTATCACCCTCAGGGACCCGGCGCCTTTCCTTCTCCAGCCTCTTGGCGAGTCGCTTGCTTTGTGATGACTTCTTTACTTTAAATACTTCACCATCATCCTCTGTTAAAAATATAATTTTTTATGAAATTAATTTTCATAATGTGTATTAAAACTATTGAAATAGAAATATAATAAAGAAAAATTGTAACACTAGATAAATTACTATTACCATACAAAAAATAAGATAATAATAATAAAAAAAAAAAGAATATAATCAAACATAATTTTGTTTAATCAAGTGTCGAGACAAGTGGGTCGTTCACCTGATGGTGATGCTTCTGCCCATAACATGGTGCTAGTTAGGATGTTATAAACTGTACCACATCCTTTGTGTCAGTGCACTCACCACATTGCATTCGTCACCTGAGATGTAAGATGTTGAGTTTCATTACCCCAGTCATTAAACTAGTTACAAAGCACTTCAAATTGGAAGCCAATATTGTTTGGAGACAGAAATAGGTGCAGTGATGGTACCCATCTAGACTATCTCCTGCATTAGAGATCTACCAACTGTAAATAGTAGTATTGTTCTGAGAAAGGTGTAGAATTACTACTAATTCATTTAAATCGTAAATTCATTAGTGTAGTATGCACAGTAACCAGCCTTGTTGTCAAGGAGAGCCTTAGCACTGTTTGCATTTTCTTGGAAACGTGGTGTTAAGTAACAAGTTAAAGTTGACAAGCTAATATTTTTAATAGCATTTAAGTTAATTATTCTCTTGTATTGTACCACATCACACACGGAAAAGAGATGTGATTATTCCAAGTAAACGTATGCTCAACTTTTTTGATGTTTAAATTTAAATTTGTCAAAAGAAATTGCATATCTAGAATGCAAAAGTAAAGTATAACCTCCATAATTTCAGTTGCCAACTGTTTAAATGAATCTAACCCACATGACTGAAACTTGTCTTTAAATCAACCATACACTTCTTCTTATTCCTCCTGCACTTTTGCCATTCTATGTGGGGTTGGCACAGTATGTACTTCTCTTCCACATCTCTCTATCAGCCTCCATATCTAAATTCACAGTCTTCTTACACATGTCATCTTTCACACAATCTATACACACTCTTCGGTCTTCCTCTACCCTTATAACCATCCACATTCATTCTCATTACTTTCTTTATTATATGTCCTTCATCCCTCCGTTTAACATGCCCATACCACGCTAAACTTTCGCTCCTCAACTTCTCTGTCACTGGCGCAACTTTCAACCATACACTAGACAAACAAATTTAGTACTAAAGTTATTATAGAACAATTTATTACTACTTGTTTGAAAATATTAGCAGTACAACAAAGTGTAAAAAAAATGTAATAAGATATAAATGAAGATTATAAATTAGTTCTGTAAATATCAAGTAATTTGCAAATAGTAATGTACCAATTACAATGCTCTCTAATAAGGGACATGAACAGTATTATATAATATTTAAGAAGTACTCAGTACAGAAAGTCATTTAAAAAACCTTCAAGAAAATTATTTAAGAAGACATGTTTTAGGCAATACTTAACATAAATTTCGTATTCTTATTGGAATAGTCAATATTATCAACAACAAATCTCAAATAAGACTTCTTGGTATAATAATTAATCTTATATAATTTTATTAAATTCTATGAATTAAGCAATTTTGGAAAAAAGTTATTGCGTGATAATTACAAATTAAAAATTTACATGAGCATAAAAAATAGAAATACTTAAAAAATATTATGTTTCCAAATTTTCTATAAATACCAATTATTTTTGGTAATCTGTAAAAGAATAATATTGACTTTAATGTACACAGTATTGTGTTAATTAAAGTATAAAAAATATTATTTTGGTATGAGCAATATTGTTATAAATTTGTGAATCTGAAAAATGAACAGTATAATAATGTACGTTTTTATAGTTGCTTAACAATATTACTGAATATTAAAGTGCATAGCGCGCAGAGGACCAACTATCGTGTATATCAGTATATGAAGGTTAGTCTACACAAGTATATAGGTCCATAAACAACCTTCATCAGCAAAACTCAACAGAGGAGTATTCTTAATAGGTTTGTTTTCTTTCTTCTGACTGATGATTGGAGGAGGTGGTGGTTCTGGGTCGCCGTCATCTTCATCATCAGCACAAAAAACGCGTCTTTGAATCTTCTTTGGTTTACGAAACAATGACATTATATCTTTGATAGAAGCACAGTTTTAGGAAAACTTAAGTAATTGATGGAACAATATTTTATTCACATTTCTGGTAATTGGACCAATATAAATGAAAATCGGTAAGTTTTAACGAAATTTTCGTATATCGTCGCGTGAATTGTCATAAACGTCATTTGCCACTATGATCAAAAAATATACAGTACAAATACATCATAAAGCTATATAATATTAATTTTTTGTATAGTACACGCAAACTTAAATTTTCATGTAACAGGTTCTAAAAGATTTATATATCGAATTATATTGTAAACTTCTGATACAAAACATAATTAATGTGTTATGTTTTTGCAATAAATCGACTAACATGCAATTCCGAAATTCGGTTTGATTTTTGAAAGTTATAATCGTGAGTAAGAATTCGATATAGTTTATTTCGTAGAATTTTTACAACTTCTGTAGCAGTTTTAATGCTTGGAATATGTTTGAAATAGGATGCCATTATTCCAGTTATTTCGTACAGCACTAGTAACTTGTTATTTAATTAACAAATAACTATAATAAGATTTGCACTTCTTACATTATTAAGAAATAATCGTTTATTAATAGTTGCACATCTCTAAAAATATTTTTGTATGTTGCACATCACTATATCTTAGTCTTTAGTCCCACGAAGCGCACCAGTTTCGTGCGTATTTGTGTTTTGGTCTTGGTAAGTTTAAATCTTAATTTATTTTTTGCAATCCATGATTTTAATAGAAATATTTATGCTTAATACGTTTATTATATAAGCAATAAATAAGGAATGTTTAATATTTCTATTTAAAAACGAGTATATTTATGGTTGGTTTTCTTTTATAGTCCTTAAATTTCTTCGAAGTCCCTACTACACTCATCAAGATGGGTAGGGAGGACAAGGCTACTTGGAAGACTAATTACTTCACCAAAATCATCGTAAGCATATTTTACACAACCTGATTAAGAATGTGCACGCTTCATGTCTGTCCTAATACCAGGGAGTGAATCTTTGGTTCTCTGGCTTCGCTTTCAGACTAAATAATTTCCTTCAAATTTATCCTAGTGTGATATTTCGTATATCTACATTGCACTGGCATTTTGAAGATACAATTTGTCAAATAATATATATATACACACCGTTATTTTGGAGTATAAAGTCGTTTAAATATTAAGTTTGCACTTCTTTATATATTTTTTTACGTACGTTGATTATTACGTTTTAATACGTAAACCATTATTTCAGCAACTTTTAGACGAGTACCCAAAATGCTTCTTAGTGGGAGCAGACAATGTGGGTTCTACCCAAATGCAACAAATCCGTATCTCGCTACGTGGTCACAGCATTGTGCTCATGGGAAAGAACACCATGATGCGTAAAGCGATCAAGGACCACCTGGATACCAACCCCGCCTTAGAGAAGCTCCTTCCGCACATCAAAGGCAATGTTGGCTTTGTGTTTACCCGTGGCGACTTGGTGGAAGTGAGTATTACTAATAAATGTATTTCAAGATTAATTGATTTTGCATTATTTAATAATTTAATTGTGGAAACAATATTGTTAGTAACTGTTTTTGTGTAATATTTAAATAAGAAAGCTATTATCTTAGTATAATTGATACATAAGTTTTTATAACTATTAAAATGATTACCACCAGGTCCGTGACAAATTGTTGGAGAACAAAGTTCGTGCTCCAGCCCGTCCTGGTGCCATTGCTCCACTCTCTGTTATTATTCCAGCTCATAACACTGGTCTTGGTCCTGAGAAGACCTCTTTCTTCCAGGCTCTGTCTATTCCCACCAAGATCTCGAAGGGTGAGTAATTTTTAACTGTATTGTGTTTTTATTGAGTTCTATTTGAAAATGTTTCTTGAAAATTTTTAGACAAAATATCATCCCTTAATAACTGCACTAAAGGTTCAGTTTTAGTGCCTTGTGTTAATGCTCAAGGATAGTAGACAGAATATTAGACAGTTTGCATACCTTGCAATAATTATATATAAAACTGTCTGTCCTAATACCAGGGAACATTGCAATGGCTTCTTGGCTTCGCTTTCAGACTAAATAAAACTCTTCAAATTTATCCTAGTGTAAGATGTTGCATGACAAGTTTGCACTGGCATTTTGAAGATACATATTTAAAGTAGGAATAATATATTTTAATTTAATTATTTGCTATACCTATAAGAGGTAATAAAAATAAATAATTAAACATCTAACATATAATATGTTAGTGGTTTAATTCACAACCATAAATTTTTCTCCACAGGAGAATGATGGGACCCTTTTGAGACTGGTAAAATATAAGTAATGCTCTTCATTCATTTCAAAAGCGTGAGTGAGATTACAAAGTAAAATTACACAAATAAAATGCACAGAGAAGCATGCTTATGGGCATTTTTCTGAAACTCTCTCAAGGATGAGCAGAGAAGTAATTTTATAATATTAAATGGGATGTTGATGAATTTCACATTTATTCAGGTACTATTGAAATCATCAATGATGTGCACATCTTGAAGCCTGGCGACAAGGTTGGCGCCTCAGAAGCTACTCTCCTCAACATGCTGAACATTTCTCCATTCTCATATGGTCTAGTGGTCAAACAGGTGAATTTTTTATTATATGGACTAAGAGATGATGTAGTTTAGTAAAGTCCTAGTCAAAGTCTATATTCACTTTTATCTTAAACTCCAGATATCATTCCTCGATGGAAGTAATGATGAACTAATGTGTAGAACATTGACAACAGAGGAATGAATGCCTGCAGAATATCTATGCATCCTGATAAAGGAAAAAAATCTTGGTAATATCGCACCAGTTCTTTTATTCTTCCATGAAGAATGTTACTGGAGCATCTTATTTGAATTTCTCACAAAATATTATACTATCCAAAGTGTTGAGTACAGTTTTGCACATAAATGGTGCATTCTGAAAATTTTTCTTTGGTATAGCATCTGCTGAATGGTATTTAAGTCATTTCTGTTATAAAACGGAAATGTTATCCATAAGCAGACAACATTTTCTATAAGTATTTACAAATTATCTCTTATTTTATCAGTTTACTAACAAACAACTGTTGAATACAGGTTTACGACTCTGGCACCATTTTTGCTCCTGCTATCCTTGACATCAAGCCTGAGGACCTGCGTGCGAAGTTCATGGAGGGTGTGGCCAATGTGGCTGCACTTTCTATGTCCATTGGTTACCCGACTGTTGCCTCTGCTCCTCATTCCATTGCCAACGGTTTCAAGAACCTGCTGGCCATCGCCGCTGTTACAGAGGTTGAATTCAAGGAGGCCACTACTATCAAGGAGTTCATTAAGGTATGTATTTTTTAATTTCTTATACACTTGTATATAAGATGGATGGAGGTTGTCATGATCACCAGACAGGATTACAATTAGAGGAGAAAGAAACGAGAGTGTATGTGTAGTTGTGGATACCACAATAATAAAAAGTAATCTTTGTGTTTGTGATTATTTAAAAAAAATCTCAAAAGGAAGCTTTAATATTTTCAAATAACAGTTTCAAAACAAATACTCAAAAATGGCTTCAAGGATGTTTTTTAAATAGATTTATGGTTGTTATTCATTTTATGTCACATGTGGCAATCTATTTTAATTATAAACAATATAGTATGTCTAATGCAATATGCCATTTGTCACCAGGACCCCAGCAAGTTTGCAGCAGTGGCCGCGGTGTCCGCCCCAGCCGCTGCGGCACCTGCTGCTGTCAAGGAGGAGGAGAAGAAGCCCGAGAAGGAGGAGTCGGAGAGCGACGACGATATGGGCTTCGGTCTGTTTGACTAACGTGCTGTGGCTCGCTAGCTCCCACAGCACGGTGCGCATGCGCCGCCGGCCTGGACAGCCACATGGCGGCCTGCGATACTGCGCAGCGGTTGCTTGTCAATAAATGCTACTGTGACGTATTCGTTGTTTGATTTGTAAACCTGAACGTACATTATTATATATTATATTAACACAGTACAACAATAACTGGCGGTAAGTCCGCTGTTAAAGATCGTCTAAGTATCACTACAGCATCCGTTTCCGCCGACAAACGGCAGTATGGCAAACATTACCTTGATCCGTTTATAAAGCAAGGCTTGTGTAGATAAGACTTACATGTCGCGGCGTTGAGTATAGACGTGGGTTATAACAGGTCAAACGATATCTGTTATTACTGTTACGCAATAATAACAGGTACCAATTTCTGTTATTACATGTTATTTTTTTACAATTTGTATTTGGGTCATAATACTAGATGCATCTTGTAGCAAGTGTATACAATGAATGTGAGCGAGATAGATTAATCAACCAAATAACACGATCTAATTAAGAATTCGCTTCTCAAATTGAATTTCTTATGAAACAACTTGCTATAATAATAATATTGGGTATATTTCAAATAACTACTAGGTGTGTCTCGTTTCAGCTTGTGACAATATTATACAAACGACAAAGACAAGAATAGTTATTTAATTTTCTATGGGCTGTTCTGTATTTCAAGTTATTTTAGTGACCGGCTGTTATCGAATACTGAAAATATTGATTGTTGATAGTGGTTGAATAACTTGAGTATGGTGAAATATAAATGATATTTTTTAACAGATTTAATGACATCGCAAGAACAACTGTTATCTATTATCTTCGAATATTTGTGATTTATATGTTATGGTAAATACGCCTCACTCCTAGTCGAGTACAATGTGGTGCAATGTTTATCATCCTAACGCCACATCGTTATAGGCAGGCGCATCAGTCGCCACCAGGTGAACGTGCACGTCTTAAAAAACGCATCTGTAATGAAACTAGATTCAATATGGTAAGTTCTTTGGAAGAATTCGGAACTGAAACCTGTCAATAAGACGCAACTGTCATATGTTTGAGCAATTTATCTCAATTGATCATCAGCCGATAGACGTCCACTGTTGGATATCGGCCTCCCGCAAAGATCCTCATGCGATCGGGTAGGAATTGATATGGGGCCGGGGGCGATTGAGGCAATTTATTACCACGGTAGTCCAATGCGGGTTGGAAGTCAGAGCCTAGTTTGTTGATTAGCATGATACATCGTGAGCAGGTAAGGTTGGTTTGAATCCCATGAGTTGTGCGAGAATCCTTACTCCACTTTTTTTTGTATATCTTAATAGAATTAAATATTTGAGATGTTTTATAATAAAAAAAATTCACTGCAATCTTATCAAGTGTATGACGTCGGCCATAGATAACTACATTCATTCTTTAGTGAATCTAGCAAACCAGAAGTTTTAATAGGAACACATTCAGTGGCCGCCGTCTCGCGAGCCGAGTCCGACGTGTAAGCAGGGTAAATTTAAAAAAAAAAAACGATTCGTGTCAAACGATTTTATTTCTTTGGTTCTTTAAATCTAAGTTGTAACAGCGCGAAGCTCGCGCTCCCAGCGAAATAATTAAAATTTATCTTAAAATACGTTTAGTGCCCTCCGGTCACCAGTCGAGGAGAGCCATATGCAGCAGACAG
Organism: Ornithoptera alexandrae; assembly: GCA_029030555.1. NCBI lineage: Eukaryota > Metazoa > Arthropoda > Insecta > Lepidoptera > Papilionidae > Ornithoptera > Ornithoptera alexandrae. The sequence goes on along the minus strand of JARDVY010000023.1, from coordinate 2,202,041 downwards.
ATATATATATCACGTAACGTTTTTAAACATATAGCATTTGCCTATTTCGAAAATAATCACAACAATAAAACTAGTAAACGTAATTTATATAAAATTTCCATCTAATATCAAACAAAAATCTGTAAAATGGTTATACTATGAATTAAAAATAATTGAATATACACAGTAACGTAGTTGAAATAAATGGTTTTCTACGTCGAGAATTGTGATGATGCAAAGGATGTGAGGGTTTCCGCCCAACATCTCGCGGAGCCCAAGTCAACCAACCCGCACTGGACCAGCGTGGTGGGTTACGGCCCAATTCCCCTCAATGAACTCTATGTGGAGATCTTTGGAAGAGGCCCATGTCCAGCGGTGGACATATGTCGGCTGATGATGAAACTAGTTCTAAAGTTCAACAGCAACACATAACATACTTTAATGACAAAATTAATTAACTTTAATTTTAAATCAATTAGAGGAACCCTTGAGAATTCCTCTTTGTGTTTTTATATTTATTATTTATTTATTTATTTATATGTTTATACATATATATTTTTAATTTCTATATATAAAAAGACTATGTTCATGGACTGTATGTACATTAAAGTTTATCCGTTCAATTCGTACACTTGTTACACGGTGTTGATATATTAAACCGTCAAATCAAATCGCCTGAAAAGATACATGACAGATTTTTTTTTGGGGGTTGTTACAATGGAATATACATAGACACTGGGAAACAATTTCTGTGTAATTTTAGACGGATGCGTTTCTAACTTTAACTGAGCTGCACCGATGGTTAAACATATTCCCAATGAGAGAGAGAGATCAGCTCCATAACGTGGTGATCCAATTTTATCAACAATTAAAACGACGAACATAATAGCTTACGAGGAATAACTTGGCGCTGTGGTCATAAATAAATATATCTTTAATGGCGTATAGATTCGCGTTAATCATAGTCACCGACATTTGTTTAGACTTTGTTAGTAAACAATAAATCAATGAAATTATTTTATGAGATAATGTAGCGCGGTGCCAGGTCAACGGAAGTAACTTAAGTGATGAAACTTACCAACTTGCCAACGTTTCACACGTAGATAATACCTTGGCCGGAAACGGCACCGCTGTCGTCACATCAACAAACTCGCGTTGGACGTTTACACACATTTGTCACACGGGAAATTAATATACGGTTCACATAACGAACTATATAACAAGTCTGAGATACCGTAATGGCGGCGTTTCCGGCGCGCGCGCGTTTCCCTTGATCCATCATCGTTGAGAGTTGTTCATAAGGTCAGGTGTGATGGCGCCACGTCGGCGGGCGACGCGGGCAGAGCTGCCACACCTTGGGAAATAATTATTGGATTGGTATTGGTTATGCCGTGATAGCTCAGTCGTGATAGCTCGGGACTGTCCCCCATTGGAATTCAGCTCGGTAAGGAAAATACTGTTAGGTGACGACGAAGCGCAAGATGAGGAAGATCTTCATCTGTTAGTGAATACATAGTTGATTGAAGATGTTAAGTATCCTTACCTCAGTACTTTCAATAGCTATAGCGCCCTTCAAACCGGAAGAGTAATGTTTGCACACTTTTATTTGTCGGTTGAAAAAGACATTGCGATGGTACCTTCCAACCATCAAACAGCTTTTGGCCAGAGAGAGGGAAAAGGCCTTTCCACCGGCTCTATATGCGAGTCCCAACAAAAATCTGTGTCTCAACAGTGGGAATACTAAGACGGTTTTTTAATTTCATATATTTTTTTAAAACATGAAAGCGCTATTTTTTCCTTGAACCTTGAAAGGGTCAATGTTCTTGGTCAGTAATTACTGATATATATATGTAGTAGCTTGTATGTGGGTAGAAACCATTTGTATGTTAACATGGGTGAATATTTATATAAGAATATAATATTTTGTTACCGATTTCGCCGCGAGTCTCGCCATTGATGGATGGGTTGCCGCGAGGACGCGAGTTGCGCGCGCGCCGCCCTCTTCGTCCGCGCCGCCCCGCCTGCTCTTCGGCTTCGACCACCGCTACGATCAGGGGCTGCGTATCATCCGCCTCCACACTACAACCAGAAGTGGTGGTATTCAACCAACCAGTGACAGAAATAAGTACTTTAAAATAAAATCATGCTAATTAGTATTTAAATTACTATAGTCTTCTAAATGCTATAGTCAAGTGTGTTTTAAGTCATATCGTGTGGTCAAGTCTTAATTATACTGGACACAACATCAACTTGAGCAATGATGATGAATAGTTTAAAATTTATGAATCACTTACTTTTCGTTATCATTGTTCGGTTCAGCTACTTCCGGTGTTTGAGCGCTCTGAAACATATTAGATCGATAAACTAAATGAACATGATTTAGGCGACGGTGTCAAGGCCTAGGATCAAAATTGAATTGTAAGATATTTTTTTTTATGTTAGATATAAACTGAAGTGTGTTGAGCTTGACTACCTCTGCATCGTCTGCTACCGTTGGGGAACTGCGTCCCCTCAGCCGCGCCACATATCTGGCCGCACGGACGAATGGATTCTCCCTTTGCTCATCGAACGTTCCACCCTGCAGAAAGAGAATGGTTGTACATAACATTGTTAAAAATTTATCTTTGGTGTTAGTGAGTGGGTGGATACGAAAAGGTCAAGACAGTATCTGGTGAAAGACATTTGTGTAGGAACCAACAGTGGATTAACAAAGGCAGGGGATAACGATCGTACCAGTGGTGGATTGTCAGCTTCTGTGTTGTGAATAACATTATGTGTTTTGATTAAATTCTTTGCAGTGTCTTCATGTCACAAATGAAACTCTAGCATTGGGCAGATATACTTTTTTTTATTACTACAGGTGGTGGCTTGTGCGCCATTGCAGTTCACACAGTAGCCAGGAATTTAGAAAAAAAAAAACAAAATACAAATAAAAATGTTGCCAGTGATGACTTGTGACAACGAGACGTGGCCGCTTGCAGTGGGCCGCGTGAAAAGACTCCAAGTCGCACAGGGAGCAATGGAAAGGACTATGTTCGGGTTTTCTCTGCGTGATCGAATCAGAAATGAAGAGATCAGCAGGAGTACTAAGATCACCGAGAGAGCCGCCGGTCACCGAAAGTTAGGCAATGGCCAGGACACATCGCTTGACGGACTATGCCGATGGGACACCAAGGTCCTCAAATAGCGATCGCGTATCGGAAGACGTAGTGTTGGCGGGAAGCAGCCGGATACGGGCTGCGTAGGATCGATCGATGTGGAGATCTTTGGGGAAGGGCTATGTCCAGCAGTAGTGGACTTCTGTTGGCTAATAATGATGGGAGAAATAAATTAAATTCTCTATGCATTCATCTATATACAGTAAAATATTTTCGGCTCCTACAATGTGGCGACACCAGAGCCATCTCGTTTACGATCCATCTAAGGTTATCAGCGGCGAGTACTGCGCGCGGGAGTCACCTGCGTGTGCGGCGCTTCTGTTGGCTGCGACGTGACCAGCGGCTCGGTGTCGCTGTCGCTGTCCGAGTGCGTGCGCCGCTCGCCCGCCGCGAGCACGCACCGCTTGCACACGGGGCACACGCGGCGGTTGCGCGTCAGCCACGGGTCGATGCACTTCGAGTGGTACGCTGCACAAACACAGACACACACATATATATAATAACAGTAAACTATTTTATACATATGACACCATTTTATGGTAAATATTTATTAATGCGCTGATAAGATGCTGCTGATTAGGTCATCCATTTAATGTTAAGCGACATGTTAGTTCGTACCTATGAAACTACTGAGGATGATACCACAGTATCACTGGTGGTAGGTTTCTGTGCTAGGAGACCGACTAGGTTGTACCACCGTAGCCCTGTAGTCTCGGGTTAGTGAGTATAGGACTAAGGTAAGCCCTGCGTGTCGTAGAAGGCGACTGAAAGGGTCTAGGAGTTTTGCGGGCCTTGAGGGTGGGGAGCCCGTATCCTGCGTGGGACGGCGTATAGCTCAGCGATGATGTCAAGGAGGGTTAGGCCCCTCTTCAGAGACGTGTTAACATAAAGTGAAGAGGGGCAACGATGCGTTTTATAAGAGATCCCGGAGACTCTCCGAATATACTGATGCAATACCACCGAGAGGGTTTTAGTAAGAATCTCCCATAACTCTGACTTCCCCCCAGAAGCAGGATGTTTCGAAGATTTCGTCCCCATAAACAAAAAAAATAGATTGCACCACCGCAGCGCCTATTTCTACCGCCAAACAGTGGCATACAAACATTACATCATTTAACGGTAGCTATTTAAATGACTGGACTAACGAGAGCAAATCTTATGTCTGGAGGCGACGAGCACAATGTGTTGCTGTGTATAGCATTCTAACTAGAGCCATGATGTTACGAGCGGGCATACATACAATAAAGCTTTAAAAAATGGCTTCCATGTCGGACTGCCCTACTGCTACTATCAGTATTTCTGCTTCAACTCCAGAGCCACATGAGGAACTTGGTTGTTGGTAGGTTTATTCTAAATCCTACCAACAACCAAGTCTGGCTTACTACTTATAATGTAAATCTGCTATGAAAGAAGCATTGCTGTGTCCTAGATGAAAACATGTGATGGTAACAGTACTCTGAATGAGCATGCTCCATCTTGCACAGCATCTTCGTCCCAGCAGCCAATGTAGTTAAAAAAAAATTATCTCAGAGGAATCACTTCGGGTTGGAAGACAGTAATGTGTGCATACTAATGCATGTGTTATTTACCATTAGATTTGCTAAGTGTATATCAAGAGGCATTTGCAAGCGGGTATACTGACCGTGTGCGCAGGGCAACACCCTCAACCTCTCTCCCTCCTGATAGTCCTCCAGGCAGATGGCGCACGTGTCATACGGGTCGCCCTTGCTGAACTTGCAGGTGGGTATCTTCTTGAGCGAACGGTTCGGCAGCCGATGCCTGCGCGCGCGTCTCCTGTCTTTTATGCACTTCACAATCTGCAATCACACCTTAGGTATTGGACCACATCAAACTAAACCTATCTCATGTTCTCACAGATGGAACTTCCAGCTTTTCGTCAAGTTCTGCTGCTTTCAGTTATTAATTTTATTTATAGGCAATATACACAATTGAACGACTCACCATAAATATGAGTATTACGATTAGGCACAGCACCACCACCACGGCGAATGGCACCAGCAGGCTATTAATGTTGTAAGGCAGCTCACCGTTCACCATTATATAGTAACTGTAAAGACAAAATAATTTTTTTACAAGTAACTATAGTGATGCCAAGATGACCCTGCCAGTACGCGCTGTATATTCGATCCTCACTGAGCGTTAGCTTCTGGTGAAGGTGAACATTATGAGGACACTGGCATGTGCACCTTTTACTGGAAGTGTCTGTTACAGGAGGTAATCTAGACATGACCTTTCCATCAAGCTTTGCCTTCTACTCGGTTAATGAGACTAAAAAACTTGTCAAGTGTGATAGAAGATGTTAAGAGCAAGCATGACATATTTCCCGTCCACCAACTCACATTGGGCCAGCGTGGTGGCAAATGGCCCAATTTCCCCAAATCAACCCCTACAAACGACGACCCCTAATGTCCGGCGATGCAAGCAGCGCGGGACCGATAGATGAGGTGATCTTTGGGGGAGGCCCATGTCCAGCAGTGGATGTCTATTGGCTGATTATGACGATGATGACATGTTTCATTGATGTGTGTGGGGGTGTGGACATGGAGCTGATATGAGAAGACTTGTTTAATTAATCGTAATAAGAAACAAAGAAACCCTCTTATAAATTTTGTTGTTTTTCAGGTTTTCGGTAAGGTGGAATTAATTCATAGGCTTCTACTATGTGACCACGCTTGTTAAGGTCACGGGAAAAGCTGGTGCTCATTTTCTGGAGTTGACACTACCCGGCCGACGTTGACTTCAACAGGGACAAGGTTTTCTGATGTACTAATCTGAATATAATAAACGTTCGCACTCACTGGTTGGATGTGTAAAGGTATTGATCGGAGAGGATGAGCCCGGCGAGATCGCTCACGAACACCGACGGTATTTTTATTCCATCGGAATTCTTCGCTGACATGGTCTCTGGAATACCAAATGTTTATTATTTTTACTGATGTATGGTAGTGAAAGTTGGTTATGGCAGAAGAAACATGAAAGTAGGATTAATGCTGTGGAGATGAGGAGCTTGAGAAGTATAACTGGAGTGAAGCTAATGGGCAAAGTGAGGAACAGTGTGACAAGAGAGCGGTGCGGCGTGGTTGAAGATGTAGTGACAAAGATAGAGAAAGGGATGCTTAGATAGTTTGGCCATGTTGAAAGAATGGATGAAAGAAGAATAACGAAAGTGGTATACAACGTAAGAATGATTGGAAAAATCGGTGCAGGTCGACCTAGGCGGACATACTTCGATCAAATCGAAGATGTTATAAAGAAAGACCGGGTCAAGAGTACTCGCAAGCGACGAGCATGCATGAACACGCTCATGAAAGTAGAGGAAGCGTGAGAAGTGTGCCAGGATCGTAGCAAGTGGAGAGAGGTGGTCTCCGTCTACCTCACTGGGAACGAGGCGTGATATATATGTATGTATTATTTTTAAATGCTCAAGATCACAAGATCGAGATCTTTGTATGGAGACCGTGTGCCAAATGGAAACACTAGCTCTCGAAGATTACAATTGGTTGGATACAGGTGATACTGATCTCGTAGTAAATTTATGTTCAGTAGACATCAACAGGTTGAAATGATGATGATGCTTGGTGTAAATTATTATGGTAACGTGACCCAACATATGTCAAAAGGCGAGGAGCACTGTCTGGTGCTGTGTATACCATCCTTACCAGCACTACATTTCTACGGACAGGCGAATCACTTACCATCACGTCAATGTTTAATTCGTCCCGTAACTTCCCCAAATAAAAAGAAAGTAGTTTCTTCTCATCTCCTCTCACTATGTGGGTTAAAGTGTAACAACATAGAATTTTTACGACCTACAAACATTTACTATTTATAAACATTCAATCAATGTGTTGTTGGTGATAAAACGTTATAAACATTTTTTTTTTATTACTATAATGTAGTAATTTATTGTTATCTATACACTGCAGTGTATATGAGCTTTTAGTGTAAATACTTAAGGGTCGATGGACAGATGCTAAAAATATCGGCTTTCCTTGTCTCTTACTGGTGGTAGGTCTCTATAGCTAGAGACTGTCTGGATACTAAGCACCGCAGTTACTATTTTTGTCGTACAACAGTAGTGTGCAAATATTACTGCAGCTAGTGTAATTACTGGGGTAACGGAGACATAACATCTCATGTCTCAATGGGATGGGCGCAACATGGTGCATTTTATGTATCAGGTGAACGTCCCGCTCGCCACGTGGCCTTCTTAAATAAAAAAAAAATGCTTAATAATCGCACTATATATCCCTCTGAGGGGATTTTGTGTAATGTATTTAAAAAAAAAAATCTTGTAAAAAAGTTCGTAACAAAATTTTACTCTACAAAGGGGCTGACGTGAAATTAAATAAGTATTAAATCAACGTAAAATAATATATATTATTCATTAATAATGGGCTAATACTTGACAATGAGGCTTAATTAATGGACAGCGAAGAGTTCTCGTCCAGAATACTCCAGCTCTCATATATTAACATCTGGAACACAGCAATGAAGTAGTGGAGGCAGATTTACAATATGAGAGTAGTAGCCAAGGTGTTATTGGAAAATATTTATCACGAATCGAAATAGATACCTTCGTGTTCCAAGAAAATTGAGCCTCAAGTATGAGGCAATGAAGCAACGAGACGAGCGGGACGTTCACTTGATGTTAAGTGATACGCCTGCCAATAACAACGTGGCGCTGCCTCAGATGTTATACATCGTACCATGTTGCACACGACGCCTTGAGATATAAGATGTTGAGTCTCGTTACCACAGTAATTAAATTAGTTACACTACCCTTCAAACCGGAATACAGTAAAGTATGCACACTACTATTTGGTAGATCTAGAAACACTAGACACCCTAGACCTAGAAAGATTATATTAAACGGCAAACCAATGTTATAATGAGAGTGGACCTAAAACACGACCTTGTGGAACACTATTTATAGAATTTGGAAATGTTAGAAAAAAAAAAAACTTACGTTGTATTTATTGACATGTTGTGTACGGTGGTGAAACTGGGCCGCCATATCCGCACCCCGACACCCACTGCACTAGAGTGCAGGAGGGTGCTGGGGATTGCACTCGCTGACGCGTTATCAGCACAGTGCGAGTAACCGATAAGAGGTCATGTACTACTGTGAACTATCAACGGTGCGAACTCGCGGAAGGAAGTACTACTTGTCTATATATTCGATAACTGTCTAGTATGTATAGATCATGTGCATAGCATTCTACGCATATAATCTTATGTGTATTGCTTGCATATGCTAGTGGCAGGTCACTGTTGCTGGAGACCGTCTGGGTAGGCGTCACCGCAGCGCCTATTACTTGCGCCAAACATCACTGCGCAAACATTGCTCCGCTTAAAGACCGCTGTAGCCCAAAACAATTGTGTTCCGGTTTAAAGGTCGCTGTAGCTATTGAAGGCGAGGAAGAACAGATATGAGATGGACTGACCAGATAAAGGCGGCAGTAAACCACCACTATATGAATACACTAGGAAGGCGGCCATCAGAGAGGAATGGCGACGTGTTGTTATCCTTGCGACCAACGCCTAAAGGGATGACCACGACCACTCTGTTAAGAGTGATACCGAAGAAGAAGAGGAAGAGAAGTAGCTAGTGAAATTACTGGATTAACAAGTCTTAAGGCGACGATGTGATGCTGTATATATCCTCCTAAAAACCGCAATATTGATATAGGTAGCTGTACCACCATCAGGTAGTCCAGCTGTCTTCCATCAACTATTGTTTGTATAATATTAAAATATATATAAAGACGTAAGAACTCACCCAGATCGCTTGAGTTGACGTTGTGGACAATTGCGCAGTCGTAGCCGGCGGATTGCGCATTGCGGATTTTCACTTCGAAACTGCAGTTGTACCTGCAAATGGTTCAACGAAGAGATCAGGAATAATCTCCAAATTGATACATCAACCACTTTCAGTTTCTAAGTTGTTACAGATACACGATCACAAACTTAGTAATCTTAGAATCAGTTTAGGTACCACCGTAGCTTCAAACAACAGCACGCAAATTTTATAGTGGTCTGGATCGAAGGGCGCTGATAACTAATTTAAGTTACTGGGGTAACGACTTAACAAGTAATGTCTCAAAGTTACGAGCACAATCTGCTGCTGTGTATATCGTCCTAACTAGCGCCACGTTGTTGTACGCAGGCGTATCACTTACTATCAGGTGAACATCGCGCTCGTGTGGTAGCTTCGTGGAATAAAAAAATCTTTATGTAACGATGAGGACAGTATCATCACAGATCTATTTATCATATCGTTACCTCAGTAATTTCGGATTTCCTAGAAGTAATAAATTTTTGAGATCAGCGGCGGTGAAAAGCAAACTTCTCAAATAATCGACGCAGGTTTTTTAGCCAGGATATTCTTCTCCAATTTCAAATATATACTGTACTATTTACTGCTGGTCCAGCAACAAAAATTTTCATTAATTCAATTTACATTTATTCGTTCATCATCGGCCGATAGACGTCCACCTGCTGGACAGAGCCCTCCCCTCAATTCGTTCATATGAAACCTTTTTACTGTTGTTGTTTTATAACAAAAAATATATTATTTTTTTCTAAACTAATTACTCTTTTACCTAAACTAATTATCTTCTACGGTAGCGTCTATTATCATAATCTTAGTATCTAAAGCTAGGTATTATAGAGTTAGCCTTGTAGTCTCAAGCTATTAAGAATAGGATTAAGGTATTTCCCTGCCTGTCGTACAAAGCGATTACAGGGTCCTCGGATACATGAACCCTGAGGGTGGGGGATCTCAGAGCTCAATAAGCGAGCCTTAGGAAGACGGCAAATGCATGGTGATCTTGTATTTGCCATAGCACAGCGTGGGTGCTGAGGAGGGCTTTGCCCTTCCGTGGGATGTTTTAGTCAGAGTGCAGGGGGGCACCGGTGCGTTCCGTAGGAGATTCCGAAGCCCCTCCTAATACACTGACGGAGACCACCGAGGGTGTTTTAGTGGATAGAAGCCTACATAACCTTGTCTTATCCCCAGAAATAAGGTTACGAAAATTTCCTCAGCGAAAAAAAAAGGTATTACAGAGTTGACATTTAGTTACCTGGCGAGAAGGACAATCCATTTTCCGGTGAAGTTTTCGGTGCTGGTCGGCGGCGGTGGTAGGGCCCCGCAGCCGTCCGGCGGCTCGCCCTGCACCAGCATGCCGCGCAGGCCCTCTATAGGCAAGTCATCGCCGAAAGACGCCGGGATGTCACGAAACTCCTCCGTTATCTGTGTAAAAAAGATTACAAATATTTCAAGCGCAATTATTAACTATTCTACTCACAAAAGAACTAAGAAGAAGAGAGGTTTGCCTTTAAACCAGTAAAGCGCTCACGGTGCTGTAATGCATCGTGGGCATCATTATCCTTCTTTGCGCTAAGAGTGATTTGTCAGTCACGGTAGGTTAGATGAGATGATGAGAAAACTGCTGTTCGGAAATATTGATCAAGAGCAATTCAAAGAAGAGAATAATTACATTGAAATCAAAAAAGATAATATAAGATAATATGAGGATCACCTCTTCACCCCGAGACCTATATAACCATTTTCATTCATCTGATGGTAAGCGATACTCCAGTCCATAACAACGTGACGCTAATTAGGATGTTATATACAGCACCACATTGCGCTCGTCGCTTTGACACATGTCTCGATACCCCAGTAATTTCACTAGCTACAGCGCCCCTCAAACCGGAACCCAGTGATGTTTGCCGGAGGCAACAGAGACCTATCACCATTTTTCAAAAATATAAATACAGGGTGGCGCAAAAGTAATCCTCCTATCAGAAAGGTTATTCGGATTATACATCGGAAGGTTATTTTTGCGCCACCTTGTATGTATAAAGAACAAGCTATGTACTAACAAAATCTTGCATCCCCATTATATGCAGCACCTTGACGGCGTTTATGAAAACGCGCGCCGTCACCATCATCAGCTGAACGTTACGTTTCAGTTTCCATGAATATCTTCACAAATCCACCTCAGCTATTCACACGATCATATGCAGTTTAGTTTTTAACCGATACCACTTTTACCTCTAGCAGTAACTCTTCCGTAGCACATGTATTTCAAAACGTTTTTTATCACTCTGCCTATTTAAATATTTTCCAACACTCAAATTTAAGTACACTGCTATATCAAATATTATTTTTTTTAATAATTTTGCACTTTAAATAAAGTGTTCGCACAACATTAACGCTCCTAATTAATAATAGAGGTAGAATTAAAGGCGGAAAGAACAGTTTCTTGTTGCTGTTAAGGACATAGACATCGCAATGAATTAATTTACATTTAAATATAAAAGGAAGTGGATTTTTGTCAGTTTATATAACGAGTGCGGCTGTGAGTGATGATGGCTGATTGACGGCATTGAACCTGCACTCAAGCGTTCCTGTGTGGAATACCGTTTGCAACAGCGGATTACGTACCCCGGCTATTCACAAATGAGATTAAATACCGCGCAAACAAAACGCTTAACTAACTAATAGCGTTTATTATAACATGCTAGTTTCATATTACTGACAGTTTGTGCTGTTAATATGAGCACCTTCAACGGATGTCGTATCTGGACCAGTGGTCCTCAACATGTGGAAACTGTAACTCTCGGCGCGTTCGCGGAATCTAATGGGGGGTAAAAATATATTGTTAATGGTGTAAATACTAACAAAATTGACTGTGTCAGCCACATTGAGGCACATGAGAGGTAAAATTACTAGACCAGTCGTCGTGGCTGAAAACGACCTGGAGGAGACACACACCACACGCACACATGATTAAAACAGTTATATAAATTGCTGAATGGATGAAGACTATTGACTATGTGCACAGAGAGCATTTAAATTTATGCTCGGGGTTTCCCCGCGTGATCGAATCAGAAATGATGTCTGTAGGAGAATTATGGTCGCCGTCATAGTCCAAAAGATTGGTAATGCTAAATGTCAACGGGCAGGACACATCGCTTGAAGGACTGATGGTCGATGAGGCAGCAAGGTTCTTGAATGACGACCGCGTACTAGAAGACGCAGTGCTGTCAAGCCTCCCACTAGGTAAACTGACGTTCTGATGAAGTTCGCGGTTAGCAACTAGATGCGAGCAGCGCTGGATCGATCGGCATGGAGATCTTTGATGAAGACCTGTGTTCAGAAGTGGGCGGCTGACAAGAGAAGGTACTAGCTGTTTGCCGCCCAATTTCCTGGCCCTAACATCTTCGTCAACCCTTTGGGGTAGGAATTTTGTAAAATCCATTCTTATCTGACCTCTAAATGGCCGAAATAATATCTATACGATATATATGAGTATTTGTCTAATAGTTTCGGAGATAGATCTCGTGATGAGTAATTAAATCTCTGGATATCTCATATATATATATATATATATATATATATATATATATATATATAGATAAAGAATATGGCTACAATAGTAGTAATTTACAATGAACTTTGTCACTAGTAACTTATTAAGGTACTAGATAATAGAGAGAAAAAGAGAAAGAGAGAGAAAGAAAGAGAGAGAAAAAAGAGAGAGAGAAAGAGAGAACATTTTAATTAAGATTGACAATAGAGCTTAAGAGAAAGAAGACACATTGTTTCGGAGTAAGCATGGAGTTATCAGAGAAGTGGTACTTAGAAATGGAAAGTTATATTAAGGATCTAAAAAACCTTGGGAGCCATTAAACTTTTTTTTTGGGTTTCGGGGAAATCTTCGAAAGTTACCTTGCCTCTGAGAGGAAGTCAGGGTTATGTGAGATTCTTACTCACTAAAACCCCATCGGTGCATTCGGAGGGGCTTCGGGATCTCTTATAGAACGCACCGGAGCTCGTCAACACTTTGTGTTACACGTCTCTGAGGAGGAGCCTAACCCTCCTAAGCACCATCGCTAAGCCATACGCTGTCCCACGCAGGTTGGCTTGTAGAGTGATAAGGGCCTCACCCTCAAGGCTCCTTGAGGCGGGCCCGTTCGATTCGGGGGGCGCCGATCGAGGGTTGCGGAAGAACTGCTATCCCGTGACCCACGTGTATATCTTCGGAAGTGATTGGAATACCGTGTGAAGCATTTTAGTCAGTTGCAGTCCGACACTACCCCGTTACTGGCCCTTCTGGTTCCGGGGTGTGCGACCATTAGCATTTTGTTACACACGTTAATAAAAAAAAAAACCGTCAAGGCCCGCGTAACTTCTAGACCCTTTTAGTCGCCTTTTACGCGAGGGGAGTCATTGATCTAGACTATTGTCATAACTACACTAATTCAGATTCGTAGGACTCTTGCAACCTTGTATCAGTGGGATGTTCGTTGGATTTAATAGATTTGATATTTTTATCTTTCTTTTTGAATATATATATATAGTATCTGGAATGGAGATACATTATATTTACCCAAAAGATACTCCTCTACAATGAATACAGATGTGTTTTTTTTTATCATGAGGACCTAGTTATCAGTTTGATATAAAATATAAATTGATCATACCACTGGGTAATCTATAAAATGTTGATTCTTTATTGATACGTACCCACTAACACGCATTGGGCCAGCGTGGTGGGTAATGGCCCTGATCGCCCCATATGAACCCTTACAAACGAAGACATCTTTGGTGGAGGCCTAGGTCGATGATTAATACGCCGTTTAAACATTGTTTGGATAGTTACTACATTTCTTATTTCTACTGCCAAATAGTAAGAAGCCAATTTGTAATTTTTAATAGATACCCTGGTTCTTGAGAGGGATTCAGAGATTTGTGGGATAATTGGATAGGCGGTCTGCTTCAGTTCAATGGAACGAGCTCGAGGATTTCCTACGGAACGCGCCAGTACCCTCACTACACTAGAACAAACACGAGTTTTTTTTATTCGAGGAGCGAGACATTCAACTGGTGGTAAGTAATACGTCTGCAAGCATAAGCAATGTGGTGCTATATAGACGTGTAAACACTGTATCAAATTGTGCTCGCGGCTTAGAGATATAAAATGTTGTCTCATTACCCTAGTAATTTCACTGGCTACAGCGCCCTTCTAACCGGAGCACAATAATGTATCCTAACAACTATTTGGCGACGACAATGGTGATACCTACCTACTCGGTCTTCGGCAACAGAGATCTACTACCAGTGAATCCTTTAGTCGCCTTCTCCGACAAACAGGGCATACCTTAGTCCTATTTTTAATAGACTTCAGGACAGATTCGTAGAGACCTAGCGTCTCTGCTATTAAAGACCATAAAGATGGATACTACATTTTTACCATCGAAACACCTAAAAATTAGGTTGTAGGCGAATTTAATGCCTAAGACCAATCTCTATCAGTCAACTTAGGAAGTGAGGAGATGTAGAGGTAGATGCGGTGGAAGATACGGGGAAAAGAAAGTTAATTACTGGGGTAACGAGACTTAATGGCTTAAGTCATAAGGCAATAAGCGCTCTGCTATATAATCCTCAGCTGGCGCCGTATCACTTACCATCAGGTCATCGTCCCCCTCATTAAATATAAACAAAGTGTTTAATGTTGTAAAATGGGGGTGTCCTTTTCAAATATAATTTTTACACTTATACACTTCACAAAAACCGCTTCTTACAAGAAGCAGTCTTCTAAGACCGGAGTCCACGATTAACTAAGCCACTTAATCTGATAGTGGAAATGTTATCCAGTCCAGTGATATGTTATCTGTGGATGTATACTCCACGTTTGTTTACACGTCCGCATGCATTCAATATTGTATCCATACATTTGTTGAATTTTCTTTATTAGAGAAGACATGTTCTAAGACTAGTTTACTGGGTGGTAGGTCTCTGTTGCCGGTGACTAGTGAAGGGGAGACTGTTAGCACTCCCCTTGACAAGGATGGAACATAAATTAGTTAAGGCAGAACTTGACCAAATTTTTTTACAGCCCTGTAGTATCGGGATAGTAATAATAGGATTGAGGTAAACCCTGCCTGTTGTAGAAGGCGATTGAAATAGTCTAGAAGTTTCGCGGCTGTGAGGTTGGGGCCCTTATCGTTCAACAAGCGAATATGCGTGGGACAGCGTATGGTTCAGCCATGGTGTTTAGGAGGGCTAGGTCTCTCCTCAAAGACACGATAACACAAAGTGTTGAGGGGCACCGGTGCGTTCTATAAGAGATCCCGGAGCCTCTCCGAATGCACTAATGCAGACCACTGAGGGGGTTCTAGTGAGTAAGAATCTCATAACCCTGACTTCCCTACAATAACAAGGTATTTTTCGAAGATTTCCCTCCTAGAAACAAAAAAAGGTCTGTTGCCGAAGACCGTTTAGATAGGTACTACAGCAGCTCCTACTTCTGTTGATAAACAGTACTGTGCAGTAACTACTGTGTTCTGCTTTTAAGGGCGCTGTAGCTGTGTGAAGTGTGTAGTGAAATTACTGGCGTAACGAGACTCGACATCTTATGTCTGAAGGCGATGAGGACGATGTAGTGCCAGTACCAGATGAACAGCTCGCCTGTTTGGTCGCTTAGTGGAATAAAAAAAAAAGAGATGAGCATGATATTCACGCGATCTCCTATAAGAACTGGGTTATGACGAACATTTCGCATGGAGATGTAATACCGATTCAAATGGATACGAATGTAACCTGATATTATACAATATAGCTATTCTCACAGTCGACAGTCAGCAAGGTCTCCGGTACCACCGGGTCACTGAAGGCCCTCGTTTGTAGAGGTTCATATGGAGGGACTCACTTTCCCACTACATTGTCTCAATGCGGGTTGGTGGAGGCCAGAGCTGCGTTTGTTGATAAGCAGGTCAAGTTGGCTTGGGTGCCGTGAGTGGCTAGGGACTCTTACACCCCTTACTACAGTATGCGGTACTTCGTTCATGAGAATGGTAAATAAAACGAGTCTGATTACAGAGAAGAATATACTAATGAAATTAACCTAATTTAATTTTTTTTTAATATATTCATTTACTTGATAAAATTGCTTATTTACATAACCAATTGTTAACATGAGGATATGTAGACAATGTAAGATGTAGTTATTGTCACAGGTGCGCAAGTGTTATCTTAATGACTCCAATAAGCAATACCAAGGCGACTACGATTGCATTAAATTTAACGCGACCAATTATATTATTTCCGCCAAAATAGTATATCTATAATAATACTAATATATCCTTTATTGCCACAAGATAAAAAAATATATAGTAAACAAAAAAGGAATTATAATAAAAAACAAAATATTACACTTGGATCATGTGGAAAAGGAACCCACTCAGGTTGCAGCCTATAAAGACCACAAACCTGATTTTCAATCGGACCTAGAAAATTAAATAATAAAAAAAAAACGCTATCACCCGAATCAGCTTCTAAAATATACAAACAAAATGTCCCATTAAAAAATATATATTTGTGTATTTTTGTTGGTTTGTTCGTTATATTCTAATCTAGCTAAAATATAAGCTATCTAATCTGAGCTAATCAATCATAACTATTGTGATTATTTACTCTCCCTTGCAAGAATTCATTTTTGTATATTTTAAATAGTCCCCCATAAATGGTTGTGAACTTGCGATTCAGGGTCCTGAGACACGAGCTGCAGCTTCGTTCAAGACCCGCGGTTTTCAGTGTATTAATAAGTGTAAATACTACTAATTAATTAATTATTATTATTCATGAGAGGTACTTTACTGGTGGTAGGTCTCCATTGCCGGGGATCGTCTAGGGGTGTACCACCGCAGCGGCTATTTCTGCCGCCAAATAGGAGTAAGCAAATATTACTGTGTTCCAGTTTGAAGGGCGCTGTAGCTAATGTAATTACTGGGGTAACGACACTCAAGACCTTACGTCTCAGGCGACGAGTGTAATGTGGTACAGTGCATACCATCTTAACTAGCGCCACATTGTTATGGGCGGTCGTATCACTTACCATCAGGTGAATGTCTCGCTCGTCGCTTAATTACATAAAAAAAAACTTACTGTCCTCTATAATATCTTTGCGAAGAGTCTAGAGTTCTCATATACAAGGCGTCTGTTCCCATCCCCGTGCATTACCCTCAAGAAAATGCCATAACATATAGACCTCATCATTTCTATCGTCATTCTCATTCGTTTCTTCAACGATCAGACGTCCTATTGTCTGTTTTTCTTTAAATTCAAGCAATGAGACGAGCGGGACGTTCACCTGATGATAAGTGATACACCGGTCAATAACAACGTGGCGTTAGTTAGAATGTTATACACTGTACCACATCGCGGTTGCCGCTTTAAGACATAAGATGTTAGGTCTCGTTACCACAGTAATTTCACTGGCTACAGCGCCCTTTAAACCCGAAAACAGTAATGTTTGCACACAACTGTTGGGCGGCAGAAATAAGCGCTGCGGAAGTATCAACCTAGACGGTTAGCCACGGAGACCTATCACCAGTAAATTATTTATTTCATTATAATGAAGTATGCGTTTAATTTCAAAAGGTCATAGTGAGCTTGCTTCATCATCATTTCAACCGATGGACGTCCACTACTGGACATAGGGCTCTTGTAATGTGTTCCACAAAGGACAGTCTTGCGATGTTAGAATACAGTGGCTCCCAGAGAATATTTTTATGTGTTCTGTCCACCTAGTGGAGGGTCTGCCAACGCTGCGCTTTCCGGTACGGGGTCGCCATTCCAGCACTTTAAGTCCCCATCGTCCATCGGTTCTATGAGCGATGCGTCACGCTCATTACCACTTCAGCCTTGCGACTCGTAGATATATATGGTGTAAGGAGGAGACTCAGTCCCCGTCATTCTCCCTAACTGCGAACCATACCTGCTCGAGATGCATCCTGCAGATTGACTAAAGAGTATCTGGCGACCGACTAATAGCGATACACCCGTTCATCCTTGGTTGATATAAATACTACAGACCGTAATTGGGCAGCAGCGATAACAGTGCGATGGAGACAGTTTTGCGATCCTCAACCCAAACCCCTGCCAAGCGTGGTGATTATGGCAAAATTCTTTTATGTTGAGGGTTTCCGTATCTTCTTCTTCTTTGTCAGTATCACTTTTCACAGAGTGGTCGTGGTATCACTATAAGCGTTAATCGTAAGGTTAACAACACGTCGCTATTCTTCTCTGCTGGCCGCCTTCCTAGTGCACTCATATAGTGGTAACGATGATGAGCTATTTACTGCCATCTTTATCTTGTCCGTCCATCTCATAGGCGTTCTCCTTCATGGTCTGGTGCCCTCAACATTTCCCTTGACTATAAGTCGCTCAATAGCTACCTCTCTTCGGCGGCATACGCGACCAATAAAGTTGAGGACGCGAGACTGTACCAAAGATAATAAACACTGCTTGATGCCGTTCCCGAAGTATAGACTAGTTGGTACGAAATTCAGTCCACGACACTTCGAGCATTCTCCTGTAGCATCACATCTCTAGAACGTCTATCCTCTTCTTCTCGCAATGTCCACGTTTTTGCGGCGAATAAGAATATAGGGAATACAAGTGCCCGAACTAGGCGGATTTTTGTGGCGCTGTATATGTTGCGATTCCTCCATATTCGCTTATCAGGTATATATCAGCAAAAAAGAGGTGTTGATGTGTAAACACAGCATCATTACACTAGACTTGGGCGCCTTACACATGGTGCTGCGTGAACCAAAGTCTGGAACAGCACGAGATATGTTTGATATGTTGAAACCACAGTATTAGCACCCAAAGTTTTTTTTTGTGTTGTACCTGCTGACATATCTCTAGGAGATAAAAGCCCCTCCCCCCAAAAAAAAGTATATGTATTTTTTTTTTATATAGATTAATATCTGTACGTCATTATGCACAAGTTGCGACATAAACAACAAGTGTAATATAATCGCGGCGTTATCTAACGTATATATATATTGAAACTGTGTCATTGAGCCTTCAGGTGATAAAGTTAATGAATATGCATATTTTGAAAAAAAAAAAATTTAAATAGACTATGCTATTTATATAGAAACAATCTACCCGCAGCAAAATACCAGCGTAACCTAAAATTTACGTTAGGATGACAAAAGTGTAAGAAATACGAAAATCGTGTTATCATCATTAAACATCGTCAATTATCTGTTTTAATATTAAAATTATTCTCAAGGAAAAACCAAAAAATGCTGATAATCCTCTAATGATGAACACTCACTTTCTCTTAGTTAATCAGAGGCTCATTGAATAGATCGTATTTACAGGCGATAGGACTTAATAGCCGGAGACCGCCCGATGGGATGACACTGCAGCTGTTATTACTGCCGTCAAACAGTACTGTCTTCCTGTTTGAAGGGAGCTGCAGCTAATGTAATTACCGGGGTAACGCGACAACCTCTCATATCTTTTTTTTTATTCAACGAAGCGACGAGACGAGCGCGATATTCACCTAATGGTAAGTGACATGCCCGCCCATAACAACGTGGCGCTAGTTGGAATGTTATATACTGCACCACATTGTGCTCATTGCCTGAGACGTAAGATGTTTACTCTCTTTACCCCAGTACTTACACTAGCTACAACGCCCTTCAAACCGGAGTACACCACCGGGTATATAAGTTGCCTATAATAATGTAAATTTTTTTAGGATATTTACACAGCATCTGGTCGTTGCTTTATTTCGATTATTTTGATTAGCTACGGGAGTTTTTGAATCAAAAAACATAGTAGACGGTCTAGAGTAAGATGAGACTTTCAGCTCTGCTTTCTCAGGTTATATAAGGATAGGACTAAGAAAGACTATGCATGTTATCGATGGGGATTGAAAGGACCTACAAGTTTCGCAGGCCTCGAGAGTAAGGACCTATATTCGTCAGTTGGCGATTCCGCGTGGGACAGCAAATGCGACGGGGTTCCGTACTAGCCGTAAATAATGTATAATGGTGCTAAAACAAGTTTGGCTTTCCTTGATACTTGCTAAGCCAAAGTGCAGAATAGCACCGGTGCGTTTGTGTATCCGCGCCATATATATTGAAGGTATCTTGCGCTTGTGATAGTTATCCCAGTGACGCACCACCTGGCAGTC
Source organism: Ornithoptera alexandrae (assembly GCA_029030555.1). Lineage (NCBI taxonomy): Eukaryota > Metazoa > Arthropoda > Insecta > Lepidoptera > Papilionidae > Ornithoptera > Ornithoptera alexandrae. The sequence goes on along the minus strand of JARDVY010000023.1, from coordinate 2,181,871 downwards.
AGCTGTTACGCTTGCTACACGACATACGTCGCTTGTGATTGTTATCCGACCGACGCACCATCTAGGAGACTGCTGTTACACACGCTGCCCGACTTCCCTCTCATTAGCATCTTTAGAAGATTTCCTCAACGACACAAAAAAAAATCACATGGGACTTTATTGTAAGAATGTGAGTACATATATCTGCGATTTCTTTATACAGCGCCGTGTTATATTATAACGAGGTTATGCACCAGTCACTCACGCAAAGACATTAGCTGTTTGATTGCAGAATCGTGAGCTAAAAAACTAACTGCTGATGCGTTACAGAAAGCAACGTTATCACCTCTGTAGCACACATAATATACATAAAAAAAAATAAAAAAAGCAAACTGTTTGCTGTTGCAGGTGTTACCTCGTGAAATTAAGGACAAGAATCTTTCTATACTGAAAGATCTTATCGGCTCTTTTGTGCTTAACCCTTTTTCCATTACCTACAGTTTTCTGGTTTGGTATATCCTCTGACGTTCACGTAATGCTAATGAAGGTGGTAATCATAACGCCATATTGTTGCTTTCAGACATAAGATGTTAAGTTTCATTACTCCGATAATTTCACTAACTACAACGCCTTTTAATGTTGTCTTTACACCACCATGAATATTTGGTTTCCTGAATCTGATTGCCAAACTTAAATATGAAGAGCACCCAAGGATGATACACCAGTCAAAGTAAAGTAAGCCCTGCCTGCTGTAGAAGGCGACTAAAACGGTTTTCGGGTTCGTGTGTTTTGAATGTGGAGGCTCTTATTGTCCACTAAGCGAGCCCGGGATGAACGACAAGTACGAGTTGGTCCAGTGCTTATCGTACCTAAGCGAGGGTACCGAAGAGGGCTACAGCCCTTTCTGGGACGTGCTTTATGCGTAGTGCTAGGAAGCATCGATGCGTTCCGTAAGAGATCCAGAGCTTCCTTCAACGCACTGAGGTTGACCACTGAGGGGTTTTAGTGGGTAAAAATCTCACATAACCTTGTCTTCCCCTAGAAGCAGTGAATCTTTATCGATTTCCCCCTGATAAAAAAAGACATTTCATCCCCATATCAATGAATTACTCTAATATCTAACGTCTCATATCTATCTACAATAATCTATTTCATGCATAGTGGGCATGAAATAGATCTTAAAAGCATTGATTATATGTAGTAAACAGATGCTGCGAAATTTCTAAGAATGCGTCCCTTTAATATGATTCTTACTTTACTACAGTAATTTACTGTTCCTTCTATTATCTATGTTTATAATGAATTCTTTTGAATAACGTATGCCGCTTTGTCATGGGAACTAGCTTGATAAAGCTAATTTAAAACAGGTCAAGATGAAATATTCAATGAGTTTTCAAAGTGTATATTATAATTAATTTTTCCCTTAAATTAAATAGCAATAATTACTAACCGTGTGTGGAGTTTCCACTGTGTAAACGAGAACGCTTCCGGCTACATTGCTGATGAGTGCCAGGAGGCAGGTGGCTATGGCGCGCAGCATTCTGCTAGTGCATCACGCGCCGATTGGATACTTCTGCGCTGTCACGTTGCCAGCGATACTACGAGTCTTGGAAATCGACGAGAGGGCATCGTCTAATACTCTGAAAATTAAAAATCTAACGTTACAGATATAGTTCTCATACTTTTCTTCATTTACACATATGTATATATGTATTCCCTTATGGCGGCTTACATATATGGCGACCCTGCATCGGAAAGCGCCGCGTTGGCAACTGCCCACAAAGTGGAGAGGACATAAGAAAAAACGCTGGGAGGCACTGGATTCAAACAGCGCAAAACTGTCCTTTGTGGAACACATTACAAGAGACCTATGTCAAGCAGTGGACATCCACCGATTGAAATGATGATTCCCTAATATCTATAATTCATTGTAATGTTTGGTGTGATTCCTTGAAAACTATTCTTTTAATCTATTCTTAATTTTCTATATGAAGAAATATTGGTATAATTTTTTTTGATGATATGACAAGAGGAAAAAGATGTTCACTCGTTGGTGAGTGATACACTTGCTCTAATGGGCGACTAGCTAGCTCCTCATCGTTATTGACGTGGCGCTAGTTAGGATGATAAACACAGCACCACATTGTCGCTATAAGATATAAGTTGTTACATCAGTAATTTTACTACCTACAATGCTTTTCAAAACGAAAAACACAGTAATGTTTGTATATAGTAAAAGCTCCTCATTCGCGTTTTCACTATTTGTTGAATAAAAAACGCAACCCAATTTCAATATTTGCGGATCTAATAAATTTTAAAAAATTAAAATATTTTATTCTTTTCACAAACAATTTTTACACAATAAATCGTATAATTGGGGCATCCTTTTAAGTAAATATATGCATAATAATAAAAGGATTCCAATACATATCCAACCCAATATTCTTTGTAAATGCTGTCAAATGGGCTAATAAAAAAAAGTATATTCCATATTAATGGTTTCTGTATTCGCGTCATATTTGTGGAACATACCCCACGAATAAAGAGCTTTTACTGTTTCACGGCAGAAGTATTTGTGGTGGTACCAATCTAGACGTTCACCAACAACAGAGACCTATCACGAGTCTTTAAATTTAAAATTTGGTTTTTCAGGTAAGAGTTTGGATATTATTTTATTTACTTTAACTACAATGTAGTAAAGATAAAATGTGTATTTACACTATTAGTAAGAAGTTATATACACATTAAAGCAAATTTCCTTAATTAAAACTAACCTGAACAAATTTGAAACTTTAATAAAGTTTATTGCAATATGATACATAAAAATCATCCAGCAAACTCTTATCCAATGAATCAATCAATTGTGATATAACCTTAGTGACCCAACCGTAACAACATTTGTTTGATATCGTGACATCATCATTATTATCAGCTGACAGACATCCACATCATATGTATTATAAATTAAAGTAATAAAGAATTCTCTAAAATACAATTAATTTTATATACATAAACCAGCAAACATCCTGCAATTGCACACTTATTTCATCTCCATATTAACATCAGTTATTTATAAAACTAAGGTATTTCCCAAAAAACTATCCGTGGCCTTGGTTTTTTTGGATTAAAATTTTTATCACAATAAAACTTTTTAAACATTCAAAAGAATACTAGCCTGGTTTTTATTATGACTATGACTGAGATATTAATAAATGAATACACATACTTTGTGAAAATAACTTTATAACAAAACCAAAAAATGTGAAATTATTTAGTAACTTGCTTTTACTAGTTAGATATAAGCATCAAAACAAATATAGATGTTTTTATTTAAAATCTTCATTGTGTGTCTAGAAGCTCCACAAAGATACAACAGGTTTCATCAAAAATCTATTCAACAAGAGGATTGTGATTATGATAACTTTTTAATAGACAAGTTTGAACATTTGCATATTCCTCTATGAACTTTCTAATACCAAAAAACTGAAATTATTATGTATATACACATAATTTTATTGGTATGTATGTAGTATAATTACCTTCAAAATGTTATTGTATTTTGTGAATGAACATTAACTTTGAAACATTTAACACCTAAGTTTTTTATTCTCTCATCAAGTACATAACAACTGTGAGGTTATTCTCTTATTGATTCGGTAAACCTTTGTTAACAATTTAATTCATGCTCATTAATAATTATATTATAAATATTGACATTTTAATCAAATTAATAAAATGTCTGGATTTTGTCCTGTAGTAATAATAACTTATAACAAACATGATACCAAGTTCACTAATTAATCAGGACTAAATAAAGTTTTCGCCTTACCCAGGTTATAATAAGAATTTTTTTTTTGTTTTTGTACTACTTTACAGTTGTCTTTTTTAAAAGAATTATAAATAAATTAACTTAACATTTTCGTTTAATAGAAAACTATTAAAACAGCTACTATGTCAACTTAATATGCACTGTATGAAATTTGGCATGAACAAAATGGATGAATCTCTTTATCTAAAACATATACACAACATTTGGGACAAAGATAGTAGATAATTAAGATAGTTTAATGTTTATTTATACCACGGGATACATTGTTTTGAAAGTGATAACGACCGACTTTCGCAATCAAAACATTTCCTATGCCGTCAGTCTATTATAATAATCTATAGTATAATTTTATGCACATTGCAAATTTGCTATGTAGCACTCCAATCCAATTAAAAAAGACACATTGGCCTTGAGTCACGTGCTAACACCACAATAAATTCACTCCATGGTATTTATTGTTCATATTTTAAAGCAAATACAACTCATCATTCACTAACGAAAAAGCTTTAACAAAAACATAAAGCGTACTTACAATTAAAACACTACCAGACGGTTTATTTTTTGTCACTATTAGCTATACGACTAATTCACAATTTTATGAGAATTTGACAAATAAAATTCATAAGTAAAACTACGAACTACGACTCTGAATCACTTTTGAGAAAAAAAATCAAGCCAAACATAATGTCAACTGAGGCACGTTTATAAACATAAAACATAACAAGCTTTCACTAATTTTTGTCAATACGATTTTTTCACTGTTTTAAAATAACAATAATATTATCTATTATAAAAATATTTGAAAATAAATGTAAATGATATTCTCATAAAAAAAAATCAAATTATAATAACGTAGAAAAATTTCTGAACGCAATTGACTATTAAAGATTGCGTTTTATATCAGAATATTTAAATGAAATGTTTAGAATTAACATGTAATGTAATAAAAAAGAAAATATCATTAGAAATGAGAATCGAAAAAAATTAAATACTATTTTACATTTACCGACGGTACATAAAGAGCGCCTAAGATTTAACATTTAGCAAATTTTTAATCGTGTAACGATTGCACGGATAAATCAACATAAAAATAAATTAAGAAATATTTAAGTTTTCATTACCTTTTCAGAATATTAAAGCCTTTTCGATCTTAAGAGTTATTGTTAAACTCGCTGCATTTAGCTTTATACTAATTTAACTTTATAATAGCTTTATACAGCACTTCAGTCGAGTAGGGGACATTTATCCCGTCTTTCAAACAAGAAAAAAGAAATTTAAAATAATTGTAATATTTAAAGTAGTAGTTGCTTAAGTGTTTATTGTTTATAAAACATTTTTTTTCCTGCAATTTATTCATAGAAAACTTATGTGATAATGAATGTTGTATCTTCCTTCGAAATCGCACGTTTAGCATTAAAAAGTATAAGAGCAACAAAAATCGATTTGTATCGATTGGTAGTTTTAGGCTGGCGCGTTTATATACATGTTTGTTTTTCATTGTCCACATAAATAATAACTGTTAAATTTATATTAATAACATGGCTGTGTAGTTCACTGTAGACGTTTGCACAGTACACGTTAGAAATCTGTATCCAGTTATATCATATATAAGGAAATTTGCAGATGTTATCCCACCAGCGTGTCGTTTATTTTAGTCTACGTATGTAAAATGTTTTTACTCCTATACACTTGGAAGCACTATACAGGGACATCACTAGGAAAAAGGCAGCAGGATTTCTTGTGATCCTTAGCAATATACTGTAATCGCTTACACCATGAATATAGTTGTTACACTCATATAGACAAGTTGCTTAATATAGACCTTACCACATTAGTGTACCAAATACAAGTGAGTTAAACTGCGATCAAATTAATAACTACATTTCATACTTTCTGTTATTAACAAATACTATAACATTAGATCACGATACAAATAATTTAAGATTAAAACATAGAAACTAAAAAATGATAATATCGCACACAACTTTACTATCATATTATTAGATAGCATTATCAATGTAATAAAATATTAGGATAGGAATTTTAATCATTAAAAAATTGATCAGTTTATTTTAAAGTTATCAACAATTCGCACGTGAAATCGCCTTGAGGTAGCTAAGCAACGATGGCAGAAGATAATGAAATCACAATTAATGAAACAAAAGTGGTAAGCTGTTTTGCAATAAAAATACTTTTTTCTTAGATATATAAGATGAAATTGTCCTATAATCCACATTGTATTTTTCCCATTCAAATTTGGTATCTAGTATAAATAAAAACTTTATACAATGAATAGGAATGATAACTATATAATTTCTTATCGTATTTTTTTTAAATAAATGGTTTTATTTCAAATGAATTTAATATAATTCTTACTTGGTTTGGGACTATAAGTGTATTCATTAATTTATTTATAAGCTCTTATGCGATTTCATACATAAAGTCAGTCTCTGTTAGTATTGAACCGAAATGGAAGTGACGAGACATGATAAATTAAAAAATGTGTAACTGGCAAAAGTATTCAGCAGAAGAATGAAAGAAAAATCTTTAATACCATGGGTATTAAAACAAAAAATTCGAGATTTTGGTAACTTTACATACGTCTTTGATAGTACCTAATTTGAAAGAGGTTGGAGAAAGAGATTTGTGGAAGAATTGGGAATGCTAAGATTAAAAGTAACGTAAGAGCAAGACATATAATTATAATAACCCTTCTGATAGTGAAATTATAAAAGAAAATGTCATTATTATTTCTTTAGCGGAAAATAAAGTTAATACAATTATTGAAAAGCCGATCTTAGGATACCAGCGAAAAAAGTAAACAATCAACAATTTCAATTTGGAATATTCTGTTTTATTAGAAATATTCTTTAGACAGTTCATGTAACTGATAGACAAGTAATAATATTATAGCTGTTGAGTGATTTTAGTGGTAATTGCCTCAAATTCGATGAATTAATACAAAACTGAATATAAATTTTTGTGCTTTATTTATTTTCATTGATAACGATACACTATGGTCACTTGCAGGTTAATCAAGAGAGTCCAAATAATATCGGTAGCGCTTTAGACAAGGTGATCGAGCATGTTGGTGAGATGGGACTATACCAACGGCTACTGTTCATAGGAATGTTACCTTTCGGTATGGTGTGGTCGTTCGTGTATTTCGGACAGATGTTCATTACCGCCACCCCCCAGGAGCACTGGTGTCGTGTACCTGAGCTAGAAAGCCTTAGTATGGAACACAGGTGTGTGTGAATTTATTTAATTGCATTAGAAGTAATTGTTTCCTCAAAGTTGTGAGAGATATTTCTTTGTTACTTTAGCTTACCACATAAACCTTAAACGAGGATTTTTTTTATTAAAAAAGTGTGAAAATTTAGGGCTAGTTGCCTTTAGTAAGATATGAAATTGTATTATTCATACATATAGGAAAATATTATGATTATATTATATAGATTAGGTGACTAAATATTTCAAGAATATATGTGAATCATATAAAGTAATTGCCAATGATAAAGTTACCGGATAGTAAAATTATTTTGAAATCATAGTTTTCTTCCAGCACTGTGATATGTAGATAGAAGGTATATACTTGAAAAGTGGCTTTTTTCATTTGAAATGTTATTTTAGGCGAAATCTCTCGATACCCGGAGCTTTTGAGGGCGGTGAATACGACCACTGTATGATGTACGATGCAAACTGGACGAGGGTGTTGGAAACGTTGCTTCCTCCCGACTCAAATACCCCTACAATACCGTGTCAAAACGGTTGGGAGTTTCTTTTTGATGATATACCTTATTCTACTATTGTTAATGAGGTTTGAGATCTTTTTATAATTATTATATATAAAACTTTAGCGAAAGACTCTGATTACAATTGCTGAAGTGTCTGTTTATTATTTTTATAATTTTTAATTCTTGCAGAGGGAATGGGTTTGTGATAAAGCAAGTTATGTGCCATGGTCTCAAGCAATAAATTTTGTGGGCTCCATATTTGGAGGCATTTTGTGTGGCACGCTTGCGGACATGTACGGCCGGCTCCCAGTTTTAATTTGTAAGTAATATATTATATAAAAAATCCAAGTATGTTTCTCTATCTAATATGTTTAACTTAGAGGAGAGTCTGTGATAATTTTTCTGTCCGTTAAAATTTCTAAAACACCTAAAATCTCAAATCACTAAGGTCGTTTCTAGAAGTCCATACCCTATTATACTTCATAAGGAATTCGGCGGTCTTAGTTTGAACTAAGTTGTATAAACTTATAAAGACACTAGTTTTTTGTTTTGTAATTTAAAAGGTTATTACATGTTTAATAAAATAAAATATAAACTTTATATATTTTGATTTTATGTTTTAGTGGCAAACGTCCTTGGCTGTGTTGGTGGAATAGGAACAATGTTTACGAGTAACTTTTGGGATTTCTCCATTTGCCGGTTCATAGTCGGCATGGCGTGTGACAGCTGCTTCTTGATAATTTACATTCTAGGTAATTTTTATAATTGCAATTATGTATTATTCGATTGCGTAGTTGTTAACACTTATTGCTTCTGCTGGATTTATACCACTACAGTCGTTGTTTCCGCTGCCATACAATACTCTGTAAATATTACTGCTGAAGTTATGTAAAAGATTAGTAACTTATTCATATTTTTTTTATTTATTAAAAGGCACATCAAACAGCTACATTAGTCGGTTAAAACATATCTTATTTATAACTTAACACTACTAATAATGTAGCCAATGCTGTTGTACACAGTTTATGTCAGGACGTAATATGGAATATTTAAGTATAGTAATTAATGAAGTGATATTTTAGTTATGGTCTCATATTGTTTTTTTTTTGGAGTTTTTTTAATTTTTGAATCAAATTCTTAATATTTTTTTTGTGCCTTATCGTAGGGCCAAATGAGTTAAATTTTAGGTTAGTGTTATTTTTTATATAATTTTGCTAAATGACGCGAGCGTAGTTGCAAAGATATCAACATCAGTAAAGAAATCATAGTGGTGCGCCATGAGGTAGCGTAGCGGCGCCCCAGCCCCGCGCGCTCTCCCGCGTTCGTCCTGCACGGATGCGGTGCCGCGCATGCGCCGCTTGCGAGTCTCCCGCGCTATCTGCGCAATGTATGGAATATGACAGTAAATTTGACATGTCAGTTGGTTACAATCAAACTTGTGGCAAATATTATGTAAGAGCTTTTGGTCCAAAAACATCCTTCTCATCTTAAGAGTCGGTAATGAATATTTAGTTAACAGTGTCTCACAGGATGACTTAGAACGAAAACAACGATAATTCATTGCTTTTATAAACTTACGTTGCACTCTCTCGATCCTGTTTTGATACACTGCATAGCGTGGGCTCCAGACAGCAGATGCGTATTCAAGTTGAGACATATCAAACATTTGTAACCGAGTAAAATAATGAAACTGTTTTTATTTACTAGTGCTGGAGTACGTTGGTACACGGTACCGCACTTTCGTGGCGAATATGTCAATCGCTTTGTATTTTGGCGGTGGGTGCCTTCTGCTACCTTGGTTGGCGCTGTGGATCTCTAACTGGCGCTATTTGATGCTGGCCACCTCTTTACCGATGCTGATAGCTTTGTTGACTCCTCTTGTTGTGCCCGAGAGCGCTAGGTTAGTTTATGATTTAACATATTATAATAAATTTTTGTTTTTTTATGTAAGGATTTACATTCAATCACTTGAAATGCTATATTAAATACCGTTCACACTTTATCACAAGTGCGTCCGGATGCTGACGAGGGTGGTCCAAGTTAGAAGATAAATGTGCTAATAATTACATATGAATCGTACTTTTCCTTCAGATGGCTAGTATCTAAGGGAAGAATTGACGACGCTGTCAAACTTCTGAAAAAGTTCGAAAGAATTAACAGGACGAAAATTCCACAAAAAGTCTTGGACGATTTTACTGTAAGTGGATTTTTTTATTTTCTTGTTAATTACCAAAAAGGTATTAAATGAACAGGTATTTAGTAATAAATGTTTTCATCAAAAAATCTTTGGGTATGTAAAATCATAAAGATATGAAATATTTTGTTGGCGTTGGATTGTTATTAGGTTACTTTAGAAATTTGGTACATAATTTCGATTTATATATAAATAACATAAATTCGATGAGAATATTATTTTTTATAGTTTATTGCAATGATGAAGAAAGAGAAAGAAGAGAACATCTGGACTCTCATGAAAATCCCAACCTTACGGAGAATGGTGATCTTGCTGGTTATCGTGTTCGTGGCGGTGGCTATTATTTTCGACGGCATTATTCGCATGTCGGAGAACCTCGGTCTGGATCTCTTCCTAACTTTCGCGATCACCTCGGCTGCGGAGATACCTTCGGTTGGCTTGTTGATCCTTTTGTTAGACAGGTTAGTGCATCAAGTCAAATTCCGGAGAAGATTCATGATTGAAAGGTATCCCCAGTTTGAACCATCATGATATAAAACGTATAGACTTAACTTTTGTTGTTTATAGTCATAAATAGTATTATCTCTATATAATAATAAATGTGTTATATCTAAAAAAAAAAAAATGGTGTGTTTTTCTTTTCAGATTCGGACGAAGAAATCTTGTATTTGCTCCAGTGATAGTGTCAGGAGTGTTAGCTTTTATAACAGCATTCATACCGCGTGGTAAGTCGTCAGTCATGTCTCCAATAAGTGTTTTGTCTACGAGTAAGAGAAGTAGCTGTTGTCAGATTTTAGTGAATAAACTTTAAACCTTTTACGTCATACTATATTCTACGGTATAGAAGAAACGTGCTTATTTTTAGTATTAGTTCCCCATGCGAAAATGTCTTGTTATAAATATTAACAACCGTGTATGTATCTATGTGTTAGTGTATTTAATAACAGCTGATCAAAGACGACGGAGGTTCCAATCATCTACCGAGTACAACAAGCAATGGTCCCTTATCCGATAGATCGGTGATTTCTGAGGTTCTAGAGATTCGACGTGTGAAGGTAGGATCAGATCGGTCGCGATTGAAATCAGGAAAGATCACGATCAGCAGTGGACATCTATCAGTTTGAAATAATGTGAAAATGATATCTGTGGATCTTTTTTTTTTAAAGTATAACACTTTAATCCTCGAATTTTGATGAAATATCTATTTTTTAATTTATGTCTAATTAATATTGTAGGAGTGACGACTGTAATCCTAGCGACTCTAGCGCGCTTCTTCACAAACATGTCGTATTGTGCTGTGATCCAGTGGACGCCGGAGATGCTGCCCACGTCGGCTCGCGCTGCCGGCGCCTCGCTCGTCCACATCAGCGCATTCGCCGGATTGGTGCTCTCTCCTTTTATCGTCTATTCGGTACGGATTCAAGTCTGTCTGTTTTTATATCATCGAACTGCTTATATCAAATTTGGTTTGGATATTTTTGTTATTTTTTTTGTATACAACACAGCCACACAAAAGTAGAAGCAGTGCTGTAAACATGGTTAAAGACAAAAGAGACAAGTGTGGAAAAACGAGAAACTCAAAGACGAAAACAGATTCATTGAAGATTTAGAGTGGTTGTTTGCATAATACCACATTGTGCTTCTTGAGTTATCGTTTCACGTAATAACCCTTAATCTATAAGTAATATTAACAACTATTTCCGAAGTTTTTCTTCAATAAAGAGTCCGCATTTATTCATATATCAGGATAGGGTGTGGGAAGGGTTGCCGCTGATCATAGTTGCGGTGATGGCGGGAGTAGGCGGCGTGGCGGCGCTCTTTCTGCCGGAGACCGCTGGCCGCAGCATGCCGCAGACCATAGACGACTGGCGTACTCTGGCGCGGACCGCACGCGGCGTAAAGTAAGAAACTTCATCATCATCATAGTTATCACTGTTGAACATTAAAATAGACTACTGTTCAAATTAATTTATGAATTTTTGCCATAAACTCATATTCTGAACTGGATGAAGGTTGTATTTAAGCGATCTTCCAACAGGCAGTTATATGATAACATTATATTGCAGTTTGCACAAATAATAAGTACACATATATAAATAACCCCTCAGGAAAACAGGAGGAATACTTGCTTCATATTTCTATTGTCAAACAGTTATTTACACACATAAACTTCCGGTTTGTAGCTGACCCATTGTACATAAATTGAAAGAGATTTAACTTTACTCTTATATCGCTTCTGTGATTTTCATTGACTACCTAATAACTTAAGTAGAGCTATCATCATTATCATCAGCGGATAGATGTCCAGGCATGTAAAAGTATAGTGCACTTTAATTAAAAAACAGTTTTTATATAAGTTCATAACTACTATAATGTAATAATACAATGTAGTACATGATGGAAAGGATTATGCTTCTCACTATGTTGGCTGGCTCAGTCACCCAGAGGGCAATGGAGAGGGCTATGCTAGGAGTTTTTCTGCGCCATCGAATCAGAAATGTAGAGATCCGCAGAAGAACTAAGGTCACCGACATAGTCCAAAAGATAGCTAGAATTAAGTGGCAGTGGGCAAGGCAAATTGCCTAAAAGATTGACGGCCGATGAGACAGTAAGGTTCTCGAGTAGCGGCCGCGTATTGGTAGACGTAGTGCTGGGATGCCACCCATAATGTGGATTGATGATCTGGCGAAGGTCGCAGAAAGTATCTGGATGCGGGCAGCGCAAGACCAGCGCGAGACCTTTGAGTGAAGTCTATATCCACAAGTGGATGTGTATTGACTTATGATAAATAATACGTCCACTGTTTTCGAACCATTATATAGTAAATTAAAGCTAATTAAATATTAAAGCGTTATTCACTCTTCACCACTCTGTCAAGAGTGATATCAACGAAGAAGAAGAAGATCTCTTTTCACTGCTAAAACTTTTTTAGCTGCGATATATAATATTGAACTATCTATAGAAAAGTAACTGAATGTAAGAGATCGGAACAATGAAAGCGTGAACTGGTGAGCGAGAAGTAGACCTTGACCCAAAATTGTCAGTAGAAAAATATTTAAATGTCTCGTCTGAATTAAATTAGGTGACAACAGGTACCATTCACCATCGATCCCACATCAAGGTTGTATACCGTAGACATTTAAAGCTGGAATGCTCTCGGTTCGCTAATTTCATAATGAGTGTGGAGCTATTATTTTTGGAACAATTAGGTGACCGCGGTGAATTGATTACACAAATTGATTGTGTTTTAGTTAATTGTAATTAACGACCGGATGTCTTTTGTCTAGTTTATTGTTTTTTTTTTCTCGTGAAGGGAACGGGAAGAAAAACGTCGTGAGAAAACCTTCGAAACGACAGCTTTTGAGATATTTGGAATATACTAAATCCGTACTTCACTTACGTGATAGAATAGTGTTGAATCTCTTATTGTGTAAGACGTTCAGTCCCAGTAGTGGGAGCATTAATTGGGCCTATAACTATTTATTTTTAATAAATGTAATGTTTTGTTATTGGGTACTGTAATTTTTATACGTTTCCAACAAACAAAGAGTTTGGATTTGCTCAACACATATTTGCTCTAGTCTTTGTATATTGTGGATTCAGTCATTACTGATTAACTGATAGCGGCTCGAGTCATCGCACTCCAGTATTGATGTCACATGTTTTATTAACATTTAAATAAATAGTTTTATATTTCATGTGGCATCAATATCCAGTATTCGTTTCCGGTCAAAGGTGCAACGATTAACATTTGTAAAATGTTCAAAACAAGAACTCACAAGATCCAGACCAACTTTGTGATTATTAGGCTAGCTCCCTGCTTATCAATAAACGTGGCTCTGACTGTCACCAACCCGCATTGAGACAGCGTGACGGGAAATGGCTTAAACCCTCTATATGAACCCCTTCAAACAATGGCTCGTAGTGCCCGACGGTAGCGGTAGCCATGCTGACTTTGAGAGAGGCCTATATCCAATAATGAATGTCTATCGGTTGATGATGATGAAAACATGTAAAGTTCAAACAAAAAAACATCACGTAGTGGACGTAACATAACCTAACGTCAACAGTTTAACTGGTACCTCATTTCTACGGGCACCAGTGTCACTAACAATCCGGTGAACGTCCTCATCGTATTGTCGCTTCGCTATATAGAATAGACGGATGTTTGAAAGATTGTCTATCTAAACTGAACGGGCTTGTCGCTATTGTTTATTACACCACCAGTTATTGATACTTCATAAAATATTTAACCTTTTTGTTAACACGAATTAAGACTAATATAAATAAAATAAGAAGAGTTAATATGTATGTGTAAATAAATACAAAATGTCGAGTCGTAACGCGATGCAAAAATATACAGCAATATGCGTTTTTAATGTATGCAGATAAAACTATGCATTTGTCCTAAATAGCACATTCACTTCAACCTTCGACTCTAATACTATCAGGTTAACGTATTATCTTCCTTGTTATACCAGACTCATGATATCGACTCGGTAACGAAGTCAAGTGTGAGTCGTCGCGTGTTTAGCGTATATTGCATTATTTATATAACAAACGGAATGGAACATTGCCGTTGTGGTAGTAATAACAAAAATGTTGAAGAGCTCGCATCTCATATGCTCCTGCATTGTAAATTGGGTACTTGAGGAAGCGGTGCATGTTTAAATTTGAGAAACAAGTTTAACTGGTAGGTCTCCCCTACTGAAGACCGTTCATCGCAGCGCCTATTGCAGCAGACAAACAGTACTGTGCAAAACTTTGCTTTGTTCCGGATCGGCGAGCGCTGTAGTTGGTGTAATTACTGGAGTAACGAAACTCAACATCGTATATCTCGAAGCGACGAGGACGATGTGGTGCAGTGTACCATCTTTACTAGCGCTATGTTAGTATGGGCAGGCGTATCTCTTACCACCAGGTGAACAAACCGCTCTTCTCACCGCTTCCTTCTATAATAAAAAGATATAATAAATATCACATCATAATTAATCGCCATTTCACATCATAACTATCCTGGAGTCCTGAAAAAAAAAACCGTACAATCATCGAAACAGTTACCAGTGTTTCGTATATATATATATATATATATATATATATATATATACTAGCCGTTCTCTGCCCGCTTTGCTTACCGTACTATATAATTAGACTTGAAATTTGTTTGAAATATTCCTTGAGAGCAACCGCAACCGCAATCGGCTTTCCATAGCAGCCGTTACCATAGCAACCCCATAATTACTACTAAATGAAAATATTTATAAATTTTAATTAGAAATAAAACTATGAAGGATTCATGAAATTCAAAAAATAAGTGGCCTATAACCATTTACAAATCATTACGCGTGGAATGCTCATATTCCCGTGTTGATACGTTCACTAGTTTTTACGTGATTGTTGAACAAATAAAACCGATTTTTATTATAAATATAAGATAGATCACACGATCACATACACGTTGACGATAACTTATTTCATGTTAAGCGTAATTTGACATTTAACTTAATGGTAATACAATTATGTAAGCAGTTTATAAATAAATGTAAATAGTTTCCGGCTTTATCTTTTTTTAAAAAAAAAAACATCTTGCACAGGGTCGTTGTGCTTCAAGCGGCGTTAATATTTTATAAGGCTCACTGCATGCTAAATAGATATGCATATATATCAGAATGAGTAGAATTAATTAGTAGAATAATTAACAGAATACTCCGGCTGTAATGTGTTGGCAGCCGGAACAGAAGTGCTGTTATAGCGGAAGATGCATATGTGTCAGCTAGCCAGGTTAGCTACCATCTTCATTTTACTGGTGGTAGGTCTGCATTACCCCCTTCTCCTCACCAGGTTTCCACCTTATCGTGGCGATGGGACTCAGTTGTATTAACTTGGTCACCCAAGGTGAAGCTAAATGGAACTTACACGGTCGGCTCGTGGCGTAGAGCCTGCCCAAGGTGACCACTCCAGGTAAGCTCTGTGAGCTTACCTCGGATGTGTGCCGATGGGCTGCGAGGGCAGCTTTGCTCTACCTTTCGCAACCGTGGTAGAGTCGCGGAGGGAGAGGAGTGTCGGTATTGCGTTTCGCCGCTCTCTCTATTCTCCGCGGCCGTATAACGGTTGACGGCCTCTGGCTGACAGATACGGTGGGATCCGTTCCTCAGGTGACGATAAGAGGCCGAGAGGAGGTCATGCTTTAAACGTGGAAAAGGTTGGGTTTTTCCTTCTAAGATGGAGCAGCGCGATGTAGCCGGTGCTGGTAGAGTCGCGGAGGCGTGCGAAAGCGTTCACATGGCTTCGCCGTAAAGCGACGACGATGGAACATCATGAGGGTATTAGTCGGTGCAAGTCCGACATAACCTGTTTTTGCTCCTGAGAGTTCGGGTATGCGAAGGTATTTCGTCGAAGTAAAACTAAAAAAAAAGCTCTATTACCGGAGACTGCCTATAAAAGTACCACCACAGTGTTTCTGCCGCCAAACATTACAGTGTTCCGGTTTGAAGGGCACTGTAGTTAGTGTCTCTAGCAACGAGTGCAATGTGATGCAGTATATATCATTTTAATTAGAACCTCATTGTTATGGGCGGGCATATCAGTCACCATCAGATGAACGTCTAGCTCATTTCGTCGCTTAATTTAATAAAACAACAGGAATTAAGCGACAAAACAAGCTGAACGGTCACGTAATAGTAAGTGATACGCCTGCCCATAACAACGTGGCGTTAGTTAGGATGATATACACAGCACTACATTGTGACAGACAGACATAATATGTTTAGTCTCGTTACCACTGATTTCATTAGCTACAGCGTCCTTCAAACCGGAACATAGTAATGTTTGCACACTACTGTTTGTTGGCTGCAATACGCGCTGCGGTGTCACCAATCTAGACAGCCTCCGGCAAAAGAAATCTACCAACTAGTTATGGGCGTTATGTTTCGGGCGAGCGTATCACTTATCATTAGGTGACCGTTCCGCTCGTGTTATCGCTTAATTGGATAAAAAAAAAATTGTCACCTTGTATATGTAGTGTGTTATATAATAATAATTTTTCCGGAACCGGTTCCTCTAAAAGTGAAAGTGGTCGAGGCGAGTTTCAGTTGCTGATATTAATTATTCCCTGACATATAAAATTTAAGCGGCCGTTTTATGACCAGGGCCGTTGTTATTAACGGTTCTATTAACTGTCCCAACATACTGTTACTTACAATAAGACGACGACGAGTGAAACGTTCACCTGATCGTAAGTGATACGCCCGCCCATAACATAACCTCTTTAACTATGTGATAGATTTTTGTTGCCGGACACCCTCTAGGGACCACCGCAGCGCCTATTTCTGCCGTTAAAAATTAGTGCGCAACGATTACTGTGTTCCGGTTTGAAGGGTGCTGTAGCTAGTGAAATTCTAGGATAACGAGACTCGACATCTTACGTCTCAGTTCACAAGCGCAATGTAGTGCTGTGTATAACATCATAACAACGTGGCGCTGCTTACGATCTTATACACATGTTAATCCCGTCGCCTTGAGATATAAGGTTGACTCTTGATACCCAAGTGATTAAACTAGCTCCAACGCCCTTCAAACCTGAACTGTAATGTTTGTCTGCTGAAATAGGCGCTGCGGTTGTACCAACACGGTGCCCGGCAACAGAGACCAGTAAATTATATTTTAATTCATTGCTATACATTTTGCCGATTCTTCATGATGTTGGAACAGGCCATGGAGATGATGATGATGCTCTACATAAAGTAGGTCTTTTAATTATCATTCCACCTTCATAAAAACTCATAGGTCACCTACGCTCGTTTTTCTATGATATATATTATTTTAACCTAATAAACCTACAATCTCTTTTAGAAAGGATGACAGTTTCTCTTTGTGCTGACTTATCTTGTTCTGTTCTAAACTTTCCATACCACTATTCAGCGTCAGAAATAGAAGATGCGATGGTTCTAGATCATAAAAGTTATTTAGCTAAATTAGTACTTTTTTTTTTGGAAAATCTTCGTCGCATACAACCGTAAATTTACATTTGTATGAATTATCCTAGTTTTATTGTTCGCAGGAATCGAGACGAGGTGGACACTGCGAACGGCGTGTCACTCGGCAGATGACATCTGCCAGCGGTAGTCTTTTGTTGTGTGATAAATATACGCGAAAACATTATACAACAACTTGTTATTTTTTTTTACATATATGTTCGCGAAACTTGAGTTTGAAGAAGAGATATAAAGAATGATGATGATACACTTGTGTACACACGATCGTTTTAGAGAGGATGGATGAAATAGTAGCATTGTCAAAGGCTTGTGAATCATCTGATGTGCTTGATTAATAGCTACATTCAGGTTATGGATCAGGAAGAAACAAAAGATAACCGAGGCCACTTAAAACCCTTTCATATATTAATCATCATCATCAGCCATTGCTGGACATAGGCTTCACTCAAACATTCTCATACCGATCGAGTAGGGATTCATATGGGAGGATTTGAGCCATTTCCCACCACGCTATCCCAATGCGAGTTGGTGGGAGATACGGATCATATATCAATACTATTCCTATTTTGTAATATGAAAAAAATTAATAGACCAGCTTTGATTGTTATTTATTCCACTGAGCAACGAGATAAACAGGACGTTCACCTGATGGAGATCATCCACAACTATGTGGCACTGGATTAAAATAAACAGTTATTATTAGGTCCTTACATATGAAATTAGCGTTTTGTCGTACTGACCACTTTGATCTCAAATATCTCCTCTTTGATTAAGTATTCCAAATTCAAATTTATAAATTAATTTAGCTGGTACATTTGAGTTTTGGAAACAATCATTCATTTGTTTTTTGCCTGGTTATTTTTTTCTTTGGCGTCGCTTCTTACCGGACAATGGAAAACATGAAATATCGGTATATTTACGAGTACGGGTTCTACCGTGGCACCAGTACCAGTGCTGCAGGAACAGCCCGAAGGATTATTGATGTGTACGGTGCTGGTGTCGCAAAAGAAAGCACGGTACATTTTTGGTTTTAACGTTTTCTTTCTGTTTTGGAAATTTTGACCTTCAGAAGTACTTCACTGTGTGATTATCAGAAACGCTCGTCGCATTGGCTGAACCCTGGGAAACCAACCAAATCCTGCCCAAAACGAAAATTCACTCGGAAAAAGTTATTTGTGAGTGTTTGGTGGACTAGCGTCGGTGTCGTTCACTACAACTTTCTAAAATCTGGTCAAACGATTACGGCAGATTGTTAGCAACTGCAAACCATGAAGGAAGAACTAGCTGCTAAACAACCGAGATTGGTCAATCGCTCTAGGCCACTGCTGCTTCACGACAACGCAACACCACCACCACACACTGCACAACAAACAACCATTAAGTTAGATGAGCTCCAATTGGAATGTCTGCGACATCCACCGTAGTCCCCGGACCTTGCCCCAAGAGATTACCATTTTTTTCGGAATTTGGACAACTTCTTACAAGGAAAAAAATTCAACTCCGATGCGACAGTCCAAACCACCTTCAAAGAGTTTATTGATTCTCGCCTCCATGGTTTTTTTAGTAAAGGGATCAATGAACTACCTATGAGATGGCAAAAATGCATAGATAACAACGGTGCATACTTTGATTAATTAAATATATTTTACAAAAAAAAATACCTTATATTCCACCCGTAAAAAACGCCAATTTCATATGTATAAACCTTAACATTTGTTTCATGGCAAGATACGTAAGTATTATATTATATTCTTATTTCTTCAAAGTTTTTATTTTCGTCTCTTATTCCTTAGTGCTGGAGTTCTACTATATATATATGTTCTTATTATTATTATCATCAATATCTCGCGGCAGGCTACTGCTGGAGGTAGGTCTCTCTCAAGGAACGCAACTTGGCGCGATCTTCGGCTATACGCATCTAGTTGCAGCCAGCTGCTTTCACAAATCGCCGCTCCATTGGTTCTGTGGGCATCCTGTGCTACGATTGCATAAACACATTCTACACTCTAGGATACATCTATCCCAACAGTGGTCACTTCTGCGACAGACGTGATCAACCCATTGCCTTCACTTCACTTCACTTCAGTTGGCACACTCGGAAGATTATGTTGGTAGCCTTTCGTGTTATTCATCGCTCTTTGAGCGACTCTGAGCTTATGGAGCAGTCGAACGGTCAGAGTCTACGTTTCAGCTCCTTATGTGGGCACAGGTAATATGCATCAGTAACTTATGACTGACATGACTGAACATATACCTTTCCTAAAGACAGACCGATTGTTTTTTTTTCGCTGACCACGTCTAGCAGTTCTGGGAACTTTCATCAGATCATCGGGCCGCCTTCTGTACCTTTCTTTTTATATATTCTTGTCATATTAGCCGATTGATGTTCACATACACCTAATGTGATGATGATAAAGGCCTAACGTCTCCAGCAGTGATGTTCTTTTTTTTAGTTAATAAATATGATGTGGTAGTTGAATAAATAATGAATGTTTTGTTTTTTTAACAATCTAGGCCTTGTGGGCAATAAATGTGATGGTATAACTTGCCCATGAGATTGAGGTGCGACGGATGCTTGGTGTCAAGGCGACCAGTGTTAGGTAATAGACTTTATAGAGCTGGCTCCGCTCCAGCAAGGTCTGCACTCGGTAAATGTTAATTTTAGTTAATGAATGCATGCGGCGCGTCCGTCTGGTCAGTTAATCGTCACGCATACCTTATGTGATCTTAGCCAAGGTTCGATGACAAGATTTATTTTGAACCTAAATATTTCATGGGCGACACCGCCATTCACTCATTCCCTATTTATTCATGGATTAGACCTAAACACCAACTGTAAACAATGAAAGGATCAAGTAATCCTCGGTTAACTGTTGAACCGTTCTTTTGCATCATGTGTGTGTATCCAGGAACAGGACAGGTTATGACGAAATTAAACCACAGATAACCCCAGGATACATGCATAGCTTTCCGGTACGGCAATCGGAAGGTTTTTGGACACACCGTTTTGTAGCGAAGCGCGTCGTTATGTATAGCGTATCTTTGGATATCGAACCCTCCTCAGTTTGCCATTCACGAATCATGGAGGTTAAGAAATCAAACACAATCAGCTAATTTGGTTTTGGATCCACCGCTGACTTTCAGGTGGCAGCAGGAGACGGAGAGAGCAGTAAAATTTACTACGGACATTTCTCTTCATACGCAGCTCGGGCGCCGCTGCAACCCCATTGTGAACTACTTGGCTGTAAATGGTTACGGGAGTAGCGAATCTTGACCCTCTTACTCCCCTCTCCCTGTGTCCATTTCCCGACAGCAGCCTGGTCGCGAAGGGCCGGTGTACAACACTGGCAAGCTCCATATCATGAGCCGGTCATACAGGTTCCTCTTTGTTTTAGTATTGTGAAGTAAAACAACGCAAATGAGTTCCTCCGCGACGACGAAGCGAGAACTAGTGGTCGAACGTCTTTGAGCTGTTATTACTTTTTTTTTTAATACTACGAAGTAACGAGATGAGCAGGAACGTCCTGCTCATCATTATTTCAGTTCGCTGCACGTATTCTGTTTTTTTTTGTTTAATTAATGAAGGGACGAGACGAGCGGGACGTTTACCTAATGGTAAGTGATATGCTCGCCACATTGCGCTCGTCGCCTTGCGACATAAGAAGTTGAGTCTCGTTACCTTAACAATTTCACTAGCTATAGTGTCCTTCAAACAGGAACGCAGTAATATTTGCACATTACTGTTTGACGGTATCCGGCATCAGAGACTTATTACCAATAAACGTATATGGTTTTTAATGATAATCCATCAGTTAAGTAACACGTCAGTAAGGAATGGTATTGTTAATTCATTTTGCTTGCAACAATTGCACATTATGTCGACTATACGATTAAATGTAACATTTATTGTGTTGACGTCGAAATGTCAATTTTTTTATGTTTACCTTCATCCATCATCAGCCGATAGACGTCCACTACTGGACATAGACTTCCGCCAAAGATCTTCATATCGATTGGTCCTGTGCTGCCCATATACTGTAGCTTTCCGCGATCTTCGTTTGTAAGGGTCCAGGCCATTACCTACCACGTTGGCTCAATGCGGCTTGGTGGGAGCCAGAGCCTAGTTTGTTGATTAACAGCATGCATGACGAACAGGTGAGGTTGGCTTGTGTTTACTTTATTTGTAACATTAAACAATACTATTAAATATACATAAAATTTATTTATTACTAGATGGTCTCCGGCCGCTTTGCTGGCTGTAATATATAATTAGACTTGAAATTTGTCTGAAGTATTCCATGAGTGGCACAGCAACCGCAAATGACTGGCTGTAACAACCGTTGCTATAGCAATCGCATAAATATACGTAATGAAAATGTTTATAAAATTATGAAGGATCTATGAAATTCAAATAATAAATAGCCTATAACCACCTGCAAATTGTTCCGCGTCTAATGTTCATGTTCCCACGTTTATCTTACGTCATCATCATCATCAGCCAATAGGCGTCCACAGGTGAACATAGCGCTCCCTTTAAGGATCCCACACGATGGGGTAGCGAGTTGTTGTGCGGGAACCCTTATATCCCACCATACACATACATACATATAGATTTCAAATGTTTACTTTGTTATTTGTTTGGAGCTATTATCATCATAACCTTAAAAATAAATTAAATCTATTTTTATCCTACCTTAATGTCTCCCAGCACATTTCAATTCGGACCTTGACTTTCGTCGCTTTGGCTATGCGATTGTGCAATATTAATGTAAATGTATTAACTCCTATTGCAACACCGCATACTTTAACAATTAACACTAGATAAGCAACCACGAAAAATGGACGGGATGTGATATATAGTATTTTAACAAGGTATTCCAATGATAATCGACCAGTTTTTCTATATATAACAACATCAAACTCGTCTCCTTAAAGGTGCTCGCCTCTCTTCTTTCTTCTGCTAGTCTTTCTTCGTAATATTACAGATCTTTAACGATTTATGAAACGGTACCTCAATTAATCAATTATCAGCCGATAGAAGTCCACTGCTGGATATAGGCCCCCCGCGAAGCTCTCCACATCGATTGGTCCTGCGCTGCCCGAATCCAACGACTTCCAAGGACTGTACTGTCAGCATGGACTCTGGTACCGCCAGGCAATAGACGCCGTCGTTTGTAAGGGTTCATATTAATTTAATTTTTATTTATTTACAGTAATGTCTTATAGTGATTACAAATTCTGATGCACCTGCTCATTGAAGGTGTGTACAACATTCGCAATTTTGCTACTAAGGTAGACAATAATAAAAATTTAAGATGTACTACAGAAATCCACAAAAATAAATAAAGAATAGCTAATAAATATAGAGAGAATTGGGCCATTTCCCACGCTGGCCCTATGTGGGTTGGTAGGAATCAGAGCCTCTGTTGATTTGCAGGGTGCACAACGAGCAGGTGAGGTTGGGTTGGGTCTCGTGAGTTGTTGTGGGGGACCCCTTAAACCGCATTGAAACTACATTTAATCTTCTATATATACTTAATTTAGAAAACTTTCATTTAATATACAAACTATACTAAACTTCGCAACATAACAAACAAATTGAGGCTGTGGCATATCTACTTTAATAATCATGCAAATGATATATAGCCGTCGTTATAAAACAAAAACAGTAAATTGTATGCAAATAGGTTGAAATGCTAATTAATCTATTGCCAAATGTTTATCAAATGCTTAAATGTTTATTGTTATTAATTCTAAGTTTAAGCAATACATTTTAATCTTTAGAAGTTTTTAATAAAATTTTTACATTGGTACGTCACTTTGAAAGGCCGTTAGAATCATTCTGAAATAAACTTCAATCAATCTTAGTTTTTAACACCGAATTTTTAAAAAAAAAAACATTTACATTAGCATATTTATCCCTCTAAAGCTACGTGTAACGGACTGCTTGACTTAGTAGCTAAGCGCTTGCCTTATAACACGAACGTCCCTGGTTTGGTTCCGGGGCTTTATATTATGGAGTTTTATTTATGTTAAGTCATTTAGCTTAGCCCCCTGGCCTAATGGTTAGAGCGTGCAGCCTTCATTCCGAAGGTCGCGGGTTCGAATCTTGGCATGTACCGATGACTTTACTATTAAGTTATGTACATTTGTGAACTTTAGTAACAACAGCGAAATACAAACGGTGAAGGAAAAAATCGTGAAGAAACTTGCACGTGAATTAGAATTTATTCTAAGGTGTGTGTGAAGTCACCAATCCGCATTAAGTCCGCGTGGTGACTATGGCCCATCGCCCTTATATTGAGGGTAGCCCTGTGCCCCAACAGTGGGGGAGTAAATTGGCTGTTGAAGTAAAGAAGAAGCTACCGCTCTCATATAGTAAATCTGCCGTCATGACAGCATTACTGTCCCGGCAGTCAACATAGAGTAATCAAGGCGAGCACGCTGTACGGTCTCAACACGTCAAGTGGAATTGAGGTCAAGGGTCCATTGTCAATAAAAAAAATTGTATAACATAAATAAGTTTTATTTAAGAAACGTACACGATCACAGACATCATAAATTTTATTTTACGAATACAGTACGAATAAGTATTTTATAAACGAAGTGAAGCGAAAGCTCGTAGTTTCTCATTACATCGTAATGTAGACTGTGGAGAAAGCTGCTCTGGGAGTCGGAGATTGGTCGACAACCTTCTACGCTACAACGTTATTGGATAATTTTTATACAGTACCGCAATGCGTCGAAACTTTGTATCTTGTTCATGCTATTACATACAGCTCATAAAAATCGTCAATATATATTTAGGAGAGTCTGTATACATTAAGGAAGTACAAAAGTTATCGGACAGCTGTTTTTTACGCCATTACATTAAATCTACGTCGCTTTAAGTTTAAAATAAAAAAAAAAATATGTCCATTTATTGTAGTAATATTATAGTTAAAATTGTAGTTTATAAGTTGATACAAAGTTTAACTACGTCTCTATAACTTGAGACAATCTATGAAGGTATCACTGCAGCTCCCATTTCTACGAACGAACTGTAGTGTTAGACATTAATGTGTCCTGGTTTAAAAGGCTTTGTAGCTAAAAAGTCAATGCGGTAAAGAGGTTTAACTTCTTTAGTCTCTAGGTGATGATCACATCCTACGCTACGTCGTCATGTGCAGGCGTTTCGCTTATCATCAGGTTATCGTACCGCTCGTCTCGTCGGTCCGTGGACTATAAAAAAAACGTTGACATATATAATATGATAGACCTGTTATAATTATATGTATCGATATAAATACTTTTGCTCGTAATTGCTGCTCAAGTGTAATGAAGTTTGAACATACCCTGACGATACCACTTCGCTGGTAAATTCAAAATATAAAAACCGACCGGCTTTCTCTGTTTCGAAAAATATAAACAAGGAAATGAACAGAACAATATGCACTTTCACAGTAATCATATAAAGTTAAATTTAGTCCGCACGTGATAGTACAAGTAGTTCATATGTTATGACCATATGGCAGTATACAACAGTGCGAGCGTCGGTCGGACGCGCCACCTGGGTGACTTCTATTTAAATTTCGAACGTTTCACCTAGTTTATTTTTTTAAATTACATTTAGTTAGAGGTGTTGTAAATATTTAATGCCAGTGTGAAAATAGATTTTAAAAAAGTTTTGGTGCTATTTAATTTATAATAAACTAATATACCTGAAATGGTAAGTTGGCAACGATTTCGGTTTATGTTTATTCATTACCTAAATGCCGTAAATCATATGAAAATTTATATTAATAATAAATTTTATTTATTGCTATAGTGACATTAATTTATTAACACTGTATATTTAAATATGTGTATGCTTCAGGATTAAAGGAAAATTTTATGTCGATTGTAGGTCGGGTGTTTAATTGATTTTCGCAGTTACCGATGTTATGTTAACTTATTTACTTTTTAACTACCTATAATAATTGTATACTTACCAGATAAGCTATTTATTTTTAATGGTTATTATTTATAATAGTGTTGATACATTTATGTTGATGCATTGTTTGTTGTGTATAAAAAAACGTAGACGTCATAATAAGCTACAATTAAGGGATTTGTTATTTATTATCTAACGTACGTTTTACAAATAATAGTGCGGTTAAAAAAAATATAAATTAACGGAAACAATAAATTACTGGATTGTAATTTGAATATTTGCAGTAATATCTAGCAAATATGCAAAACTACTATTGCACTATAACCAAATTGCATTAATTATTTTTTCTTATTATTACAGTTAAAAGAACCGGAAAAATGTTTTTATGGTTAAATTTCGTTAAATTGAACAATTTAAATTATCAAGATTTTAATTATTCTGTATGCCCTAGTTTGTTCAGTTAATAACCTATTGAAACACTTGATAATACCCATGTTTGGTATATTATTGGGGAGTGCAGGGAAAGAATTTTTTACCTTAAAATTATGGCACATTCAGAACATTCACCTCATGGTAATTGCCGATAATAATCCGTAGTCAAACGAGATTTTCCTGTATCACAAAGCTCTAGCCACTTTGATGTATAAAATGATGGGTTGAAGTCCGATATTCATAGTGAACAAGAAATATATATTTTTTTATTTATGTAATTAAGCGACCAAACGAGCGAGACATTCACTTGCTATGTTAGTGATACGCCTGCCCATAACAACGTGGCGCTAGTTAAGATGGTATGCACTGCATCACATTGCGCTTGTCGCTCTAGTCAAGATGTTGAGTCTCGATACCCCAGTAATTACACTAGCTAACAGCGCCCTTCAAACTGGAACACAGTAATGTTTGCACACTACTGTTTGGCGGCAGAAATAGGCGCTGTGGTGGTACACATCTAGACGGTCTCGGGCAACAGAGACCTATCACCAGTAATGCGTCGATAGAAATGGACGATGTAGTAGTCTTTTTTCAGTAAATTACTATTTACCATACAATTACTATATTTTAGAAAAATAAATAAACAAAAAATAATAAAAGAACTAAATTTCGACAATAATTTACATCCGGTATTCATTTTGGAGGGCAGGTATTGCGTTCGTGCAGCAAGCGGTCGTGCATTCACTTCAAAAAAAGGCGTAAAGATCTTTTTACAAAAGAAATAAAATATTCTGAAGTAACTGTACTGCCTAATGGCAACATCCATATATAAAGTAAATATATCTTAATAATACACCATAATATAATACTTGTTTAAAGAAAAAATATTTATTGTTGATCGCTTAGGCATTACTGCACTTTCTATTTGTGCCGCGAAACAATGTGTTGTTTAGAAAATAATGTTACTAGCGCTACTGGGCCGGCTATATCATCTTATGTCTCGAAGCGACGAATTCAATAGGATGTTGTGTAAACATCCCATCTACCATTCATCACTCAGTCAAATTTCTTGAAGGGTCGGCATATATTTGTGATAGCCAACAGACATTTACAGACTGCGCTAAAATTATCCATAATTTTTATCATACTTAATTGTACATACTAGCAAATATAATTATTAAAAAAAAATATCTATTATAGAAGCCAATAATAATTACAAAATTTTTGTGTCATTTAATATAATATTTGATTCATTATACGCTCGCTTGCGGTAAGAAAAAGTAATATAAAAAAAAAAATGTCTGTAACTACATTCACCGACAGTCGTGACTAGGATTATTTCTTATACGTATAGTCGCTTTGTTTAAACAGAATACGATTTATTAATTTAATGTTATATAAATTTCAAGGAAGAGAGATCAGGGAGATTGCAATATGATTGACTCGCGGTTTGTAAATTCCATGTAATGTTTGAGGTTATAAAAACAGATTCGGACGATTGAAAGGAAAGATTCGCCGAAATTTCCTTCTAAAAGGATAACACCAGAAACAATAATAATGTGTTATGCAGGCATTATTACTATATTTTCCTTTTTCTACTCACTGTTGTGTAATAATTTATTAGGTATATAGAATTGGATGATATAAATAGTTTGATATGAATATTTTTTTTTTAAACTGTTCGAAAAATGGGCTATGTTGACGCCTTTTGTTCTAACGAGACAGTGGGATTGGTCGAAGTCTATTGTCTGATGATGTATGTGTAATGATGCTAGTCATTTTACTGACAAAAACAGTCCTAGGCGGTGCTGCAGTATACCAACATTTTTACCATTCAGCTAAGGCGATTATGGTTGGTATATTTTGACCATTTAATAAAGATATAATAAAATTTTATTATCGCACTGCTCTTCATCGGCAGGGTTATTCATTCTTACACCCTAGAATTGTAGTGATCAGGTACGGTTCGGTTTCAGAGAAGTTTTCCGGCGAGAACATTCAAATTGTGGAACGAGTTACATGTGTGTATGAAGTCGTTCAAAAAGGTTGTGAAAAGGTTTCTGCAGAGTCAGCAACACGCCCAGTGTTACCTGTGGTGTTACTGGCGGTCATAGTCTGCGGTGATATCATCAGGCGGGCCGCAAGCCTGTTTGCCACCTAAGTGGTAAAAAAAATAAATTATCATGTATCTTTTTATAATTAAAATATATGTTTGTTGGAAACCAACAGGAATGTCGTCTAGAAGATTATGTAGTCGCTATTTACAAATTGTTCTATGAATCTGATAAAACTTGTAACCGGATACAATCATGTTAATTCACAATAAGGCTGTAATTAAATAATACGAGTAAATACAGGGAATCCTTCAATAGTACATTATTGCTGTGTAAGTGTCCGTCGATTATTGGAAGTGTTAAAGATCGTGGGTGAATAAAAAAAATCTTTTGTTAATATCATTTGCACATACCCGTCGGTATTCTTACATGAGACCGCAATTTTTTTTTATGTTATACGAATTTTAATTTGTACTTGTATAAGTGGTTTGTTGTGGAACTTTATCGTGTTTTCCATTAAAGATTTATGGAAGTAATTCTAAGATTATTTTTTTTCTCTCGGTTAAATTGCCCGTGAACATCTTCGTTCAATTTGCGTCAGTAGATATTATACTAGTTGAACCCTGTATACGTTCCACTATACATGTATATATTTATTATATATCTAATTGTTATTTGTGCCGAAGATACAAAAAGATTTTATCAAAGTCGGTCCAGCCGTTTCAAAACTTCCAAAGGTTATCCTGAACCAATAATCAGAGTACTAGTAATGTTAATGTGTAAGCAGCATAGTGTACACTTTCATATGAATTCATTAAAATAGTTATTTTGTATCTACTAACAGACACAAATGATTATAATCAGCATTAAATATAATGATATGCAATACAACTACCATCATTGTCATATTTTATGCTGGTAGCTATCAATCTGACTGAGTAATATAGTTAAATAGATTAAAACAAATTTAATATTCATATGAGAAATTCATAACGTTGAAATTTAATGCATTTCTTTATTTGTAGTTTCCACGTAATTGGGTTCTACGGATCTTTATAATACGCGACGAGACGTGTGCGATTTTTACCCGATGATAAATTAAATGCCTGTCCATAAAAAAGTGGTGCTAGTGGTATGATACATAACATCACATTGTGCTCTTTGACCAAAGACATAATTCCTTTTTTAATTAAGCGACGAGACTACCCTAGTAATTTTACTAGCTGCAGCGCCCTTCAAACCGAAATAACAGTAATGTTTACACACTACTGTTTCGCGGCAAAAATAAGCGCTGCGGTGGTGCCTATCTAGATTTCTTTAGCTTAGTGATGTCGCACAGGGTCTCGCGTATATTTAGCGCACATTGAACTTAACCTGCAACGTCTAACTTGAAACACTGTATGTTTTTCTTGCGCAGTCGACTGCGTTATCTGATGTTACCGTTCAGTAAATGCTTGTGAACAATTATAACGATGCATTTGTATAATGCACTTTGCTTTTAAACCTTTAGACCGTGCCAAGATTAATTTTGAAAAAGTTGCTGATATATTATTGCATATAAAAAGAGTAGTTAATGTGGAACTGTAAAATTGGGAGAACATAGTTTCATGTTGATATCCGAAACGCCTACAGCTAATTATAAACATAGCTCCGTGCTACCTGCTTCTACTGGATTTAGGCCTTTCCCAAATCCTTTCATCATGTAGTCTTTGAAAATAATGGTTTCCAATAAATTATGAATTTTCAGGTTAATTTTAAAAAGGTTACATAGGGATATTTTCCGTAATAATCACAATTAAATTATGGACACCCCAGCGTTACGTTACGAAAAAAATCTACTCGAAATTTTCACATTTGAGATCGTAAAGGAATACTCTAATGGCGTTTCCAAATCAGTTCCTACTATTATTAAACAATTTGAAACAAAAAAATTACAACTATCACGACTGAGTAGGATTACGTACTTTTGTTTTATAGTCTATAATAACGTTTTTCAAAAAATTTATTAAAACCTTAAAAATTGTTGTGAATTGTACTATTAAGTTTTACTTTGCCAAAAACTGTATCCCTCCGATAACAAAGGTTGCGATTTAAAAAAATATATCAAAAAAGGTTAAGTGATAGATAAGAAACTTTTTTATTTGTAATTTAACTATGAATCATTGACGTGAGAGTTAATACTGGTTGGTTACAAATTAAATTGTATACAAGAAACATTGTCGCTACTAAAAAGTTTTATATGTCTAAAATGTTTTTAATTTTAAGCATAAGGAAGATTACGTCCTACGTACGGTCAGGAGTAACTATTTGGCAGTCCATTTGCACGAGTCTGTAGATTTGTTCGTGTACGTGCTTGATTTCTGCATTCAAATGCACTTTAACCTAAACAACTTGGCTGTTGTAACATTGAATCGGTTAAATAAATATTGATATGTATACATTCATTAACAGCTCGTTTACCTTTTGCCTGTTTTTTGTATACATTATAGATGGATGAAATTGTACTTAGGTTATGTTAATTTTATTATACTACTAGCTGTTCCCCGTCCGTTTTGCCGGACGTTATGTAAAATAAGATCGCAAATGACTTTCAAGGCAACCGTTACAATAGCCACGGCATAAATAATACGAAACGAAAATGTTCGTTAAAATTGATTAGAAATAAAATGATGAAAGATCAATGAAATTCGAAAAATGAACACCCTATAACCATCTACAAATAATTCCGCGTCGAATGCTCATGCTCTGGGGTCGATACGTTCACTAGTTTTCACGTGATTGGCGAACAAATAAAACCCATTTTCGTTATATATAGAGAAATATATAAACAACAATTATGAATATAGGTGCCCGTGGTGAATGTCAGAAATAAAATCCTACATTATTATTATAATTATTTTTATAACCTTTTAATCGCTTTTAAAGTATGCGTCAACTTTTATATCTAGGCAAACGGCAATACAATTCACCATACTCAATTATGGTTAACATTAAGTAAGAAATACATCGAGATTCGGCTATATAAAACTATTATATATTAAATATACATTTACTGGCTTTCGCTCTCAGGTAACATTTAAGTTGGTATCAACGCATAGTTTACCAACCTCACCTGCTCGTGCTACACCCTGCTAATCAACAAACTAGGCTCTGACTTCCGCTTCGCAACTAGCATTGGGCCAAGGTGGATGGAAATGGCCCAAATCCACTCATATGAACCTCTATAGTGGACGTATATCGGCTGATGATGACGACTTAACAATTTATGTCTCAAGGCGACGAGCATTATGTGAAGCAGTGTGTACCATTCCTTACTAGCGATATGTTAAGTAAACTACAGTAAAATTTCAATTCCTAAAGTACAACTTTATAGATACGTACTACTTTATGGAATTACTACTTTATGGATGAATTACATATATAACTGTTTTTTTTTTAGCTTCTTATTATTACCAATTTTTTTTAGTTTTACAAACTTTGGGTTTTGCCCATTTATTTTTTGTATTACAAGTACAGACAAGTGCTGGTGATGATTAAATCGTTTCCTACTAAATATATAAATATATTTTCACTTTTAAACAAACAACATTAAAAAAATACTAAAAAGTGCTAAATATTTACAAAAATTATCATTAGTTAAATCATTGTTTTGCAGTTATTTCACTCTTAATAATTGAATTGTTACTAATTTTCTTGGGTCATACTTTGTTCGCAGTGTGAGTATACTCTATTCAACAATGGAACTTTTACTGGCGATAGGCCTCTGTTGCCGGAGACGGTCTAGGTAGGTACTATCGCAACGTTTATTTCAGCCGCCAAACAGTACTGTGCAAATATTACAGTATTCCGGTTTGAATGGCGCTGTAGCTAGTGAAATTATTGATGTAACGAGACTCAACATCTTGTCTCAAGGCGACAACCGCAATGTGGTGCCGTGTACACCATCCATCCATCCTTTTTTAGCAGCTCGCGATTCCATGATAAACACGTGTTTTTGGCTTCCGTGAAAAGAAGGTTAAGTTGACTCGTGTGATTAAAAATGTTATATGTTAAGGAGACGAGGACAATGTGGTGCTGGGTAACCATTCCAACTAGCGCCACATTGTTATGAGTGGGCGTATCACTAACCTCAGGTGAACGTCTCTACTCAACGCTAGTGAGGATAATGTATACTGCATCACATTGTGCTCGTCGCGTTATAAGATGTTGGATCTCGTTACCCCAGTAATTACACTAGCTACAACTTGAAACCGGAACGCAGTAATGTTTGCACACTACTGTTTGACAGCAGTAATAAGAGCTGCGGTGGTACTTATCTAGACGATTTCCGGCAACAGGGACCTGCCACCTGTATAAGAACATTGCTGAGTTCTGGTTGCTAAGAGACAAGTGTCATAGTATTCTTGATGAGCACGCTTCACTGTCCACGGTCTTATTGTCACTCAACGGTGTGTGATATTAAAGTTTACTAATTGGCCTATTGTAGAAAAAAAATATATTAATCCCATCGTTCTAAGTACCATCTTACTACCATCAGTTAATTAAGAACCAGAGATAAATCTTCTGTTTACCCATGCTTTATTACATTAAATATGATGTTGTTTCACCAAGTCATATTTGCAATGAAATTAGCAATTTCATTACAACGCCACAATTAAGTTTAGCTACAATTAAGTCTAGGTACAATTAAATCTAGCTTATAAATTTTTGTGTACTTTGCTGATAATATAATGTGGAGTTTATCTAAAATGGCAGACGGTAAAGTTCTTCGTGACTAACAAAAGGTAAGAGTAAACGTTATCTCTGCAATGACATATCGTAACAAGTTTGTTATTTCTGTGGACGGCATTGAATCATCTTCGTCTGGTTTTCATCACCTCACAAATTCTCTTAAGTTAAAAGAAGTATTTGCTAAGTTTACGCTAAGTCTTTATCAACAATTTAACAATTGCCGTCATAAAGATGATGTCTACAGCCAGCTAATTTAAATAGTCATGTTACAGTCATATCGGTGTTTGTTTAGGTTTGACAATTTTATTTGTTCGTATTATCATTGCTGTATAGAGTATGTTTCATGGAATAAGTACTTATGTCATCACCGTTATCAGCAGTACAACATTATTGGATATAGACCTAATTACAGGATCTTCATTCTGATCATTCTGTAGTACCGACATAGTAATTGCAAAGCAATAACCGCAACAATTTTTTTTTATCTGCAAAGAGACGAGAAGCGTGGGATATTCACCTGATGGTAAGAGACACGCCCGTCCATTACAATGTGGTGCTGTTTAGTATGTTATACTCAGCACCACATTTGTGTCGGTCGCAGTGAGAGATAAGATGTTAAATCTCGTTCCACCAGTAATCAGTAGATACAGCGCCCTTCAAAATGGAACACAGTAATGTTTGCACACCACTGTTTTGCGGCAGTAATAGGCGCTGCGATGGTATCTACCTAGGCCGTCTCCGGCAACAGAGAGTCTGCCACCAGTAATATGCAGTAAGTAGGACTTCCTTGAGCATAGGACAATCGGCTGCCAGGTGGATCGAATACCTGATGAATATCGCAGGTATTTACATGGAGCAGATGCCATCGCACAGGTAGCTCCGGGAATTGTTTGCGGTGTCTTAAGTTCAGTACTTGCCGATAAGCAGAAACAATGATGATGTAGTAGCACATCTATTTGTTTAGCTAATCTGTATCATAGATACTGTAGTTAGCTAACTAGATAACTACAACATAGTTATGTTGCTTTCTTAGCGACACGTTAAGCTGATGGTAAGTGGCACGTACCGCTAGTCAAGATGATATATATTGCACCACATTGCGCTCACCGCCTGGAGCATCAGATGTTTAGTCTCGTTACCCCAGTATTTTCTCTACTCACAGCGCCAATCAACCCGGAAGAGTAATGTTTGCATATTACTTTACGACGGCAGAAATAAAAGCTGCGATGGTACCTACCAAACGGTCTCCGGCACCAGACCCCTGCCAGACCATGCCACCAGTAAAATTTCTTGAGACATGTAATTTTAATATACTTACCTTTATATATTTTTTTATTTATTTATGGCACAAAGAGTCATTATATACAAACACTACCTGTTCCCCGCCTGCTTTACTGGCCGTAATATACTCGTAGAATTATATTTGAAATTTGCCTTGAAAAATTTACGAGTAACCGCGAATGCAAATGACTTTCTACAGTAGCCGTTGCCATAGCAACCGTATAAATAATACCAAATGAAAATATTTATTAAAGCTTATTGGAAATAAAACGATGAAGGATCTATGATATTCAAAAAAATAACAAGCCTATAACTATCTACAGATCATTCCGCGTCGAATGATCATGTTCCCATGTCGATACGTTCACTAGTTTTCACGTGATTGACGAAAAAAAAAAGACTCATTTTCATTATGAATATATAGACAGATATGTTAAGTAGGGTTTATAAAAGCTTTGGCTACAAATTGATTTCTTTGTAAAACAAACAATAACAGTTCTAGCGTGTATAATGCTGGTCCAAGGTCGATAATAATCGCTCTAGAGGACCTTGATTCACACCAGTCCTTGGGTTTTGTGATTTCAAAGAATTTGTAGTACGTCAGCACCGCTCAGCAATTTATTATGCAAAGTAGATAACATTGACATTGTAGACAATAGATTTTCTCCGGTTAACATTTGTTATGTTTATACTTCGTTAAGTTAACTGAGGAGCAATAACTTTGATATATTTATCGATAAGTGTAAACATAAACGCATTAAGTGTAAAATGTATGTGCACTTGTTACAACTTATACAATTGTAACGGTATTGTTTACTCGTTCTCCAAGTTCTTTAGCATAACCTGCTGTTACGTAAACCCTCCATTGCAGTAGGTAAACGTTGTAAATTTCCAGTTTTGGACTCTTTTACGTTCACGATAATCTCGGGTAAATATATTATAAATTATTTTACAAGATCGAAAACAGTTTTTTAAGAAACACCTCATAAAGAGACATTGCGAAAGTAAATCTTTAAGCACAACGATGTGACTCTAGTTATGATGATATACATTGCATCAAATTGTCCACGTGGTGAGTCATTAGAAGTTAAGTATCATTGGGGTAATTTCGCTACATCCCCCAAACAGAGCAACAGTAATGTTTTGCGCATTAATATTTAACCAGGATGGTCTTTGGCAACAGAGCCTCACTGGAAACAGGAAACCTGTACACTACGTGATAATATTGTAACAGAGAGTTTCAACTTATCACACGTGAACAGTGATAAGAAACTGTTGCCAACGACCGTGTAGGTTTTAGAGTGTGAATGGAGTTCCGGTTTTCAGGACCTTGGAATTAGTAAAGTTGCTGGAGTAACGAGACTTAATATCTTATGTTTTAAGGCAACGAGCACATTGTGATGCTGTGTACGTTATATTTGCTACATGAAAAACTTGAGTAGTCAATTTTCATTCGAAGTTGGTAATCTATCTATATATATATAATGAAAGTTGGATTCATTTGTTAGTCTATCACGTGAAAACTAGTGAACCTATCGACATGGGAACATGATCATTCGACGCGGAACGATTTGTAGATGGTTACAGGCTGTTTATTTATTAAATTTCACAGATACTTCTTTGTTTTATTTCTAATTCACTTTTATAAATATGTCCATTTCGTATTGTTTATGCGGTTGCTATAGTAACGGTTGCTACAGAAAGTCATTTGCGGTCTAATTCTATATAACGGCCAGCAAAGCAAGCGGCGAACAGCTAGAGTTTGTATATAATGACTCCTTGTGCCATAAATAAATAAAAAATATACGTATGCAATATTATTAAAATGTATACCTACATATTTATTAGTCTCAGCGAAAAATAAAAAAATATTCTGTTCGAAACGACCACCTTTGGCTTTTAGACAGGCCTTTAATCTGTTTGGCCATGTATCTATGAACCTACGCACTGTTTCCAAGGGAAATTTCC
This sequence comes from Ornithoptera alexandrae, assembly GCA_029030555.1. Lineage (NCBI taxonomy): Eukaryota > Metazoa > Arthropoda > Insecta > Lepidoptera > Papilionidae > Ornithoptera > Ornithoptera alexandrae. The sequence continues at coordinate 2,145,760 of JARDVY010000023.1, read as the reverse complement.
ACCACCGCCACTGCTTGCTCCAAAGATATTTTAAGAGACTCAATGTCGTCGTGTCGTTTAGAGCAGCAGTAGGCCATGTCGTCTAAACTGACCATATTTTTGAAGTCTAAAAGGATGAGGTTTGGGCTAGATGCCTGGTCCAGTTTTTAGCTCTTATAAAGTCCGGAACGTTGGTTTTATGCCAGTCTTGGGTAGTTCGTGCCACGGTATATTTTTAAAAAGTATATTGCTGAGTGTTTTCACAATATGATCTAAGAGTGTATCTTGATACACTTTGCCTGAAGTTTTCACTCCTTTTTCACAAAAATTTAGTTTTGTGACTCCTTGATGAGACACGCCTCACCAAACCATCACTGACGCAGGACGATGACCACGTTGTTGTACTTTTCCGCCCACTTGAGCAGCTTTTTTATAACTTTGAGCGTACACTTTATCATTTTGCTTATTGTGGTGTTTCTCAATCGTGAAAATTTTTTCATCGGTAAAAGGAATATTTCTTTGCCTTCCACCTGCCTGGTGTATCGCGACAGAAGGTGTGTTTGTTTTGATCGATCCACTCTCTTTAATTGTAAAGATTGATTTAGGGGAAGTCCTGTATATCGACGTATGAGCTGTATGAGCGCCGAGCTTCAGATCTTGTTTTATAATGCTCGACAGTCTTAGCGGGAATCTTCATTTCTTGCAATAAGATTTTTTGCTTCCTAATGGGGTTTCGACGAATTCTAGCTTTAACAGCATTAACAGCCTTTGTAGTTCTTACAGTACGCGGCCGCCCCGATCTTTTTTAGTCTTCGATGGAGGAAGTGTTGTTGTATCTGTTGATAGTACGATATACGAACATACTGCTGATACCAAGCTTTTGAAGTGTCTGGAATATGACCGACGGCTCCATACCCACTTTGTGCAAGGCGATCACTGCAATCCTATTTTTCTTTAACACACCATTGCATATTGTAATTTGTTAATGAACACGAAAAAATATGTGAAATGGCGCAAAATCGAAAGAAGTTTTTAAAATAATATACGTGTCCCAAAATTCTAAACAATTGCAAAGTTGGAAAGAAAAGAAAAGTTTTTATGTAACAGTATTTATGGCCACACTAGTTAAAATATTGTATATTATAGGCGTTCTCCAATAAAGAGAGACATTGCCATATACCCACCACAGCAGCTAAGTGGTCTTTAGAACCAATGTATTCATTGACCGGTAGTTCAAGCTTATTAGGAATTGAACCAGCGCCTTTTTGAGATTGTTTCACAGAGGAATTATTTACACCTTAATTCTCTCCAAAGACGGTACCAGGAAAAACCACGCCAGCAGTACCAAGATTATAATCGTATGCGAAACTTATAAACGTTCATCGTAAGATAAACGAAACACTGTACCTATATAGTAACGTTTGCTTTATGATGCCATTTTAGTATTAACAAACAACTTGTGCTAATTATTCGCCCTATTAAGCAAGTTTCTGTGTTCAAAAAGTTAGATATTTTTTTTTTTATATCTAACACGGATAATAGCACAGTTAACATCTCACATGTCATATCTATTTTCAAAGGTATCTCAGATTTTTAGTCATAATGATTTAAACTAAGTTTCTTCATTATAAATCAGATAATGTTTTAATCATGATGTTTCAAAGAGGCACGGGTTCTATTCCCAATGAGCTTAAATTTCCGGTAAAGAAAAACATAGGAAATTAATATTTTCTGGAATTCACATCTGTCAATACGCACTTGGCTAGACTCCTCTCCTTAAGAGAGGAAAGTTTGAACCCCAATAGTGGGAACATTAAGATAAAAGAGAACAAAAATATCAAAAAATAAAATTACTTAAAAACTGCTGACTGCATATACAAAAGTTTTACTTTACAATAGTTGCTTTTTTTTTGTTATTGTTAAGTCATTTAAAAATGCATTGAGATAGATAAAGACAAAACAGCGAGTGCATTAGCAGATTTCCTTATTAACTTAATGTCATGATAATTTTTAAACATTAGTAACTTAGAAGACTTGTGTTGGTTAAGTGCATCATTAGTGACATCCTTTTCAGTTAAGTTTATTTATTGCAAATTTCTGAAAAGGTTTTCAAACTCGATCATCTCCGTCCTTTATTTCAAGAGATAATGAAATGTGGGTTATCGCCTTTCATGTCTTCCTAATCTCGAAAAAGATTTCTATATTTTCTAAAAAATCTTTTGGATGGGATTTATTATGTAGAGATTATTATCCTCTAGGTCATCTGTTGTAGGAGACGACTAAAAGGGTTTTCGTGTTCGTGGGCTTCGAAGATGGAGCCTTCAATGTCGACTAATCGAACCCAGGGAAAAAGACACGTACGAGATGATCTCGAGCTTGTCGTAGTCAAGCGAGAGTGCTGGTGAAAGTTAGAGTATTCCCTGGAACATTAGCCGCAGTACAGGGAGGCATCGGTGTGATTCGTAGGAGATACCGTGGACTCTTGCAATGCACCCACCGAGGAGATTTTAGTAGGTACAAATCCCATGTAACCTTGTGGTTACCACAGAAGCAAGGTTCTTTTTTTTCCCACGAAAAAAAAGGTGGACATGGAGTTTAGAGAGGTAGTAAGATATCCGAACAGAACCCAACCGCGGCCTGTCTAATGGCTGTATCTATGATAGCCCGTACCGGGTTTTCATTTATGTAGTCCCCAGCACGACTAAGATTACTACTAAACTGGTCGGGAACCATCCATGATCTCCTCCCGAAGGCTCTATTCAGACAAGGGAATATCTTTCATCAGAGTGCTGCGACGTAGCGCGTTCACGATTGATTTGATTCACTATGGTATGTTTACACATAACATAGTTATCACGGATTTAATAAATTTAAAAAAAAAAAATGAATAATCATGATGATTCACGTAATATAAGGCGTGTTCACACCACACGATTGCGAATTCCTTAGTAAAACTTATGTTCCAATTGAAAACTTGGTACAATACAACACTGACCACATCAACGTTAGTTACGGCTCCATTGATCCTTTCAAATCTGTCAAACGCATCATTTGATTATCATAAGTTCTTTGTTCGTCCATCCAAAATATTATTATTCATTCAATAATGAATATTTAAATTATTTCATAGGTCTATTTTGTAAGCGTCGTGTGTCCGAGAGAGGTTTAGCTAATGCAAATGTGTTGACGCGAACTGTCGAACTATACTTATCGTATAACGGCTGCTTGAATAATCAAGCTTGTTTACAATATTTTTTTAAACAACCAAATTACTAATAAATAAAAAAAATTAACCCTCTCAATGAGCATCCTTGAGGGAGGCCTATGCTCAGCTGTGGGTGTTATCCGATTGATAACAAGAAAGAAGAAAAAATAAACCAACGTAAAAGAATAAAATATATTAAATTATTTGTACAACTTTTAACTTAAAATATAGTTATTCCCAAAGTGGTCCAGGTGGAGCCCCAGAGGGTACGGGAGACAGGGGTCTAAGTTTATGACTATAATATTAACGTTTGTTTGTGGAGTTTTGGGAACGATAGAAACGTAGCTGCAGGGGGTCCACCGGAAACAGTTATTCTTGGTAAGTGGTCCTATGAGAGAAAAAAATCTGGTTGAAAAACTGAACAAGAATAGTCATGAAATAAATTCGGTCATGATTTTTGGATTCCACGTGTGGGTGATGAGTTGCTCCTGGGTTTTGGTATATCTGTGTTGAGCAGTAGATATTTATGGTCTGTAACGTAGAAAGTCAACTTCTAGATTAAAATAAAAAAAAAAACACTAAAATTGTACGCACACGAAAAAATAAACGTGTGATATAACCATGAATGATGAAGAAAATCCTTTATCAGTAGAAATGAACTGAACTGATTATCTTCATAATACTTATCACTATATAGTTTACAAGGATTTATCACATAATCAATCGTTTTATCAGCAACAGGAAAAAATGGTGTTGCAAATAGGAAAACCCGTGTGGACGCAGATTTGGCATTCAACATACTTACAACCGGATATAAGAAAGAGGTTCTCAATTCGACTCCTGTGTTGTTCACTTATTTAAGATCAAGCATTAAGGAAGAAGACTTACCTGATGGCAAGTGACTCGCCTGGCTATTACAATCTTTAGCACACTTTTTTTTTTATTCTACGCAGCAACTACACAAGCAAAATATTCACCTGATGGTAACTGATATGCCTACCCATGACAATGTGGCGCTATTTACAATATTGTACACAGCGCCACTTAGCGCTTAACACCTTAAGGCACGAGTCTCGTTACCCCAGTAATTATACTAGCAACAACGCCCTTTGAACCGGAACACAGTAATGTTAGCACACCAAGTGTTTGACGGCAGAAATATAAGCTTCGGCAGTACTTAGCTAGACGGTCTCCGACAACAGAGACCTACCATCAGTGGTACCACTTATTTTCCGCTACACACATCATCATCATCAGCCAAATAACGTCCACTGTTGGACATAGACCACGCCCAAAGATCTCCACACCAATTTAGCCTACGCTGCCCGCATCCAGCAGCGTTCCGCGACCTTCACACAGTCACCACACAATAAGAAAATTACGAAAAAGCATAATTAAGACAATATAAATAGATTTTATATATTATTTTAATTATTTATACCACCACCACCACCACCATTAAATTCTAGTTCGACTTCTTGTTTGTATTAGCTCGCGGCGGAGCATTTAAAAGCTGTTAAACGCCATCGTAAAAATGCTAACGAGGTACAGCCGACTTTACCAAGCGCGAACCCCTTTAGAAATTTCTGTTTTTTTATAGTAAAGTGTTTTATATAATTAATAAAAAAATAAACTTTACTTCAGCACTACACAGCCGAAAGAAGCATCACGAATTTCTCTGACTTCATTCTAGCATAACCAGAACACGTTTACTGGTGGTACGTCTCTGTTGCCGAAGACCATCTAAGTGGGTACCGTCGCAGAGCCTACTTCATCCACTGAATAGTATTGTACAAATATTACTGTAAGGAGATTCAAAATCATCATTCATCATCACAGCATAATGTAGTACAATGTATTTCATCCCGACTAGTCAGATAAAATAAAAAAACCACCCTGTCAACATCCAAACTCAAAAGTTTTTTTTCACCTGTTGATGCGACTTCGGAAACGAACCAATCATTATTTCCTTTTCTTATACTACGAAGCCGTTAGAGGAGCGGGAAGTTCACCTGATGGTAAGTACCCCCGCCTTTAACAACGTGGCGCTAGTTACGACGGTGTACACTTCACCAGATTGCGCTCGTCGCCTGGAGACAGGATATTAAGTCTGCTTACCCGGCTAACTTTACTACAATCCTCATCAATCCAGAACACAGTATTATTTGTCGGCTGCAATAGGAGCTGCGGTGATTACTACCTGGACAGTCTCCAGCAACAAAGACTTACTACCAGTGAATAAAATCCTGTCACCATTTAAATCTACGATCCCCGAAATTAACCTAATAATCCACGGACGCAGTCAAGATTTGATTTATATATGTCTTCAGTATTTATTAGGTTTGTAATTAGTCCATTAGTTCAGAGATAAAAATAAAATAAAACTGAAAGGCTGATGTTATAACAGTATAGAATATAAGATAATTAACCTCACCACGTTCGGTTCCGATGTGGTTACCAAGATTGTGTGTGGTCCTGCTGTCAAATTAACTACGGCTAGTTAAACAAAGATTTAGTTACGGACATGTTCACGTAGCTGTGTATAAAAGGTAAAAGACGTGCATGTGGTAATAATAGTCTACTAACATGGAAGAAGTCAATACAGTGGTTGTCGTGCGAGGATATATAAACAACATAAATAGCCCAAATTTTATTCCCACAGCTGGGACTCGGAGCAATCTGTTACTAGGAGAGAAATTACGAAGAACTTATTTTAACATATATGAAAATACCTTTAGATACAAAGTTAACTTTTGTATCTTCAAAAGGGTTTGTTGACTTAAACTTTCACTTAGTATTAAGTGAAAATTAAACTGTGGACTGTGAAGCATACTCACCCAGAATTTGGTTGTGATATATTGACAAGCCGAAGATAATTAAGTTGTTATGGCAGCAGATTTTTTTTTATAAATCGTCAAGGTTGATCCTAGACCACGATCCCATTTGAAGTTAAGTGGTGATGTGATCTATGGTGGTAAAGCGCAGTAACCTAGTGGTAGCCTATTCACTCTTTTCTCGAAGACACCCACGTCGTATTTGTACGGCAACACCGACGCTGGCAATTTAATCCACTCCTTTGCTGTTCTCATGAACGAGGAACTGAATCTCTTTGTTCGCAAATTGGGGACACTCACAACATAAGGATGAGGACTCGGCTTGTATCTGGTGGTATTATATTGTGTAATTCCACTGCACACTCTCCGAAATGTACCATTTTCATTATTATTGTAGTAAGCTAACCAGGAAGGTTAGTAAAAAACCCCGACTCTTCAACTCTTGCTCCCGGAGGGATTGGGTTACATGGCAGGTACTTAGTTACTCGCGTACTACAGTGTACGAAATTTTTTGTTTATCTGTGCACTCCAACAATGATAGAGCAGAATTACCTGATACGGTTTTTATCGGAAAAAAAAAAGTATCGTAAATACATCGTTTGTAGTGATCCCGCTAACACTCGATATCGGTCCTCAATAAGTTGCGGACGTGTATTAATCATTTTTTTTTCCGTATGTGAATGGTCACGATCAGCTCACAAAATGATTATGAACGAGTTGCGTAAAGATGATGGGAACGCTGAGGTCAGTACTGCATATATTTTTTGAATAGTAAGCTCAGTAGTTAATACAGAAGTTATCTTTCGCTACATGCGAAGGTGGTCGGAGAACGGACCCGAGTCGGTCTTCGACGACCGAATAGGTTCGCCAGAAACCAAAAATCCAAACTCACAATATGAGAATCCGCCGTCGGATAACTACACTCCAAGTAGTACACTTTTTTTAAGGAACAGGCCGTGGATCCGGTACCACGAGCCCAGTCAGATGAGTTGTAAAAGTCAATATGACTTTCAAGAGCTTAACATATTCAGAAAATAGAAGAAGTGTTAGATCCCCAATAAGCTTGAATTTCCGGTGAAGTAAACTAATACGGTAGCGAAGACCGACCGAAGACCATCTAAGTTGGTGCAGCTCCTATTTCTGCCGCTAAATAGTACTGCACGTGCAAAATGTATATCATTCGTATTTTATGTATCATTAAACTAGAATAAAAAAAAACTCATATTAATTCCTCGTGTGAGAAGACCTCAGCAGTGCGAACATGTACACGTGTTTAAGATCATACAGTAAGACCAGTTATATAGTATTTACACAATGCAGATAACAGATTCCTTTTGTTGTGGACCATAGTCTAGTTCCAATATAAATCAGTGATGTACTAACAATACTGTGTTCCGATACGAAGCCTTACCTAGTGAAATTATCGAAGTAATCAGACTTAATTGTTTCCGTTTTGTATTACCGTCGTAATCAAGGCTTAATTGTTTAAATACTAATCATCTGTATGTTGGAAATGAGCATTGTCCATAACCTAACCAGTACCTTTTCCATTAGGCAAGTGTCACCAATCACAGAATCAGTAAAGTTAACTAGTAAAGTTTTCACAATAATTTTTGTTGTTATAGTGATATATTGTAAAAAGATAAATATTTTTATTTGTATTATATTTTATTTAGATTTTTTAAACTTCAAATATATGGACAGTGTCTCCAAAAAAATTACATTATATTGTTTAATAATTGTTTGTTTTTTTATGAATTATTTATATCGGTTATTTAATAGTTAATATTGCAGATAAAATATATTATGCTCTGATTGATATTTAAAGTAATACTGTAGTAACTTTATACGACTTTCAAGAGCTTAACATCTTCAGAAAACAGAAGGTTGTTCTGAAAAAGTCCTTCTATGAAACGATACCTTCTTCAAATTTATACCTTTATAAATTTATTGACATGTAGCTTAATGTTAAGTAAGAGTGTTATGCCGCTTTATGATTTTAACTTCAAGCGTATTTGAAACATATCCATGACATGTACTGATCTGATAGAAATATCAGTTCTAGCTCACGCACAAATCTCACACTATCAAATATATCTACGTTTTTCGATAAGATTTAAATTACACAACCGTTGCCTGTTTTAGATATATACATTCATATACAGTATATACTAGCTACAGTAAACACAGAGAATAAGCCTGTAGTGTAGTTTCAATATTGACTTGAAACATCTTGTTTAGATACTTGAGATGTCAACCGCCTATCTCGACAACTAACAGTTTCTTAGCATTGAAACGTTGCAGTAAAAAATACTATAATTTTTCTAATAATTAAACAAACATTCTAAGCTCGTTTAACTCATGTGCTTATTAAATTTTAAAGAAATATTTCGCTCAAGTTTAAAAGTTACATCAGGTTTAAATATAAAAATAACTCATGTTGGTTCTCGACGAGTTATTCTAGTAATTTCTATAACCTCCTCACGATTTTCAAATTAGTTAAGAAACTTTCCTTCTTTTAGAATTTCTTACTACCCTATACGTATTAACTGCACACAAGTAATGCGGAATTCTTCGGTTAAATTCTACATGTTGTGGAATTTTATTTATGGCAACGTTTTTACAAATTAGCTTAGTTATCTACCACTTTCATATTGTAAATCTGTCACTTTCCCTTCGTTATAACATTATCTTCACAATTCATCTTTCAAAAGACTTTTACTATAAAGTCTACATTATCCTTTACTGAGAACTGACAATGACATTTTTTTTTGCTTTTATACTGAAAGATGACTATTCATTTCCAAAGAATAATATTATTTAATTTATCGTCTACACGTACAGTGATAAGCTTTATCTAGTAAATGGATAGTTAGAATTTAGGTAAAGAAATTAATATCAATTTTTATACAGAAAAATGGATTACATAATAAATTCCTGTAATTATTTACACACCCTCTGATACTAAATAATTATATGGCCCCAAGTAGTTAAAAAGAAATATAATAATATGTTATAATATTTCTTTTTAACTGTTGTTGCTTAAACTCCCATACAATCCCCGGACATCAAATCGGGTTCAAAAAACCCTGATGCCAATCAAATTCTTCGACTGATGGCTCCGCAATTGTAATAGACATTTTCGTGTTACGAGATAAGCAGTTAACTGCCAAAGAGGCAGTTAAATCTTTATGGAAAGATGGTAAATTGAATTCGCCTTGAATAATCCGACTTCTATATTTTACCATCAATTTCCAGACTTCACAACTTCTCTCTTCTCCTCAAAGAAACATTAGTGTTAAAATGCTTGCCATTTAACACTAATGTCTCTTTTATACTCGTATAATAATCGCTGGCAGTTAAAGATATATTTAGAATAGATAACATCTCCTTGTTACAAATTTTGAATTAGATAAATTATCAATATAATCTTCAAGAATCATAAAGTTCCGGTTGCAGCTATTTGATTGACTTCCCCAAATATTAAAAACAGATTATTAGGATATAATAAATATATATATTTAATTTTAGTTTCATCCATATTATAATCATCACATAACTTTTTAACAGATGGCTGAGCAGATGTTTGGTTCTACGTTGTTTTCCGACTTTTATCATATTTATCGGAACTGTCTGGTCTAGTTGATAGTAACATTATCTTAACAGCCTTCCAGGCCAGCATTAAAAATTACTTTCGATCTTTATTTTATTCGACAACATCATTAAATTTTTTTTAAGTTTTGAAATTAGTTACGGATAATAGATTTTAGTTTTGTTTCAATTTATTTTCCTTACTGAAACAAGTCAGTCACAGTTAATGTAAACAACGACCCACAAAGTTCATACCGAAACATCAACAATTAGTCACCGTGTAGTAACTTTTTAAACAGATAAATGATACTAATTTTATTTGTAAATCTATCTTCTTAATGTGCTTCTTCGACTTGCCGATGTTGCCGATCAGTTCACAATATTGTACCCATTCTCTTACTAGGCCTAACAGATTTTTTTTAATCCTAGAACGTTGCTAGGTGGTAATTGACCCATTTGCTTTAGATGCAGTCCCGCCACTCCCAAATAGTAATCCAGAAAGATCTTTCTTTTGTTGTCGTCCTGCATGATTTGCACTATTTGTTCTTTTGTAATTAACTAATCCATTCTGTGTTCACATTCGATTCTTGCTAGAATGAAAGAAGGTCCGTGCTAGAAGGGCTGCAGATCCTATAGCAGATAGGGTACTCCCGTTATTTGGATCTTTCAATAGCTCGTCATTTCTGGATATTCCGCTTACTTTTAGGATTCGGTAGATAGTTGTACAGAATTATTTAAGACTATGACAGCTGATTTTACTGGTCCTGGGTTACTTAAATTTTGTATCGACTTTGCAGAACAAGACAGGTATTCCTTAGCGTCGATATATGGTTCTTGTACCAATAGGATTTCATATTTTTCTTTGACTGTTATCTCTAACAGCTGCATGGCAGCAGCGTAGCCTTTCCCGAAATTTACCTGTGCTATTTTGATTCGCTTTATGTTGTAATCGTTGCTTTAGGCGTTAACAATAGTGCACTCGGTCCCTTGCTGTTCCGTCCCATTTTTGTCAGTGTTCACATTCTTGAATGTAAGCGGGATGGATAACGTGTCTGCTTAGTTTTTGCACAGTTAACGCAGCGTGGTGGTTCGGATCGTTTATTACAGGCCTAACAGTTGGGTAGCAACCCGTAATTCTGTACCACTCTCTAATATTATGAACCCTAAATTTTTTTACGACAATCACTTCTTTAAACTACGATTTTACTCATCAAGATTGTGTAAATTATAATTAAGATAAGACAGATATCTATCATTTTAATTGTTCCTGTTTACAATTATCTTTAAGTCAAATGTACGCAAAGATAATTTTTGTGATGAAAGATGTTTATTATGTATCTGGCATGTTTTACAACATCTCGCAGACACCGCAATATTTACCAGCTTAAGACAAAGATATTTTGGTCTTAAATAGTATAATTATAGATTATCTAAAAAAAACCTATATGAAATTCTGATAGTGGTTTAGTTACGTTATAATATAACATAAAGCTGTAATTTTGTCTTTTATTTAAAGGATTGTAAAGAAGACATGAAAAAGAGAAAAGAAGCTGGCGACAGCGACGCGCTGGAACGGGTCCTATGCCACGTGGGTGAGATGGGACTCTATCAAAAGCTGCTGTTCTTCGCCATGATGCCGTTCGGTGTGTTCTTCGCCTTCATCTACTTCGGTCAGATGTTCATCACCGCGACACCACAGCGACATTGGTGCCGAGTGCCGGAGATGGAACACTTGGATCTGGAGATCAGGTCAGCAAACAAAGTGTGCTTTACGGTGTTAAATATTTTCTAGTAAACCATTCATCGAAATAGCTTCACGTTCTTTGGAGATTACTCAGAAATAAGATAAAATTATATAATTACTGTTAAGAGATGTAGACGTAGAAGTATTTAACTAGTGATAAAAATTATTGAGTAGTTATTAGTTTTTTTGATATCATACCTCCGTAAATATTAAATAACAATCTATTTTTCTATAACAAATACTCGCTTTAATTTTATTTGTTTATATACATAATAAAAAATATATACTTTCGTAAAGAAAAAATTTCGATCAGAAGTTAATGTAATCACTTAGTATCTCTATTTGATTATGTTACCTCTTACGCTATGTAATATATTATGTAGGTACCAAGGTTTAATGAGATAATGATCTAGAGACAACCTTTAATATTTATCTTCACTAATTTTTTTTTAAAGTTGACCTTAATATATTTAATATGTATTCGATAACGGTAATGTCATAGATTAGATAGTTCGGTGCTGGATACTTGATAGGAATGTTGCCAGCGTAAGGACATTGGACATACGGTAACTTTCTCCATAAAATTCTTATATTTATTATTTTCTATACAAAATTTCTAATTTAGGATATTATTTTAATTGCATTGAAAAAATACAATTTGAGTTATATAAAAATATGATAAAGTTAGATCCTTGATCAATGTAACAACCATAAAGTTCACAACAGAAATTATATGATTTTTGTTACCAAAAAATTAAAAACAAACGTATACATAATTAACATTTTAATTTAACAAAACAAAAATAATTAACTTGATTAAACTTGATTGGATCCATATTCTTATAAATAATATTCACTATGATGGAAATATACGGTAATCACCGGTTCTAGATTTTATGTCTCGTTACATTTATAATTTTATTAACTACAACCTCCATTAAACCGGACTTCCATAATATTTGCATACTATACAGAGGTTGAAATGAATGTTTAGTACTTACCTAAACGGTCTCCTGCACCAAACCTATCACTTCTTATACTGTTACAGATAGAGTATGGATATACCGTGTGATGATGATATACAAGCAAAGGAAATAATATAAAAACTGATGAAAAACATTTGTACTGTAGTTTTGGATTAAATTGTTTCGGAGATTAGCTTTATCAAACAATTTAATTAATCATTTCAATGTAACGGATATGATAAGGTTGGTGATAAGATTTGACGATTTTTAAGGTAGAAGTAAAATGTTACCACTCACGAGTTCTTGAATGAAATGAAGAAGATAGATTGTATTGATTCAATATATCCCGGCTGTGACTGGTGCACGCCTCTTCGTGAGTGTTATCAATCTTCTTATCGATCTGTAAAAACCCAATTCGAAAGATCACTGATCATAAATAACCTTTCATTGCCTTGTGAACAAGCTCCTATTACTCGATCAATAAATTTATCTCGCGTACTATCTAAACAATTCATGAAGACAATTTTACGTAGAGATCATAGTAGAGATGCTGAACTCTTCAAGCCGGAATAAAAACTAGTATTTTACAAGAAATTAGATAAATGTGTATTAATTTCTATGTAGAAACACCGTTAATACAACCTTTTATAAAACGCTGCTGATATGTAAAACTGAAATCTTAATTATAATTAGTGCTTATTAATAATAAGTTCTTAAGTAAATAAGTCTTACTATATTTAATCTTCATCCATTCTTAACTGGAAAATAATTGCTTATAAGAATTAGAAAGACAACTGCTATTAAAACAGACTATAACTAAAGTTATGTTAAATGCTTATTAGTTAATAAAGTTAACAAAAAGCACTTTAGTACACTTAGAAGACTCTCTCATTTGTTACACAGCATTGCTGAAAGCTCTATATTTTTAAAGATCCATCAGTTATGTACGCAATCTTCAGAATTTTTTAATATTAGGTCTTTATATATGAAATTGGCGTTTTGTACGGGAAGAACATAAAGTAATTTATTTTTTGTAAAATATGTTTAATTATTAATGTATGCACCGTTGTTATCTACGCACTTTTGCCATCTCAAAGGTAGGTCATTGATCCCTTTACTAAAAAGACCATTGGGGGCGAGAATCAATAAACTTTTTGAAGGCGGTTTGGACTGCCGCATCGGAGTTGATTTTTTTTCCTTGTAAGAAGTTGTCGAAATTCCGAATAACATGGTAATCTGTCGGGGCAAGGGCCGGGGAGTACGGTGGATGTAGCAGACATTCCAATTGGAGCTCATCTAACTTAATGGTTGTTTGTTGTGCAGTGTGTGGTGGTGGTGTTGCGTTCTCGTGAAGCAGAGCCTAGAGCGATTGAACAATCTTGGTTGTTTAGCTTCATGTTCTGCAGTTGCTGACAATAGATATCTGCCATAATCGTTTGAGAAAGTCATAATTTAGAAAACGGAGAGAAAAACCAGATTTTAGAAAGTTGTAGTGAACGACACCGGCACTAATCCAGCAAACACTCACAAGTAACTTTTTCTGAGTAAATTTTCGTTTAGTGCAGAATTTGGCTGGCTCTCCAGGGTTCAAGCATTGCGACGAGCTCTTCCGATTATCGTACAGTGTCCACTTTTCATCATAAGTAATGATTCGATATAAAATCCTTTCATCATTGTGTCGGTTGAGCAAAGTAACACAGCAGCAGCAGTCGACGCGTGTTTGCAAGTTCGATTCATTCAATTCATGAGGTACCCAGCGTTCAAGTTATTTTACTTTGCCGATTTGCTTCAAGTGGATTAATACAGTTTTGTCACTTACCCCGAAGACTGCAGCTATCTCTGAAGCGCTTTGTGATGGATCCGCTTCCACAATAGCGTTTAATTCTTCATTTTCCACTTTGGTCTACGGCCGTCCACGGGGTTGGTTCTGAACGTCGAAATTTCCAGAACGAAAACGTTGAAACCAAAAACGGTACCGTGCTTTCTTTTGCGACACCAGCGTCGTACATATCATTAATCCTTAGAGCTGTTCCTGCAGAACTGGTACTGGTGCCACGGTGGAACTCGTACTCGTAAATATACCGATATTTCATGTTTACCATTGTGCGATAATAAGCGACGCCAAAGAAAAAAATAATGAGGAAAAACAATTGAATGACTGTATTCAAAACTCAAATGTAGCAGCTAAATGAATTTCTAAATTTGAATTTGAAACTCTTAACCAAAGAGGAGATATTTCAGATCAAAGTGGTCAGTACGACAAAACGCTAATTTCATATGTAAGGACCTAATATTAAGTTTTTTTTTTTAAAAAAAAGTTAAAGGTCAGGGACGTGCACAAAGATTCTAAGAAGTGTATCCAACCGCACCCGAAGTCTCTGTGCTTATGTGTACTTGAAAATAAATGCACAAATTTAGCAAGAGTGGTGTAAGGGGTGCCGCACAACAACTCACTGGACCCAGGCTAACCTTGCCTGCTCGTGCTGCATCATGCTAATCAACAAACGAGGCTCTGGCTCCGCCAACCCGCATTGGGCCTGTATGGTGGAAAATGGCCCAAATCCCCCATATGGACCTCGATAAACGACGGCTCCTGGTGCCCGGCAATGCGGTCAGCGCAGGACCGATCGATGTAGGGATCTCTGGGAGCCTATGTCCAGGAGTGGACGTCTATCGGCAGATGATGATAATAGCTAATAGTAAATAGTATAGTATAGTAAATAATAGTCAAAATATAATCGTGAACTTTTTGCATAATTTCAGAGATTATTAAAGGCTTGAAATCTCACTTTTTTGGTTATATTAATATATTTTGTATAAACAGATTTGTATTGCAAATTAAAACATGTTATACTATTACAGACGCAACCTCACAGTGCCGAGGGTCGGAGAAGGATGGGAGCAGTGCGCGATGTACAACGCCAACTGGACAAAGGTTCTAGAGAGCATGTTGCCACCGGATCCATCCACAGAGATCATACCTTGTCGGAACGGCTGGGAGTTTGAGCTGGGAGATATACCTTACCATACTATTGTTAGCGAGGTAATATTACATGGATTGTTTTTTTTTACTGAATTAGAAAACTATAAATCAATCAATATCTTAGAAGATTTTTTTTATTCCATAAAGCGACGAGACGAGCGGTACATTCACCTGATGGTAAATGATACGCCTGCCCATAACGACATGACGCTAGTTAAGATGGTATAAACAGTAGCACATTGCGCTCGTCGCCTTGAGACATTACAAGTTGAGTCTTGATACCCCAGTAATGACACTAGCTGCAGCGCCCTTCAAACCGGAACACAGTAACGTTTGCACACTACTGTTTGTCGGCCGCAACAGGCGCTGCGGTGGTACCTACCTAAACGATCTGCGGCAACAGAGACCTACCACCAGTAAACGACGATGATTATCTTATTCACATGCAACTAAGTGTGTCAGTTCGTCACCGATAGCTTATTGATTTCTTGTGTAACAGTGCCAGCCAATGGAGTGAAGTTGGCGCTGAATTCTAATAATCCATATATACTGATACCATGCATGCAATTATCATTGTTAAACACAATTTCCATAACAATTAAACATTGATAACAATTAGAAGATTTTAATGTAACTAGAACAGCAATCAATTCTATTGACTGCAAGGCTTTTACTATTGATAATATAATATAGATAGTTTTATTTCAAGTTTTTAAGAAACCTAATTTTCCAATAAGTACCTGTTATAAAAAAATATTATAAACTTGAAAATCTATTACCATACATCAAATGGCTGCGTTAATCGCTTCATACTAACTAACATGAAACAAAACATAATGAATTAACAAAGGCGACTTGTTTATAATACTTGTACACGTAATAACGTATTTAATCTCAAAATCCTCTTAAACGTATTTACAAAGCATAATTATTAAAACACTTAAGGAAAATATTAAAGGCGATAACATTACAAAATTAACAACTTAGGTAATTGTTCCCAAAGCTGTTTGTTCGCCCGTCAAATAGATCTTTTATGATGCCATGTACTGCCGCCAGAGAGATAACATGAGATTACATCAAAGAATACACCAATTGTCGTGTGCGATATAAACTTCGAATTTGTACAGCAAACCGATGGATGTTTCAAAATATTATGTAATCCGGGATCAAAATGGATTGAACAACTTTACCTTGTTACGAGATAAAAGATAATTAAACTTTATCATACATTTTTTTTTTATATAAAGATAAGTAGTCATTTACGAGTTATAATAATTTACTAAACTGGTTTAAACTGAAATCTGTCAAGGTGATTTATAAAATAAATTTTGTCATTATTGCGAGAGAATTAGGCAATATTACCTACAGATACATATAAATATTACTGAGATGTAGTCAAATAGCCAAACCGAGAACCGGTGGAACCGGCAGCGCAGGCCCGATTGATGTGGACATCTCTAGGGGACGCCTATTTCTAGCAGTGACCGTTTGTCGGCTGATGATGATGATCGCCAAATATGATGGAACGAATAAGAAAGACATGTAACCTTGAATTAACCCGCACAACAACACACGGAACCCAAGCCAACCTCACTCGCCCGTGGTGCACACAAGGCTCCGGTTCCCACCAACCAGCATTGGGCTAGCGTAGTAAATGACCCAAATCCCCCCATATGAATCCTACTTGAAGTAAGAATCTTTGAAGGAAGACTATGGCCAGTAGTGGACGTCTATCGGCTGATGATGATGAGCTATATCAAGGTTCTCACTAACTTAACTACTGACATATATTTCACGCAGACTACTATATAACTCTCTCTAATCTAATTATTTCTGTAATTATATCTTTCTCCTCTTTCCCCACTTATTCCCAACCGCTGCGACTGTTACAGCTTATCTGTGCTGACCCTATATGACCGTTACCAAGAGTCTGGGTTCATCAATTAGCCTCGCCCACTAACTTCTATACTTTGGTGCGGTTCAGAATACTTAACTATATTCTCTTTATTGACGTAATTGATTCTCCTCTCGCCTTCATTGGGATTTTTTTTATTTAACGAAGCGACGAGACGGGCATGATGTTCACGTGATTGTAAGTGATATGCCGGTCTATAATACCGTGTAATTAATTCTCATTACCTCAATAATTTTACTGGATACACCTGCCTTCAATTTGAATCACTGTAATATTTGCACAGTACTATTTGGCGGCAAAAATAGGATCTGCGTTGGTACCTACCAAAACGGTCTCCGGAAACGGAGATTCACCACCTGTAAACCAGACCGCGTTTAGGAACGCGAAACTGATTTTGGGCCAACCAACGAAAAGCGGTTCTAGTTTAATTTAGGCATAAGTACTTACTAAACTCAACATTAAGCTGCTGCGTTTTTAAATACTAGGGCTAAATAGCAGGTTTCTAAATACTTTTAATTATTTTCAATATTAGCTATATAAAACGTGATAATTAAACTTTGTTCGAAATCTTTCAACGGCAAAATCAAACAAAAGTATCTCTGTGACTTGTACTTTGATTTTTACAGTTTTCATTAAAGTATTATAAGTATTTTACAAGTTTAATTAATACTACGTTATTTTTTTTGTTAATTATTACAACAAGGAGTACGTTTAAAAATACACAACCTGTATAAAAATATTGCGTAAAAGTTTGTATCTTTTAAAAATATAACACTAAATACTTGAAATTTGATGCCACGTACGCACCTGGTACACGTACTCCGAAGTACGAGTAGATACTCGGTTTTAAAACATAGCCTATACAATTACATCTTTAGCTTACGTTAATTTAAAACAATACAACTACAGATATTGGCCAAGGTTTCCTGTTTCTTCACTCTGATAGTGATCAAGGTTGTGTGGATGAAAGTAATCGTATTACATAGTAAATAATTTATTTATCAGCGCGGATGGGTCTGCGAGTACTCCGGGTTCGTGCCTCTGGCGCAGACCATATACTTCGTCGGGTCTTTAGTGGGTGGAATCTTCTTCGGGTGGATGGCGGACCGATTCGGCAGGGTGCCTGCTGTGATTGGTAAGAATTAAGAATTCGTAGAAATAATATCTACGTATCACAGAGCCGATGGAATCGGCAGCGCAGGGCTGATCGGTGGGGACATTTCTGGGGGATGCCAGTGTCCAACAGATGACGTGTATCGACTGATGATGATATTGGTAGGACCTGATCATATAGTCATAATTGATCCAACATCTTAACCAGAAGCTTATGGTTCAATAATTTTTTTTTTAGTAAAACCGTTTCTTGGGCATTTTAGTTGAATAATTAAACTGTTTTTAATTTCAGAGTAAAAAAAAATGTGTCATGTATACAATGTTTTTTTTTGTTCTTGTCCAAACAGCAAAATTTTTAGCGTTAATTGCTACAAGGAGGGATCAAAAAGTAGTGAGAATGAGATAGAATATAATGACTATTGATAACTTAATAATTTATGTTTCTATATAGTCTCCGAGTCTCTCTACACACCGAGTCCAGCGCTTTTCCAGGGCTTCAATCCCTTTCAAAAATACAGTTTTATCTTGGTGCTGCAAAAACCTCTCCACGGCATCCATCACCTCGTTATCGTCTTCGTACATGTTTTTCCCCAAGTATTCTTTGAATTTGGGTAACAGATAAAAATCTTTATCTAAATTAGATCTGGTGAATAAGGAAGTGGTCAACCAATTCGAAGCCAGCTTCCTGAATGGCAGCCATCGCAACTGCTGACCTGTGCGCGGGTGCGTTGTCGTGATGAGACAGCACGCCCCTTCAAAGTTTCCCTCTCCTTTTCTCTTTGATGGCATTCCTCAACTTGAGTATAAAACTGAATAATATTGGCCTGTAATAGTGGTTCCACGCTCCAGGTAATCAATCGACAATATCCCTTCTCAGTCCCAAAATATTGAGGCCATAACCTTGTCAGCCGATGCCACGGCACGAAACTTCTTCGGGGTCGGTGAGGATGGCCATTTCCATTGCGAAGATTGCTGTTTTGTCTCAGGATCAAAATGATGGACCCATGTTTCGTCCATTGTTACGAAACGAGACAAAACAGTTTTCAGAATCTTCTTGAAACTTGTCCAACAATATCTTCGAAATGTCAAGTCCATTTTGTTTTTGAGTGTCGGTTAACATTCTGGGCATCCATCTTGCGGAGACTTTTCTCGTATTCAAAAATTTGTATCAATATGAATTGAATACTTCCACATGAAATGCCAGTTTCTTGAATTAAGTATCGGATGGTAACTCTTCGATCGCTCAATACAATTTTCTCGACTTTCGTAACATTTTCTTGTGTGACTGACGTCGATGGACGTGCTGACGGCCGCAACGATGTTCGTCTTCCGTGCTCGAAATTGAGAAGCCCACCTTGCGACAGTGGAATACGACGGAGCAGACTCTCCTAATGTTGCCTCCAAATCGCAATGAATCTCTTGCGTCGTTAACTTTCCTAAACAGAGGTATTTAATAACTCGCACTTCGCTTTTCTCCATTTTCGAGAACACGTCCCGACACGAAGCCAACAAACGACTACATTCAGAAAAAAAAAACAAAAGAGAATCGAAGATTTTTTTCTTTATTAATATTACAAATATGTATCTGAGTTATGCCAGTATTTATTTTACCAAGGAGTATATATGTCGTACTCACTACTTTTTTATCCCTCCTCGTACATTTTGTTTATGTTTAATGCATTGCAATCTCTTATGTTTATAATTATTATAAATATAGGGTAAATGAGCTCAACATCAACAATAAATATATATTGAGTCAACGCTGTTCTATTTCAAGAATAATTTATTCTGTTTTTATTGCCCATTCCACCAAGGCCTCCTGCCACCCTTGACCATCAGTTATTTCGAGATCTTAACTGTAGATTACGATGATAATTTATAGGGTTCCCAAACGTTCAAAATCTACAATAAACATTAAATTTGATAAATTTATGTGCCTTTACCACACGTTAGTTGGTTTGCCGGTGTATATTTATTTTATCTTTGTACTTCTGAAAATGCAGAACTCATCAATTTATGGGATCGTATTTTAACTGCATGGAAATTGAAATACCACTGTACCTTCTGGTGAAGATTTGTAACAAATATAATTATCTCTCTTAACTTTAAAATATAGATAAAAAAATTGGCTTCATCAGCAAGCCTTCCCCAAAGATCTACATATTTTTTGTAAGGTTCCACATGGAGGGATTCGGACCATTACTCACCACGCTGGTCCAATGCGGATTGGTGGCAGGAGAAAAATTCGCTTGCATGAACAAAACTCTTCTTCATTACAAATATAAAATGTTACATACGTTATATAAAAAACATCAAATAAGGGTTGTGGATATAATTGTTTGCTAATATAATTATCTAGTTAATTAAGGGAGTATTTCAGTCTACCCTTACCTAGTGTCCCTAAATATATACACATAAAATGAAGTTTATTGCAAAAGGAAGTAGAAAGGGTGGATAAGAGTCGAAAGTAAATTACTTATGTAAATTAACCACCATCAACAAATTTATTTGATCTTTCTTTTGCCCAACTTTGACCTTTTACTAACCGAACACTCCACAGACATTTTACTGCCGGTGTATATAACTTTTATCTTCACGCTGATGGATGGAAGAAATGGGTAGGTAGATCGAACGTAGAAATAATTACTATGGACCTTGTTTGTGCGATAAAGAAGCTAAATACTTCAGCGTCATCTGGTGACGAGATACAACGAAGTGAATATTAAACAAATCCGTGACCAAATGCTTGGAGCACGGATGTCCTTGGTCCGATTATGGGATCTCATATGGGGTAGGTTGGATCGCGATAAAGATTTTTCAGTCTCACCTGTCTGGTCACAACTCCTCTATCAGACTGTTCTCGTGGTATATGAGAACCTTTAGATCAGTAACACATGAAACATAGTTATATTTAAATTTTTTTCAACTGATCCAATATTCAGATTAATTTGTGAAATGTAAACACCAGGTACGAACTTGGTGGCGTGCGTTGGCGGTTTGGGGACAATCTACACGACTGGTCTCATGGACTTCGTGTTCTGCCGGTTCCTTGTTGGGATGGCGTTCGACAACTGCTTCATGATGATGTATATACTTGGTAAGAAATTTTTTTTTTTTTATATGTTTTTTTATATAAATCCGTCTGGTTGTGTAGTACTACCGTATTATTTATATATATTGTAGTGTTGGAGTACGTGGGACCTAAACACAGGACGTGGGTGGCTAACATGTCCATCGCCCTGTTCTTCGGTGTCGGCTGCCTGGTCCTACCGTGGATAGCGTACTGGATCGCCGACTGGCGCAAGTTCGTCTGGGCCACATCGCTTCCCATGGCGCTCTGTCTTCTAGTACCTTTCACCATTCCTGAGAGTGCCCGGTAATGTCATATATATAACGAAAAAAAAATTGCTGCGTATCTGTTACGACCTAATGGCTCTTTTATTTTAAAAATGTATAGGTTAATGCATGATTACTATCTCACGTGATATTAAGTGTGGTAGCATGCGATGGTAAAACGCACCAGCCTTTTAACAACCCCTTCACTCTTTTCATGAAAATACTCTCGTATTTCGAAGGAAAAACTGACATTAATTAGATAAGTTTTCGTACAATGATTGGCAAACAGTAATTATTAAACTAAATCCTGTTATATATTTGGGATAATAATCAAGGTTTACTGCAGTGCAGTAATAAATAAAATGAATATTGATTATCCTGTGCTAATCTATATAGCGCGACGTAGTGGTATCATTTAGGCTAAGTTATCAGCAACAGATATAACATCATATTTTAAATCGATTAAGAGATAAGGAAAGCAAGAACTTTGACTGATGGTAAATCTATACGGGTGTTCATAACTACATGGCGTTAATTAAGATAATATACACTACCGCCATTGGTGATAGGTCTCTATTGCCGAAGACTGTCAGGTGCAAACATTGCTGTGTTCCTGTTTGAAAGACGCTGTAGCTAGTGAAGTTACTAAGACCGAGCTAAAAGGACCTAACAACTAGTCTCAAGTCTACGAGCACGATGTGCTGCAGTGTATAATATCCTAATTAGCGCCGCGTTTTTATGTGATGGCGTATCACTTACCAACAAGTGATCAGCCTGTTCGTCACGTCAAATAAAAAAAAACGCATTGTGCTCGTCGCCTTGGAACATAACATGTTAAGGTTACAGCAGAAAATCTACTTGTCAGCGTCGTTTATTTCAGCGATAATAATAATTGCACACTACTGCTTTGAGACATTTGCAGCTACATGCACTGTTATGTGACCATTAGTACTACCTGATGTTTTTTCTTTGATTCTTGGTTCTTTTGAATAATCCAGATAAATGGAAGTAGGATCCTTTCATACTCTTTGAATTTCGAGAATTACTTTGTAATTGCTTTCATCCTCATTGTAAATATGTCACTAAACAGCACTACCTGTTTCCGGTGTAAATATATCAAAATCTAACAGTAAAGTGCAAACATTACTGTATTCCGGATTAAAGTGAGTTGTAGCTACTGAAATTTCTGGATTAACGAGACTTAATATCTTGTCTAGTATGAGCGTAATATGGTACAGTGTACAAGCGCTACGTTGTTATATGCAATCGTATCACTTACCATCAGATGAACGTAATTGTCTCGTCGCTTCGTTGAATAAATAAAAAAACGCCCAACGTTTGCGAGCACGTTTTAAAACCTTCAGCCTCATTGCCACTACGTCATCACGAGAATTGTGGCCTAGCGTTCAGCGGTACAGCGTCTGTAACGTTATATTAATGAAATAAATCTTTACCCTGCAGGTGGCTGGCGTCCCGCGGCAAGGTGAATCAAGCCGTGAAAGTGCTGAGAAGGTTCGAGAAGATAAACGGGACGAAGATCCCTCAGGATGTTATGGATGAATTTATTGTAAGCCATAGATTCTTAGAAGCAGGACGTTTACCTCGTCTTCCTACAACAATGTGGTGCTACTTAGGATATTTATACGTTAACACTTCGTGCTCTTTTTCATTAAACATAATACATTGTTTACTGTATTATGTAGTGTATAATATTTTTTTCTTACTAAGTCTTCCTATATATGCGACGAAATAGATGTGGTGGTAAGACGATATGCTCTAAAAACAGTATCATGAGTTAATTTATATCAGAATTTATCAATACTATTTATTAAATGAAAGATCAGGCAGTAAAAAATCGTAACACCTTGGGTCCTTTTTTTTGTTTTTTTTTTTTTGGGGGGGAAATCTTCGAAAGATATTCTGCCTCTGAGGAGAAGTCATGGTTAAGTGACATTCTTACTCGCTAAAACCCACTTGGTAGTCTGCATCAGTGCCCCAAACTTAAAGCCTGCGAAACTCCTAGACCCTTTTAGTCGCCTTCTACGACAGGCAGGGCTTATCAAAGTCCTATTCTTACTTGCTCTAGACACTACAGGGCTAAACATCTTGGGCCCTAAGGCCATGTATGGCAATGTGGTATAATATAATAGTGTATACCGTACTAACTAGCTCCACATTGTTAAGGTAGGCTCCTACTATCTGATGAACGTCCTGATTGTCTCATAACATCTCCAAAAAAAATTGTGGACAAATATCGCCTTTAGTAATGATGACGTCACTCTATTTCATGTCAAGGTATCATCAAGCCAGACAAGACAGAGTGGCGAGACGATAATGGACGTATTCAAGAGCGCCCCTCTTCGTAACGTGATGGTGTTTATGGTGGTGATCTACATGGCGTGCGCGGTTATCTTCGACGGCCTTGTGCGCATGTCCGAAGGTCTCGGGCTCGATTTCTTCGTCACTTTCACCCTCACATCGGCGACTGAGATACCGTCCGTAACTTTGGTGGCGATCGTGCTCGACAGGTACATTATTATTAGTATGAAATTGATGTAAGATGAGATTTGAAGAGCAAAACAACACTTGTCGACAAGAGTAGAAGATTCATCTGATATTAAGCGATGCAGATGCACTTAATAATGAGTTCTACTGAAAAACTGTCTAATAAAATTATTAAGAATTATCATCATCATCATCATCAGCCGATAGACATTCACTGCTGGCCATAGGCCTCCCCCAAAATCTCCACAACGATCGGTCTCAAAGGGTAGTGGAGAGGACTATGTTCGGAATAAGAAATGTGGAAATCCGCAGAAGAACGAAGGTCACCGACATAGCCCAAAAGATTACTAAACTATTAATCATACTTACATATATTAATCAAATTGATTATATTTATTAATCTCCTGAATTAAGAATACCAGCGTACCAACAGATATTTCCACGGAGACATATATCACAAGCCTTTGGAAATCCAATTTTGCAAGAGAAATGGATTATGTATTAAATGTACGACCCTTTGTCCCACAGGTGGGGTAGAAGGAAGCTGACAATCGCTCCTATCATCACAGCTGGTCTGCTCACAATTATTGCCGCCTTTTCGTCTAAAGGTATATAATGTAAAAGTACTAGAAGCCATGCTGACGTTATGCCATAGTATATTTATGTTATCCGATTGGTGGATCAGTACATATTAAAGGTGACAAATGTCACTTCCTCGTGACGCAGTTGGCATTGCGTTGTCGTCCCTGGTTCTATTTCGGGGCCTCGTGATGTAGTTAGACCATCTAACTCTACAGCATGTGTTCGGAATCGGAATTATATTTATGAATCCGCCAGGCGAGCTAGCACCTCCATATAATTAGATTCCGGGTGTCAAAATATTGGAGCTGATCTATTCTAAATACGGAACACATATATCATGTTTACTCAATTCTGTGTTAAACGTTGAGGTTTTAACATGGGGCAGGTCTGCCGCAAGTGATTCTCGCGATAATGTCGCGGTTCGCTATCAACATGTCTTACAACGCGGCCGTGCAGTGGAGCACCGAGCTGATGCCGACAGGTGCGCGTGCATCCGGATCCTCGCTGGTCCATGTCAGCGGATACGTCGCCACTATGCTCTCGCCCTTCATAGTGTACTCGGTAAATGGGAATTATAACACTACTACACCTTTTCTCCCGTCCAAACATTTGCGATTTAAATATAACCTCATTTCGACATTTGCCATATTGTGCACGTTTCCCGCTATAACAGCTACAATATAATATGTATATGTTACCTACATAAAAAAGATATAAAAACTTAACTATGTTCGCATTATTTTTTATTAAAATTATTTGTTTACGATAATGTTTAATGCTTTTATTATTTGCTGTCTAGGAACGACTTTGGGCACCACTCCCGTTGCTGATTCTGGGTGTAACCGCGCTGGCCGCCAGTAGCTTCGGCTTCCTACTACCAGAGACCATGGGCCGCCCCATGCCACAGACGATTGCCGAGGGCGAGAAATTCATCAGGTCGCACACGCTCTGCGGGTAATATATTTTTTATTCAAGCATAACATGCTTGACGATAGACTTGTCGGTAGTCGTTCATGTCATCCAGTAATGCCATGCACTCATCATATTCAAAGCTAACTTGAATAAATTCCAAAGATGTAGCATTTGTACATTGTTAAGTAATAATGTTGAATTTCGATTTCAGGACACCTATAGATGAGGAAGACGATTTGAAGTATGAAAAACAGAAAGCTCTAATCACATAGTATGTAGAGGAATGATGATCATTACTTACCATCAGGTATTATCTACAATGTCAAGAGATAAGCGCGAGTCGTTCGTTCGTTTGCAATCGTATTGCTAGTAAGTAGTCTGCACAAAAATTACACATATCAAAGACTAAGGCAACTAAGTTGTGATTTACCATATGCCATTCCGATATATTATATGTTTACACTTTCGCTGCGTAATATTTTTTAGTATTAATCATTAAAGTAATTATTTACTTAGTTATAAAAAAACAGGCGTTAATGTTATGTTAAATTTGAATACGGTTTTTTTTTTGTACCGAATTACATATTTTTAATCTGTCTTTAATATTAATATGTCCCATTTACTGTGATATTAAGTCAATTTTATATGTTAAATAATTTTATTGATATAAATACCGAATTATTAAAAAATATTTATGTTTCTTTTATAATAATTAGTATTTACATAATTATGTAAAATAATTGTTTTATTATATTAAGGTTCAGTGCATTAAAATACTTGTTTAATGTTGTACCATAATTGATTAACATACTAAGGCAGGTAAGATTTTTACAAAAATACCAATTTGTAATAATATTTGTAGTACCAGTTTGTAATAATACATTGCTATGTTTGAATTTATTAATTAGGTCCAAGATTTATTTAAAAAAAAAATCATGTCACTCGACATGGCTCTTCTGAATAATTAATGTCTTTTAAGAAATATACCAGCACTAATACACCAATTATTTAGTCTATAAATTACAAAGTAATAAGAGAAGTAAAGTAGATGAAATTTTTAACCAATATAAATTGTAACGTATCCTACATTGAGATTATTTAAATATATAGATTACACTTGAAACGTATTATGTTCAGAGCAACTTTAAAAATTTTAAATTGTGTCCATAATGTAGAATTTCCTATCGAGATTTCTTTAGTAAAACGCAATTAGTCTAGCATGTAAAAGATTTTGAAATATCTTCCACTATTTACATTTTTTCATTGGTGTTTACTACTTTTAATTACGAGCAGACGTAGCGGAGTTTGATTGATGGTAGGGGTCTCTCCAAACCCACCTAACTAGCTACCACTCCTATATTGTAATATAACCATAACACCATCGCTGTGTTCCGGCGGCTAACGCAAGTCACATAACACTATGCGTTGAGATAGATGGGAGAAAAAATTTTCGATGTTTTAATTGAAATTATAAAAATATAATTAGTACCTTAACAAAGTTACTTAAATGCAATAAAGACACATAAATGGAAAATATTATAGATCATTACTTTATATTTAAATTTAAATAGATTATATAAATCAGTATTTAGTATGTTCAAATAAATACAATTTTATTACCAGTTTGTTATCATTTCATCCATCCTTGAATGACTTGTTCGTTCTACTATTTCCATGTGAAGGTAAACACTAATTAACATTTGTTTCTTTGGCATGTGATATTTGATGCCGGATATTAATCTAACAAAGTGATTTAAAATAAATTTGTTACATAGATTAAATAACAGTGAAATTATGTAAGATCATTAAGTCTAACATATTTGTTAAAATACATGATCCTACGTTTTGTAAAATCACTATTTAACTGTGGCAAAGAACTAACAAAAAAATTAATAACATTCGTTTAGATTATTTAATTTTTTTATATAATAAATCAGTATAGGACGTTTGATATATAACATCCACGCAATTTCATTTAGGGAAGGAATTTTGTAAAATCCATTCTTAACTGACCTCTAAATAGCAGAAGTAATATCTTTAGCGAATTTTGAGCGAATCTCGTGATAAATAGGAATCTCTCGATGGCTCCTGTATATATATATATATATAAACATACATATAGATTACGCGCCAACCTGTGGTATACATACCATGTGTCCTTCCAAAGGGATATCTGAGCATTACTGTTATGGAGCTTTGTTGATTTTATTCTTGTAAATAAATAATCTACTTTAAACAGTGTCCATATATTCTGTTAAAATTCATTTCAATCGATAACAAAATTAAAATTAGCATGTACAGTTAACTCCGCTGTCATAGGAATCTAAGTGATTTCTACTTCATGACATCATCTTTACAGTTAACGGGTTTTTATGAAAGCACGACGCGACATCGCGATCTGGTTTCCTTCCACCATTTGTTTATAATTATAAGCATCATTGTTTAGTTTTTGAGCGTCAAGAGAGGGGAGGACGACGTAATAAAGAACGTCTGTCCACAGCGGCGTTGTGACGGTACCCTTGAGGTGCTGGATACACGCCACATTATATTATGTAAGAAAAAAAAACAACGGCATTAATGTAAAATATATTAACAATGAATCAAGTTTGCTTAATACTAAGGTACATCTTCCCGTTGATGTTTTGTTTGACGGGGTTGATCCGCTTGAGGATCTGAGTCATCGTCTCCACGAGTCGCTCGCTGCTGACGCCGGTGCGCTTGGATTTGAATTTGGTGAGCAGCTCCGTCGTGGTCATCGGCTTGCGAGCCAGGTAGCGGCGCACCGCCTCCTCGGTGACACCGCATTCACTGTAACATGTATTCTAGTGCTTGGTCTTTTTTTTAACCGACATACCAAGGAAGGAGGGAGACATCATCCTTATCACCTAGTCGAAAATAAGGCTTCTTTATTTTTTATATATAAATAACTATTTCTTTATTGCTCACTGATGGATATGACTATTTTTTTTTGTACTCTACTCACTTGTAGGAGGGGTCCAGCTTGGCACGCTTAGTAGGTGGATGCGAGCCGGCTGCGTTGGCCGCATTGGCCGCAGCCACCGCAGCGGCTGCCGCGCCCGAGGACGCTCCACCCGTGCCGCTACCCCCCGCCACGCCCGGCTGCGGGGTGCCCGCGCGCGACGTGCTCGCCGAGCCCGGCGCTGTGGTCACAAATAAACTTCAACAGGATAGGCATGCACAAGGTCCATAATCTATTCCCCATATTTTTTAGCCAGACAGCTGATATTGCTGAGCTTAGACTTCCCTCAAGATTCCATACCGATCGGTCTTGCATTGCGCGCATTCATCTGCTTCCCGTGACCTGCACCTGATCATTGGTCACCTTATGGAGGGCCTTTCAGCACCAAATCTGCTGTCTAACTATCTAGCAATCCTTTGGGACTTTAGTGTTTCGGAATCCTTTACTTTTATTTATGGTTCCTTACTTCTATTATAGAACTGGCTGTGAATAGATCACCTGATGAATTTGGCGCGGGCTGATTCTTGTCTCCGTGTTTGCTTTTCTTCGGCTTCTTATTACTGTTCTCAGGGTCCGTGTCGGAATCAGAACTGAAGTCGCTGCTGGAATCTGCGAAAGACGGTGGTGCTAATTATCTGCCGGCAACCAGCAGTGTGTACTATGTTCCGGTTTGAAAGGCGCTGTAGCTAGTGTAACTACTGGGGTAATGAGACAACATCTTACACAATGTGGTGTAGTGTATAACATTATTTTTTTTTTAGAAAATTTTTTTATCAGAGGCATAATAATACCTTTCTTGCCGTCTTCTGGCTTTTTCTTTCCCTTTTTAGTCAGTTTACTGGCGCGCTCCTCTCCTTCTTTCGTCGGCTCGTCCTCTTGCTCCGACTCTTGCTTCTGCTCCTGTTCTTCCTCCGAGTCCTCGTCGGACGTCAGCAGTTTTCTGTTTTAGTTTAACAGCCAGATAATGACTACTTCAAAGGACATGAACTATTCATTACAATGCATCGGCAAGTTTTTTTTTTTCACTTTAACAGTAACAACTAAGAGATAAAACGTTAACCTGGTGGTAATTAAAATGTCAGTCCATAACAAAGGTAGTGCAAGTTAGGATATTTACACAACTTCACAATTTATATGTCAATGTGCGCGTTGCGAAGCTGTGTGACATGGCAAATCTCGTTGCCTTAGTAATTTTGGAATATGAGATTTTATAAATAAAGGCGTAAGCTTAAGTCAAATGTCTTCAGCTCGTACGTGTTGCCAGTGTGGATACGGAAGCGAGACGTGGCCCCTTACTATCGGCGTTATAAAAAAAGGCTCAAAGTCACACAAAGGGCAATGGACAGGGCTATCGAATCAGAAATGTAGAGATCCACAGAAGAACTAAAGTCACCGACATAGTCCAAAAGATTGTAGACATAAGTGGCAGTGGAGCCACTGGGGCAGTAAGGTCCTAGAGTGGCGCCCGCGTACCGGTAGACGTAGTGTTAGGAAGCCTCCCAGAAGGCGCACCGACGATCTGGTGAGAATCGCGGGAACCCCACTGGTTGCGAGCAACGCGGGACCGATCGATACGGGGATCTTTGAGGGAGGCCTATGTCCAGCAGTGGACGTCTATCGACTGACGATACTGATGATGATGATACTTAAAGGTCGCCAACGCAGCCGCCACGCCTCTGGTATTGCGACTTTCCATAGGCGTTAGTGATCACTTTCCACCAGGTGAACTGTTCGGACCCTTTCTATAAAAAAGATAACCACCTACATGGTCTCAAACAAACACTTACCACCAGTGTAGGACTGCAGAATTATGAAAAGTATTTATTGTATTATAATCGGAATCGGACTTACTATCCTTAGTACAGAATTCATCATGCCGTTAGCAGTTGAGATTGTTACCTGAGAGCGTCTTCTTCGGCGACGCCTTTGAGCTCCTTATTCGCTTTAGTCTCATGATCGGACTCACTGCAATAATAAAAATATATATATATAAGCCTTCACTTGGCTACATCAGTATGGAACGTAAATAAAATATAGTAACGAAAATTTGATGATTGATGGCGGAAAGTGAGAAGAAAAGATGTCTGTTCAATGAGTTATTAATCTTGTCTATGGTATGTCTTTGTATATACTACCTTTATATTAAGCCTATATATATCACCATCATCATTAGGCGCCCTCTTCAAACTGAATTTGGCGATCAGATTGAGAAACCCAATTCAATCCTCATAAACCCGGTACATTCCTTTATGTCGTCAAACTTTATATATGTATAAAGAAGATATCCAGAGACATTAACTCATTACGATATCTTCGAAACTATTGGATGTGAACACCATAATTTTGTAGAGATTTTGCTTCTGCCATATGGAGTTCAGCGAAGTATAGATTCTATAAAATCCCACCCCCAAAGGGAGTTACCAGGGTGTTACAAGCAGTGTAACGAGTGCGGAAGAGCTGGTTCTATATATATAAAATTATTGAATAATTAAATGTATACCTTTCAGAAGAGTCTGATATATAGTCCCTCTCCCTCCCCTCTTCATCGCCGTCGTCACTTTCCTCGAACGCCTCGTCTTCTACTTTTTTCTTCTTTTTGTTTGCCACTGCTGTAATTTAATGTGCATGTTGATATTCTTTTAACAGTTCACCTTGATGACTTCATAAGTTTGTGTGATTTTTAGTCTGTATAATTTCTTTCTTTAGCACAACAAACTGTATGACCACCTAATAATATATCAAATGCCAATATATCTTGGAGCTGGTTAGGATGTTTCTACAGCATAACATTATGCTTTTGTGAGGGAAGACCTGAAGTCTCGTTACTCCATTAATTTGACTACCTAACTACTGCCTGTTAAACCAGAAAACAGTAATGTTTGGACACTACCATACAGCGGCAGAAATTTGCGTTGGTGTTCTTGTATTTGCCATAGCACAGCGTGGATGCTAAGGAGTGCTTTGCCGTTCCATGGGATGTTTAAGCCAGAGTGCAGGGAGGCACCCGTGCATTCCGTAGAAGATCCCGAAGCCCTTCGTGATGCACTGACAGAGACCACTGAGAGGTTTTAGTGGGTAGAAGCCCGACATGACCTTTTCTTCCCCTCAGAAGCAGGGTATCTTTTAAGATTTCCCCTGCGATAACAAAAAAAAATGTAAACCTTTTTTGTCCTTTTTCTTCTTCGCACCGGAGTCGCTGTCGTTGTCCTTCTCACCGGGCTCGGAGCCGTCGTCAGAGTCGTCATCCGAATCTATCCACTCGTCCATGTCCGATATCTTCAGATCTGAATATAATGATCAATATTGCAATTGCAGGATTCTAAATAAGCTATTAGGTTATTTACTAGAAAGAGGTTAACTTAGTTATCGATTTTGGATAAAAAAAAATTCCGAAGGTAAAGGATATGGCCATCAATAACAACGTGGCGCTAGTTAGGATTATATCCACTGCACTACATAACGCTCTTCTCCTTGAGTCAGTTATGGCACATGTTAATGTGGCCTAAGTCTCGTTATCACAGTTATTTAACTAGCTACAACACCATTCTCACCGCCATTCACTATTCACTCTTTGGGGGCGGCCTATGTCCAACAGATGACGTCTATCGGCTGATGATGATGATAACACCATTCAACTGGAACACAGTAATGTTCATAGACATTAGTGTGCCAATGTTGCAGAAAATGGAGCTGTTGTAATGACTACCAGACATAGACACCTACATGAATAAGAAAATTTAGCAATGTAGAGAATGAATTAGATTCAATCAAACAGCACCTTTCTTCGCCTTGGACCCCTTCGGTTTTTTCTCATCGGGATCTTCGCCATCATCAACGCCGTCCTCACCGCGCATGCGCTTTCGGAACATGAGTGAGAAGTAATTTATCACTTTATTGCGTCTGAAAGAAACAATGAGAATACGATGTTTCAAGTGATATATATATACAGTTTATCTGCCTTCATAGCACAATAGATAACCGGTTGGCTTGTAACTCAAAGGTTTACTGATTTAATCCTTTCACCTGTGAAGTTTAATTGGTCGTAGTTACATTGTACCACCATAATTAGGTACCACTTCAGCATCAGCTATTGGAAAAGTATTGCAACTGTCAATACATAAGAGCTATATATTCTAAGCAAGGATGCTTCACTATCTTCGACCGTATAATCAATTGTGCATAGAAAAAAAGTTAAATTTATTTACCGTCCAAACTCTTGCTCTGCCTCTTCAACAGATAGTGCTTTGTATCTCTGTATCGGTTGGAAGTTGTACCTGTTGGGACACATGTAATATAATAAAGAAAAATAAATCTTTTCACATAATATTCAGTAACATATGGATTACTCACCACTCCTGTAATGGATATGCATCAATGGCACCGTCCGCTGCATGAGTAAACACATAGTATGCAGCATTCTCTGACACACCACCTTCTCGGATACCCTTGAACCTGAAATACAGCATGATAAGCATGTTTATTAATTGATTTTTGTATCCTTATAAACACTCTACACACAGTCCATAGATGACCATTGCTGCCTTCATAATAGAAAAAAAAAGCTCTCTCTTTTGCTTAATTAGTTTGCTTTTGCAACATACCAAAAAAACTGTGGTGAAAGTAGTATTTCAACCAGTTATTTACTTTACTTGATTATTTTCAATAGAGAGGGGTGACAAGCAGCAGATGCAGATGAAATGATAAGTAACACATATTTAAAAAGTTCTAGTCAGGATTTGTTACTATAATGTTGGGTTTGGTAATTACTTTCATGCATAAGATAATATTGCAATAATTTTAATTTGGTGGGTTTTCAGTTCACAAAATCCCACAAAGCTATATTGCATGATTGTACATAATACTAACATATGACACTTTATATGACAAATATATAGAATAGTAATAAATAGATACAATTAAATATTGTATATGTAACAACACAAAAAACAATAAAAAAACACAAAAATTGTATACTCACTTCTTACCAGTTTTGCCACCGACTTTCAGTATCCAAGGCTGATCCTCTGGTTTGTATTTTCGTGATATTATTCCAAACTTCTTACGGCGTGCTTCTTCTCTTATGTCCCTACCATATTCTGAACCAGCACCAAACCTAAGATTTTATATTAGCTTAATCTTCATAGACCTTTCATAACTTACTTTAAGAAGTATATGCTGATAATAGAAAAGTTAAATTTATCTGAAACTATCAAAATATCATTTTTAATTAATTATTGTTAAACCTACAAACACAATTGTGGACAGTGATTAAAGGCCTGCCTTATAAAACAGGTTTGATTCCAAGGCTAGAAGTAGTGCATTTATAAAAGTAATTAGGTTTTTGAAATGTACTTAGCTATTTCTTTGTTACTTACTATCATTATATCATAAATTAAGCATAAGTTATAACTTATTCTTAAAAAAGATAATTATCATAAAGGTTTATCATTCACTAAAATATCAGTACAGAAATGACACTATTAATTTTTAAAAAAATTATTAAGGTCATAGTCTTTATTAAATCAAACTTTACTTTGGCATCTCTTCTTCAATGCCTTTGAATTCCTTGATATTGTTCTCTCTTTCCATTTTAACATGTGTCCAATTGGCAAAATCCACATTTAAAGTAGCATTAAATCTCATCACATGATATTTCTTTTTAATGTTCTTAGGCACTCGAATTTTGAACTCCTGCACAGCTGGTGTCTGTTGGAAAATATTGCATATAATGTAGTTATCATAAACTAAGATATCTATGTATTTATCATTAAATGTTTATAATATATAAGTAGGACAAAGTTATACTTAGGCTAAATGGCTAAATTAATACTATGTAATCTTCCTAACAACTAAAGTTATTTGTAGATAGAAATATAACTTGTAGACAATACGTCTGCTTATATTTCTCATCTACAAATAATTATCTAATCAAGTTAACTCGTAAACATTTTTTTAAAAACTAAGGATTTGCTTATAATGTTCAAAACAAAGTAAAACCTTATTTACCGATCCTCCTGGAGTCGTCATCTTCCAAAATAATATTTATAAACAAAAGTGTTTCCTTAGAATTTCTATACTTTTTTATTTCTAAAATTCTAAAACCTAATCACTAACGACATATTGCCATTAAATGTTAATTAAATAATATTTATTTATATATAGAAAAACATGAACGTGTTGAAACCTAAATTCTATTTGTCAAAATGCGTTCAGTTTCATGATAATTTTAATAAATTACAAAGAAGACAAAACAAACACCTTTTAAATAATACTAAAAGGTATGAATTATATAAAAAAAAACATATATTCATCAAAAACGTTTAAATTATCAATAACAATAACAATATTAACTTCGTAATAACTTTCTCAATACTAAGGTTACAAATAGCTTTACATTATTGTTAAAATTATCTTGCTTATTGCGTTTTGTAAAATGGAATATCATC
Source organism: Ornithoptera alexandrae (assembly GCA_029030555.1). NCBI lineage: Eukaryota > Metazoa > Arthropoda > Insecta > Lepidoptera > Papilionidae > Ornithoptera > Ornithoptera alexandrae. The sequence continues at coordinate 2,110,670 of JARDVY010000023.1, read as the reverse complement.
ATCAAATTGATATTGACAATACTAAGGTTCACAGTTCCGAAATTTCTTCATGATATGTTTCATTAATCAAAGTCACATATTATTTAGTAAAATAATAAACAAAGCTGTCATAAATAATTTAACAAAATTTTTATTAAACAGAAAAAAATCCTGTTTCATTAATATAATAAATTCCAATTAGAGATCCATTGATTGTTATTTTGAATATCCCTCCGCATGAAAAACGACAAAGCATGCATGTGCGATAATAATATAATTCAAACTGAAGCGCTATAAATATTGTTATTAGCAACAAAAATGGGTAAAAAGAAAAACAAAAATAAAGCCAGCGGTGCTGTGAAGACTGCTGCTAAAACTGAGAAAAAACTTGCTAACAAATTGAAGAAAGAACTCGCGAATTTGGGAGAGGTTATTAATTATTACAAACAGAGAATTATGTTATTCTTTATAATTATTTTCAATTTAAGTGTTTTTAACTTTAAATTTATATATACATAAGGATATACAGATCAGTTTTGTTTTTTTAAAAGCTTTTGTTTTGTAGGAGGACATAGCAAAAGTAGTAGCAGAAATAGAACGCGAGGAAGCTAAACGAGCTGCGGCCACCGAGAAAACCTTGTCAGGACCACCATCAGCCAGAGCATATGCTACTCTGACACCACATCCAATTAATAATGAACTCATTTTATTTGGAGGAGAGTATCATAATGGCCAAAAGGTATTAAAAATATTTTCATTTATATATAATTTTATAGTTTTTTATTGTAATATATATAGTAATAGTGAAAAATGTATGACATATCATGTGTATAAATTTATGCGAAGTTACAATGAACTATCCTAGTTTTTTGTAATTTTATATTTTTTTAAACATGGCCTTTAAGCAGGCTGTTTACAGTATAGGGTAAATATGTGTGGTGTAATAAGTAAATTTGATCAAACTAAAAAGTAGGTTTTGATTATTTTTTTTTATAGAGTTCATCTTCTCACTGTGTTTATTGTTTTGAGATATGTTACATTAAATGTTTTTTTATTATTATTAATTAATTACTACAGTAAAATCTACTAGCCATAATGCTCTTTAAACTGGAACACACTAATAATAAAAAACTAAACTGTTTCCTAACAACTTTTGTTATAATAACAATTCATTTTGTTAACATTCTAATTTTTATTTTTAATACAATAGTTATTTGATTTATATATATCTTTCCAGACTGAAGTGTATAATGAGCTGATATTCTACAACCCTGTGAATAATACTTGGCGACAAGTAAAAGCCCCTGGAGCTCCACCACCCCGCAGTGCTCACCAAGCAGTTGCTACGCCTGCAAATAAGTAAGCTCGTAATAAACAGTACTTGTGTTAATTTAATTTTTTATCATAAAATAGCCAAGTAAGTCAAAGCATTCAACTATTACAATATAAATAAAAAATAGTGTATAAAAGATTACTCCAGATCTCAAGTTCCAAATTACAATAATGCACTTATGTTGTTATATTTACAATATGATGGCAGTAGCTAGAGTACTTGGTAAGAATGTTATCGTTAACAAAAACTATTTACTTTATTTCTGTCTACAGAGGTGAACTGTGGGTGTTTGGCGGTGAGTTCACAAGTCCAACTGAAACACAGTTCTACCACTACAAGGACCTGTGGTGTTTTTCACTAGCTGAAAAGAAATGGGAAAAGGTTGTTATATATCTGTACAAGTAATATTAGTGTTGCCGTGGATCTACTTGTTATATAATTTAATATAATAGTGATATGCGTATAATCATAGAATGAAGGTAACAAGATTTAACATTGTATTGGGCTGCATTGTTATGTGCAGGCATACCAAATACCGTCAGGTGCATGTCTCTCTTCTTTCATTGTTTCATAGAATAAAAAGATATTGAATTAAATAAGGTTGCTAAGAAAATGTATTACTGCTACAGAGAACAAGAACTAAGTTAAATAGATGATGGACTTTTTATCTAAAAGTTAGTTATTGAAAATTTTGCTTCTATTCAAATTTGTTGTTGATAAAAATTTATAACAGTAAATAAAATAAATTAAAAAAAAAATCTTATCGGGAATCCATAGATATTTCAAATATTCCATTCACCCTTCATTATAATTTTAAGGTGACTGCACCGAACTGTCCGTCGCCCAGATCTGGTCACCGGATGGTGCTCCTTGGTCGCAAGCTACTTGTATTCGGCGGTTACTGTGATGACGGGCGAGAGTGTCGTTACTTCGACGACGTATACGCCTTCTACCTAGACAATAGGGCTTGGGAGAAGTTGACACCCTCTGGAAAAGGTCCGAGTGCAAGATCAGCTTGCATCATGGTACCTTCTGGGAATGAATCGGTAAGTTACTAAAATTCTTTTGTAATTGATAATCAATTCGCCTCCAGTAGTTTTTAAATCGTACTTTTCTAATTAAGCCAATAGTTTAATAAGTTGTATTTTTCTGATAAAAATTCATTAATTTCTTATTAAAGTTGAAATCATTAGAGACGAAATAAATGTATTTGAGTGTTTTATACTGTAACTTCTTAGTCTCCTATAATCTGCAAATCATACATTATGTTTATATGTTTCCTCGCAGTTATTAGTGTACGGTGGCTTCTCCCGCGTGCGCGACGGCCGCACGGAGCGCACCCACACGCACACGGACATGTTTCGGCTCAGTATCAAGAACGGCGGGTGGGCGTGGCGTTCGCAAGGGGGCGGGGCTCGAACGGCGCGCGCGGGCCTCGCTGCCGCTCACAGCGCGCACGCGAACAGAGCCTACGTGTTCGGAGGAGTATGCGTGAGTATTGCCAGTAAAACTTACAAGAATTTTTTTTTCTCACCTCCAAGGTATCGTATGGCCCCTTTGAACAATTTCCGTAACCCAGACATGCATGGTGTTTTAATAATATCCACAATATGTCATCTCATTTTTTTTTAATTTTATGACCTGGTAATATAGAGCTTTAGGTCAAGTCGTATGTCATCTTACGTGATAATCTGATAAAGACAAATATCAATACAGAGCTTACTATTTAATAAAAATAAAGGTATCAAGTCAAAATAGAAGTGATGTACTTGTAGTAGTTAGCTTTGTTAACTCCTGCCGCAGCACCTACCACTGTCTCCAGAAATCAAGAGAAGCATGGTGTGGTGCAATGAACCGACATTATATACAATCAGAGAAACACTCTGTATTACTTGATTAAAAACAAACCCAGGACGTCGAGGAGACCGAAGAGGAACTAAGAGGCGAAATGAGCGACGAACTTTCGCTCATAGACTTGGAGACTGGACGATGGCACAATGTGAACCTACGGGCTGAGCAGCAAGCCCCTCTCCCAGCACAGATTGAGGACCGGACGGATGAGATGTCAGCTGAACCTGTTACCGGTACATAAATATGATATATACTTACTGATGCAAAGTACATAGCATGTATTAACCTGGAGACAAAAACCAGGCACCACTGGATGGAAACCTTATCCATAATTTAATTTTGAGACGGACAGACAATAAAAAATATTTGAAACTTTTTTTGATATATGTAATTCTAGTGTAAACAGATTTTTTTTTCTTACCATCGAGTGAATCATCAGGCTCATCTCTGCTTCAATAAATTAAAAAAAAAACATGACTTTGTAAGGAATGCCTATATACCAAGATACCTTTTATTATTTATGTTGTTGCGTGATCAATTATTGAACATATCTTTGAATTGTACATCTCGACTAAGTTTTTTTTTATTATTTACTTCAGTATTCCCTAGCTATTTGTGGGCCTGGGCTTCGTTCCTTATTTTGTTACATTTTTATTTCTTCCATTCTCTTCTTCTATTACACCGTTCTCCTCTCTCATTCCTCCCATAAATTACTTGAAACGCAATCTTTTTTTCTATTTTCAACTCTAATTTCGTGAACAAATATTAATTGACAATAATTACTCCCCAGTGATAACTGATGAGGTGTTCACTGTGAAACTGGGCGGCGGTCCGGTAGAGCGTGCCGGGCAGAGTGAGGTGACGCGACCGCGCGCGTCGCCTAGCAACGCGCCTGCCGCGCGCATGTCTGCCATGATGGCGGCGCACCGCTCCGTGCTGTACGTGTACGGCGGCGTGCTGGAGAAGGACGACAAACAATTCTACCTCAGCGATATGCACAGCTTAGGTAAGTTTCACATTTTCAACCGATTAATTTACTACTGTTGGATAGTAAGAACGTAGTGTTCATCTCCCAGCGTCTCTCCCAGGAAGTAGAGAAGACTGATCACCCATCTCTCAATCCGCAGGGAGAGACTGGGGCGTCGAAGGAGGATGTTTTATGCCTCTCAACCCCCATAACAGATGCCATAGTGGCGGATTCGAGTTTAATTTGTCCTTAAATATGAATGGCCACTAACACTTTTATAGAGAACAGTAGTTCTACCCCGAGATGTGATCTTGGTGGTCTGAAGCGTTCCCGTGGCTCCGACCAAACGCGATGAGTGAGAAACCGTGGGACTTTAGCCGGTAACAGTCCGGCATAACTCTTTTGTTACCCTGATAGCAGAAGGGTATCCAATTTCCCCCCGAAAAAAAAAGGGCAAACAGGTCTTTTGTATCAGAGCCAGAGTATCCTGTGTGAGCACACCTCATCGTCCACCTCGTTGTCACAGCATAGGAATTTGAAATCAAGAGAGGATTTAGGTAGGTGCTTCCGGTGTGGACGCTGCAGCTAGTGTAGTTAGTTGGCTAACGATACTCAACATCTTACGTATCGAAGTACAACGTATTGCATTATATATCATCGTAACTAGCGCCGTTTTGTTATGAGCTGGTGTATCACTCCATCAGGTGAAGGTCTCGCTCGTATCGTCGGATAAAAGAAAAAAATAATCTGATTAAAAAAATTACCACCATTAAACTACATACAGAACTTTACCTATATATGACTGACTGATGATGTTCATATATATATATATCTTTAAACTATCACAAGAGACCCATGTCCAGCAGTGGACGTCTATTAGTTCAGATGAAGAGACAGTCCATCCATGTGATAAAAAAATGCATATATAAGTTGTAACCGGGTAAATTTTTTTTTTAATCAGACTTACACAAGCTCGACGATTGGAAGACAATAATCGAGCAGCCATCGCTGCCGGACTGGCTGGGATCAGACTCGGAGGAATGGGACTCGGATGAGGACACCGGTGACAGCGAGGAGTCGGACAGTGAATAAAATTCAATTTAACATGGTAACGAACAGACAATAGAGATAAGTTTCTAGTTAAGTAATAAGACATTGGGATCGAAATAACACCAAAATACATTATTAATGGAAATCTATATATGACTCTTTTATCATCATCATCAGCTGCTAAACGTCCACTGCTGGACATGAGCCTACCTCAAAGATCTCCATATCGATTGATCCTGGGCTGCCCGCAAAACCGCCAAACACTAGGAGTCGTCGTCTGTAGAGGCATATTGGGGAGATTTGAGCCATTTTCCACCACACAGGCCTAATGCGGGTTGGTGGTAACCAGAGCCACGTTTGTCGATTAGCAGGGTGCAACACGAGCAGGTGCAATTGGCTTGGGTTCCGTGAGTTATTGTACAGGAACCCTTACAACCCTGACTCTTCTAAAAACCTACACATTTTTTTTATATTTTCAAACACTTGGCAGCAATGTGACTCAGTGTTAAGTGATAAGGCTGTGTAATAGTGAAGTGCGATCATGGAACACTGTATCTGTCGTATGACGACAGCCGCGACGCTCTTATATTTACAACGCGGTGGAGGTAGCCCAAGTGAGAAGGAGGGTCTGAGATGTTCATACCACTACCAGAACTCAACAACGTGTGGCTTTGAAATCCACAAGAGAATTTCGTTTTACATGCCACCACTTAGTTACTCTCTTTACATACATTAAAAAAATAGGTTCCCAATGGAAAAAAGGTTTATTCACATATATCCTCTTTTCTTCGAATCAGGCATCATTTCGTTTTTCTTTTATTGCATACAAACTCATAGACAACTTTGTTATAACAAATAATGTGCATTAGATTTAAGAATAAATGTGATGTTAACTTTTTTATTAAATGTACAGTTTATAATTGTTATTGTTTCTTTTTCCTTGTTTAATCTTTCTTTAATTAACCTAATATACATCTTATTCATAAAAGTAGTTTTTCTACAACACATACGTTATTAATATGCAGCTTAAGTGCCAGCCAATGGAGTGAAGTTGGCGCTGAATTCTAATAATCCATATATACTGATACCATGCATGCAATTATCATTGTTAAACACAATTTCCATAACAATTAAACATTGATAACAATTAGATGTTGATGTAAACAGAACAACAATCAATTTTGTTAACTTTCGGGCTTTTACTAGTGTAATATAAAGCAATAAAAATAAAATTTTTATATCAAATTAAACCCGACACTAAAAAACCACAAGTTTTCATCGTCATCATCAGCCGATAGACATTCCACTGCTGGACATAAGCTTCCCCTATAGATTTTTACACGATCGGGTAGGGATTAACATGGGAGGATTTGGGCCATTTCTCACCACGGAGGCCTGAAACACGTCGGCGGAAGCCAGAGCCTCGTTTATTAATTAGCAGGGTGCACTACGAGAGGTGAGATTGGCTAGGAACCTCTTACATCGCAACACAGTTTTACTATCTTCTAATAGAAATTGGCACTGTAGTGGCATCGTGAGTAGACTACTACGTAGTATATATTTTCTCTTTTATAAAGTTTTATTAAAAGCTACAAATGCTACATTCATCGGTAACATATTTCATCATCTCTAATTTATTTTACTCTCGAATATAATTATACATAAGTCAATCTTCTTTGTAGCGGGAAAAAGAAAAAATGCATGTAAATGAAACTACAGCTCACATTTAATTATTTATTTTTATATATACATGATTACTACGTAATATGTTTATATTTTTTTTTATAAAACTTCAAGTACCATCTTACGTATATTCGATAAAGCCAATTGGCACGTGGTCCTTTGGGGAACAAGGCGACGGTTGTTACGAGCGCCGCCATTTTCCACGTAAAGAAATTTCCTTCCGCTACCTCATTACTTGATTCATAAAATGAGATACATAATTAATGAATATTGGGTACATTTTAATTATCCTTGATTAATTTTCTATATTCGCTGTATAATTCTTTATACATTTTGAGACTATAATAACTTGAAAGAAATTTAAATGTATATCTATTACATTACAAGTATTAATATCCGTGTATTTCTTATACATAAACATATATTATATAAAGAGCCCTATAAATGTTCTAGGTCTTGAGCTTTCTATCACTAGGATAGAGCAAAAGCTATTTATACATCAAATCCGGGTTAGCAGATGTCATGACAACCGGTCCACAGACCGACCACCGGTAATTAAGTTCGATGGGGATCGAACCCACGCCTCCTAAAGACGTATAGCACGTTGGACCTCTTTACTGAGCTATCGCGGTATTTTGAATAAAAAAAACTACTTAAATATAGCGGTTATTACTTAGTAAATATATGACAGTGTAGCTCAAGTTATGAATCAAGAAACTTGGTAGTTCAACTTGATACCCTGTTATTAAAAAAATTATCAAATAGTACAAAAACTATGGTTACGATAACCTTACGGTTTCCAAACATACCCAATGTCTACACACTTTATGTACAATTGGACAAATATCAATACGTGTCAATGTTGCAAGATAAAAAATAACGAATAACAGTTAATTTTTTAGATTTGAGAGTATTAATTTTCTACTACATTTATTAATGTTACTAATTGGTTAATCCCAATTTTTAGCATTCTATTCAAAATTTCTCTCACAATATTTTTTTAACGTTTATTTTCTAAATGTAAAAGATAAAATCCTTTATATTTTTAAATTATCCTTTGCTACAACTGAGAATGTACACGGGGGCCAGGGTGCACGACTTTGCGCGTTTGTGACAATTCGCTTCATCAGTAAACACTACATTAGCTGTGCTTTTGGTCCCGCATCTCCGACGATTTAATGTTATATAATGGCAACACTGTATAATTCAAATGACACTTAATTGTCAATTAAAATGTATATTATAAAATTAATTTAACCGAAATACGTTAATAGAAGTATAAAAAAAGATTTCTGAAAGTAAATGAAAAAAAAAAGTCGTTCATCCTTTAAATGGAATATATGTTTCGTATAGGAACCATATGTCCTGTTCTTCAGACTTCTAGTAATAGATAATTCTACATTACCTGTAATAATAAGATTTAATCCATAGTCTGTTCTATTTAAAATTTTAATCTATGAATAAGACTTGTCTATTATGCAATGAAATAATAATTATTAAACATTATCTCGTATGATTTTATCATAAAAAAGAAAAACAAACACGATTTTAGTTTTAATTATGTAAAAATAACATTTTATTACTGTATTCGTAATTTACATAAAACCCTTCCTAATCGTACAACATATATATACTACTATTAAAACTCTTTCATTCCTCTCATTGATATCCAGGAACCCGAGATACACAGCCATGAGAGTGGCGTAGATAATAAAATTGATTTAAAGTACATAAAAAGAGTCAGAATGATGTGTGTGTATCTCAGTTTTTGGATATGAATATATTTTATGAACATTTCATAAATTATGTGCGTTTCCACTACATACAAGAACATTTTATATTAATTCGATATTTATCGATTTCACAAATAGTGTGAAATCATGAGCCATTTTTTTTACTTAACAACATTTTAAAATTTCATTCACATTGAAACACAAACAGTAAATTATTTACTTCGACGTTAGTATGGCATTTAAAAGTAAACAAAGTTATAGTATACACTAGTTTTCTTACTATATAATATTCCATGTAATTATCAATGTATTGCATTTCGACTATGCTTTTTATTTGATTTCTATTATAAAAAAAAATATATATTTATATTACTATAAACAATGCACCATAAATTAAAATTAATTTGAGTGACATGTAGAGTTGCCAAAGTTCATAATATAAAATTATTAATAAAATGAAATAATGTCAGTCGGTTAAAATCTTAGCGGTAATGAAATAAAAATAAAAGCTTCGAGTACAACACAACCTTCACAACATAGCAATTATTAATTACGTATATATTACTTCACAATGAAACGAGAACTAATCCAGCTGCATTACACTTCAGAAGGGAATAATTCAAAAGCAAATCAGTCTCTTAAATTAAAATTATAGTTAAGATTAAACTTTATTTACATTTAAAACATAAATTGACGTTACGCCTAAACAGCGCGCGTGAGTTCGCGCCACATATGTATTTACACGAATAAGACGAACGCAGGCAACGGTCAAACGGCGATGGAGCCCGCGCCATACATTAACTGTACTTATAAAAAAGTTACAAAAAAAAAACATATATTCGCTATCTAAATATATTACAGTTTAATATTTACAGTGTAGAACATTTTTAATAAATACATAATTTGGCTGGAAACGTTGCGCCTCCGCGACGCGTCGTGCGACGTTCGTGAGATGAAATGAAGCAGTATCCTTATTGTCAAACATTTTACAACAGTTCCAACAGTTCGAGGAAGGACTAATTAATAAAAAAATGGTAGATTGACCCGAATTTGAATACAGCCCAGCCGCTAAATAGAAAGCCTTTTTTAACGCCGACTTTATATTAAAGGAGTGGCGGACTATACGGCGCCGTGTGAGTGGCCGATTACACGGCGCCGTGTGTGTGTCGTAGGGCTGACTGCATAGCGTGTGAACCTAATTTTTTTAATTGCTTTTAGTCCTATCGATTTTTTATTAGTCCGTCCTAGAACATACACACTACTAGCTATATTAGTAATAATAAAATAATTTGGCCACAGGGGTACTACTTTAGGGCCCGGTGTATATGTAGCAGTAACATATTACTTTAAAAACGGCAACGTTAGGGGCCAATTTAGGACTGTTTATTTTTTTCGCGACCCTATTAAAGTTGGACTGGTACGGATGCTGAAAACTATTCTCACGTGTCTGGTGCTTGGTTAAAAAGGCAATAAATATGTGGTGTGCAATAGGGTCTACATCCGATGAGTCCCGTCTGACAGCGTGTCCCCATCCTTTCCCCACTCATATCACAGCAGCGTGCTTCAGCCCGCCCACTTACCCCCGTCGCATCTGACTAGCCTGCCCTCTACACGAACCGATTTTCAATATGGCATCGTCATAATTGAGTCCAGGGTTACCAGGTTTTTAAAAAAGTGGCAGTTCACTTGCCGTTCGTAAACACTCGTATAAAATTGACAAACTATTAAATGTTCATGAGATATTTAAGATTGGTACTGAAATTTAAAACGATGACATGTTTATTACATTAAATATAATATAAAATGACTAAATAGATATAAGGATATTAATATTTTGACAGCGATCAATTGTTTTAATTAAATACTGTTAAACAATTTATTAATCTAGAAGAAATAATTATTGTCGTTAACTTATATTTGCAATATGAATGATTATCCGTGAACATTAGCTTGGACTAAATCTAAGTAGTCAATTTTACAGATGATGAACCCTAGTATGGAGCGATCAAATCAGACGTTGCCAGAGAGAAAGATCTAGAAAAGATCGGTAACAATGGTGCCGAACCAGGCGCAGACCACCGGGAGGGCGTAAGTGAATAGCGCCTTACTGAGCGACGGCCGGTCCGCGGCGCCGGGGACCGCCTCCCTGACCGGCGGCGGCTGGTCCCTGGTGCTCTCGCTGGTAGCGGTGGTGACGGGCGGCTCGCGGTCGCTGGTGGTCTCGGGGATGCGCGCGCGCACGTTACCACTGCCGACGGGAGCGCTCGCGACATTGGGTACGAACGGCGCATCGGTGGGCGGCGGCGGGCGGGCTTCCGTCTGCGCCTCCGGGGGTACCTCGTCTGTCGACCGACCCTCACCCGAACCTGTGAATAATTGAAGCATCACATTACAGTTAATATTAAAAGACACACCAGGAACTGATCTCAATAATAATTAACTGAAACTGTTGTTTAATAATAAAGTAGTAACTGCCTAGTAAGAACCTAGTATCTGATATATTTTAATAAGTTTTAGTAAAAGCTGTTTTCGTCTCTAATTGTGGGTTTAGAAAGGATTTTTTTTTACAAAATAATAAATATCAGGCAAACCTTTACTAGACTACTACGATATATTATACTAGTAAAAGCCCAGCAGTAGACAGAATGTAATGCTGTTCTGGTATTATTTGTCATGGATTTGATGTCATTAAGCCCAGGCCCGTACTTAGCGGCATAGATTTAATTACTTCACTTTTGCCTTTTTTTTTATAAAAACATAATAAAACTGGTTAAGATCGTCACCAGTGTTTGTTTCTTAGGAAAAGCAGTTATGTAAAAATGTCACATTACATCGGTCTTTGTAGTCGCTGCAGCTATTATCTAGGACGTTGAAGTTACCTTCAGGGTAGTCGGTGTTGAAGTCCCGGTCTTCGTCGTCGTCGGGCAGGTTGTCTGTGTCGTCGGTGTCGTCGCCGGAGCCGGAGCCTGAGCCCGCGCTCGTCACCAAATCCAATGACGACGCCGCCGTCTCTTGGAAGTTATCTACGGATAATATATTAATAAAAGGTATATATATATATCTTTATATATTTCATTTTTAATGATATGTTTGTCATGTTGGTCGTAATGAATCATTAGTATTATTACTAGTAGTGAGTGAATTCTATGTTATGTAATCATCATTATCATCACTTAGGCGTACTCCAAAGATCTCCACATCTATCGATCCTGCTGCTGATCCTATTATGTAATATTAAGTACTAATAATCAACAGAGCGATCGAATAAACACATAATTATAAGGGAGCATCAATACCGTTGAGGGAGATGAGAGACGGTAATATCATCAGTAGATGCATCTCTGCACTCTGGCGCAGCTAGTTTGGGACGCATTGGAAAGATCATTACGTGTTCAGTGAAGTGCCCTTTGGGACGATAATTAACACTCGTGTGATTTTAACTAATTAATACAGTGTAATTATAAATTGTGCGGTTGTATTATTTCTCCTCGTTCGTTTACCCACGCTTTGTGAGGATGAACCTGCTACCCAAAAGATTACGACTTTACCCACGCCTTCAAATATACTCCGGTATCTTCGGACGGACAGTTTGTTTAAAGTATAAATTTGCTCGTAGATCTGGACTTATAGGAATGAAATTTTGCAGTTTTTTGTGAAAGTAGTTAAATTGGCGAATAAATAAATATTTATTTTTATTGTAAATGTAAAGTATTTATTATTATATTTATCTGTAGAAATATTTGACGTAAAATATAATGAATTATTATACCGTCGTCTTTCCACTGCACCTCGACACCGTTGTACGCGTCCTTGAGCCTGGCCGTGAGGGCTCGCAGAGCGTCGATCTGCGCGCGCGCAGCCGGCGCGGTCACCGCAGCCCCGGCGCCCGCGCCGCGCACTTCTGGATTTGAGGCCAGCGCTGCCGTACCATCGCCAGCCGTGCTGCCGGTGTAACTACACCAAAAATGACGACACTTAGACAAAACATTTAGAGTGCATAGAAAATCTATTACCGTTAAGAAGTTACTATTACACATACAAATATAATCTGTCATATATAAATTTCTCATTTATAAGTCTGTTGAAAATAACAAACAAGGTTATGTTATATTTGAATATAACTTAAGTATTTAAGCAACTGACTGCTGGTAATCATATTTACAGGCACAGTAGAATAATTCCTAAATAAGTTGTAATTGGAAAATAGAAGACCTATGCAGAGACCTCACAAGATTTTTAAAAAGAATATTACCATTAGACTAACGTTATTATAATCAGCGATAATCACTTCAATTAACATTTCCAAATAGCTACGAGGTGGTTTAAGGAAATGTCCACTCGTGGGCAAATAAAGGCGGTAGGAAATGGCTCATCACCGTTGGCACTATACGAATGCACTAGAAAGGCGGCTATCATAGAGGAATGGCGACGTGTTGTTAAGCTTGCGACCAACACCTAAAGTGATGACCACGACCACTCTGTTAAGAGTGATACCGAAGAAGAAGTGGGCAAATATGCGACTATGATTTAGTGACCATTTAAAACAAATTATATGTAGGCAATATTCGTTTGGTATGGCGTCTGAACATTTGGGGACATAAGTTTATTTGCCTATCGAGATGGCTTCGTTTTTGTTCTCTACACTCTAGCTTAACCTATCTTGAGCTAGAATACTAAGGAATATCAAGGTGGGTTACCTAGCTGACGCCGAACCGTTGAAGCATGGTGCGGTGGTGACGCTGAGCGGCGTGCACAGCGCGGCCGGCAGCTGCGCCCAGTAGCGCCGCGAACCGCGCACCCTCGCTCGCGTCTCCCGCATCAGCCGCTCCAGCACCGGGCTGCCCCACTCGGCGCCTGCAACCACAACACTCATTACAATACCTGATAGATACTTCTTACTAGTAGGTACCACCGCAGCTCCTATTTCTACCGCCAAACAGTGATGTGCAATCATTAACATGTTCCGGTTTGAAGCGTATAATGTGATGCTGTGTATGTCATCCTAACTAGCGCCACGTAGTTATGGGCAGGCGTATCACTTACTATCAGGTGACCGTCTCGCTCGTCTCATTGCTTCCTCGAATACAAAAAAAAGGTAGATATATAAACAACAGATAAAATAGCTTTTTTTGAACAGTCAGTCATTTCTCCAATAAGACCAAGTGTGGCTTGGTGAAAGTCTTATAACCTCGAAAACTGTTATTGCTGGCACGTGTCTGTTTTCTACACCGGAAGTTCAAGCTCAACAATTTATATTTGTAATAAGATAATGGGGTATAAGTATTCCCGCACAACAATTCACGGGTTCCAAGCCAACTTCACCTGCTCGTGGTGCACCCTGCTAATCAACAAACGAGGCTCTGGCTCCCACCAATCCGTATTGGGTCAGCGTGATGGGAAATGGCCTAAATCCACTCATATGAATCCCTACCCGATTGATGTGGGAATCTTTGTAGGAGGCCTATGTCAAGCAGTGGACGTATATCGGCTGACGATGATGGTGATAAATAAGATAATTACCAACCCACTCGCATTGGGCCAGCGTGTTGGGAAATGGCCCAAGGCCACCCCATATGAACAAACAAACGACGGCTCTTGATGCCTGGCGACGCGGGCAGCGTAGGCCATATCGATGATATTTTTAGGACAGACCTATGTTTAGCAGTGGACGTCTATCGGCTGATGATGATGATGATGATAAGATAATATATTTTCTCAAGTAGATATATTTTCTACTTGAAACGATTGTACTTTACGCAATATGGTTTCCACGATGTTGGCTTTACATGGTCGTTAATAGGGTCAGCCATTGTTTGTGGCCATACGAGTAACTATAGAGTAATTACGAGTGCAGATAACAAAAGGTATGAGCTGCCGTGGTCTGCGTGCAGTGTGTTGATTATGACCCATAAACCAGATCGTACAGTATGTAATGAACACTCAGTGTACAGAAATTTCTGTCTACCCTCGCTCGACCTAGAAATCTAAATTTCGTGAAATAACTATTAAATATCGTAAAAGTACATAACGGTAAATAATTTAATATCTAATGTTGGCAACATCTTGTAAGCTAAATCTATTGTCTGTGGATTTGTCTATGATCAAAAATGGAGTTGTAGTATGAACTAGGATCTTAATAGAAATATTTTAATTATACCACGTATTGTGAAATGTATGTATTTTTAAATTATTTCTGTATTTCAAAGCATCAAGTAGAAACCCCCTACTTTTCCCTCAAATTTAGGATTTTTAGAAGCTCCACATGTTCAATAACTTACCGTGAACGTCATCAGCTTTGCTGGCGATCGGTTTCTTTTTCTTCATGCCGCGTTTGCCTTCGAAGTCGAAAGGCTTCATGTATATATCTCCTCCCGCCGCATCGGGCTCCGCGTCCCTCCGCTCCCTCTCGTGTTCTTCAAAGTCCTCCAAATCTATATGCCCTTTCATATACTGGAGGAACCTCTCCCTCGATTTGGCTTGTTCCGCCATCTCCTCCGTCGCTTTCCGTATTCCCTCCGGGGTCTGGAGGCTGGTTAACGATGGGTCGTTGTTAACCAAACTCTCAAATGATGCTTCTATTTCGAAATCGTCTATATCGTTCATCTTCTGGTTCCAATCGAAGTCCGGTATGGACCGGGCGAAACGGCGGGATCGGTCCGGTGCGAAGAACGGTCCAGTACCACCACCGCCGCCCAGATCCGGTTTCCCGCATCCTGCAAATATCTTCTGCGATATCTCCTGGTTGTGCTCTTGGAAGCTCATGATCGCCTCGGATATCTTTATATCTATAGGCTCGACGACCATTGCTATGTTAAAGGGCCCCTGAAGGCGGTCGGCCACCTTTTCCACTAAATCTGGAATGCGACATTATTTAATTAATAAATGCAGATAACAGAAAGGGACAGGTGTGCTGATGAACGTCATATGCAGAATAAAGACGTATGTTTTTTAAAAGTAGATTAAAAAGCCCCCCCACCACCTTTAAAAATACAATTGTTATGAAAATTGTATAATGTGTGATGTGCAGCTATTTGCTTAATGTCCTCTATCCTCCACAAGGAGGATAGAAGACCTTAAAGAAATAGCAGGGAACCATTGGACTTTTGACTCGAATGGCGGAAAACAGCATTTTATGGACTACATTATAAAAGACATTTACAGCAGTGGATGATCATTGGATAGAGATGATGATGACAGTGTAGTGTAATGTGTGGTGTGCTCACCAACGTAAGCGTCCCATAGCTCGCCGAGGTCCGCGTGTGATGGCAGACAGCCGCGCAGTACGTTGTGGCAGTAGCGGCTGCATGCTGGTGCGTGCACGTCGCCGCAGGAACCGCAGAATCGAAGCCGGGCCCACGCTCCGGCGCACTCGCGGCCCAACTCCACCTGTCGTTAAACCAATTTTCAATAAGTGATTGATAACAGATCTATAAATATATAATCAATAGTGGAGACGAGTGAGGACCCGACCTGATAACAAGTGATAGGCTCACCCATAATAATATGCGCTAGTTAGGATGATATACACTACACCGCATTGTTCTCGTCACCTCTATACATATATTAAGTTGCGATAGATCGTACAACTCACGTTACCCAAGCCAACCTCACCTGCTCGTGGTGCACCCTGCTAATCAACAAACAAGGCTCTGGCTCCCACCAACTCGCACTGGGTCGTGGAGGGAAATAACCCAAAACCTCCATTTTGAACCCCTACAAACGATGGTGTCCGGCGATGGGAGCAGCACAAGACCAATCAATGTGGGGATCTTTGGGGGAAGCTGGGGGACTTTGTCCAGCATTGTGCGAGTCTAACAAATGTGAAAGGTCATACATTCTTAGTATCGTTAGTATAGGTAAGTAATAGTCGAATGTGAAATCCGCAAAACCAAGGTTATACAAAAATATACTATTCCATGAGATCAGCTTTAAAGCATTTTGAACCATCGTTGCATTATATTAAAGACTATTATCACTCGCTAACACGTGGGCTGTAGACTTAGGAGATTTACACATGTGCTAATTGTGCGATAGTTCACCCCTATACGCTGGTGTCGACATATACATCTTGCAATGATACGTTTATTCATTTCCATACAAATTTGTGTAAGTATACTATTTTTTTTTCCTAGTCATGATTGACGACTATCAGGGAAAATTGAAAGTTGCGCCAGGGATAGAGAAGTTGGGGAGCAAGAAGTTAGCGTGGTACAGGCATGTATTGTACGGAGGGATGAAGGACATATAACAAGGGAAGTAATGAGAATGAACGTGGACGGTTATAAAGGTAGAGGGAGACAGAGGAAAGAGTGGATGGATTGTGTGAAAGACTACATATGTAAGAAGAGTGTGAATTCAGATATGACGGCTGATAGAGGGATATGGAAGAGAAGTACATACTGTGCCGACCCCACATAGCAGGAAAAAGGGCAGGAGGAAGGAAGGAAGGTTGCGGACTATCAGGGAATGGACTGGTATATCTGGGGCGTCCGAATTGTTTCGCCGAACCAGAGGCAGAAAAGACTGTACCTCAACGATCTTCAACCTTCACTAGTTGGAGAAGCACTTTAAACATGAAGAATACTATTTTTTTTATATTGTATGCTTTTAAATTATAGTGGAATGGGAGGTTCGTTTGGGGAGGTTCGTTTGGTGGTATTCGTTACGTTTGACCATTACAATAAAGCACTGGGTACCTGAACCTTAGAAATGGTTTTAAGGGTATTTTAAATTTGCCTTTCCGTATACTTTCTGATATACTACCCCCAAATTTTTTTTTATCAGTGTGCTTGGTTTATTTTAATATAACGCTGCTGATCATGCAATCGGGTACCGAATGTAAGTCTAGCTGCTTAATGTGTTTTATTACTTAGAGATTACTATTTGACGTATTTTAAAAGCAAAATGAACACTTTGAATGCCATGTTGGTCGTTTACGACCGACCACGGTGGTCATTGGTGGCCGGAGTGTTTGAACTATTTACATGTGTAAAACACCAAATAAAAATCAAGATTTAATGTATATGAATATGGCCGATACATAGAAAATATTTTGAAATAAAAAGTGCCTTACTAAACAATAATTATTTCTTATTATATCGTTTACCGTAATTTGTGTATATGTATAGGAAATACCTAAAGATTTATTGGCTCATCACATCTTCGTTGGACGTGAACACTCAAAATTTGGTAGAGATATTGCTTCGCCATTTAGAGTTCAATTAAGAATGAATTTTGTAAAATTCCACCACCAAAAGGAGTTGTGGGGTATTAATAACAGGTAAGGGACCGGGAGGCAGCGAGTTGCCGCCGGTCGGGAATATTCAGGTCTAAAATTAAAACATAATTCTATATTACGGCTAGCAAAGCCGGCGAGGAACAGCTAGTTGTATACATCTATATATATATTATATCTACAGAATGAAACCGATCGACGTTATACAAAGGACTATCGATTGCAGCGGACATATCCCTAAAAATGCGTAATTAAGATGAAAACGCGATAGGTTTTATCCCGCGGATATCAGATTCTCGAGCGCAAACTTCATAATAAAAAAAAAATACGGTAAGGAGTAAGAAGACAAAATATACAAGAGTGTGTGCTGTTGGTCACTCGTGACCATTAGTAACAATAAAACACAATTTAGATAATAAGTATAATGCCCTGGCGTCCTGGGTAAAACATGAAATCGGCGTGGCAGTGAAAGGGTTAATGTTCCTTGACTTCTACGCCCACGGACGAACTAAAATATTCCGTTATATGAATAAATAAAGTGTGAGCGTAGCTGAAGTAAAGCGTGTGAGAAACGTCACACCGCAGTCAGAAATCGCAGTAGCCGATACCTAACTGTTCTTTAGTAAGAATGAAAAAAAAATAACACCACGCTACCGTTCCCACGCTGAACACTGTATGGCGACAGAATAACAATACAATGATACATCTAGATAAAAAAAAATAACAAAACACTGTCCTGCTATATAAATAACGTCGACTAGGGTTGTCGCTGCGGGACAACTTTAAACAAAAAAAATATTAAAACAACATCAAGATATTATTGATGACAATTAACTATTGTCCGAATGGTGGGGAGTAGGAAAAAGTCATGGTTGAGGAATATCAGGGAATGGACTAGCATATCTGAGGAGTGTCCGAATTGTTCTGCCGAACCAGATACAGCAAGGACTGTATAACGGTTATCGCCAACCTTCACTAGTTGGACAAGCACTTCAAGAAGATTATCTAAGTAAAAAAAAAATACAAAGTTAAGATGATATACACAGTGCCACATTGCGCTCGTCGCATTGAGACATAAGATGTTAAGTCTCGTTACTTGTGTAATTACACTAGCTACAGCGCCCTTCAAACCGGAACACAGTAATAATTACACACTACTTAATGGCGGTAGAAATAGGCGCTGCGGTGGTACCCATCTAGACGATTTTTGGCAACGCAGACCTACCATCAATACATCATATTGTGTCTAGTTACCCCGGGAATTATACTAGGTACAGCGCCCTTCAAACCGCAACATGAAATATTTACATACTACTACTTGATGACAGAAATAGGATCTACCGTGGTACCTACCTAGACTGCCACAATAAATACCCATACTTTGAAATATATTTTTTTTCCTGACTTCTTTTTATATAAAGAGAATATACTTATGTATAAATATTGTATAAACCAATCGATGTAGAGATCTCTGGGGAAGGCCTATGTCCAGCAGTGGACGTCTGATGATGATTGTATAAACTGGATGAACAGTATGCCGATGAAAGAAAGGCTCTGCTTTTGAAGTAGACAGTCTAGGTAAGTATCATCGCAGTTTCTATTTTCTTCGCCGAACAGTAGTATGCAAACATTATTATATTCCGGATCGAAGGGCGCTGTGGCCAGTGAAATTAATGAAGTAATAAGACTTAAAGTCTATAGCGACGAGCACAATGTGATGCTGTATATGTCATCTTAATTAGTGCCACGTTGTTATGGCCAAGATTCCCTCATGTGAATGTGAATGTTATTATAGCAACCTCGATGGTCACCATCAGTGCGTTGGAAGGAGTTTCGAAATGTCGTACGGAAACCACTGGTGCTCCTAGTGCTTATGATGAGATGACATCACAGCCTGCGGCCGCGAATCTTGATCGTAATAACGCGCGATACATCAGCGATAATGGAGCAATAATGTTCCAAGAAACGCACATGTTTCGGTTGCGAGCACTGGTTGTAGTAACAATATCGTATTAATTGTGGACCGTGTGTCATCCGGCGCCAACTGGGATGGGTGGGCGCTGAGTCAGACCACGGCGCGAACTTGGTGACGGGAGTAGCGGGTGCGACGACCACGCTTTGTCTTTATTAATCCTATCCTATGTTTCTTACAAAATTATCGTAAGATATCATCATCACATCTCAATTTTTTATTTATAATTAAATAACACTCATGCTCCAATCTCACGTAATGTTAAGTGATGATGCGTAGTTAATATGAAAGTACATCTCTAGATAATCTTCATCGCCCCGGTTATCATGTATCGATTGACAGGCACTTCTCTATATTTAGTCACTAAATAGTAAGTGAAATTATTATTATAGTATTTAAAATGTTCAATTGGAAGTCTGTAAAAATATGTGTCCTCGTCGATTTCATAAGAGAGAAGAAAAGCATCATGAGATTTTCTTCTCTCTTTAGAAGACTTTATGTAGAAGCTTAAAGCTTTTAAGAAGCAATGAATGAAAAATATAAAATTATAATTTGTTTCACTGTCTTCTTCATCCCTCTCACTGCTGAGGAATAATAAGATTATTGACTACCAGGTAATAATATTTAGTATTTCTACTAATCCCTTCGTTGGTTGATTACATTAGTCGAGGAGTAGATTAGAAATCCGACCATAAAACTGGACTGGTAGATGTAGTGCTGTGTTAGACTGTTTACAAGGTTGACCGACGTTCGAGAGGAACCGTTGGATGATAGCAACGCAGAACCAATCGGTGTGGAGATCTTTGGGAGAGCCCTACATCCAACAGTGGACGTCTACATGCTAATGATGATGATGATACAAAACTATAAAATGTTTGTCTGTCCGTTAAGTTGGCTACTCTGTTCACGCGCTCCGTTGGCAAACACCTTGAATATTGATTCGAGTATATAAAACACCGCCGAAATTTGCATGGCGCCCGACTCCATTGTTCCCCGCCGACCCTGAGCTCTATGGTCATGCAGGGTCCGCGAATTTATGATGAGCACCCATAGCGGCAAAGTCAATACATTCAACTGATTTGTTAAATCGTCTTATTTCACCATCGTAAAAAAGGGGGATGAATTTTGTTTGGAATGTGACTAACGAGAATGTTTTCCTAGAATATATATACATGTAGGAGATATCCTGGGAGTCATTGGCTCATCACGAGATCTCCGAAACTATTAGACGTATACACTCAAAATTTGGTAGAGATATTATTTCTACTATCTACAGGGAAACTAAGAATAGATTTTTTTTATTCTTTCCCCAAAGGTACTTGCAGAGCTGTTAATGCCAATAAAGCGAGCATGGAACAGTAATATATTGCGCAGTACCTTTTCGCGGCGGTACTTACCTAGACGGAGTCCTACATCCTCACACCACTTACTAAAACTACCTCGAAAGTTACCATCAATGCTTTCTAAAAGGTCATCGTGATGGCATACAGAAAAGTGGTGCTTTCCTGTACATCAAAGAGACATGATACTATTTCGTGTTTACTATCCTTTCCAACTATAGCAATTGTGATAACGTTTGCAAAATAGTTTTAGTCGCCTTCTACAAACTGTTAGACTACAAGGCTACACGATTATTTATCTCATTAGCACTATTTCGGATTTGAGATACATTTGAGCAAAATCATCGACAACATGAAGAGATGAGATAAGTGCGATTTTTCAACCAAATTTATTTTTATAAAATGTATGGGATTTGTTTGTACTGTTAGGTAATAATAAACGGATCATTATTTCAATGATTTACGAAGTTATTATTGTGTTATGGTGTCGTTAAATAGATGGCAACGCTTTAAGGAGTAATCCACTGAACCCATCTGCCGGCTGTAGTTTGTGTAAATCAAGTTTTATAACTTTGTATAGACAGACGCGTAAACCGCTGCGCCGGCGCACATATAGAATCGTTATGGAGGCACGGCTAGTTGTTTTGTCCCTCTCACACATTTGTTATTATTTTGATATATACACATAAATAGTTTATTCCAGCGATCACTTCCGCAGATATAAACTAAACAAAAAGTATAATGAAAAGGAAACTTAATCAATAATTATTAAAAATCAAAAACAATTACAAGACATTTCCATTACGTGTGTAGTGCAGTAATGCAAAGGGTTCAGGCTCAATGTGCAAGCCCAAATAGGGACAACACTGATTCAGCCTTCATCATTCATCATCATTATCAGCCGATAGACGTCCACAGCTGGACATAGGCCATCCCAAAAATCTCCACATCGATCGATATTGCGCTGCTGCCGCCCGCTGCCAGCTGCTTCCCACAACGTTATCCCGATCGTCGGACCACCTGGTGGATGGCCTGCCAACACTACGTGTTCTAATACGCGGTGGCCGTTCGAGGACGTTGGTGCCCCATCGGCTGTCTGTCCTTCGAGTGATATGACCCGCCAATTGCCAGGCTAGCAATCTTATGAACTATGTCGGTGACCTTTATGTTATTGATTTTTGATATTTTCTTTACCTCGATCTGTTCAACGGTTAGTCATTTACCAGCTAGTCCTAAGAGGATCTTCCAGTTCGCGGTGGAAAGTAGCGAAGCTGGGAATGACTATGACCCTGGACTAAAAGTCTGGCCATAAATTGTATACCTTTAAATCGAATATTTCATGAATGTAATAAACTGAAGAAACTCATTTGTTTCAGCAGCAGCATCGACACCTGAAGAAACAGTGCGGCGATATGCGAGTGGTTCGATAAATCGAACAAGTGTATCATATCAAGGCAAAGGGGGCGGTATAGTGTGTGAGTAACACATTGAATTATTTTTTCTTTTATAATTATAAAATAAACACTAGAGAATACATATAATGTAAATTCGTAAATTATATTCTTTTAAAAAAAAAATATTTTTTTTTGGACTTATCTCATAAGGATATAAAACAAAAGTTGAATAAAGGACAGTAAAATATGTTAATATTGAAAAGGTACGGGGTCTTTGTTTGTTACTGTGTGTGTGTGTAGTGGGTGGCATGTGTGGCGTGGCGTGTGTGGTATGTACGACGTGTGGCGGGTGTGGCGTGTGTGGCTTATGTGGCGTGTGTGGCGTGTGTGGAGTGTGTGGCCTGTGTGGCTTGTTTGGCGTGTGAGGCGTGTGTGGGGTGTGTGGAGTGTGTGAAGTGTGTGGCATGTGTGGCGTGTGTGGGGTGTGTGGAGTGTGTGGCGTGTGTGGCGTTAGTGGCGTGTGTGGCCTGTGTGGCTTGTTTGGCGTGTGAGGCGTGTGTGGATTTGGTGGCATGTGTCGTATGTTTGGCGTTTGTGGGGTGTGTGGAGTTGGTGGCATTTGTGGCGTGTTTGGCGTATGTGGCTTGTGTGGCGGGGGCGGCGTTTGTGGCAGGGGCGGCGTTCTGGCGTGGGTGACGTGTGTGGTGTGTGGGCGTGTGTGGCGTACGTGGCGTACGTGGCGTGTGTGGCGTCAGTGGCGAGTGTTGCGTGTGTAGCTTGGATGGCGTTGGAAGCGTGTGTCGTGTGTGGCGAGTGTGTCGTGTGTGGTGTGTGTAGCGTGTACGGCGCGTATGGAGTAGGTTGCGTTAAGGGCGTGTGTGACGTGTGGCATGTGTTGCGTTGGTGGCTTGTGTGGCGTGGGTGGCGTACGTGGCGTGTGTGGATTAGGTAGCAGGAGTGGCGTGTGTGGCGTGGGTGGGGTGGTAGGCGAGTGTGGCGTGTGTGGTGTGGGTGGAGGGTGTGTCGTGTGTAACGTGTTTGGCGTGTGTGTCGTGTGTAACGTGTTCGGCTTGTGTGGAGTGAGTAGCGTGTGTGACGTGTGTTGAGTGCGGCGCGTGGGTTGTGTGGAGTGTGTAGCGTAGGTAGAGTGTGTGGCGTGTGTGGCGTGTGCAGTCTGTGTGGCGTGTGTAGCGTGTGTGGCGTGTATGAAGTGGGCGGCGAGTGTGGTGCGTGTGTTGTGAGTGTGGTGTGACGTGGGTGGCGTGTGTAGCGTGTGTGGCTTGAGTGGTGTAGGCGGCGTTAGTGGCGTGGGTGGCATGTGTGAGGTGCGTGGGGTAGTTGGCGTGTGTGGCGTGTTTAGCGTTGGTGGCGTGGGAAGAGTGTGTTGGTGTGGGTGTGGGTGGGTCGGAGTGGACGTCGGGTGTTTGGCGTGTGTGACATGTGTGGCGTTTGCCGCATGTTTGACGTGTGAGGCGTGTGTGGCGTGTGTGGATTGGGTAGCGTGTATGGCGCGTGGATTGTGTGGCGTGGGTGGCGTGTGTGGCGTGTGGCGCTTGTGGCGTGTGTGGCGTGTATGGCGTGTGGCGCCTGTGGCGTGTGTGGCGTGTGGCGCCTGTGGCGTGTGTGGCGTGTGTGCTGTGTGTGTGTATGGGTACCGTAAGTGCGCTTTACCTGCATCATGTTCCGCACGACGTCGGCGCCGGCCCGCAGCGCCTTATGGAAGGTGCGCGTGGCGACGAACGCGCGCCGCAGCTGCACGGACAGCTTGTGCGGCACGTCCTCGAACGGCTGGATGTCGCGCATGTGCTCGTTCAGGCAACGCAGGTACCTGCCGCACGGTACACACCATGATTAAACAACAATTTTTTATACAATCATATATACAAATGAACAAAGAACATTCACCGGTGGTAGGTTTCTGATGCCGGAGATCGTCTAGTAAGGTACCACCACCGCAGCGTCAATGGCAGCCGACTAACAGTAGTGGTCAGACATTACTGTATGCGTAATCTTCAAATATAATAATTTATGTGAAAACGCAATTAAATTATCAGTAAGTATATTTAAAAAAAAAATTAAAGACGGTAAATGTCGCAGACAGGTATGACGATCGTGAAAAATGCAGAACAATACTATAGGCGTGTGGAACAACGCTCTCGTATACCCAAAGCGGTGCTTCAGTTTGAAGTGGCATCAGCCTTTGACGGGGCTTCGCAGCGAGAGGGCATGGAAGGAGGGGGGGGATAGGTGGAAAGGGAGATGGAGAGATGGTGAGCCTCTCACTGATAATGTGTGTACAGTTATAACACACCTCAACTCGTACAAAAGTTTAAACATATACATTAACAAAGGTAATCACTGAACTGAAAAATGATGAGAAGTTAGGATGATATACACAGCATTACATTGTGCTCGTCGCTTTAACGCCCTTCAAATTGGAGCACGGTAGTACTTGCAAACTACTTCATGAAAAACTGAGTATGATTATCGATGATTGATCATCGAAAGATAAATGATTTAATAAATAATTTTAAAATTATAAATTAATCGATTGTATCCGATACATCGAATTGTACAATTAAGAATCACGGTACATCGATGCGTACGTATGGTGTGATTAAAAAAGAAACGTAATAAAGATGGCGGAGTCGGGCGCGGGCCTTTAAAGAACCATTATTATAATTTATATGCATTCCGACATATTTATATAGGCGCCTGGCGTCCGACATTAAAATACAATGATGTTAATAAAAGAAATAATGGCGGACCAATCGAAATCGCATCACGTATGCTCTTAAAGTATTAATGGTCATCGACACACAAACAAATCTAGTGCTTAAGTCTTAATAATTTAGATACATAATCGTTTCAACGAAGCGACGAGACTAGAGGGACGATCATCTTGTGGTGAGTGATACCTCTGCTCTTAACATGGCGCTATTTAGGATTATATACACTGCACCACATTGCGCTCGTCGCCTGTGCCATAACATGTTGAATATCGACACTAGCAACAACGCCCTTCAAACCGGAATACAATGTACACTAATGTTTGTCGGCTGAAATAGGCGATGAGGTAGGCATCTAGACGGTATACGGTAACATTACCATTAGTGGAAGTAATCGAGGATCGAACCTGGTCCATCAAAACTTTTTGGATGGAGAACATGAGCTAGTGAAATGGCGTTATAACGAACGTCGTGAAAATGGATGACGTTTTGAGTTTACGATTGAATAACCCGTAAGCAGACGGAAGGTGACGGCGCATAAATTGACCAGTGGTAACGTAGTGGTAAACAGCACTCACCCTTGGCTGCGGTTTCGTGTTTGTATTGTATTAAAATTATAAGGGATTACAAGGGTTGCGTAGGTCTGACCAATTATCGCTACAATAAATATCAAATTTTTTTGTTATTAACTGATGGTAAGCAGCCAATAAATAGTGGAAAGTCTCTGTTGCCAAAGACAGTCTAGGTAGTTACCACTACAACGCCCATTTCTTCCGCCAAAGAGTGTTGTGCAAACATCACCGTGTTCCGGTTTGAAGGGCGTTGGAACCAGTGTAATTACTGGGGTAACGAGACTCAACATCTTACGTCTCAGGCGACGAGCGCAATGTGGTGCAGTTTATATCATCCTGACCAGCGCCACGTCGTTATGAGCAGACGTTTCATTTGCTATCAGGTGAGCGTCCCACTTGTCTCGTCGCTTAATCAAATAAAAAAAAAGCGATGTAGTATACAAGTAGCATATTTACTATTGAAGACTCCCACATCATACCTGGATGTAAACACTGGCGTCAGCACACTGATCACTGCTCTGAATGATACTATACTATAAGAACGTGGTCCGAAGTATATGTACTGGATGATCAGGGAATCGAACATCTTGGAGCAAGGAGTTCTTAATACAGGAGATGAAGTAAGGTACCAAGAATGTCAGTTGCTCTCTAGGTAGGTATCACCGCAGCGCCTATTGCAGCCGATAAACAGTAATATGTAAACATTACTGTGTTCCGGTTTGAAAGGCTCTGTAGCTAGAGTATATAGTGGTGTAACGAGATTGAACAAGTTACATGTAATATTGTGTAAGAATGTTATTTGTTTATAACAAAATGTAATTTCCCGTACATCGGTATTCACACTGAGATACCAATACCAGCGATAAGGCGGTTTTAAAATATGTTCTTCTTATCAAAAATAATTTGCCATTTTTAATTGAACCTAATGTTCCTATCACCGCTAAGGTTGGGATCGTTTCTCAGAAACTTAACCGATAAAATGATTTTTATTAAAAAAAAAGTTCCGGATGAGTTCATTGAAACAGTTCAGAAATTATAATAAGATAATTTAATATTATATTTGTATTAAACAAAAAAGTCTGTATATGTTATCTAACCTATTTCTGAACTATTAACGCCAAAATGGCGGTCGGAAGGTTATCAAGTATTTGATTGTCTGAAACATTTTATTTGTAGTAAGGCTGTACCGATTTTGTTCTGGATCATTTTTATTAAAAAAAAATTAATTTAGAATTTTTTTTGTTCGACAAAATATGTGACAAGAGAGAAGCTCAACAGATGGTCAAAGGGTCACGATAGTTAGCATAATATACACTATGCCATATTGTTCTTAACCGGACCACAGAAATATTTATTGGTGGCCGCAGCGCCAATTTTGTCGTCATGTTCCGGTTTTAAAGGCTTTGTATTTCGTGTAATTTGTGGGGTAATAAGGCAGCTTCTTATGTCTCAAAGCGACGAGCACAATATGTTGCAATGTATAACAACCTAACCAGCGCCAAGTTATTATGGGCGGGTGTATCACTTACCATCAGATGAACGTCCCGCTCTTCTCCTAGCCTAATAAATATAATTATTAATGTTATAAAAAAACCTTTATAATAATCATTTCTTAATTATCCAGTTAATGACAGATGCCATGATTTTAGTAAATTAATTTCTTTAGTATTAAATGAAATGAATATATAGCAAAATAGTTAATATTTTTAGTGTTAATGCATAACCGGTTAAAGTTTTAGCTTAATTAAACTTGGTTATACTATGGAGATGTCAACTTACTTCTGGTCGAAGTTGTACTGCGAGTTGAGTACGGTGAACATCTTCTCGTACAGTATGCCGAAGAAGTCGTCCATCATCTTGTCGAAGTTGGTGTCGCCGCGGGTGTAGTAGCTGTAACAATTTGTAACTTATTAGCGAAAGGTAAATTAGAAAGTCACCTGATGGTAAGTGATAGAAGTATAAGCCTCTGTTGATGAAGATGGTCTAGGTAGTTTTCAACGCAGTTCCGATTTCTCCCGTCGAACTACAGCGTTCAAACAATATTGTGTTTCGGTTTGAATGGCGTTATAACTAGAGAAATTACTGAGGTAACAACACTTAACATTTTATGTCTCATGGCGGAGAGCACAATGTGATGCTGTGTATATCATCCTAACAACCACCACGTTGTCATGGGCGGGTGTATTGTAACGCCATTAAGAGATTGGTTTTAAACTGGATAATACAAAACCTTCATGAATAAATTCCCTCAGTCAAATTCTTGTTTTTATATATATATATATATAAGGGATGTAAGGGATCGCACATAACAACTCACGGGAGCCAAGCCAACTTCACCTGCTCGTGGTGCATCCTGCTAATCAACAAACGAGGCTCTGGCTTCCACCAACCCGCATTGAGCCAGCGTGGTGGGAAGTGGTCTATATTCTCCCATATGAACTCCACACAAGTGGAGCTCTATGAGGGAGGCCTGTGTCCTGCAGTGGGCGTCTATTGGCTGATGATGATGAGGATGGTGATATATGTATATCACGATGCTATGTACAAAAAAATGGATGATCTACGCACTACATGGAAACTGCCAGAAGCTTCCATGTCGTTGATCTAACAGCAAACGTTAACTGTTTGCGGATACGTTTTTGTTGTTTTAGCGTTCGAAAACAATATACTGCATAACGAGCTGGGGACGGGGGGTGCGGTAGGGGTGTATGGGGGCGCGAACCCCTGAGGGCGCAATCAGCGGGGCGTTCCCTCCACCATCAGCAATTAAGCCAGGATACGTTCACGAAAAGCAATTTTTAATTAGAGCCCGTCACCTTTGTTTTCTCTTGACACGGGAAGAGATATTAAACGAACAATTTAAATATCATCAAACATAAAATATATTTATTTATAAAATAATCAGATAATGTTATTTTAGTGATAAATGGCAGATATTGCTGGAGAATAACAACCCCCGTGCTGTAAGGGCGTAAGCGCAGTTATAGCGGACAGCTTTTAAATGCAGTCTTACTCAGTTTTATCAGCTCTATCAATTGATATATATATCATCGTCATCGTTATCAGCCGACAAACGTCCACAGCTGAACATAACTCTCCCCCAAATTTCTCCACGTCGATCTTGCGCTGCCCGCATCCAGCTGCTTCCCGCAACCTTCACCAGATCGTCGGACCATCTGGTGGGGAGCCTGCTAACACTACGTCTTCCGCTATGCGGTCGCCATTCGATATATATATATAAAGTTGTGAAATTTGCATCATGATTGATCATGATTTTTTGTGCAGTTTTTGAACAGTATCAAATGAAAATTATTTTTTTTTTTGGAAATAATATTTTTTACTATAATTTGTTTATAACTTATAGCTCTACTGAAAAAACGTTTTTTAGTGATTACGCCTTTTGAAACCTGATGGTACGTCTCTGATGCCAAAGACCGCTTAGGTACGAGTAAGATTTGAGAGTACCACCACGGCGTCTGTTTCTGCCATCAAACAGTAGTCTGCGAACATTACTGTGTTCCGATTTGAAAGCAGTTATAGTAAGTGAAATTACTGGGGTAACAAGATGTAACATCGGTCTCAAAGCGACGACCAGCACGCGATGTAGTATGTCATCTTAACTAGCGCCAATTTTTTTTTTCTTTTGGTTGAATTAAATAATCACCAGATTACCCTCATCGCTTTTTTAAAATGTGGTGCCCCATGTCATGGAATAAATAACCTTTAGAACCATGGGTTCCCCTTATGAGTTCCTGAAGTTGGTCCACGAGGTTAACATTTCCGGAAAACTTGCTGAAGGTTCACAGCGGAAGGAATGCTTCGATTAATAAATATATGATCGGAATAGTTTTCTTAATCTAATATCTAAATTTCGAACCAAGGCTACTAGTTCTCTCTTATCAGCCTGATAATGTCCACTGCTGGACATAGGCCTCTCTCAAGGACTTTCATTGAGAGGGAATTGAGCGTTAGTCCCACTACGCTGGCCTAGTGCGAGTTCCTGGGTGGTCAGAGCCTCGTCTGTTGTTTAGCAGGGTGTACCGGGTGCAAGTGGGGTTCACTTGGGCTCCGTAAGATGTTAGGCGGAACCCCTTACAAGGCCCTTAAAACTAGATTATGGTAAATTATATTCAGGAATTGAATAAAGAAATGTTATATCCGAAGACAGTAGTTTAGATACTATTCGTTACATCCTTAACACTTACTTTTGTAGCTGCTCGAATAATTGCTCGAACACGTATGAATGCTGCTCGTATATCATGCCGTATGTTCGTTTGAACATGTTGTGGAACTCCTCTCTCGATACTTTCAAAAGCTTTCGGAAGAATTCTGAAACCAAAGAAATGAGGAAGTTCATAAATGGATAATAAAATTTTTTCAATTCAAAGACATTCTCCTGATAGGTCACACTTGAAAATATCAACGTGGGCTTAGGATATTATACACTGCATCGCATTGTGCTTGAGACCCCTGTCATTCCAGTAGCTATAGCGTCCTTCAAACAGTAACTCATCTTTAATTACCTCGTCTCCAATATGAAATTAAAACATACCATACATTCAATCTAATTCATTATCTCTCATACTCACTCTCTGTCCAATCACATCGAATATAACCACAAATGTTCAAGGATTATCCGTGAACTGATGATGCTGTAATTACGGCTTTTGGAGGAAGCGTTCGTATATTTCGGATGTAACGAGCACGGCGACAGACACTTCCGCTTAGCGGAAGACACGAGGTGCTCTGACCTTTGGATGATGCTTCAATGTATTTATAAGGCATACTATTGATTATACATTGTAGTACTCGTTACCTTGAGACGTAAGATGTTAAATCTAGTAACCCAGGTAATTTCACTTGCTACAACGCACTTCAAACCGGAACGCAGCAGTGTTTTCACACTACAGTTTGGGTGCGAAATGGGCGCTACTTCTGAGAGGAAACACAGATTTGTACTAACTAAAACCGCCTCGGTAGCCATCCTTAGTGTTTTGCAATAGGCAACGGGATCTCCTTCGGAACACACCGGTGCCACCCTGCATTGCGCTTGAGCACCTCTTGGGGGGTGCCGTAACGTTTCCCAGCACCCTTTCCTTGCTACGACAAGCAAGAAACTACCTCTTACAAACCACCTCTTACTTGTTGTTCATCCTCGGCTTGCTTAATGGGCAATGAGCGCCCCAACTTTTAACGCTCGCGAACCCGAAAACACTTTTAGTCGCCTTCTACGACAGTCAGGACTTACCCTAGTCCTATACCTTAACGACAGAAACTGACAAGTCCTACCATCACTAAACTACTATAGCTGGGTAACAATTATCAATATCGCTATTAATTTTTCACTGATGGTAGATAAGCCTCTGCTGCCGGAGACCGTCAGGGTAGGTACTCCACTGCAGCGCTGTTTCTGCCGCCCAATAGTAGTATCCAAACATTACTGTATTCCGGTTTGAAGGGCGTTGTAGCCAATAAAATTACTGGGGTAACGAGGTTTAATATCTTAAATCTTAAGAAGTCAAGCGCAATGTGATGCAGTGTATACCATCCTAATTAGCGCAAATTATATGCATGCGTATGACTTACTATCAGGTTCAAGGTTCTCGCCGCTCAATAGAATAAAAAAAAAAAATGTATAGTAATATTCTTAAAATACAGTTGTATGTTATGGTGGTTCATCCCCAGCGCAATGCATCAAATGGTTCATAGATGTCGCGTTGTTACCACCACGCGATGTTACCCCCGTCGCGTGCCGCATCGGATGAACGGCTTTCGGTGTCAAGTTTTTTCCATTGGTGTACCGTGGACCTATATCCATATCTCTGGGCTAAGCGCCATTATAGCGGGAATGACTTAAATGCAGTCTTACTCAGTTTTTCCAGCTCTAGCGATTGATATAAAGGTGTAAGGGTTCCCGCACAACTCACGGGACCCAAGCCAACCTCACCTGCTCGTGGTGCACCCTGCTAATCAACAAACGAACCTCTGGCTCCCACCGACCCGCATTGGGCAAGCGGGCCTAATATAGACTCCTACATACGATAACCCCCAGTAACAAGCGGTACCGGCAGCCATACTGACTGCATGTGGAGATCTTTGGTGGATGCCAGTGTCCAGCAGTGGACGTCAGTCGGCTGATGACGATGATGACGAAATCGCCCTTTAAACCGGAAAATAGTAAAATTCGAATATTACTGTTGATAATTTTAATTAAAACTAAATACATAATGGAATAGATACACAACATGAAATATAAAATTTTATTCGATATTAGCCTAAATAGAAATTGCATTAAAGTACGTTAAACCCGACAGTGTAATAATGAAGTAATTTTAGCATACTACATTGTAATCGTAGTCACGCGTATGACGACGCGTTATTAATTAGCAGCTAATGAGTTTCTGTTAGCAACTCGGTGTTAATTCATAAAAGGGGAGGGAAAGGAAAAGTTAACTCAAAGTTGGAGTTTCTTTAAATCTCCAATCTAGATTGTAAAAAGTAATTTAAAGCAAAATAAAAGACAGGATTTTTTTTATTCTACGATCGTCACGTCCACTTTGATGGTAAGTGATACTCCTGGCCATAACAACGTGGCATTAGCTAGGATGTTCCACTTCCGTGGAATGTTATAGCCAGAGTGGAGGGGATCATCGGTGCATTCCGTAGGAGATCCCGAAGCCCCTCCTAATGCACTCAAGGGGACCACCGAGGGGGTTTTAGTGGGTAGAAACCTCACATAACCTGGTCTTCCCCCCAGAAGCAATGCATCTTCTATGAAGATTTCCCTCGGGATAAAAAAAAACGCAATACACACCACATTGTGCGCATCGTCTTGAGACAAGATGTTGTCTCGTTAACGCAATAATTTCTACTAACTACAGCGCACTTCAAACCGGAACACTGTAATGTTTGCTATACTATTTGTTGGGTGCAATAGTAGCTGCTGTTGTACCTATCTAGACGGTCTCCGGCAACAGAGACCTACCCACCAGTAAAATGTAAATAACCGTTGCACAGTTTACCACGCTCTGTTCGTTATGAGATCTAACAGACCTCACACGAGTCAGCTAATGCCAAATATCGTATTCTCTCTTTCAAAAGAGGCCATAAATAAAGCGTTTATGTACTTGTTTTTTTTTGGAGCGAGGATAATCTTCGAAAGAAACCCTGTTTTTGGGAGAAGTCAGGGTTGAGTGAGATTTTTACTCACTAAAACCCCCTCGGTGGTCTGCATCAGTGCATTCGGAGAGGCACCGGGATCTCTTACAGAACGCACCGGTGCCCCTCTACACTTTGTGTTAACACGTCTCTGAGCAAGGACCTAACCCTCGTAGGCACCATCACTGAGCCATACGCTGTCCCATGCAGTTTCGTTTGTTGAGCGACAAGAGCCTCCACCCTCAAGACCCGCGAAACTCCTCGGGTCTTTTAGTCGCCTTCTACGACAGGTAGGACTTACCTTAGTCCTATTCTCACTAGGCCGAGACTACAGGGCTGTATACTTATGTGCCTGCCAGAGACAAACATACATACCCCCTACTTTCAGTTAGATTCAATGTTTAAATAAAAAAAAAATAGAGTGTAAGGCCAGTTACGAGATCTAATAGGCCTCCAACTTACTAGCTATAATTCCTCTAAACGTTGTCAGCTAACGTGTTAAATATAGAACTATAGAATACAATTAAAAACAATTGAGTAATTTTTTTGCTAGCCTCAAGTGGCAATGGGTAGGACATATCGCTCGAAGTACTGACAGCCGATGGGGCACCAAGGTCCTCGGATGGTGACCGCGTAGCGGAAGACGTAGTGTTAGCAGGCCCAACACTAGGTGGTCCGGCTATCTGGTGAAGGTTGCGGGAAGCAGCTGGATGCGAGCAGCGCAGGATCGATCGATATAGAGATCTTTGAGGCCTATGTCCATCAGTGGACTTCTGTCGGCTGATAATGATGATGAGTAAATTTTTTTTGGAATAATGGCGAAGAACAAAAATAATTCCATTAAACATACCATCATCGAAATGCGTGTCAACGACATTTATATACTAGACAAGAACGTTGGATAAATGGCCTTGATTCTTTTTATCAGAAGTCTTTGATTCCCAGTAGTGGGAATATTATGGACTGTTCGGAATGGTCCTTTATATGTAGAAAGAAAATACAGTAAAACAACAATGGACAATTCAATAAGCGTTTCGCCGAATGTGAAGGAATCATTCGGAATATCTCCAACCGCATAGCGTCATCGTGTTCATCCGGTTCTCGAAATCGTACGGCGATGGCGGTGGGTTTGTTGTTGTTCTGGCAAAGTGTGCCATGAGTAATGGATTCCTGGCATCGAGCTTACTCTTAAATAGATCTTAAAGGGAAAACGTGAAACGGTTCTGCGGTAAACTGCGAAAGGTTATAAGGAAAGCGAAATATGCTTAAGAAAATGTTTCAATTAACTGATGTCTGATCACTATCATCATCAGCCGATAGACGTCCATTGCTGAACATAAGCCTTCCCCAAAGATCTCCACATACAGTCAGCATGGCCTTCGGTACCGTTGGGCACTACGTGCTGTCATATGTAGTGGTTAATATGGAGGGACTTGGGTCATTTCCCACAATGCTGGCCTAATGCGGATTGGTGGGAGCCAGAGCCTCGTTTGTTGATTAGCACGGCGCACCACGCGCAGGTGAAGTTGATTTGGGTCCTGTGAATTGTTGCGAGGGACCCCTCACACCCCCTTATCATCATCATCCAAAGGCAATAGGCGTCTGCTACTGGACGTAAGTATATACCTTGACCTACCATGCCTAATTTTAATCTAAAGTACACCAGAAAGTAACTTTAACTTCTTCGTGTTAAGGACGAAAATTTTCTAGTTTAGGGAAAAGCCATGGTTATTACAGATTTTTTTTTTATTAAACTACGAGACAAGCAGGACGTTCACCTGATGGTAAGTGTAACGCTGCCCATAACAATATAGCGTCCTGGCATTACAGATCTCTAGTTAATGGATACAAATGTTGGCCGAAGGCCATGTACACAAAGATGTACGATCCTTATAAGGATTTGAGCTGTGATAAACGATAGCGTGATCTATTGTTTATAGTGGCGCCATCTTTTGAGTTCTTTGAATACTTCTTTTACAGTTATAAATTTTCGCTCTATAAGTAGATTATGGAATCTTATGTTTGGTAGTTTCCATCACTAAGCTAAAATGATAATGATGATCACAGATCAGCTTTTACCTGTGGAAGGTTTCTGGTGCCGGCGACCGTCTTGACAGATACCACCCGCAGCGCGTATTTCTACTATCAAACAGTAGTTTGCAAACTTTACTACGTTACGATTTGAAGGGTGCTGTAGTTAGTATAACTGGAGTAACGAGACAACATTTTACGTCTCAAGTGACGAGCTCAATGTGGTGGCAGTATACATCTTAACTTGCGCCACGTTGTTACGAGCAGGCGTATCACTTACCATAAAGTGGACGTTCCGTACGTATCGTCGCCCAATTAAATAAAAAAAATATGTCTGGTGTGAAGATCTTTGGATGCGGCTTATGTCGGTTGGCAGATAGACATTTATATCTGAAGATGTATGTGTGCGGTATGCAAATGAAATCGGAGTGTTACGCAAGGTCGATTCAATTGAAGTTCACTTAGGAAATAGATCCGTACCCGAACCTAATTGAATTGAGGGTTGCGAAATGCGATCTCGGCTAATAGATAGATGCGTGACGTAAGCAGTCCGATGGACCTGGTTGAAACGATGGCAACGCGATGAGACATGTAATATCAATTTATATCTATTCTATTAATATATAAACACACCAGGCAAGCGAGATATTCACCTGATGGTTAGTGTTACGCCTACTCATAATAATGTGACACTAGTTAGGATGTTATACAGCATGACATTGTAAACGTCGCCTTGAGACTTAAATGTTAAAGCTGGTCACTACAGTAATTTCATTAGCTATAGCGACCTCTAAACCGTAAAACAGAACACTACTATTGGTCGCAGAAATAGGATCTACTGATGAGACTGTCTCCAAGAAGAGATCTTTAATTTATACATTGCAATATATACATTACATATATTGTATAATAAATTGATCTTTTCAACGAAAATATAATTTAGAAATAGAAATAGGGGAAGAAGATATTAGTATAGTATATGTTCATTTCATTCATTATTCATTAACATCCTATGGCGTCAAGATGAGGTAAAGTGCATCCACAGTGATTCTCCATCGCGTTCAGTCTTCCTCTCTCATCTCTCATCCCACGTCTTCCCGATTTTCTTCACCTCCTCTGCTACTGTATGGCTCCACGTCTTCGACCGCGCTTGCATTTTCTTTGCGGATTCCAATCGAGCGCCTGCTTGGGAATATGATTGGGATCTCTTCGTAGAGTATGGCCAATCTATTTCCGTCGCCTGATTTGTACACAGATTAGAAATTCGCGGCAGAGCTCCAAAAGATTTTCATTGGAGATTGTCTCGGGCCAGTGAATACTGAGAATCCGACGAAGACGGCGGTTGACGAAGACCTGGAGCTGGTGCGAAATGATTTTGGTGACCTTCCACGTCTCACAGCTATATAGCAGTATGGATTTAACTTTAGACTGAAATATTTTAACCTTAACAGGACGTGATAACTTCCGTGCCTGCCACACGGATCAGAGTAGTGTGAAGGTCGCCCGAACCTTGACAACACGTGAAGTGATGTCCTCTTCAGTTTCCTCAGTACTAATCCGTATCCGTATCCAATAGTAATGTTAGTAAAATATTAAATAGTAAAACAATTAGAAATATATTCCTAAAATATTGTATACATAGAGCTAGTAAAATAAATAAGTAAATTAAGTCGACTAAATTAATACTAGATATAAATTAAATATAGCTATAAGTGGAAGGGAAGAGATTATGTGTAGGAAGAAAGTGTGTGTAGGTATATCAAGAAAAGAAAATACAGGAGAGGACAGAGGTGAAAGAAGAATGTATTATATAAATATAAAGACAGAATGAACGCGTGAGTAAAAGAAGACTGTAATTTGTGGTGTCAGGAGATTTAGATGTAATTATCAAAAAGAATAGACGGATCTCTCCTGCACAACAGTCTAGATGGATGATAACCCAGCGTCCATATCTGACAATATTTTCGGAGCATATTCTAGAAAGCACACACCGTAATATTGTTTCGACGCTGTTTCATTAAGTATATTGTAATTAATATAATCTAAATTATCTATCAGTTCAGGCAATTACTGAAGCAGCTGTGTGTGTGAGTAATAAAATACAGGACGACGGCATACAACGTTGCATATCCGTTTTACTAAGCCACGTGCGCGCGCGCATCTCCTGCCCCAAAATAAACATGGCCGAAAACAGCGGGGACATCTCGCTCTTTATGGGCGAGTTGTATCGATGATTGGTACGATAAATCGATTTTATCGGTGTGCGTCCTACACTATTGGGGTTATTTTTAAACGACGTCACAACACTTCGAGACGATATGAAGACTTGCTTTTTTTTGTATTCCTCGAACCGATGAGATGAGCAATAACAACGTGGCACTCGTTAGGATGATAAAAACTGCATTACAGTGTGGTCGAGACTAAAGATTTTTAGTCCTATTACTCCAGGAATTTCAATGGGTTTAGCTTCATCAGAACGGAACACAGTAATGTTGCACACTACTGTTCGTTGGTAAAAATAAGAGCAGAAGTGATACCTAGTTAGACGGCCTTCGACCACAAAGATCTATTGTACCATTAGTAAAAAATTTACTAAATTCTCTATATGGCACATAGCTTTGATGCTTTGACTTCAGCCAGGTTATAGACAATTTTCTTATCTAAGACGAGCACGGTCTTAGAATTTTATCCTGTTCCCAAGAAAGAAAGAAAATTTTAGGCTTTATTATAATTATAAACTAATATTGCTACAATTATCGAAAAAACTAAGTTATATTTTCATTTCATTGCAATACCATATGTTTTTTTTTCACAAAATCATCTGGTGCGAAAGACATAAATCAAGCTGTGCGACTTATTAAAAAAATGGGTACCGTTAACGTAACGAGACCTCACATCGTATGTGTGATGACGAGCACAATCTGGTGCTATGTATACCATCGCAACCACCACGTTGTTATGGGTAGGCGTATTATTTACCATCATGTGAATGTCCTATCGTCTCATCGCCAAATAGAATAAAAAAAGTTACATAATTATTGTATATCATATAATGGTGAGGTAACAAGTTGAAAATTTCGCCAATTTTACTGCTGATAAATTGTTGGTGACCGTTTAGGTAGGTACCACCGCACATCCATTTCTGGCAAATATTAGTATGCAAACATTGTTGTATTCCGGCTTGAAAGGCGTTGCAGCTAGTGAAATAAGTATGGTAATAAGTATAACAAGTTATGTCTAACAG
This sequence comes from Ornithoptera alexandrae, assembly GCA_029030555.1. Classification (NCBI taxonomy): domain Eukaryota; kingdom Metazoa; phylum Arthropoda; class Insecta; order Lepidoptera; family Papilionidae; genus Ornithoptera; species Ornithoptera alexandrae. Next base: position 2,072,399 of record JARDVY010000023.1, on the reverse strand, counting down.
CGATGCTGCTTTATCCATCACACTAACCACCATGTGATAATTTATTTTTAACATTGAAACCCTTGTATATATATACAATTTATGTGTACCGTTAACCTTCGTAATCCAAAATAATGTTTACCTGAACACTAACAGTTTGCTAACATTCGTATAGTTTTACAATCCATGCAGTAAATCACGCCAGGGTTCAGGTTACCGACGCCCTCGCTTTAAAATTAACGCGGCGTCGATCCAAAAATAAACGGTTTGGAAGCAATAGATCCTAATGGCGGCTCATTTGTACATGCTATCAGAGAAATATGAGTGATGGTGATGGTCATTAATTCTGGTGGTAGGTATTTTAAAGACTACAAGCTTCAACCTCACACTGGCAACACAGTTTTATATATATTTAATTGAATCTGTATGGCGCTGATCTTTATTTCCGACGGAATTTATTGACGACTTACAGCTATAATGAGAATGAGCTGATGATGAAGGAAATAAATATATGTGTGCTACTTAGCTGTTCCCTGACCGCTTTGCTGGCCGTCATATGAAAATTAGGCTCGTAGTCTTGAGACATAAGATGTCAAATCTCATTATTCCAGTAATTACATTAGCTGCAACGCCCTTTAAACCGGAACACGATGTTTGGCATAGTAGTATTTGTCGGCTGCAATGCCTAGACGGTCTACGGCGACAGACACCTACCACCAATGTGTGATTATTACTATTAACAGAAGTTACAGTCGAGGATAATGACGTCTCCTCTCTCTTGCCAGAATAATTATCAGCGGTCGCCTGCGAATGGGTTACGGTGTGATAATTGATTGTGTATCCGACATCGCCGGCCGAGAACGACGGGCTGATGCGACCATGTTTGGTCCGTCGCCAGCAGGTCCCGTTGCTGGTCGCAATTAAACGTCGATGCTTGAGGTGAAATGGCGGCGCGTGGCGGATGTCCATCGTAATACCTCACGTATAAAGTATATACTCATGAAACTCATGAGAACTGGATGAAGTGTCTGTGGAATAATGTATTTTTTGGAGCACTACTTCTTTTGGGTTAAGGTGAATTAGGTTTGCGACCGATCGATGTGGAGATCTTTGGGGAGAGGGGGCTATGTCTAACAGTGGTCGTCTGATGACGATAACGGCTGATGATGATGAATTAGGTTTTATGAAATGAAAATCTGTAACGAAGAAGAGACGACTATTTTTTTTTAAACAATTAAGCGACGAGACAAGCGTGACGTTCACTTGATGGTAAGTGATACGCCCGCCCATAACAACGTAGCGCTAGTTAGGATGTTACTCACAGCACCGCATCGCGCTCGTCGTCTAGATACATAAGATGTTGAGTATCGTCACCCCAGTAATTTCACTAGCTACAGCGTCCTTCAAACCTGAACACAGTAATGTTTGCACAGTACTGTTATGGCTGTGACTATGGACGTGTTTCCAGGGCTGTGAGAGGATGAGATAGAAGTGTAATTTTATAGTTTTCCTATCCTTCGTCGCTTCTGAGTGATAGTCTCATGCTGTACTTTGTGTACATGAACCTACCCACAATAAAAAAAATAATATTTAATCGAACAATTTCTATCTTTACTAAAATTTTTCCTCAAGTTCTTTAATTTATCTCTATTTCACTCTCTCTCTTTCTCTCTTTCTACCCGCTTGTGAACCCACGTTAGATTTTTTAAAACTTGATAAGCAGAGAGTATTTACTTTCAGTGCATGTCTTGATCCGCCGGACTAGAGACAGAAAGGACTGTACTACTGTACCACGCTGATCGCCAACCTGTTGGAGAGGCACTTTATGAAGAATGTCGTGTGGGGTGGATGAAGAAGTAGTTGTGAGAAAGAGAATAGCTTATTATATATATTAAGCTTTTACAATTAATACAAAATTTTGCTTATAAAATTCCCTTATAAGAGAGAAGACTATTCGAAAATATTAGGAAGTTTCTCTTTAAGAGGAAGCAGAAGAGGAATTTCTCCTCAACCCTAATGTCGTGTCGTAATAAAATAGGATGAACAAACAAGTGCTCCTAATTAATCAAGTTTGTTATTGTATTGACGGAGCGGGTAAGTACGTGATCGCTCAATCCGGGCCCGTGGGAGCGGCGCGGTCCGCTTTTCACTCAGGAACCACCGGACGATGGAAAGTGGCCGCGTCAATATTGACGGTGGACGGTGGCCGGTGGTCGCTTATTAGTGTCCGCCGCTCACCGGCCACGCCGTGCCCATTCATCTTTATTTAGTCTCGTGCAAACAAATCCCGCGTACGAACACGAGCTATTTGTTCGTGTGCCTGTGTGAAGAGTCGAAGCATCATCAGCACATATATTTTGTTTTGCTTAAATATAAATATTTTCAAACAATTTTCATCACAAAATATATATCAGAAATATTGTTGCATTTATTTTATACCACGAACGAGATGTTCACCTGATGGTAAGTTATATGTCTGGTCATAATAAGATGGCGTTAGTTAGGATGATGTGTACAACCACCACATTGCGTTAATCGGCTTAAGACATATGTTAAGTATTACCGCAGTAATTTAACTAACTAACAGCTGTCTTTGAACCGGAACAAAGTAATGATTACACACCACTGTTTATAGGAGCTGCGGTGGTACCTATTTAAGCAATTTCCGGCAACAGAGACCTACCACCAATATGGTTCTAGAGATACAGTGATGTGTCTCTACAAAGGTGGTAATGTCATATGCTTCATCATCATATCATCGGCCAATAGACGTCCACTGCCGAACATAGGCTTTCCCCAACGATTCCCACATCGATTAGGTAGAGGATATGGCCATTTCCCACCATGCTGGCTCAATGCGGGTTGGTGGGAGCCAAAGCCTCGTTTGTTGAGAGGTTGGCTTGAATCACGTGATTTGTTGTGCGGGAATCTTTACACCCTATATATTTGTATATCTATATCTATATATCTATATATATATATATATAAAGTCACCAATCCGCATTGGGCCCGCGTGGTGACTATGGTCCCATCGCCCTCAAATTGAGGGTAGGCCTGTGCCCCAGCAGTGGAGACGTAAATTGGCTGTTATGGATATATATATATATACATTGCGTGTGTGTTATAATAGTACAAAAGTTCATGGCTCAGTAGATTATTGATCTCGTAGAGATGAAACACTGATTTTTAGTTTATTTCAAACTTAATAGTACAAGAATGCACATACACAATCCTACTTTATTATTGCATTTATAATCTGTATTAATTTCAATGACATCAACTACAGATGAATAATAAACATAAACGATGACTTAACTCGTAATCCTTTAAAAACGACTATGGGGTCTTGTTCTGAAATTGCAATTCCGTATCCGCAATATTGTTAAGTTTAAATATCTATATAAGGGGAACAGAAGAGCTACACAAAGTTACGAATGCGAATGCCTTTCGCATGACTGTTTACACGTCGACTCCGAAGACTAAACAGTTCCCTTACCGCGAAGTTTCACAAAGCGATCGATACACGAACGAGTCGAGTAGTTCATTGTACAGTACCTCCCAGCCAGTAGAAATTAACGCAGAGATTTGTTTCCGGCGAACGTTCAACATAACGAAATAGGAATAAAAAATGTTCATTTCCTGACGTTCAAATAAAAATTGAAAATTAAAAAAAAAAAAAAAATATTTTCTGTTCGCTAGTTTTTAAGCGAGAAACGTTTAAAAATGATATGCTCTTAACAACGTGGCTAGTTGGAATCATACACTACACCACATTGTGCACTGTTGACAAGATATTAATTCCCGCTACCCCAGTCATTCGAATAACTACGCCCTTCAACCCGGATCATAGTACTGGTTAGCGGCGGCAACAGAAGCTGCGATGATATACTTACCTAGATTGTCGGCGGATCTAATACTGTTTAAAAAAAATTAATTCTTCTTTAAAAATATATGACTAGACGTTTATGGTCAGAGGGTGCGAAAGTCCAGATTTGCTTTAATGATGGCTGAATTTCGTAAAAAGATGATGGTACTTTAAGATGTCGAAGAAAAACAGCCGCTGATTACATTCGTCATATTTATTAAAAAAAAAATTTACTAATTTTATGGTATTTATATAAATATTTATTGGAGAACTTTGCAGCAGTTATGGTCACGGGTATAAAATGGATATGATGACGTCACACCGGGGTACCTTTCCTTGTTTTGGTTTCGAGGGTACCTACAGTCCTTTAATTATTATTCACAGTCCGATCTACGCAGAATGACTCATCTCTTGAAGTCTTCTACTGGTATTCTTAACGTATTACTTATTTTTATTGATAATGGGATTCCAAGCCGATGGTGTAACCGGACGATCTCGATTAAGATTTTTTAATTTTAATATCAGGGTGTGTAAGGGTTCCCGCACAACATCTCCGGGATCCAAGTCAACCTTACTTTCTCGTGGTGCTTCCTGGTAATCAAGAAACGAGGCTGTGAATCCCACCAACCCGCATTGGGTCAGCGTGGTGGTAAATGTCCCAAATCCCTCTATATGAGTCCATACACGATTGATGTAGAGATCATTGGTGGAGGCCTATGTCCAGTTGTGGACGGACGTCTATGGGCTGAAGATGATGAATTTCAATAGTTTCGCGAATCATGCTTGGTAGGAACATGTATGGTATTCGCCGCAAATACAGGTGGCGCAAAAGTAATCCTCCTATCAGAAAATACTATAAATTTTGCCTTGATGTAAAAAAATTAAAAGACCAAATAAAAATATTCCACAAGAAGAATCAGTTTTTCATATTTTTTTTTTAATTACAGCCAAAAACTATCGGAAGGTTATTTTTGCGCCACCTTGTATAAAAGGTATACATTACAGCCAAAAAACCATCGGAAGGTTATTTTTGCGCCACCTTGTATAAAAGGTATACATTACAGCCAAAAAACCATCGGAAGGTTATTTTTGCGCCACCTTGTATACAAGGTATACATTACAGCCAAAAAACATCGGAAGGTTATTTTTGCGCCACCTTGTATACAAGGTATACATTACAGCCAAAAATAACCTTCCGATGTTTTTTAGCTGTAATTTAAAAAAAAAATGAAAAACTTTGATTCTTCTTGTGGATTATTTTTATTTGGTCTTTTAATTTTTTTACATCAAGGCAAAACTTATTGCATTTTCTGATAGGAGGATTACTTTTGCGCCACTCTATATAACACGATACTTTCATCATATTAAACGCAAGTATCACAAAAATATAGAAGAAAAAAATACTATTAATATTTATCATTGATACATAGTATCCTTGACGCGGACGTTTTACTTTGTATGCAAGAGGAAACATTAACAGTTGCGTGTGATTCAATTACAATCGAAATGTGAATATTTCGGACGATTTAATGTATTGGAAAAATGTTGAAACAGCTGAGTATTAGGAAAAAGAAAATTCGTCGTATACCACTTCCGCAATAATCGCGTTTATGTTAAATGATTTATACAATGTTACATTGTAAAAGTGAAAACTCCCCAGTGTAGTTCGTACGGCATCAGCACGACTGGGAAGTGAGACGCCATCAATGCTAATTAACACACGATTTCGTACTACCAACCAAAATGTATCTAAAATTAAATTAATATCAGACAAACTTTTAGTGAGTAATAATCTCACATAACCCTGTCTTCCTCCCAGAGGTTGAGTGTCTTTAGAAGAGTTCCCTCCGGAACTACAGCAAAACACAAAGGTGCCTCTGACTTGTGGCCATGGTTGCAGCAAGCTTCTTTAATAAATTCTTTCAACTATCTTCCTCCTGCCCTTTTCCCGGCTATGTGGGGTCGGCACAGTATGTACTCCTCTTCCATATCCCTCTATCAGCCGTCATATCTGAATTCACACTCTTCTTACACATGGCGTCTTTCACACATTATATGCACACTATCTCCGGTCTTCCTCTACCCTTATAAGCATTCACGTTATAAGGGATATAAATAATGTAATTCAATTATATCGAATTTTGTTTTTATAATAAATTAAAAAAAGAAACTAATGAAATTTCTAATTGAGTAGAAAATTACAAGATAATTAATAAATTTTAATTATTTTAGAATATTTTTTTTTTTAAAAGTCTCTGATTCGATCCGACACGAGTAGTGGTGATTAACGATACGTCGAGCGCGAAGTTCATCTGATGGTGATATACACAGTATCGTTAACCAAGTAATTTTACCGCTGGATGCGGGCAGCGCAGGACCGATAGGTACGGAGATTCTCTGAAGGAGTCATGTCTAGCAGTGGATGTTTATCGGCTGATGATGATGATTAGTCAAGAAATTTAACTAGATACAACACCCATCTAACCGGAGCGTAGTAATGTTTGCACACTGCTGTTTTGTTAGATAAACTGAGTTTAGACGAGCATGTTTTATTATCGTCGCTTAGCACTTATTGTTATCAGCTACTGTATTCCCACTGCTGGTCTCCCAATGAAATCATCGCGTGGAATAAAAAGACACTAACGAAAGTGAGGTATTACTATGAGTATGGTTTCTACGCCACAGTAACAATGGGAAATTTTATAGCGACTGGTCGAATATGGCTCGAATGTGGAGCGGTGGTAGGGGTCGACAGCTAGGACATTCTCCGGAGGATAAGGCTGAGAGTGCGCCGTTAATATCCAGGCGGGCCACTTGCTTACTGCTAATGCCCTCGCCGGACGGGCCATTAACAATGCCCTCACTGAACGTCTAGCGATACGGACAGACGTACCACTTGTGTTCTGTAACCACTGGCATCTGTCTATATATATATATATATATATATAGCAAAATCTCTATATATATAGAAGATACCCAAACACTCATCGCGAGATCTTCGATTCTATCAGATATAAACACTCAAAATTGGTTAGAGATAAAGCTCGTTGCATTTCCTCTATTTGCCTTGTTATAATTTAATTTAATGTCTTACATGTACTGTGTCAAAGTATTGATGTATACAAGCGTTGGTAAATGAAATAATTAAATAATAAAAAAAAAAACATTTCAAATATCGTAATTAGTATTATTAATCGTAAGTAAATTATAAAATTATTGGTCCAGGGGGTTAAAGATTAGCGAGCGCTCTCTAGTTTACTCCGCTTACCATCGAGTGTGATCGTAATCCAACACTTTTTGTAGGAAGATAAAACGTGTATATGCCATCTAGTATATATATATATACTAGAAGTCCTGGAAGTTATATTTAACTTAACTTTAACTTCTTATATTTAAGACAATAACCAGGTGGTGAACCAGCATGTGAAATAGTTATTGATGTATCGATACTTATCAACTTATGTCTAAAGGGAACGTGATGTTGTGTAAACACACTAACTGACTTTAGCAATAGATAAATAAATATGCGTATTTTTTCTTCTATGCATCGGTTTCTTCGATACAGGCATCGCCTAGTGAGGAATCCAGAGGTTAACCAAGGGAAATAACATTGTTTGCAAATTAGTTACAACTACAGAGAAATATATTTGTAATAACGGCTATTAATTTTGCTCAAATTAATAAATTTAATTTTTTTTTTTATATTTTCTTCTATTTCAAGAGTTGATTATTTGCCATGAAGAAGTAATTCCATATAAGTCTAGTATGTGTCTGTTGCCACCGACTGTCTAGGTTCTATTCCTGCCGCCAAACATTTGCACAAACATTACTGTGATAAAGTTTGAAGGGCATTGACACTAGTGAAATTACTGAGGTAACGAGACTTAACATCTGATGCCTTAATATGACAAGCACAATGTGAAGCTGTGTATATAATTTTAAGTAGTATCACGTTGTTATAGTCAGGAGTCTCTTACGTTTCGTCGCTTAGTTAAAAAAAAATTAAGTTGAATGTAGTGTTACTCACCATCGAACTTCTTCGCCCTGACGGTCAGTATGTCCGCCAGTTTCCCCAGCTCGCCACGTAACGCCTCGGTCAGCTGCTGATGGGCTTTCTCTGTGAGTGCGGTGCTGCTTTTGGGACCACAGCAGCCTTTGTTCAGACATAAGCCCCCCGCGTCTGTAAAGAAGAAAAGAGAACGTTTATCTCAGAACTTTTTATATAGAAACTTACAGTTAAGTTTAGATATAATTAGGTTATCAAAATAAATCAGTCTTTACTTCATATCACTAATTGCTGGTAGAGTATGAATATGATGAATTGTAAAATCAACTGCCTAAGAGACAGTTGTGTCTCCAGTCACCTTCGGGGTAATTTATCGACCGGCTGCGGGCCCCAAGTTCTGGCTTAATGCAATAACGCCGCCGGGCTAGACGGATGTTTAAACTTATTTGGGGGCCCCCGTCGATGAGCCGTAGGCCGGACCCTATCGGATAGACCTGACTCTACCCCAGTGACCATACTGTTTATATTTAGGGAAGACATGAGACTTCGGTTAACTACTTCATATACTTATTAGTAAATTTCATTTAAAACACTAGATCTAAACCTCACGTAGGCTGCGGGTGGTGAAGGGAGCGAATCTAGAATACTCCGACTTTCATATGTTAACAACCGCAACAGCAATATCTGACCATGAAAAGGAGATGTTACTCAAGATGTTTATACAGTACATCGCATTCATGACATCGCACTAACTTCACCAGCTCCGACGCCCGCCTTACCAAAAACCGTAATACTAGCACACGAAAGCATGGCGGCTGAAATAGACCCTACGTTAATTACTATAAATATAATATGATGATATATCCAGTCACCATGAAACTTATTTTAGCAGGTTTTATTAATAAAAAAAACAAAAGGATAAATTTATTATTTTACACTATTGTTTTTTTTATAGAAATTGGTGTCGGAGAGAGATGATTGAGAGAAACTCCTCGGAAGAGTCGGAAAGACGCCATGTATAGAATTTGAGAGGTTTGAGAATCAGACGCATATCTGTAAATTAAAAAGTTGATTCTCATAAAAAAAAAATTTACATCTTCTCCTCGCCCTCCACAGATTAACCAAAATGAATAATATCATTATTGGTGTTGCCAATAAATAATAAAACATATTGTATTTTATGTTGGTAACACTACCTCTGTTAATTAAAAATTGGTAACATTACGAATACAGCAGGTTTACTGGTGGTAAGTCTCAGTTGCCGGAGACCGTCTAGTTGGTACCATTGAAGTTCCTATTGCAGTCGCCAAAAACAGTACTGTGCAAACATTACTGTGTTCTGGTTTGAAGGGAGCTGTAGCTAGTGATGTTACAGAGGTAACAAAACTCAACATCTCCAGATGACGAGCGCAATGTGGTGCTGTGTATAAAATTCTAACTAGCGCTATATTGTTATGAGCAGGCGTATCACTTACCATCAGGTGAACGTCGTGCTCGTCTCCTCGCTTCATTAATAATAAAAAAAATACGGCAACACTGAATAAATGTCAGAAAGTTTTGAGGGTGGTATGAGATGGTGGTTTGGAGTATCAGCTACATAAAAGCAAGGATCGTCGGAGGACATTTCAACATCATGAAAAATCTTTATTAATGAATAAAAATTACTTTATTAATATGTGCAGCTTATCCGCACGACCGCCGCGCCGGGATAAACCGGATAAAGTACACACCCTTTTGTAAAACCAGCGGTTAAATTTAAACCATATTCCTATAGACATAGGGTCTATAATATTTTGTTTAGTAAAGCAAAAAATTCTATTTAAATTGATATTGAGGAGTAAGGTAAGAGATGGAGCGGTTGATTATTTTTTTTATTGCACCAATTTATGAGATGAGGACCACGTTCACTAAATGACAGGTGTTGGTTTCAAGTCCACATGTTAGTTTCGTTACCTCAGTAATTTCACTAGTTACAGCGCCCTTAAAACCGGAACACAGCGCAAGCAGTCTAGGTTGTCTTCAGCAATAGGAACCATATTGAGCGGTATTGGTTGGGTTTTTCAAGAGCTCTCTTTCCGCTCTAGCAGTGGGGATACAAAAGGTCATGTGGAACTTGTACCCATTAAAACCCTCGGTGTGGAGGTGATCTTTCAGTCAGCACATTAGACGGCGCTCCGGAATCTTGTAACGAATACACCGTTTCCTTTCTTCAAAGCCACATAACTCGAAGATGTTTTCAGTCATCTATTAAAGGCTAGAGTTACCTTAGTGCTGCTCTAATTGCTCGACACTATGTAGGAGACGTTTATTGTCAAATATATATATATATTTATGAGAGGGGTATAAGGGGTCCCGTACAACAACTCACGGGACTCAAGCCAAATAACTTTGCTGGTGGTGCACGTTGCTAATCAACAACGAGGCTCTGGCCCCACCAACCCATATTGAATCAACGTGATGAAAAATGGCCCACATGCTCCCTATACAACCCCTGCAAACTGAAGCCGGCGGACACAGGCAGCACAAAACCGATCGATGTGGGGTTTTCGGAAGAGACCTATGTCAAGCAGTGGATTATCGGCTAATGATTGATTGATTATTTATAAGATATTGAGAGGTTCATTGACTCATCACGCGATCTCCAAAACCATTACACGTACACTCAAAATTTAGTAGAGATATTGCTTTTGAAGAGTACAAATCAGCTATGAATGGGATTTAACAAAATCTGGTCCCTAAAGACTTGCGGGGGTGTTACGGCCAGCAAAGTGGACGGGGAACAGCTAATTGAAAGACATACTGATGATGAGATATGTATACTGGAGATTTATATATAATAAAATGCACTGACTTGTAACTGTCTTGGGAGTAAGGCAGGTCTTTCTTAGGTATACTAGATACGTTTCGTCAGGTCTTCAACCATTTCACGAAGATCACAAATGACCGACTACTCTCGTTGTTTCGTCTGCGATCAAAAATAAACCTTCGGCGATTGCAAATTACACGATTCCGTTTAGTTTCTGCTGATAACCTCTGCCGAGCGGAGATGGGCGCTATCACAAGCTATCAGTTCGCAGAAGGAGCGACGTTCGGAGCCCGAGCTGTGTTTATCTAACTAAAATAACATGTTGACATTGATGTTGAGTCGTCGTGTAATAATTTATGTTATGATGATAGATTTCTATTGCTGTACAGCATTCAAATTGGTACCATATTTCAGCAGGCAAGGAATACAGCACAAACATTTCCGGGTGCTGAACCTATTTTAGATATGCGATGACATATGGGTTTGTATAAATAACCTAACCGTAAGTATAATATAATTTTTATCGCTTATCACGGAGTAAACTACACCCCTCTCTCATCACCATCATCATCAGGCGACAGACGTCCACTGCTGGACATAGGCCTACACCAAAGATCCCTACATCAATCGGTCCTGTGCAACCTACATCGTCGTACATAATATTGTACCTGATTATTTTGCTGCTTAGTTAATTAAAAATATTAGCCTTTATAAAAGATAAAATAATTATGTACTGAACCTTGTAATTTTCCCATTAAAATGTTTACTTATTTAAGTAATTAATTAACTTATTTTTTTTCTCCCAAGAAATATATAACGATAAATAAAGATTTTTCCAATATCTAATAATGACTATTAACTTTACTAGTAGTCTCTGTTGCCGGGGGCCATCTAAGTACCACCATAGCTCCTGTATGCAGTCAAACAGTATTGTGCAAATATTACTATGTTCCGGTTTGAAGGGTGCTGTACATAGTGTAATTACTAGAGTAGCAAGACAACATTTTATGCATCAAAACGAGTACAATTTGTTACAGTTTATCCTATCCTGACTAGCGCCACATTGTTATGGCAGGCCATTGTCGTTGGTCTTCGTTGCATAAAAAAACACTCGCGTATGCTTGTACCTTCGACCCTAACTTGAATACTTGCATCCCTTTAGTAGGAGGGCGGTAGGCGTTGGATCCGGGCGATAATGTGTGCCACCACATCGTTTGACATTTCAATATTTGACAGGCCATCCAAAGTAAAAAGGGGTCGCGACACGAAGGGCCCCCATCGTAAATATTCATTTGACTACACTACCATCCCTGACCATATTGTGGGTCTTATTTTAGTCGACTAGGCGACGTGACGTTCTCCTGATGCTAACAACATGGTGTTAGCATGATAAATATATCATATTGTGCTAGTCGCCTCAGTCATAAGATGTTAAGTCTCATCAGTTCAGTAATTTCAGTAGCAACAACGTCCTTCGAACCGGAACACAGTAATGTTTGCACACTGCTGTTTTACAGCAGAAGTCGGAGCTGCTGTACAAGGTAGCTCTCTATCATGACACTTCCCACAAATGCGATTTTGATCACTCCGAACGGGCGTGTAACCTTGAATGTCAGATCCGTGATGGTCAGAATGAACGGTAAATAAATTTTTTAACCATGTTGTCATGGAGTTACCATCTTTTGTGTCATTCCATTGATTCGTTCCGCTCGTGACTGGATTTATGTACACAACGCCGATTGTGTTGGTGTGACGTCGGTTTGTATCGGTTTAAGGCATTATTGACGCGTAGCCATGATAGCTTAGTAGTCGTTCACTTTGCGCAGGAGTCGCGGGTTCGATTATCACTGAATTTTGAATGAAAGCGTCGCAAGAAGATAGCTAGATATCGCAGACATCTGACCTTCGTGAGAGAGGTTGATTTTTTTTTACTGTTTACTTGTGAGAGAAGAGAAGACTCCCACTAGTGGGAACATATATTTAAAAAAATCACATGCAATACAATCAAACAAAAAGCCAAGACATTGACTTAAGTTAATATATATAAGATCAATGTGCTTAGTAAAGTAACAATGTCGTATAGAACTATGTCATGCTTAGTTGAAATCTAATTAACTGATATTAAAGCTCAAGTTATCTTAACACTATCCTAAGTATTCCAGCTGTCTAAATCGGTCTGAAGATACTAAATATATACTGAAGGCTTTTTCGTTTTTTTTTTATATACCACTTAAGTCGCAAACAGGCTAACCGCCCGCCTGATGGTGAACGGTCACCGCAGTCTATAACCGCTACCAGCAGGAGTATCACGTCGTGTTGCCGACCCTGCAGAACCTTTTCACTCTCTTTTTGAAGGACTTCAAATTGTAAGTGGTAGTAGTAGTCTCTGTTTATTATTACTGTCTTCCAGTTTGAAGGGTGTCGTAGCTAATGAAATTACTGAGATAACGAGACTCAATATATTATGTCTCAAGGCGACGACTGCAATGTGGTGCAGTGTATACCACTTTAACTAATGCCACGTTGTTATTGACAGGCGTATCACTTACCACCAGGTGAACATCGCGCTCGTCTCTTCACTTCGATAAATAAAAAAAATGATATACCTAATATGAGTATATAGATAATATTTAACTAATAGAAGGGTCGGAAAAATATGATCCGAAGGATACAATGTAGAATTAAGGTCGGAAACTATACAGGTGATTGATTTCTACCCGTGGCAAAATAAAGGTTGCCGACCCTTGGCCTTTTATTGATACACCGACACATTTACATCCCTTTGAAGATCATAGTATAATATGATATCACTGATTCCGAAGACCAGTAGCCACGCTTGCTTGGTAATACATAGGTCTTTAGATTCTTTACAGTTCAAATCTCTTATAGCAGTACTGATATATTCTTGCTCTCAACGCATGAGAGCTGGAGTATTCTGAGCAAGCACGCCATACTATCTTCAAGCTTCAGAAAGCTTTTATCACTTAACATCACGTAAAATTAGTGTTAGTCATTGTAGAAAAAAAATAACCGTATGTCTTGAAACAAATAACGTCTATAACACATTCATGTTAAAATTTGAGCGAAATCATATTATAGGAGTGTAAGAGGTCCCACGCCCAGCAACTCTCGGAATCCAAGCCAACCTCACTAGCTAGTAGTGCACCCTGCTAATCAATGAAGGAGGCTCTGGCTCTCATCAATCCGCACTGGGACCGCATGGTGGGAAATGGCCCAAATCCCCTCAAATGAACCCTTACAAACAATGGTCCCTGGTGTCCGGAGTTAAAGGCAGCTTAGGAGCGATCAATGTGGGAATCTTTGGGTGAGGCCTATGTCCAGCAGTAGACGTCTATCGGCTGATGATGATGAAATTATATCATCATCATTTCAACCGATGGACGTCCACTGCTGGACATAGGTCTCTTGTAATTAGTTCCACAAAGTATGAAATCATGTGCATCAGTTAAATTAATAAGAAACGCTATAAATAGCTGCAGCTAAATGATTTAGTTGATCTTTAAAATATAATACTGTTCGTCGATCAGTTCCCCCGCTGTCTTTAATCTTTGTGATGCTGGTAAAATAAACACACTCCCTCCACCAGCGGCTGTTTGAACAAGTCATATCCGTTCGGTTCGCCATGTTAGATGACTTCGCCTTATCTGTTCTATGAATAACGTGGCTTGGAATTTTGAAAGAAAAAAGTTTTTTTATATATAAATATATGTAAATACTGTTTATTATATAACCTTAAGTAAAGTAACATTCGTAACAAGGAGTACAACTTAAATAATTTGATAACATTTTTCTTATAAATTTGATAGATAAAATAGATGACACTTGTCTCTCATCTGTCACTCGCTTTGAGACATAAGATATTGAGTCTCGTTACCCAAGTAATTACTCTAGCTAGAACACTTTAATCCGGGAACACAGTAATATTTGCACACTACTTTTTGGCGGAAGAAATAGGAGCTGCAGTGGTTCCTACCTAGACGGTCTCCAGCAATAGAGATCTACCACCAGTAAACTACCTAAGTCTTGTTATTTTGTATTAAAATTACACTTAGTATAAATAAATATTCACATAATAATTATATAATAATCGCTTCCACACTTTCTTCAATGTTAACTGTACTCTTCAAAATATAGCAATGTTTCTGTTCTTTCATGTCCAATAAACAATATCATCATCATTATCAGCCGACAGACACCCACTGACGGACATGGGCTCCCCCAAAGATCTCCACATCATGCGATCCTGCGCTGCCCGCATCCAGCTAATTTCCCGCAAATAAACAATATATAAACTGTTAAATATAGCTTCGTTTTTTTTTTCACAACATTAATGGGTGCGATGCATAAAGCCGTCAACTCGACGGTGTTTCCACTATCGGAGCGCATTTTTCGCGTTTAAAATGTGTCAAGAAACTTGCACATGTGCGACGGCGGCTTTAAACTCTATCCTCGCGGGCCAGCGGCTACGGAGCCGCGTATACACTTTCACATGTAACGCCACAAAGATTATTGAAGTTGAAGTGGCCTGAAGGAAAAAATGAAACCGACGATGTTCAATCGGAGCACGTTTTAAAGCGGCACGCACTCGAACTTATCTCGCGCTCGCGGGATGTTCACAGTTACTTCCTCTGATGATCTTTAAAATGATTTTTTTTACCTTTAAATAATGGGTTCTCAATATGAACAGCTTATTTCTGCCGCCAAACAGTTGTGTCCTAACATTACTGTTCCGGATTGAAAGGCGCTGTAGCTTGTGAAATCACGGAATAATGAAACTCAACACCGTATGTCTCAGACGACGAGCGTAATGTAGTGCAAAATGTCATCCTAATCAGCGCTAGGTTATGAGCAGGCGTTTCACTTAACATTAGGTAATGTTCCGCTCGTCTCGTGTTTGATTCATTTAAAAAAAATGTTTTATATATGTACATCGAAGAACCCCGCTTTTACGTTGTACAATATTGTTTTATATTTAAAATATGGTAACACTGAAAGGACGGTCGGATGACATGGCGGCGGTATGTGTCGAGGCATCGGAATATCACCTACAGGAAACCGAGCATAGTTGATATTAAATGGTTTCAATGGTATTTAATTGTGTATTGATTTAAAAATTTAATTAAAATCTTAACAATATATTATTTATCGAACTGGTGGATATTCTAACACTCCAACCGTAACAAATGATAAATAGAAATGTAATTGTAAATCGGATTCCTTAGGAAACGTTCCGCTTTCATCGCGCGACATTTAGTAATGTATGTCGTACAGAAAACTAACATTTATATTAAGGTAATATCCTGCCGACGTTACACCGCGCCAACACGACAATTCAATTAACACCAGGTTAAAAACAACTGGCCGCATCGCCTCGTTACCTTTGCGTTAAAAGCGATGTATAATCTATGCAAGATATTTTAAGCGCCATTTGGTCAAACGTCATTGCGAATATAAACTGCATAAGCGCCGACTGAATCAATAGATTAAGACTTTTTCTTGTTCTCATTAATAATGAAGGATAAGTTGTGTGTAGAAATTCGATGCCGTTAAACTGGATAAATATAAAAAAAAACATGGTATGGACTGTGCGGTCATTGTGGAATTTTCGCAGTTTTGCAACAGTTATGATCTTATTTTATCCAATGGAGTGGACACAGCAATCGCAACGTTAAACTGGTGGTAAGTGATATGCCCGCACTGCATCATATTGTGCTCGTCTGCTGCAGTAATTACGGAATAGTCTTGCAATGTTACGAAATAAAAAAAAGTGCATTACAAAGCTTTAATTCGTCATTAATATTTTTTCATGAATCGTGACAAAGCTGTGTTGCCGGAGACCGTCTAGGTACCACCGCAGCACCTGTTTCTGCTGCCAAACAGCAGAGTGCAAACATTACTGTACTCCAGTATGAAAGGCTGTGTAGTAAGTGTAATTAAGGAGTTAGGAGTTAACATCGAATGTCTCAAGGCGACAAGCACAATGTGGTGCTGTGTATAATCATAACTAGCGCCACGTTATGGGTGGGCGTATCACTTACCATCAGGTGAACATTCCACTTTGTCGTCGCTTAATTGAATAAAAAACGGCATTAAATAGTATTATTTTCATAAAGTTGATCTGATTCTCTTTTTATTTATTTATATATTTTATGAGGTCTAAGGGGTTCCGCACAACAAGTCCGATACTCAAGCCGACCTTACCTGCTCGTGGTGTACCATGTCTCAATAAATAAACTAGCCTCTGGCTCCTATCGACCCGAATTGGACTAGCGTGGTGGAAAATGGACCAAATTTATAATTTGAACCCCTCTGAACGACTGGATGATCTTTAGAGGAGGCCAATGTCCAGCAGTGAATCTGTATCGGCTGATAATGATACTATTGAAAAATAAGTTTACGGTCCAGTAAAGTTAGTATGTTTGTTTATAACATGAAATCCTTTCTGTTTTTGCTGTAGGGAAAACTCTTCGCAGCGAAATAGTTTCACTTGCGTAGTGTATTGGGCGTACATATTGTAAAATAAATAATTCCATTATATTAATTCAGAAATGCGTGTTAATTGTAAACATGCGTGTAGCTATTGTAGCGAAATGTCCACTTTCTTAATACCACAAAAATTTCCCAACGCTATTTCTTTCAACCGCACCCTCTAATTATCAACTTTTTTTTTATTCTCACAGAACCGCATACATAAATAAATCAACCGTTACTGCAATTATATGAAATCAGTATGCAACTACATCACTTTTTTTTTATTAAAATTGATTTTTTCAATTACCTATTCAAAGTAGAATTTATCATTTATTACCATTAAAAGTAGATTGATAAAAGTAGAACATTGATCAAATTGAACATAAGTGTGATAATAATTAGGGGTGTCAGTAATTCATTCATTATTATATATAAAAAATTAAAAAATGTGATAAATCTTAATCTATATATATATATATATATATATTTATATTCGTATATATATATATATATCAACCGGCGCAAACTATCAATATAAAAAAGGATATTCATTTATATGAGACCTTCAAAGCCATTAGCTGCACACTCTCAAAATTTGGTGGAGATATTGCTTCTGGCATTTAGAGGTTAGCTGAGAATCAATTTTACGAGATTTTTACCCCAGAGTTGTGAAGATGTTACGGCCACGAAATTGAGCGGCAAACAGTTTCTCTTATCAGCCGCCCACGGCTGGACACAGGTCTCCCTCAAAGATCTCCAAGCCGATCGGTCCTGCGCTGCTCGCTACCCGTTGCTTACCGCGAACTGCATCATATCCTCGGTTTACCTAATCGGGATCTTGACAAAACTTGTTAAATCTAATTTTATATTACGGCCAGCAAAACAGGCGGGAAACAGCTAATTATATTAGTGCTTTTTTTTTAATGAGTTTAACGACTTGAAATTTCTCCATGCAGCCAGCCTAACATTCATTACCAAGTCAATAAATATTTCTAACTTGTCATATTTCCCGCCATTTTTTGTTATAGACGTAGCATGAAATTAATGACATAATTAAATATTAATGAACAATTTATATGTAAAATAAATAGTAATTATCTGTGTCCAACTATAGCTTACTACGTTTTGGATTAGGCAGTTTCTTTCTTCCAATAAACAGTAAAGTTTCCGTAACCTGTACTGTCGTCTCTATTGTAGGAGACCGTCTATGTAGATATCAGCCCAGCTCTTATTTTCCTCGCCGAGCAATAGTTGCTCACATTCTGTGTTCCGGTTTGAAAGGCGTTGTATTTTGTGCGATTACTTGTAGAATGTCTTTAGGCGACGACCACAATGTGGTGCTTGTAGATATTCTTAACTGCGACCTTATGGGCAGGTGTATGAGGTAAACATCCTGATCATTTCTTCGCTTCATCGTATAAAAAAAAATGTTGCTGTGCATTGTGCGAATTAAAATAATATAACGAGGAGGATCTTTTCTTATTCAATTAAGCGATGAGACGAGTGGGACGTTCACGTAATGGTAAGTGATACTCTCGCCCGTAACAACGCGGCGCTAGTTAGAATGGTATAAACAGCACCATACAGGAGTGTAGGGTTACCGCACAACAATTCAGGGGATCCAAGCCAACCTAACCTGCTCGAGGTGCACCCTGCTAATCAACAAACGACGTTCTGGCTCCCGCCAAACCGCATTGGGTCAGCGTGGTGGGAAATGGCTCGTATCCCCCCGTATGAACCTCTACATACGATAACCCCTAGTGCCCAGCGGTATCGGAAGCCATTCTTACCGTATGTGGAGATCTTTGGGGGAGGCCTATGTCCAGCAGTGGACGTCTATCGGCTGATAATGATGATAATAAAACAGCACCATATAGAGCTCGTCGCCTGTGTTTTTGAGTAATTACACTAGCTACAGCGCCCTTCAAACCGGAACACAGTAATGTTTGCACACTACTGTTTATCGGCTGCAATAGTAGTTGTAGTAATGGGGTGGTACCTACCTAGACGGTGTTCAAAAATGTGGACCTACGACCAGAAAAAAAAATCCTCTTTAGATTCACGGAAGGGCGACCTCTTACCGTTGTAAGAGGGGTAATCATTTCATCTCTCGGAGGCGTTAATATTCGCGTACCCTCAAGCGCCCTCCAACATGGCGCCGGCTTTCAGATCGTAATTTAAAAGGAAAACACCCCAGATTTGTGCGAACCTTTTGAAGTGGGTATCGGGTAAGGAACGCCTCTATTATCGTGCAATTTATTTACACCAACTCGCCTGTCGCGCACCAGCCCCCGAACGAAGCCTATTTGCAGCTACATTAAACAGACCGTCACAGGATTTCATCGATCCTTTCAATGTTCATTATTACATGATACCCTTGATCTTAGAGGTACTTTTGTTAGCTTACTACATCCTATTGTTCAAGTTGTTGTTTAAACTGTTTTCGCTGATTACTTAAGGGATACGTAAGAAGTTCTACTTAAGGTATATTACTTTTACAAAGGCTATTTTTTTTTGGTTATAAGCCAAAATTTTCCCGTTTCGGTTTCAAAGTTCTCCTATTTTTGACTATTAAAAAATCTAGTATTAACAAAATTTTAGACATCGACTAATTGTTTATATAAATATATTAAACAATAAACATTTCTATACCTACCAATGAGATCTTTCAGGGAGGTTTATATCCAGCAGTGGACGTCATCAGCTGATTTATTTAATAGGCAATTACAAAATAGATCTATTTTGTAATTGCCTATTAAATAAATGATATTTTCAAAGCTTTATGGAGATATTATACAGTAAATATAACGGTTTTTTAACTATAGTAAATTTTCTTTTTAGTATTATGAGATAAGACAAATAAACAAATAAGATATAACGTCTATATTATCTTATTTATACACATATCTAAAATGTATAGAAAACTTCTTATTATAATTAGTATAGTTAGGTAATCTACCAAAAACGAAGAATGTTAAATTATGATATACATATATATATATGATTAAAACCTAAAACAATGGTCCATTATACGATATGGGAGCATTAGAGGGAAATTGGATAGTGACAGCTATTTATTTGTGAAAACAATGATTACAGAGCACCAGCCCGAGCACTCGGCCACCAACGTCGGAGTGATGAGAAACAAAATTACAAAGCGAGGGGAGTGCAGACGAGATGACCGACGCGTCGCCGGAGAACAATGGCGGGCGGGGGTAGGCGAACGGTTTACCACGTGCTCCGAACTCGCTGCATCCTCACATAAACCTCTAGAACTCCACATGTGACCCGGGAATCAAATTAGTGACCTTGTTATTAGACACGCGGTTAGACTTTGCACTATACGAGGAGATTGAATCCTTTAGTTTACGTATAGAATATACTTACTGTTTTGTAGAGCTCGTTCGTGTATCGATCCAATATACGTATTCTTTATAGAGAAAGAAAGAGAGATAATCAGCCCTCTTAGCGTTTCTTTTACTAGGACTTTGGATGTTCTCTCACTAAGAGAGAGTCAAGGCTACGTTCGAATTGGTTTTTCTCTAAACTGAAGTAATTTTACTGTTTTTTTTATACGGTCTATTTATATATATATGTATATTAATCGATGAAATATGTGAAACTAATCAAAGTGATATAATTAGAAAACTTATAAACTCTGAGATAGTGGGCATTGAACAAAATTAAACAACAGCTATATTATCATATATAATAATAATAAATTATCATATTGATGGGCTTCTCAAGAATTAATCTATTGACAAAGTTGTGAAACACTCAATTAACGTTAACGAACGGTCCATTGAAGACGCTTTGAATCGTAACAGACTTCAAGATATATATATGTATACATATTTACAAGGTGGACTGACGATCTGGTGAGAATCGCGGGAATCCACTGGATGCGAGCAAGGCGGGATCGATCGACGTGGAGATTTTCGGGGGAGGCCTATGTCCAGCAGTAGACGTTCTGATTGGTTGGCGCCAGAGCCTCGTTTGTTGATTAGCAGGGTGCACCACGAGCAGGTAAGGTTGGCTTGAGTCCTGTGAGTTGTTGGACTAATAATATTAACAAGCATTGGTTAACCGTTTGTCATGCGACTTGGAAGTTCCTCGTTCGATTCCGGAGTCACGTCATATTGTTGAGTTTGTTTAAGGGAACGTTTTATCGGACCCCTCTGATTGCCTACCACTTTCATACAGTAAATCTACCATCATAACAGCATCGCTGTGTTCCTGCCGTCGATATCAGCTGGAACTAGACGAGTACCCCTCACCATCCATAGCCATTGTCAAATACCATCATGTCAAAATGCGGTTAAATAAACAAATGTTCAGAGATCTCGATAGTGATACGCCTGCTCATAACAACGCAACGCCCGTTACCTCAGTAATTTTATTAGCTACAACGTCTTTCAAACCCGAACACAGTACTGTTTGGCGAACGAAATAGGATCTGCGGTGTTATTTATCTAGATAGTCTCCGGCAGCAGAGACCCACCACCATAGTACACTGTCATAAATATATTTTTTTTTAATTAATTGTTCATATAGATTGTAGTTTTTGGTAGGTGACAGAGATGTGTGAAAGAGATAGAAATAGTATAAGTTGATAATGGGCACACGTAATTACGGAGACCACCCGCGTGATCAGGCGTGGAGCGTTATAATGGTTTTCGTGGGGAGGAGTAGACACAATGAAGTCATCAGATGTAACATGGTAACTTCATTTGTTGTTATGGTCGAGCGGTAAACAATTGTCATAATTATTAACTTTGTATGCACTTTTTAAATCGAGGATATTGGGGAAGGACTACGTCCAGCAGTTGACGTCTATCGCCTGATGATTATGAGGATGATAAAACACTCTTTACAATATGATAAGTAAAAGAGCACGACTACAGTATTTGTTAAAATGATATGGTGTTGTTGAGATGATGACACCACCATGTTGTGGTCATCGCCTTTAGATATTACATGCTTTAATACTGGCAGGTCTCTGTTGCTGGAGACCATCAAGATAGATAACACCGTAGCTCCTATTTCTGTCGCCAAACCGCAGTGTGCATATATTATTGTGCTCCGGTTAGAAGGGCGTAATACCTAATGATTACTAGGGTAGCGAGGCTTAACATATAATGTCTCCATGACATGCACGTAGTGCTGTGTATATTATCGCAACTAGCGCCACGGTAGGCTCCATGGTTTACCATCAGGTAAACTCTTCTACTTGTTAAACAATAAAAACAAATTAAGTGTCGCAATTCTAGTGATGTCTAAATAAAACATCGATGTCCATTCGATATGATTATGATTTTTCCGGTTAGGCTGCGTACAGGGCACATCACTAATGCGCACACACAGCTCGCCGCCAATGTGTCGCCGGAGGCTGAGCAGCGCCGATTATCATCCGGGTTAATCTGCTCTATCGGTTACCGCTTAATATAACGTCGATAGGGTTAAGCGGATTATTTTCAAAGAATTGATACATTCACGTATACGGAATTAGTTGTAAATTAATACAGTTAATTTTTTTTTTTAATTTTACATACATATTGTTGACCTGATGGTAAGTTATACAACTATTGTTTTTTTTGGTTTCGGGTGGGAAATCTTCGAAAAGATACTCTGCCTTCTGGGGGAAGGTAGGAATTATGTAGAGATTTTTACCCACTAAAACTCTTTGGTGGTCACGTTCGGCGTTTGGAGAGGTCACGGATCTCCGTAAGGAACACTACCGCGGCCTCGCTAACGCTATGCTGGGATAGACCCTACCAACCTCGTGAGTACTACTTCAATGACTGCAGACCACGACCAGAGTCCACCTCAGAGTCCTTTAGAAGGCGATAAGAACCAACCCCAAAAGTTACACGCCTACCTATAACAAGGTAGCGCTAGTTAGAATGATATAAACTTCGTCACTTTAAATTATGTCTCGGTATTCATTAAACATTGTTATTCTTATTGTCGGGGCGATTGACTTATAAAATTTATGAGGGAGTACGTCCAGCAGTGGACGTCTGTCGGCTGATAACGATAATTGTAATTTAAAAGTAAAAAAAAAAAACAAACGTCGCTGTCAAGTCTGTGAGCAAGTGTACATGCGTGCTTATACCGCTATCGCAAAGTGAAGTATGATTTATTTGAAATGAAATGCAAATTAATGTAGTGTTACCATATAAAACAGTGTAACACAAATAAAATTATAGCGTTTATTAAATTCCAATACACGAACACGAAACGGTTTTATGTTTATGGCCTACGTGGTCTTATCGGCTATTTAAGTTGTTAACTAACTATATCGGATCAATGAATTGTAACTTTAGTTTGTTAACCTTTACACTTTTCTATATTTTTACCATTATATATGTTACTCAACTTACATATATATTATATAAAATTATAGTTGAAATGTGTCTGAATTTTCCTCGAGAGCAACCGCAAAAAAATATCTGTAACAACCGTTACTATAGCAACAGCATAAATAATACGAAACGAAAATGTTTAAAGTTAATTAGAAATAAAATTATGAAGAATCTATGAAATTCAACAAATAAATACCCTATAACAATTTACAATTCATTTCGCGTCGAAACGTTCACTGTTTTTCGAGTGATTGGCGAACAAAAAAACCCATTTTCATTTTTTATATATATAGATTTTTTTCTATAGAGATTTTTATTTTTGCTGTGGGTTAGTGTCTTACCGGACACAGTCTAAGTACTACTGCAGCTCGTAGTCCTGCCGACAAAAAGTAGTGTGCAAACATTACTGTGTACAGATTTGAAGGATGTTGTAGCTAGTGAAATTACCGAGGAAATGAGACGTCTTATCCTCTGCCTCAAGGCGACAAGTACAATGTGGTTCGGCGTATATCATTCCAACTAATGGAATCTCGTCTCTTCGCCAATCGAATAAAGATTAACCGATAATTTAACATGATATTGAGTGAGAATGTGGCTGAAGATGGTCAAGCATGCTCGCGTGTGATACCCCAGTTCTTATTTATAAACAATTCGAACAGTATAGTGTCTAAATTTCAGGTAATGTAGGTCCGGATTCTAACGAGGCACCTCCGTGTTGCAAGGTTAGCAGCTGCGCTATGGCAAAAAAAAACACATTTTTTCCGCCATAATTTATACGTATGCACTCATATCAACTAAGATATCACACGCAAAGGGGACCGCAAATTAATAAACCAAGTTAATACTTGTTTCCTTATATTTAAGTGCGTTTTGCATGTGCAATATCTATTGTAGTGCCGGGTCCGCGAACGGAAGGCGCGTCCATCTGTGACCGTGCTGCTCAGCTACCGAAAGTTACGGGCAACTTTAGTTTCCTGGATGTGACAATGCGGGCTGTTCCCTCGTCCACGTCTATTTATAACGCGACTAGCTATGACGGCGCCCTGTTTTTAATATCTACGAAGCGACGAAACGAGCGGACGTTCACTTGATGGCAAGTGTCCGCCCATAACAATTTGGCGCTAGTTGGAATGATTACCCAGCACCACAGTCCTTGCCTCCTTAAGATATAAAATTTTAAGTTACACGAGTTAAACTGTGAACCACTGGCCCTCAACCCTCTTTTCACGGGGGCCACGTGTTAGTCATGGATCGCGAGCCGCTAAAAAAAAGTTAAGTAATGACCTCTTAAGTTCTTGCGATACTTTAAAATTTTATTAACCAACTATAAACAGATTCATCCCTTATTTTTGTCTCATAAAAATATAATAATGTAACATTTCTAATCCACATTAAATTCTAAATAGTTTAAAAATAAGAGCACTAGATGAGCCTATCCCAAAAACTAGGGCTTTTGAGACCGGTCGACATGCGGCCCGTAGGTCACAGTTTAGTATAGTTGCACTAAATCATACTGTGCTCGAGACATAAGATGTTAAGTATCATTCCCGTTATTCACCAGCTACTCCTACTTTCAAACCGGAACACAGTAATGATCGCAGATTTCTTTTCGAAACCAAAATAGGCGCTGCGACGATGCCCACCGAAATGGTTCCGAAGGCTTAACAACAATCAAAAAGTGAGTGTACTATCGTCATCATCATCAATATTATCTAAACCGATGAACGGCCATTGTTAGGCGTAAGACTATCATAAGTTGCAAGTTGCAAGTAAAGGCGATGATATTTTATATTGGGAACACATCGGTCTTTCATCTCTCAATGTATTATTCTAATTATTTCACGTCAATAAAATATATATCCTTTACCAACGCGCTACTAATGCTAAAATTCATCAAAATGATACAGATAAAAGACACGTTATAGGATCCACCGGTGGTTATTCGTGTCAGGGTACATGCTGATCGGTGCCGGATTCCATCTCGCGCTCCCGCGTATACTTACGTAAGCGCGGAGGCATGCAAAAATTTCACAAGTGTCCGGTCGCGAGGCGGGACTGCGGTCCGGAATGTTGCCCGCATCGCCCCGCCGACGCAGCCGACAGCGCAACAACCAACCGTCGGCCTATTCACATAATTCATATTAACCAACGACCATTAAAAGGGTTACTTTATGTTTAACAAGAAATACCTTCTTTTTGCTACCACTCCTGGTACCTAGAACACTTCTCCCTTAAGAAGAGACTCCAAGCAATTTATTCACGATGCTAGTCAAATGCGTTAATAACGGTTCGCAATAATAATAAAGAAAAGTAAGAGTTCTGATTTAGGTCTCCGATAATGACTATCGGGAACTAAGACACTTCGTTATCGAATACTTCTCTCACTTGACAAGAGTTAAATCCCTTTATTCACCGCGCTAATCAAATACGGTAATAACGGTCCGCAACAATAATAAAGAAAAGTAAGAGTTCTATTTTGGGTCTCCGGTAATGACTATCGGGAACTAAGATACTTCGTTATCGAATACTTCTCTCATTTGACGACAGTCAAATCCGTTTATTTACCGCGCTAATCAAATACGGTAATAACGGTCCGCAACAATAATAAAGAAAGTAAGAGTTCTATTTTGGGTCTCCGGTAATGACTATCGGGAACTAAGATACTTCGTTATCGAATACTTCTCTCACTTGACAAGAGTTAAATCCCTTTATTCACCGCGCTAATCAAATACGGTAATAACGGTCCGCAACAATAATAAAGAAAAGTAAGAGTTCTGATTTAGGTCTCCGATAATGACTATCGGGAACTAAGACACTTCGTTATCGAATACTTCTCTCACTTGACGACAATCGAATCGTAATAGATATAGGAAATAATAAAGAAAAGTCGTGTTCTGTTTTCGGTCTACAAACATGATTATCGAGAACTAAGACATTTCGAATATACTGGCTGTTAAATTTAATAAGTTAAAGCACAGTGCAGTAATTATATAAAAAAAATAAACACATTGGTGCAACGACCGAGAACGTTAATAATAACTCGATGGTGATCGTTTTTTTTTCTCCTGCGAGTCGGACCCGAGATTCCCTTCGGATAAATAAAGGATAACGCATCCGCAGATTCCTTTATAATTAGGCGATCCTGCCCGCACGGACATTCCATCCAAATTGCCCATATCGGGCTCTTGGGACGAATCAAAGCTACTCGCGAAACGGATATTGACCGTGGACGGGCTGAAGGTCAGGCCTTGATTGCCGACTTGGACCTTATACTGTTAGGTGTACGAAAATTATTGATGCTCGTTTTTGGATCGAACATTGTGCCACTTGGTACACATTTGGTAAGTTTTATGATAGTATTCAAATATTATTTGCAATTCACTGGTGGCCTATTACATACTAAGTACTCATTCTAGCAACTAAAATGTCGTAGAAAAACGACAATGTTTTTTTTATATATATATTTAAGCGACGAGACGAGCGGCACTTTCATCTGATGTTATGTTATACGCCTGCCCATAACAACGTGGCGCTAATTACCATGGTATGCACTGCATCACATTGCGCTCGTCGCCTGAGACAAGATGTTGAGTCTCGTTACCCTAGTAATTACACCAGCTACAACGCGCTTCAAACCGAAACATATTAATGTTTGCACATTACTTTTTGACGGCTGCAATAGGCGCTGCGGTGGTATCGACCTAGACGGTCTTCGGAAACGGAGACCTATCACCAGTAGGTTTTCGAGTGTTACATACGTATATGTCTGGGATGAAAATGTATTGTTATACAGATTTTATTAACCAATGTTTATAAATAATATCATAAAGGTTATTATTTAATACTTTTTCTTATTTTGGCGTAAAGTTCCTTGAGAGGCCTATGTCCAGCAATGGACATAACCCGGCCTATAAGAAGATACTTGAAAACGCATTTAAACGAGTACGTCATCCGATAGGCGCGTGGCGCTACTTAGGATGATAAACACTACACAAGAAATAAAAGCTGCGATTGTACACCTACACGATATCTAGTAATAGAAACCTACCATTAATGGCAACAAGTAAAAACTATAAAAAGTTAAATCGTAACGTCTTAAATTGTTTGAGAATAAAATTAATCTTCAAAAAGATAAGTAAAATCTGAGTAAACGATCCAAAAGATGCTTAGCTTGGAGTGAAGTTAAGTGGTAACTTGGCATACAAATTGTATATCAATCGCCGCTGAAAGTGATTTTCTAATGACTTCATCATTATCATCAACCGATATATATTACTGGACACAGGCCTCCTTTAAAGAACTCTTCAAAGAACTTACACATGTAAAGTCTGATGAGCATGGATAATCGAAACTGAATGTACATTTGTATTCCGTGTATGTGGTGAAGGGTCTCGTGGTCTTTGTAATGGTAATGAATATAATTTAAAAGGTAAGTGTATGTATACACCGTCGTCTCCTCAAGAATTCTAATTTACTTGATTTTCTTCACTATGCGTGTTATTAAATAGATAAACAAATGTTTTGTTTTTAAAACATTTATTAATTAGAGTTATTATTATAAATAGTAAAAATTATTTTTTTTTTTAATCGACGAATCGTTGAGATGAGCGGAACGTTCACCTGATGGTAAGTGATATGCCTACTTATAACAATGAGGCGATAATTAAGAAGACATGTATAGCACCACATTGTGCTTGTAGCCTTCAGACGTACTATGTTAACTCAGGTTATCTCAGTAATTTCACTAACTACCAACGCCCTTTAAACCGGAATATAGTAATGTTTGCAAAAGTCTGTTCAGCGGTAGAAATAGGAACTGTGGTCGGTACGCAGATTATTGGTAGTAATCTCTGTTACTGGAGACTGTCTAGGTAGGTACCACCGCAGCACCTATTGCAGCCGACACTCAACAAGTAGTGTGCAAACATTATTGTGTTCTGGTTTGAAGGACGCTGTGGCTAGTGAAATAACTGTCCATACCTAAGAGACTTAACATCTTATAGGACGGACGCAATGTGGTGTAGTGTATAACATCCTAATTAGCATCACGTAGTTATGGACAGGCGTGTCACTTACCATCAGGTGAACATCTCGCTCTTCTCGGCGCTACGTTGAATAAAAAAAATAAAATCTGAACATTTATGTGCACATTATTAAAAAAAAATCCATTCACTTTTAGCATATACGTTGTTTCAATATCATATATACATAACGTTGGTGTTGTAGTGAGCGATGACATGTGTCGAAGCAGTAAGCTCTTCAGCCCAGCACCCGATCAGCTCCGGCAAACAGATCACGTGCCGCGAGAAATTCTCCAGGGCCGATGTTATAATAAAAGGGGCCCCTCATTATAATTCGTCGCCGGTTCCATTCCGGGATATTGAAATGTATGACACACCCCGCCTGCAGGGATTATGTAAGGGTTTAAGTGCTTAATAAATTGTACCTTAGAAAATGTCCCGTACGTGGGAGCACTTCATGCGCAAAGATTTCCGTGTTCTGGACTGAAGAATGCTATGACCAGTGATAATGAAATTACGATACATTTACTAATCGCCGTCATATCAGGCTTGGAAACTAGAAGGGAGAGGCTTCAGATCATGTTTTCCACCTTTTGGATATATATTTATATTAGCTGTTCCCCGCTCGTTGTGCTGGCTATAATATAAAATTAGATTTTAAATATGACAGAAATAAACCCAGCCACCCTCCGTCCTCTGGACCCATTCCTGTTATTAACATCCCCGCAACCCTCTTTGACTAATGGAATAAAAATCCATTCTTAACTGACCTGTAAATTGCAGAAGCAACATATCACTACCAAATTTTGGGTCTGTTGAGTTTCGAAGATCTCCTGACGAGTCAATGAACTTCTGTATGTCTCCTGTATACATTATCACGCATTGGTGGATTTGGTCCCATTAAACGTTATTCCGAGACGAAAACTTTTATTTTCTGCCAACAAAAGTACACTAAAATTAGCTCATACACTAAAATCACTAGTATCGTATATTGCTCGTATCGCCAGTATAAATTAATCGCAGTATTACCTTGGTGTTCGTAACGAGAATGAATCATCAGCTCGCCGAATGTCTATATATATACATGGTAGTCCGCACATCATCCTAGAAATTTCTAGAGTACTCCTTTCTCTGATGCAAGACGGATTACGTATTAGATATGACTCTTTGTAAACTTGCCGCCGGACACCTGACCGGTAGTATTTTACTCTCTTTATTTCTCTCGAATGTTCTAGTAGGTATTAGTTGGTATTTTACATTATTCTCATAGATGTAAAAGCAGCCGGAAATCTCGCAAGGTTGTCAGTCATAATATAATATGAAGGCAGCTGCAGCTAGTGTTATTACTGATCTAAATTAACATTACATCTCCTAATAGTAAACGAGAGGCTGGTTGGCGAACCGAACATCATAGGAGAAGGCAAAGTGCAGTCTTCGCTGGATGGGCCGCTTGCTAAGGGTGGAAGACGATCGTAGAATCAAAAAAGCATTCCTCAGAAGCCCAATTGGGTGTTGACCTATCGGCCGGCCCAGATATCGTTGGAAAGATGCCGTAGAGCACCACTACGCGATCTTCATGCAGTGGACTGGCAACAGGCATTGCAGGTCAGACAACGCTGGCGCTCTCTTTTGTCACAGGCCAAGACTCACTTGGAGTTGCTGCGCCAGAGGAGTAGGTATCCTAATAGTAACGTGTACAAAGTGGTGACATAAAGGCAAAAACTAAGCAGCACCGTATTATAAGTTGTATCACTTATAATCAAGTAAACACTTCGTCACGGTGCTTGATAGAAAATCTATAACTATTGTTATAAGTGGAAACAAAAATTTGATTAAATTGTTTCTTAATAAATGCTGTTAATTTTAACCTTGATTTTAACTAAAATAAACCAAGTATTCGTTAAATTTCAATAATAAATCATAATAATGATAATTATTCTCTTTATTGACCTCAATATAACTCCGAGTGATGTCGGGCAGAAGCTCAAGCGATTTAGATATATGTTATAATAAAAGCTACGTAAATAGTATACTGACCCAAATACCGACCCGGCGCGACATCTATAGGGTTGGCAAAACAATTTCAGTACTTCATTTCATATTTCTTAAAAAAATATATCGTACTAAATATAGTTATTATATTCATCATCATCATCAGCCGACGAGCGGCCAATGCTGGACATAGGCCTCCCTCAAAGATCTTTATGTTGTTTATTGAAGTTCATTGAGGGAAATTGGGCCGTAATTCACCACGCTGGCCCAGTGCGAGTTGATGGATGGTCAGTCTCGTCTGTTGTTCAGCAGGGTGCACCGCGTGCAGGTAAAGTTGACTTGGGCTCGGTAAGACGTCGGGCGGAACCTCTTACACCCCTTATTACATTAATGTATTACAATATTAGTAAATAAATATAATAATGTACCCACCCACAGCTGAGACTCGGAGTCTTCTCTTAAAGAGAGACTACTCAATGCAATTTGTTCCCCATATTCGCAAGTTCGGATTGTCGGTGGGTACATGTTCGCAGCAGATAGCTCTTTTAATGGTCCCACAGCTGGGAACCGGAGCCTTCCCCTCCACAAATCGTAATAAAAAATTAATGGATTATTAAAATGCTCTTAGATGACTTGGAGGGCCGACCCCAAGTATAGGTGGGACAAGGTCTAGCAAGAAGAAGACGTCGATAATAAGACTTAAGAACTTTAACTACCGGAAGTGTGAAGACGCTATGTAGGTTTTGCATTGAAGATGTACGGATCAGATCTGCGCGCTTTTGAACAAAGCCGCTGGAGAGCTTTCGTAAGCTTCCGTGAGCTTTTCTAGTAAACTCATTCTCATATGGGCAACGGTTCTTTCCAATCCGTCGGCGATACTCGTCAAGCGCAACGTGCTGTTGTGTAAACATTTTAACCAACACCACATGTTTATGGAGAAGCGTAACATCACGTGCATGACTGGTCGTCTCATCGTTTACTTTTATAAAAATTGTTAACTATGATAATATAAAACATGCGAGATGTTTTTTTTTTTGGACAGCGATAATACCAGCGATAAGTTCACGTGTTAGTTTGCTCCGCTTCCTCGAGGTGGTGCGTGCGGTACTTTTATAGGGGACAGACAGTAGCTCCACACCAAGATGTGGTTTTATCAAGAGCTCTCTCTGTCGGAACTACGGTTGTGTGCTAAAGCGATCCCATGGTTCCAGCCAAATGCACCGAGTGAGAAACCGTGGGGTTTTAGGTGGTAACAGTCCAGTATAATTCTTTTGTTGCCCCGACAGCAGAAGGGTATCCATTTGAAAGATTTCCCCACTAAAAAAAAAGAAAATAGTTTACTCCTCTTAACGAGGCGAGTCTCGTTCTGGCAGTAATTTCACCAGATACAAGCTGAAACACGGTAATGTTTGCAGACTACTGTTTGTCTGCAGAAACAGGAGCTACGGACTACCAGTAATTACTACCACCAGTAAAATATTTTTTTAATATTATTAATCTTTGTATGTATGTGTGACAACCCGATGCTGGTCGTGTATCGCTTTCGCGCCGGCTGTAGTGATTTACGAGGTGGTTTCTTCGAACTGATGATAGAGACGATGGCTCCTTTTCTCACACAGTCAATAACACTACACCATTAATGCGATATGTAAATTATTATATAGATCAAAATCTGCTTTTATATTCTTTGATACTTGTGATGAAATATATTATTTTAATTAAACAAACTTTATGTTCCCACAGCTGGGATTCGAGGGCATCTCGCACAAGGAAATATCTAAGATGACACTGAACAAATTGTCAAGTTTAACTACGATGTTTCCCTGCATTGGAAGCTCGAGGTCAGTAGGCTTCACAAATATTTTTTTTTATTTATTGGCTTCAGCTGATCTCCACGTTATTTTACGTGACAATGCCGACATATTGGAGCGTATTCGTCATGGATACCCTAGCTGTTATATGTTGATAGTCAGCACAATGCCACTACAGCGAGAAATGCCAGGCGGGTCCTAAAAACCCTCCACTAATGAAATTTCACATGAGACCTCGGAATCGAACAAGGGACCTTCATGTTACAATTTTTATTTATTTCGTTATCCCTTTTGCTACAGGGGAAGTTGAGTATGTCCTTGTTAAACGTTGATGAAGGAATAAACCATAAAATCTTCTAAATGGTGCCTTCTCTTTTTATTGGTTGCTAGTCAACGGTTTGGTATTTAATATTTAGTATCATCTTTGTTTAGCTCTTGGTTGGTTTCCGTTGAAGACTGTCTAGGTAAATTTTAACGGTGTTAGGTCTCTGTTGCGGGAGACCGTTTAGGTGAGATATCATTGAGGAGCGTATTACTGCCGCTAAACAGTAGTGTGGAAATATTACTGTATTCCAGTTTAAAGGGCGTTGTAGCTTGAGAAGTTACTGTGCTAACGCGACTTAAATTTTTGGTAACGTGTGATAAGCGTTGGTAAGGCACAATAACCTAGTAACAACCAATCAATTCATTTCTTGAAGACTCACTTCGTATTTGGACAGGAACCCCGACGCCGGCAAGTTGTTCCACTCCTTTGCTGTTCTCATGAAAAACGAGTAATCTCCGAGTTTGTAAGTCACGCTCGTCTCCTAGCTCAGGAAATTTATATTTACAGAGTAGTTTCATGCGGTTCCATTGTTAAGTTTACGAAGCACTGTTCCTGGTGCAGCGGGTCATTACGTGTAAATGGTTAACGGCAAACCATTCCCCGTCGCACCACGGTGAAAATGAAAAATGTTCTTTTACAGGAAAAGTTACGGGTGAACGTTCATTGCGCATTGTTGCAGCTTTTGTGGCCGCGGGATATTGGCTGAGCTAAGCCGCACGAGCTGTTACTTAGTTGGTACACATGCTGTCGCTTTTAAATCTGTGCCTTTCAAAAACAAAATTGAGAGATATCAAGTTACACAGTCGTAACTGTATCTCTGTTCTGAAGCTGAACATAGCTGTATCTATCTGTGGGAATCTTTAAGAGAATATTGAATAGGGTACTTCTAGACTAATTCGCTTTATCATCAAAGACTACTTGACCGCTTTTTTTTTGTTATTTATTTATTTTAAATTTTCCCTGGTATTATTTAGAGCTTTGCCTTATCCTATTAATTACAACATTTTTACTACTATTGACTATTTACATTTTTTCTTATATTATTTCTATTTTTTTTTACATAATGTCGATACTTATACTATCTAATATTCACAGAAATACACAGGATATTATTGTGTACATATGTAGAAAGTAACATTTACTTATACTTATTTCTATTGTTTACTATTTTACATATTTTTAAGCAATAATTTATGAACTTACTTCTAACTGATTTATATTTTACTATCTCGGGTAGACTGGCTGTATCTATTCTTGAGCCTGTCTCCTGCAAAGTTATATCCCAAGCTTCTATGTATAGGACAGTCCGTCACCAAATGAGGAACGGTTTCCTTCACGGCGTCATCACATTTGTACGACGGATCTCCCGACACTTGAAACGGTTCAAGTATTGGAAGAATCCGCCGTAGCCAGTGAATATCTGGGATTACATTACCGCTTACCAGCAGGTAGGGTCGTAGTTAAGCGTTACTCTTCATAAATAAAAAAAGCTTACCGATAATAATCTTTTTTTCCCATTGATATATGAGTATATTTTAAGCTATAAATCGGTTCAACCATTACACTGATTTATCAAGAATTGTCTAATACACCTTAATTGAACATTAAGTGAATATTAGACTGAAGGTGGTGAAACATTCTTGATCAAAATATTGTGATGTAATGGCATCAGATAATCATAACTAATGCTTCTTTTTCTTCTATGAATCGACGAATCTAGTGACACCTTCAGCTGATGGTCAGTAATACACCGTGGCGGTACTAGGTATGATATACACAGCACTAAATTACGCTCGGCTTGAAATATAAAATGTTAAATAATTACCCCAGTATTTTCACTAGCTAAAACGTCCTCCAAACCGGAACACAGCTATGTTAACACACTGTTTAGATGCGGAACACTTGCTGCGGTGGTACCTACCTAGATGGTCTTTAACATAGTCCTACCATCAATGATGATACTAAACATTTAATACTAAACCGTTGCTTAGCAACCATTGCGAAGAATCTGTTAAAAGGTTTCAAGATTTTTTTAAAAAAAATAAAAACTAGATGGTCTCCTTCAATTGAGACACCGCCATGAGTATCCGATGAATGTATCTTGATACTTAACAGAATTTTTTTTTACAATTATTTCTTATGATTATAGTCTATTAAAAGTACGGCCATATTAAAACTAATAAAAAATTAAGTATACCCCCTCACTGTATCGTTTATTTTTAATGGTTGATATTATTCAGAATTTTATAACTCATTTTATATAGTTACTACGTAGGGTATAGTTTTTTGCCTTAGTGTATTCATAATCTAAAATAGGATGTAATGTAAAGGAACAGTAACTACAATCGAGTGAATTGTTCTTTCGTCCTTTATTTACATTGGACCCGCATGCGTCATTACTGTCTGTCCTTAAATCTCATTCTCGTTGCGAATAAAATTCACATAAAACGAACCTTAAACGTATTAAACATAAAATTGCTTTTTACTTGCAAAATTTTTTTACAAGCAAACGTCCCTCAGTAATCATAATTTTTATTATCGTTTGCTTGCTCATACTAAATAATACAAAAGGATTTATCTATCATAAAGTAAACCCTTGGAGAACGTCTAAAACAACACTATTATAATATTAATAATTATAATTTACCTTTATATTATTTATGTTTATGTCGGTGGAACATGCCTATTTAATTTAGTCGGTTATTCAATGGCGAAGCAGTGTAAGGCGGTCGTAACTAGCTATACGTATCGATGAGGCGCGGGTTCGATACCAATGAACTTGAGCTTGAGGTGGTAGACAAAATTGTGAGGAAACCGCCTCGTTCCAAGACACCAGAAGATGAGGTGTCCACCAACTATCGTTTACTATCAGGTAAAAAAAATTCTCATCAACTGATAGACCTCCGAAATATATATTAAAATGTATATTTATGGTGAAGCGATGTTAAAACTGTCTACAATTCTTAGTCGAGATGTTTGAGCCCCCTCGTCGCAGGGGGGTTGCACTCAGTAAAGGGGCGGGGGTTAGTGGACTGCACCGACTCGTACAATGGCACTGAAATTAAGATTGCTTAGGGCGTGCGACGCAATTTTCTCCTCCTTAAGTGTGTTTGCTTTTTTCTCGTGGACTACACTGCAGTGTAAGTACTGTTTGGTTGGAAAAAAAATATATAAAGTTTCACTTCGTTCTTCATAATACGAACAGGATTGGTACAGTCCGCCAGCATCATCAGGTTTGATGTGGAAGTCTTCAGTAGTGAAAATGCAATTTCTATATTATCAAGCTCACTATCAAGTGTGATAGTAGTGAAGCGTTACTCTATAATGAGATATCGACCTGATGGTACCAATACGCTTTTCCATAAAGTAACGGTAGTTAGGACGATATACACTGCACCGCATTGAGCTCGATACGTTCAGGTATATGTTCAATACAGCTTAGTAATTTCACTAGCTACCGGAAGACACTAAGGTTTGCATACTACTGGAACAGGAGCGGCGGTGGTGCTTAGATGGTTTCGGGCAACGGAAACTTACCACCAGTTATTATCATTGATTACAAGTGCGTTGGTTTATGAATAAAGCCAACAACTTTTTAAAAAAGCATTCTTCGTCCTCGCAGACACTGACTTTTAAGTAAAAGGACATGGCAAGGGAAAGAAGAAACCGATTTAGATACCATATTCGTATCATCATCATTATTATTATCACCAGCTGGTAGATGTCCACTGCTGGACAAAGGCCTCACAAAGAGATTCCACTTTGGACCATTTCCCACCACGCTGGCCTAATGCGGGTTGGACAAAAGAGACCTACCACCAGTACACTGGTGTCAAGTCATCAAAATCTTCAAGTTTGTACTCAATCAGTATAAAGTTTAAAATGTTTAAAAACATTCAGTTGAACATTATAAGCAGTGATGGTAAGGGTTAAAGTTGAATACCACCGTAATGTTACTAAGAAGGGGGTGTTGGGGAGGCAAATTGGAATTGTACTCGGGTGCGACGCGACGCGACGCCTGGGACGGCATTCCTTAGCCGCTTTACGACTCTCGCATACCCCGGGTCGTTTACCAGCTAAAAAGGAATAAGGTTAGGTCTTAAACTTAGGAATGCGGTCTCTAAGACTCGTTTTCTATTTATGAACAGTATATCTTATTATTTCAACTCTATCCTATTTGTGGAATTGCGTATGGAATACTATACGGTACACTCACTATCTACTACTAATTACTATCTTTTATACTTAACCTGGATTGTATGCAACTTATTTTTTATTTAATGAAACGACGAGACGATCCAGATATTCACCTGATGGTAAGTGATACGCCTTGATATGATACAATACCACACTGTGCTTATTGTTTTTTGATGCTTTAGGTCTAGTTACTCCTGTTTAGTATTTTACGTTCGCGTCATCATCATGAGCCGATAGTCGTCCACTGTTGGACATAGGCTTCCCCCAAAGATATCAACATACGGTCAGCATGGTCTCCGGTACCGGTGGGCACTAGTGGCAGTTGTATGTAGAGGTTCATATGGCGGGATTTAGGCCAGGATGCACCACGAGCAGGTGAGATTAGCTTGGGTCCCGTGAGTTGTTGTGTGGAACCCCTTACTCCCGTACGATCGCGTAAAATTCAGAATACGACAAATATTTTTTTTATATATATACAAATTAAGCGACGAGAGCGGGACGTTCAGCTGATGGTAAGTGATATGCCCAATGCGGTGCAATGTCTCGTTACCCCAGTAATTTACACTAGCTACAACGTCCTTCAAGCCGGAAGCACATTTTTGTTTGGTGGCAGAAATAGGCGCTTCTATGGTGGTACGTACCTAGATGGTCTCCAGCAAGAGACTGCCAGCAGTATTTGATGGCTCCGTCTCCTTCGGTAGAAGTATATAGCTAAAGATAATGATACG
The DNA here is from genome assembly GCA_029030555.1 of Ornithoptera alexandrae. Classification (NCBI taxonomy): domain Eukaryota; kingdom Metazoa; phylum Arthropoda; class Insecta; order Lepidoptera; family Papilionidae; genus Ornithoptera; species Ornithoptera alexandrae. Next base: position 2,034,812 of record JARDVY010000023.1, on the reverse strand, counting down.
GTATTGATTTATTTCTCTATCAAAGTGCGAAGTATGTGTTATAAAAAAAAATTGTGACCCTCGAAGTTCGACGTAGGTGAGCTCTAGTGCATCTAGGTGAAGTGGCTCTCCAGCGACCAGCGGTGCACGCTGGCAAAGGCAAATAGGTCGTCCGTTATCTACATCACATGCTTTACAGTATTATAAAATGAATTTCAATTTCAATTAAAAATCCATAGTTAATTGGATCAAAGGTTTTAAACTGATATTAGGTTATTGATCATCATCATGATAACGTGACCTCTTCAAACCGAACTTTGGCGATTAGATTGAGAAAACCAATTGGATCCTCAGCTATTCTTTTTAACTGATGGTATTAAAGCCCGGATATCTACACTGGAAGTTGTTGACGAATATATTTACCTTAGACAAATGAGGAGATCTGAAGGAGAATTAAGGTCACCGACATAGTCTAAAAGATTGCTAGTCTCAAGTGGCCAATAGGCAGGACACATCGCTCGAAGGAATTACAACCGATAGAACACCACGGTTCTCGAATGGCAACCGCGTACCGGAAGACGTAGTGTTCGCAGGCCCCCCATTAAGTAGTCCGACGATCTGGTGAAGGTTGCGGGAAGCAGCTGGATGCGTGAAGCGCAGGATCGATCGATGTGGAGATCTTTTTCATTTGTTAGTATAACATTGATTGATTGATTGCCAGCCGATAGACGTCCACAGCTGGACGTAGGCCTCCCTCAAAGATTCCCACACGATAGGGTAAGGAGTCATGTGGGAGGAATTATCTATGGACGTCTTCCGGCTAATGTGTATTATATAAATTGTCATCATCATCATCAGCCGATAGACGTAACTGCTAAACATAGGCCTCCCCCTACAGATTCCCACATCGATTAGATAGGCTTCGGGCCATTTCCCACCACGCTGGCCTACTGCGAAGTGAGAACCAGGACCTCGTTTGTTGATTAGCAGAGTGCACCACGAGCAGGTGAGGGTTGGTTTGGATCCCGTGAGTTGTAGCGCGGGACTCCTTACAGGCGGCTCACAAACAGTACTGTGCAAACATTACTGTGTTCCAATTTGAAGGGTGCTGCAGCTAGTGTGATTACTTAGGTAACGAGAACTAACATCTTATGTCTTAAGGCAATGAGGCCGATGTCGTGCAGTGTATAACATCTTAACTAGCGCCACGTTGTCATAGACGAGCGTATCACTTACCATCAGGCGAAGGTCCCGTTCGTCCAGTCGCTTCGTAGAATTAGAGTATAACATTATTCAAAGCAATTTGATTTTATAAGCGCAGGCAATTTATAAACCCGGTGCATTGCTTACATTGCGTCGGTTATAGAATCGAATGTGGGGCCCTAACGTAAACAGACGGGGCGCGCGGCGACGGACACGATGCGGCCACTGCGCCGCCCGACGCATCCTACGCGGGAGACATTGGGTTACATCCAATTTGGTTCTTACTTTTTGTACCATCCCAGCTTACACTGCACTGTTACCGACAGACTCACAATTTTTTTTTATTCTACGAAGCAACGAGACGAACGAAACTTTAACCTGATGGTAAGTATCCATCCATAATAACGTGGGGCTAATTAAGATGCTATATACAGCCCCACGTTGTGCTCGTCGCCTTGAGACATAAGATGTTAAGGTCTCTTTACACCAGTAATTACACTAGCTACAGCGCCCTTCAAATCGGAACACAGTAATGTTTGCACAATACTGTTTAACGACAGAAATAGACGCTACGGTGACACCTAAACGGTCTCCAGCAATAGAGACCTACCACCAGTAGACAACTAGATGAACTGGTATCTTTATTAAAAAAAAAATTACGCAAGGTTCAATAAAAATCGAAACGAGTTTCTATCGAGTTATGATCAAAACAATCTAGTAGGGGAAAGCTGGGCCCGATTGTAACAAAAACTAGTTGCGAGTTATGAAAGTCTGTAAAAGGCAGCCTGCGTAGAGGAAGATAGCAAACAGGCCGCACTTATAACTAACTACTTTCAAACAGCTCGGCATGTATCTCTGGGGAAAAAGGTTGAACATTCCATCCTCGCGGATTCGAGAGCTGAAAGGGAATTCATTCAAACGAAGGTACGTTCGCAATGTGAATGCGAGAATTAATTTCAGAACTTGAATATTGCATTGCATTAAATATTATAGTATATGGTAACACACAAACTCAGCAATAGTCTACACTCTAATGAAGGGTGATTCCGTTTTTTTGCCACTATACATTAATAATTCAAGACTTCACAAATCTTATAATTACCATTCAACTGCTGCAGTCAACCGTAACCAATGAACACGTATTGATTACCTGTAACCAAAGAAATATATATAAATATTACCACAGGAAATTATCAACTTATAAACATTGAAAAACATTCGCAGTGAAACCATTAAGTCAGTGTTGTGGACAAATGGCCTGGACACACTCCTTACGGGAAGCCCACAAATCTCAATAGTGGGAACATTAAAACGACTATTCGTAAGAGTATTGTATAATAAAAAAAAAAACATTATGCAAAATATCAATAGAGCACATTTTCATAGCAAACCATAGACATAATCTTTGACGTTTACGATTCCCGCCGAAAAAGCCGTATTGGACAAAAACATTTACTCTTTACAGCCTCACAAAATCTCTTAAGGCTAAATTCATCTATTCATCAGGTTTGGTTGGGATTAAGGAAACACTCAGTGTCAGGTTACGTCTTAATAAAGCTCGTAATCGCGAGGCATGAAATCGAATGTATTATGCGATATCTTCAACACGATAGTATCCACTTGACAGCACATGCGCGCGATAATAGACAATAACGCTCTCGTAACAACGAGCCTGCAGCATTGTCAGTTTTAAAAAGCATTCCATTTTTCGATCTATTGTATTCAGCACAATGACGAGAGTGCATTTAAAAAAAAATTGCGAGCCCGGTAATGCCTTTTTACAAGGATGAGGTTTTTTTACACAACAGATGTTGCGACATAAATCAATAATGTCATTTTAAAATGTAATTTATTTTGGATTGTTTCTAAAATTTTTCGTTGGGTTACTTATAAAATAGAAAAAAAAGCCGTCTTCCTTTTTACTTCTGTCCATTTAAGTCACTGGCAAGAGCGCGTTTGTGGGGTTATAAAAATACTTGATAGTACATACCATGGTTATCGCATACTAAGACGTTACATTTTTCATAGAAAAATGGATTAGTTGCATCTAATGGTCCAAAATTAACATTGAGATATTTTTTTTTAATTTTTTTTCTATGTCTATCATTTGTTATTAACAATAGCTAAAAACTATAATCCAAAAGTATCGATATATTAGTCTAAATAAATTATTTTAAATATTAGTTAGCGCCTCTTTTTTCCCTTAATGCAAAGTTTTGATTACGATTATTTGATTTTGTATATAAGTTAAACATTGTGTACATTTATCGGAGAGCATAAGTATAAGACATCTGTTGAATTATTCCGATGACATACGTAATGGCTGTGCGGTCCGCATACCTTTGCCTACCCTCACGGACGATCTGAAATAACAATAACGGAGACACGGATAGAAAATATTTGTTCAAACAGGAAGGGACCGGTGCTCCGTGTTGCTAGGTGATGAATAGCCTGTGTGTATTATTGGCTCATTGGCAAGTAATTTGATTTTTTCTGTACGGATGGACCGGGCATGTTTCTTTATATTGACTATTGTACCCTTGCGCTTTTGTCATACGGATCTACCACAAATACAACTCGAGTGCTTTATCTGTAAGAAAAAAATAACTAATACTAGAATTCACTTACGGTATACTGCAGATATCAAAAAACTTGTCGATTACTTTTAAATAATTTTAAGCTTTGTATATTACAAATAATTTCAGTTAGTTTCATGTACGTAGGAAAGAGACGTCTTTTATTTTCTCAAAGCAATGAACTCCATTCAGTGCTGTGTATACCATCTTAACTAGTGCTCGTCGCTTCTAGGAATGAAAAAAAATTACTTATAAACATTTTCCAACGAATGAAATTTAACAAGCAGATAAAGTTTTCTCGAATGATTTATAACGATGTAAAATACGGCTTGGTAATTTTATAGAACAGATTGTATAAACAGGACGGTTACTAATTACAGGTTGCGTTTTCCACCGTTGTTGTCGGGGGGCGCGGGCGCGGGCGATGGTGCGGGCGCGGGCGCTGGCAGTGCGCGAGGAGCGGCGCGGCGTGTAAACAGTCGGGCACTGGGCACCGCGCACCGCGCGCCGCGCGCCGCACCGACGCCGCGGTCAATATCCACCGCAAATAGATGCCCGCGCGTCTGTGCTGCCGGCGCGCGAGGGTTGAGAAACTTTCGAGTGCCCGACGCGCCACACTGTGCATTCCTAGTATTTAACATTGCGGCGCACACTTTTGTGGCGCGACCTCGTTGCGTGTCCGCAAATTATAACGGAGCAACGTAGACCACGCGAGCACAGATTATTAATATTATTTCTGTTAGGTAAAATAAGTCTACGTGATGGTGTCGTATTTAATTTCGAACGCATTAATTGACAATAATTTAGAAATGGATTGTGAATTCAGCGCCATTTTGAATTTCCGATTCATAAATTAAAGATTTATTCTTCATTTAATAAATATATTAAATAAAACGGGCGGGATATTCTACCTGTTGTTATGCCTGCACATGACAACGTAACGCTAGTCAGGATGATGTACACTGCACCACATTGCGCTCGTCGCCGGAGACAAGATGTTTAGTCGCGTTACCAAACATATACAAAATATGGAAAGTTGTTTAATTATAGATTAATTGTATTGAGAGTAATGAAATATTCTGTATATAATAACCAGTGCATCAAAGTGTTTATTCATTTTAATGTTTAGTTTGTAAAGCTGTCGCACATGATACATTTAGAGATACAGATTCAATCCCATTGATTGAGAATAAACTCTCATTTATCTCAAACCCGCATCTACTAAGAACAGCTCTCCGAACTTAGCCTGGCGGGAAAAATGGTCATGACTTTCACCTTGTGGAAAAAGGCGTCGAGTCTCATTATTGATAATATTGGGTTATTTATTTATTAATTTTTGCTCTTAGTAAATCCAGGGTGATGAATTGGAACGGCGCAAGTATTTCAACAAAGATATTCGCCTGTGTCTAAAAGTATGTTTCAAGTACGAAATATTCAAAGGCCCTCTGTTGTCACAAGGATTTGCTGGTCCTTTCAACGGAGCCCGCGCGTTTGCTCTTACAATAACGCTATCTAATCTACATCCAGCGTCTGTCGGTGCATTGTCTTGCCGGCGTGCTGTGCACAAACAGGGCGGCGCTTCTAAAACAACCACTACAAACTTACGAACGTAGCACTTACATATATATATATGTTTTAAGAAAATCCTTTCCCATTGCGACAGGCTATTTAATGAAAACGAATGTGAGTCGATTTTTTATCCGGTACGCAAAGGTGTATTAACCAACGACGTACCAAACATGGTGTCCGTCTCATAAGGCCGCCGGTGATACGTTAAACATGAACGTCGTCCGAACACAAAAAGTTGTTACATCCAAAAGCTCACATAGGGCCCACCCGTGATGAGATCGGAGGCATCGGAGGCATACCAATTTGTTTCAACAAACGCATTCTTCAATTGGTAGCAGTAATTAGAGTCGGTGGCAGGGTCATCAAAACGGATTTTAATTGTTTTAACAGAAGCTGTAATATCTCAGCTGTAATTAGCTTATTCAACAAGCAATTTACGTCCCCACTGTTGGGGCACAGGCCTACCTTCAATATGAGGGCGATAGGCCATAGTCACCACGCGGGCCCGATGCGGATTGGTGACTTCAGAGACACCTTAGAATAAATTCTAATTCATATGCAGGTTTCATTGCGACGCTATCCTTCACCGTGTTGTACTCCACTGTTGTTACTAAAGTTCACAAATGTACATAACTTAAATATTCAAGTCATCGGTACATGCCGAGATTCGGACCCACGATCTTCAGAATGAAGGCCGCACGCTCTCAGCATTGGCCAGCGAGCTACTAGATCCTTCTTAGGGTAAGGATGATTATTGCAATAGTTCCCAAAGTTTGCAAATATTTGAGGAATATTAAAAATCATTACCTATCATAGTATCGCTGGGTGCCACTGGTCTCAATGCGAGATCGCGTTTTGTGGAATACATTATAATGTACTGAGGTCCAGCAATGGACGCCTATTGGCTGAGATGATGATGAGCAATAAAAAAATTGTTTAGGTTAACCAGGACTTACGGTGGTAACTCCTGTATTGAATCAGTAAAAATGGGGCACAAAACCATTAGCGCTTTGGTTAATAATGACCTGTTACGGCTTAGACAGTCAATTATTAAAAAAATATATACTATTTTAAATTTTACATTTGTGGCAACCCTATGAATTAGTTCGGAATAATTCGTGTGTTCAGATGGCTAGCAGTTCAACGGATGATAGTGACACTTGCGCAAACATATCCTGGTGTTACACCGACCCTGCCATTGAATATTTCTCTCCGTGGAACCATAATGTGAAACTTTTTAAATACTCTCACTAAATAATTTTTCTATTGATTAGACAATCCGATTGATATTGTGTTATATCAATAAATAAGTAAATTGATATCATTGGCTTCCTTTTCGTCATCATCAGCCGTTAGACGTCCACTGCTTGATGGTCTTCATAATAATTTTATTCAGGTCCTTAAATAAAGGCAACATATTTTATTTATATTAATTTAATATGGGGTATAAGGGGCCCCGCACAACTCACAGGACCTAAGCCAACATCACTTGCTCGTGGTGACCCCGGCTAATCAACAAACGAGGCTCTGCCTCCAACCAAAACTCATTGGGCCAGCTAATTGGGATATGGCCCAAATCCTTCATATGAACTCCTACAGACGAGGAGCCCTAATGCCCGGCTATGTCGGAGGCCATTCTGACTGCAGCGCAGGACCAGTCGATTTGGAGATTTTTGGGAGAGGCTTATGTCCCGCTGTGGACGTCTATCGGCTGATGATGATGATGAATTTAATGTAACTTTTAATATCTAACTTATTTATACATTTGCGAAATATGTTATGATATTTTGACAATATAATTTTGTCTTTAAATGAAATCCTATAAAATTGTATTAACCAAATTTGTAGTCTTTTATACTATCATCATCAACATCATTATCAACCGACAGATGTCCATTGCTGGACGTAGGCCTCTCTCAAAGATCTTCACACGTCTTACAAAATGATGTATGAAGTAAATTCTCAGAATATAAATTCGCATACATCATGTATAAATAGATTCTAAGAATCAATATTCAGAGATATCAAGTCTGTGCGATGGTAAAACATTGATGGTGATGTTACCACTTAGTCACCGCGCCTCGAAATAACTTGACCGGTGACGATGATCGTCGCTAACGAACGTAAGGCCAACAAATTGAAAAATAAAATGGACGTCAAGTTGAGACCGGAATGAGAATGTGGTCCGGCGCCGGCGCGAGTCGCAATAAATCACGCTGTCCACCGTCTGCGTTCGCAACTGCAGACCCACCATCGCTGCACCAATGTAGATCTTAAACGATCATCGCGAAGCATACAATGCAATGGACGAGGGACGGAGGAAGGTGGACGGTGGTCGCGCCGCCGCGATAGCGATCGCTGTTGAATCATCTACCTGTTGTTGTTCAACACAAAAGGACGAAAAGGTGCCACCGCGCACACCTTTTGTTTGAAAATAATAGAAAAAAAGGAACCTAGTGACGATTTGTTATCCTTTAAACATTAGAGATTTAACTCCCATAGATCGAGATTCTATAGATCTTGACAGATTTAAACGCTACTTTCAAAGATATTGTCAAAGATTAATAATTATATATAACCAGTCTGCTTCACGTTCCCGCAGCAGAGATTTGCGATCTTTTTCATCATCATCAGTCGACAGATACCCACAGCAGGACATAGGCCTCTCCCAAACATCTCCATATCGATCGATCTTGCGCCGCCCGCATCCAGCTACTTCCCCAAACCTTCGCCAGATTGACGGATCCTACCAGCAGTGCGTTCTCCGGTATTCGCCATTCGAGGACCTTAGTGTTTATCGGTTGTAAGTCCTTCAAGCGAAGCGTCCTGCCCATTGCCACTTAGACTTGCAATCTTTTGGACTGTGTCGGTGACCTTAATTCTCCTTCGGATCTGCTCATTTCTAATTCGATCATGCAGGGAAAACCCGAGCATAGCCCTTTCCATTGGTGTGTGACTTCAAGCCTTTTCACAAGGCCCACTGTAAGCGCCACGTCTCAGTGCTGTAAGTCATCACTGGCGCCACGCATGAGTTGAAGACCTTTCAGCGACCTTTTTAAAAAGGAGACAATCAAGTATATATATCATACACAACAAAAAGTATACTCGCCGAAAATATTTTAAACGAGTCAGTCAAACTCATTCGTCATCGAAATTACTCTATGACGTACTGTTTGAGGAAAACAAATATTTTTTTTTATAGTATACAGATGTATTGTATATATCTTAACATGCAATTTTTAAATTATGCAACAATTTAGTATATGGTTAGTATTTATCACCGGCGCAAGTATCGCATGTTGTTGACTCTATTCAATATTAAACAGTGCTGCTTTAAATGGCCTAAAGGAAATTGTATTATGTCTGTATTCCACTTAGTAATGAGTGCTTCAACCATTTACATACAAACATACATATACACTACAGCATCATCATCATCAGTCGACAGACGTAAACTGTTGGACATAGACCTCTCCCAAAGATCTCCACGTCGTTTTGTTGGAGTTCATTGAGAGGAATTGTGCCGTAATCCACCACGCTGGCCCATTGCGGGATGGTGGATGGTCAGAGCCTCGTCTGTTATTCAGCAGGGTGCACCGCGTGCAGGTGATGTCGACTTCAGCTCCGTAAGATGTTGGGCGGAACCCCTACACTACAGCATAGTAATTAGTTTTTGGTGAAAATTTTTAATGTACTATCATCACTGTTTCAGAACGAACGCCCTGATATCAAGAATCTTCTGAAATACTGAAAAGCTTTTACTTAAGCAACATCTGTGAAACAAAATTTATATATATTGTGTGTGTATACCGTCATAACCAAGCGATAGACTTCCACTACTGGATATAGGCTTCCCTAAAGATCTCCACACCGATCGGTCCTCTGCTGTCCGTATCGTTCCGCCCCTCGAGGACCTTACTGCCCCATGGGCCGTCGGTTCTTCGAGCGATGTGCCAGCCCACTGCCACTTAAATCTAGTAATCTTTTGGCCTATGTCGGTGACCTTAGTTCCTCTACGGATCTCCACATTTCTGATTCGATCGCGCAGAAACTCCGAGCATAGCCCTCTCCATTGCCATTTGGATGATTTTGAGCATTTTTATAAGGACCTTAGTAAGGGACCATGTTTCGCTTTCATATGTCAACACTAGCTACACGCACGAGTTGAAGACTTTTTATCAGAAACTGCGGTGTCTGAGACGAAGATTCTGCGAACCATCCGCAACGCTGGGCACCAGTGGAGTTGGATTTGTCGATTGACCGCGTTCTCTTTCTGGTGTATATATATATATATATTTATATGTGTGTAAGTTGTTTCTTTTTATTCGATTACGCGACGACACGAGCGATCTCGTTCACCTTATAGTCAGTGAATACGCTCGCCCATAGCAACGAAGCGCTAGATAGGATGATATATACTCTAGTAATTACACTAGCCACAGCGCCCTTCACACCGGAACACAACGCGCTGCGATGGTGCCTACCTAGACTGTCTTCGGTAGCAGAGACCAGGTAAAGTATTTATATATGTATATACTGAGATATTTATGTAATTAGAATGAATATAAAATTATTATATCTACCTTGTTCATTTCTAACATTATAGTTTATAGTTTTGAATAATGCAAAAAAAAAAATTCTTTTATTGAAATAAAAGAAAATACGTAAAGACAATATAACCACCACCATCAGTCGATAGACGGCCACGGCTGGACATAGGCCTCCCCCAAAGATCCCCACACCGATCGGTCTTGTGCCGCCCGCATCACCGGGCACCAGGGGCCGTGGTTTGTAGGGTTTCATATGAGAGTATTTGAGTCACTTCCCACCACGCTGGCCCAATGCGTGTTGTTGGGAACCAGAGCATCGTTTGTTGATTAACAGGATGCACCGCGAGCAGGTGAGCTTGGCTTGAGACCCGTGAGTTGTTGACCGGGACCCCTCACACCCACAAAGACAATAAAACGAACCATACATATTAAAATCAAAAACTTTTAAATATATCAATATAATTTAAAAATTTTAATAGATATTTATCTGCATTAGTTATACGTATAAACAGCTGTTAATTTTTTTTTATTTGTAAATTTGACGTAATTTGTAGCGACGGGGCTGCGTGTCGATGTATCAGCTTGTAATTAAGGTTTCCATATTATGTGTCCGCATGTAGGTCGAAGCGATCGATACGTACAACAGTTGCAGACTTAACGAAACCAATGCAATGACATATCCTCGAAAGTTATACAACCAAGCACGCTGCTGCGGAAGACGGTCACCTGACGACAAAAATCCATACAACAGTTAGTATACTTACACGACATCGTCTTATGCTCGTTGCTTTATGAAACTATATAAACTGGTAGTAGATCTCTGTTACCAAAGCTCTGTAGTCGCGGACTAGTAAGCATTAGGACTAAGGTAAGCCCAGCCTGTCGTAGAAGTCGACTAAAAGGGTCCAGGAGTTTCGCGGGCCTTGAGAGTGGGAGCACTTACCGCTCGACAAGCGAATTTGAGTGGAATAGCGTATGGTTCAGCGATGGTGCCTAGGAGGGTTTGGAACCCCTTCAGAGACGTGTTAACACAAAGTGTAGAGGGGCAACGGTGCGTTCTGTAAGATATCCCAGAGTCTCTCCGACTGCACTGATGCAGACCACCAAGTGGGTCTTAGTGAGTAACAATCTCACATAACCCTGACTTCCCACCAGAAGTAGGTTATGTTTCGAAGATTTCCCCACGAAAAAAAAGTATTTATCAGAGACCGTCTAGGTATCTCTTTTATTCTACGAAGAGACGAGACGAGCGAGACATTCACCTGATGGTAAGTGATACGCGTGCCCATATTAACGTGATGCTAGTTAAGATGAAATATAATACACCAGATTGTGCACGTCGTCTTGAGGAGTCAAGATGTTAGATCTCATTACTGCAGTAATTTCACAAGCTACATAGCCCTTCAAACCGGAACACAATAATGCTTGCACAGTAATGTTAGGCGGAAGAATTAGGCGCTGCGGTGGTCCTTTCCTAGACGGTCTCCAGCAACAGAGACCTACCACCAGTAAAGGTACCATCGCAGCGCATATTTCTGCCGACAGACAGTAGTGTGCAAACATTACTGTAATCCGGTTTTTAGGACGCTGTAGCTGGTGTAATTACGTGGGTAACGAAACTCGATATGTTATGACTCAAAGCGACGAGCACAAGGCGGTGCAGAATGTATCATCCTAAGTAGAGCTACCTCGTTACGGACAAGTGTATCACTCATCACTTGGTGAACATCTCATTAGCCTCGTTGAATAAAAAAAAATTGGAAGAAAGACATTAAGCAAATTTAATGTTAAAAAATTAATGTTTTTTTTTATGTAATTAAGCGACGAGACCTACGGCACCTTCATCTGATGGTAAGTGATATACCCGCCTATAACAACGTGGCGCCACGTAACATGGTATGCACTGCACCACATTGCGCTCACCGACTGAGACATTCTCATTATCCTAGTAATTACATTAGCTATAGCGCCTTTCAAACCGGAACACAGTAATGTTTGCACAGTACTGTTTATCGACTGCAACAGCTGCTGCGGTGGTACCTACCCAGACTGTCTCCACCGACAGAGACCTACAAACAGTAGCAACAGAGACTTACCACCAGTTTAACTGATTCTTTTTTTTATTTTAGTTCGTATTTTCTAAATTTTTTTTAGTAATATAGATAGTAAAATAGTGTTTAGTATATATTTATCACTAGACAGCAGTTTCTTGGGAAGACGACGGCGACAGACTAATATTCATCTAAGCAGTGTTTCTAAGAATGGGTGGCCTTCCTCCAATGTAATAAACTCATGAAAGATGATGAAGGTTTATAATGTTTAGTAGCTATAGGCGGGGCACTTTGCTAGGACAGGCCGGTGAGGATATAGACGCCGCGTACTGGCGGACTTAGAGCTGGAAGAGCGAAGGTGGTATGACGATAGGGTAAGGGCAGTGCGTAAGCCAATTGTGTGAAGATCTTTACATGTGATCTATATTTAGCTGTGGACATCTTACGGCTGATGTGTACTATATAAATTGTCATCATCATCATCAGCCGATAGACGTCTACTGCTGGACATAAGCTTCCGCCCAAAGAATCCCACATCGATCGGGTAGGTAATCAAGCTAGCAGGGCAGAGTGGTGGGCTGCCCAATGCGGGTACTTGGGAGTTAGAGCCTCGTTTATTGATTAGCAGGCTACACCACGAGGAGTTGAGGTAGGCTTGGATCCCGTGAGCGAAACCCTTACACCCCTTATATATATATATATATAATAATAATAAATAAAAATATTGGGAAATTTATAAAGCGTCGTTTATTATAGTATCACGTTCGAGGAAAGTTAAATTCACAATCGTCTTACTATCAAGCGATAAAGTTAAATACGTTTTCCTAGTATTTATAATTGTATAAACACTTCTATATATCGCTTTGAAGTATCTATTTGAATATAATATTCATTTCAGCGATCAGTGCGAACTGTCCTTACTACCAATTTACCGTGAATTACTTCGATAACGAATCGGTCTGTAGCGATCCATAAATAGTACCCACTGTATCATATCCTATCTTTAGTTCTTGTTTATTGTACTGGTGCAGTGTACAAATTGTATCTTATAAGTAAAGATATAAAGTCGATAACGTATATAATACGTGGAGTGGGTAATGTTACACGATCTACTTACTATAGATTATTTCTAAAGATAAATTGATTATTCGTCTACTTAAATATACTAATATGATTTAAATAATACGAGCTGTGAGGAATCCCGCACGACAACTCACGGGAAGCAAACCAAACTTACCTGCTAGTGGTGCACCCTGATAATCAACAAACGGGACTCTGGCTCCCACCAACCCGCACTAGGCCAGCGTGGTGGGAAATTGCCGAAATCCCCCCCCCCCATATGAAACTTACAAACGATGGCCTCTATTGCCCGGCGGTAGCGAAGACCGTATTGACTGTGTGAAGGTTGCAGGAAGCCGATGGTTGCGGGCAACGCAAGGCGATCGATGTGGTGATCTTTGGGAGAGGCCTTTGTCCAGCAGTGGACGTCCGTCGGCTGATAATGATGAATGAAAAATAATGAAAAGTACCAATGCACGTCGATGGTGAAGCTTGGCCATCTAGAGAACTACGGCTCAATGATGACAGCGAGGACAAGAATTTATTTTTGAGACGAGCAGGTGCTTCACCTAATGATGAGTGATACGCTTATTTGTAACAACGTGGGTGATACTGCTCCACATAGGACTTTTCGCCTTGAGACATAGTATGTTGTCTCGTTACTTCAGTAATTTCATTATGTCCAGTGTCCTTCAAGCGCACAACGTTTGCACAGTACTACTTCGTAGCAGAAATAGCAGCTGCTGCACTTGCCTAGACGGTCAGCAACAGAGACCTATCACCAGTGAAATTGTTTAAGTAAAATTTCGTAAATCTTGTCGAGCACAATGCGGTCATCGCCTTCACACATAAGATATTAAGTCATTAGTTACAACATCCTTAAAACTAGATTATGGTAATGTTTATACACTACGGAGTTTAAGAGCTGCGATGGCACCTAGACGGTCTCAAGAAACCTACCAGTATAGAAGCTGTAATAATGATGCACTATTAAACTGATACGTCATGTATAACTCCTCACTGTACTCAGGATCAGGACAAGTATGACATAAAATATCTTGAAACGTACTTGGTATTCAGATTAGTTTACAGAGGTGAGGCCTCAGCGCGGACGGTAACCCATTTGTTTACGCCTGCACTTCGTCGGATCCCGACCGATTATATAGAACGGTGCGTTATCATAACAAAGCTGAGATCACCGCGCACTTTATAAAGCTGATCTGATCGTTCCTCAACCAACATTTCAGCGGCGGTCAAAAGAAAACTCGGTATATTTCATTAAGTTCCAACAGATTCTATCGCGATTATTTAATTATTTATTATACCTATTTTTTAAGTGTTATCCAGCACTCATAGTCACGAGCAGACTGTGGTGAGGAAGTCTTTATCACGGAGCATCTACAGCTAATATATCTCACCTTACAAATGATTCCGTGTCGACTCTTTTAATGATATTTTAATATACGTTTGGTAGCTGGCTGACCTAATCTTGCTCGTTTTGGTCGCGAGTTCGAATCTTAGCATGTACCGATAACTTTAATGTTTAAGTTATGTACATTTGTGAACTTTAGTAACAACAGCGGAATACAAACGGTGAAGAGAACATCGCGAGGAAACCTGCACATGAATTAGTATTTATTCTAAGGTGTGTGCGAAGTCACCAATCCGCATTGGACCCGCGTGGTGATTATGGCCCATTGCTCTCGTATTGAGGGTAGGCCTGAGCCATAACAGTGGGGACGTAAATTGGCTGTTGAAAAAAAATGAGTTCGAGACCGGATAAGACCAGCGAAACATTAACTCGATTACAACTCGCACTACAATTTCCGGTTTGAACGGCGTAGCTAGTGAAATTACTGAGGTAATGACGCTTAACATCGTAATGCTACGATACCTGAATCTAATATCCTATTATCCTAGTAAGTAAGTCTGTTGCCGGAGACCGTCTAGAGAGGTACCACCGCACTATTACTGCCGTCAGACAGTATTGTGCATACATTACTGTGTTCCGATTTGAAGGGCGCTGTAGGTGGTACAATAACTGGGGTATAAACACTTAACATCTTATGGCTCAAGGCGACGAACACAATGCGATGCAGTGTATATCATCTTAACTAGCCCAACGTTGTTATGGGTAGGTGTATCAGTAACCATCACTTGAATGTCCCCTTCGTCTTGTTGCTTATTATGCTTATTAACTTGAGACTGGGTCACCAAAGTAAATCAGTCAAAAATGTGTGAGAAGCAGACACGGACCCTGAGTAAACAATCAAAGCGTTTCTACTCCATTTAATAGACTGCAACAATACACAATATTACTGTATGATCTTCAAAGGCGGCGGATATCAGCTTGACCTACTGACCGGCAGTTAGATAATTTTGACACGGCATCTGGTACTCCGCTTGCCAAGAAAGCGGTATGCTATTTTTAATGCGCGCCAGTGTCAGCCGCAGAATATTATTCTTAAAACTTTACGTATGGTTTTCAATTCAAACTTTCATATATACTTTTATATTTAATATATATAAAAGGACTTGTCCGAATATAGTATATATACAATTGTAATAGGAACGTAAGGGTCCCCGCACAATAACTCAGGGGTTCCAAGCCGACCTCACCTGCTCGTGGTCCGCCTTGCTAAGCAAAAAACGAGGCTCTGGCTGGCTTCCACCATTGGACGAGCACGATGGAAAATGGTCGATATTCCCCTATATGAACTACACACGTGGAGGATCTTTGGGGGGGCTTATGTCCAGCAGTGGACGACTATCAGCTGATGATTATGATGACACCTGCCTATAATAATGTGGCTCTTTATAAGTTTCATAATATTTTTTCTCTAATAACAATTTTATATATATATATATATATATATATATAAAAGGTTCCCGAACAACAGCTCACGGGATTCAAGCCAAGCTTACCTGCTCATGGTGCATTCTGTTAATCAACAAACGTGAGAAAGATGCGAGAAAACAATGTGAGAATCGTTGGGGGAAGCCTATGTCTAGCAGTCGACGGCTATCGGCCTGATGACGATGAAAGATGTAATAAAATTTCTTTGGTTTCATTATTTGCAATTGGCCGGTTTTGATGACATTAAAAAAAATATGTTTAAAAAAAAAAAGAAATGAGTAAAACTCTATTTCGCGCTAATTTTTTTTCTGGCAAAAAAGTCTTGATTTTCATGTTTGATTTAGACGCTTCTTACTGTTCCTCCTTCTAACATGGCGTGATAAATAATAGTGACCATCTTCTTGTGAGAGAAGACCTCGAGTCCCAGGAGTAGGAACAAATTTGGTTATTATTCACGTTTATGTAAATTCAATATGGCGGACAATTGAATTAGTAACCAATGACGTTACTGGTAGTCCGTTTTTAATGCTGGAGACCAGACGCTTTACCTAGACAGGTAGGTACCACCGCAGCTCGTATTTCTGCCACCGAGCAGTAGTTCTACAAATATTACTGTGTTCCGGTTTGAAGAGCGGTGTAGCTAGTGTAGTTACCGAAGTAACGAGACTTTAAATTATTTCTCAAGGAAACGGGCACAATGTGGTGTATATCATCCAACTAGCACCACTTTTTATAGACAAGAGTATCATATACATTTATGGGTACACTTCGTTAGCTTATAGCATAAATTATTTTAATTCTTGTATGAATAAAGAATAGTTCGTGGGAAACAACAAGAAAAAAAAAGCATATTCCATCAAACGAATTCACGGATATAAGTAAGCGTTAAACGATCACGGTAGAAAAAAAACTGTTCAAAGCCACCGACAGTTTTATTTAAGCCAAAGCGCATTCCTCTAAACAATTTTAGCCGTTCCAAACAGGAAATTTAACGCATCCACCAACTATCAGCGTAAACATTTTATATGATGGAAAAACGTAATGGAAACTACTTTAGCATGATGATCAGATAGAAGTCAGACGGAGAAAGTGAACTCGTGCAGTAAATCTTTGCGTCCAACGCCAAACGTCCGAGCAAATGGCCGGCGGAAATTAATCCGCAAGTTTCAAACTCGTCCCGTCATAGCTACAGTCGTAAAATAAATAAAATAAATATCGTAGTAAATAATTAATGTCCGATTTTATCGATTTAATCATTAAACTTAAATAATAAAATATTTATACGGTGGTAAAGATGTTTTGAAACCAACATGAATCGGCTTCGTATTGTAAATGTGCTGCCATTACAGCGTTATAGTCCGACTGTCATTCAAGAGTAGCAGCATTCTGGATTAGCACGCTTCACCCACCATTCAGTCATCATCATCATCATCAGCCGATAGACATCTACTGCTGGACTGCCTCTTCCAAAAATCTCCACGTCGCTCAGTCCTGCATTGTTCATATCCAGTGGGTTCCTGCGATTCTCACCAGATCGTCGATCCACCTTGTGGGAGGCCTCCCAACACTACGTCTTCCAGTACCCGGGCGCCATTCGAGGACCTTACTGCCCCACGGGCCATCGGTCGATCTTTCTTATTGGCACTTAATACCATGTGAAATCGAAATTAAGTATTTAGCTAATTGGCATTAAATAAATATGTACGACTTGGCCAAAAACGGAACCTCATGCATTAAGAAACGTAAAATCTCCTACCGCGGTCTTGTACCCGTCATCAGCGATATAATCTTATGCAGCTGATTATAATGGGTAAAGTTTCTGGAAAACGAAAGGTGGGGAGAACGAAAAACTCATCGATGATGAATATCTAGAAAGGACTGCCATATCTGGGGCGTTCGAATTGTTCCGCCGTACCAAAGACAGAAAGGAATGTATAACGCTGATCTCCAACCTTCACTAGTTGGAGAGGCACTTTACGAAGAAGAATAAATATGTACTACTGTAAAATATAGCAGCTGACGTTTTTAATACATCAAGAGATCAGCTATTTTGTTTTGTGGGTCTCAAGACATCGCTTGACTGAATAAATATCAATACAAATTATGTACTTATAAACCAACAATGGGACCGTGGGACCGATCGATGTGGAGATCTTTAGGGGAGGTCTATGTCCAGCGGGGGACGTCTATCGGCTAATGATGATGACGATGATGAAATCAATAATTATTTTCCATTTTACTATTAATATCAATAATTACACTATGTAATAACCCACGCTAAAGCTATAGAATTTGAATTTGGTGTAATGTACTAGAAAGGTTGTGTATCCAGCAGCGTATAAATAAAGATTGATTATGATGAAGAAGCGTTTCATCCATACATCTCGGAGATGTGTTCTAATGGAGCATATATCGAAAGTAAGCTGAACAGAATATACACAACTCATCGTTGTAACTGTACTCAATAGCGACGCCGGTTTGTTGTTAAATATTTATTTAATCATTAAATGTTTACTTGAACTCATTTTACAATATATGTATATGTTTAAGTATAAAAACAATGTTATCAACGGAATTGGAAATATTTCTAAATACAGGCAAAGATATTTTGTTTGATAGGTTCCTTCTTGTTATTCTTATAGTGCCTCTCGAACTAGTGAAGATTGGCCATCAGGGTGGTACAGTTCTTTGTCTCTGGTTCGGCGGAACAATTGGGACGCACCAGGTCGGTAGATCGATAGGTTTACTAGATAGTAAATGATAGCGCAAATAAGTATCTTTACAAAACCTAAAATTTAGTCATTGACTACATTCGCATAGCCGAAAATAGTGCTAAGAGGTATTTTTTAGGAGAAGCCTATGTATGCAGGGATTAATGATGATGATAATATTTCACATATAGATTCGTGTAAACTGGTAGCAAATATCGACGGCCATTAATATGTAACACTATAGCATCATCTCTTCCACCATGTAGTTTTGTACAAGGATTATCGTATACCCACAGTTCACTCGTGGTAGGTTTTTGTTACCGGAGACCCAGTCTAGAAGAATATTTATTCTTCTCCCTTAAAGACTCCACACATCAATATGGAAATAGCCAGCTATCGAAACAGAATTATTTGAAACCTTACTGCTACAGAATAGAAAACGCATCGTGTTGGCTTAACCTCCAATTTGACAAATAATAGATCGTTGAGATCTTACTTACAACTTTTAATCAATATACAATGAAAAATATACAATACTCCTAAAAATAATACAAACTATCCTAGCTTTTCTCTCGCTAATCATCCGACGCGTCCCTTATGCCCTCCGCCATCTTGTCGGCCATATTTTAAATGTTGCCAACATAATAAATAACAAAAGTATTGATACCAATATAAAATGTAATATATTTTATTATTTATTTGGTAACGCTAACAATAGCGAATTTTTGTCACGATGGTCGAGACATGAGGATGTGCCTGGTGGAGTGTTCCTCTGTAAATAGACTTGGAATATGGATCGGCTGGTTAATGAATGTGCGACTGCCGACATCGCGGCGCCCGGCTGTCATAAATTCATGCATTAGACGTCACACAACAACTAAACAGTTTTGTCACGATCGATCGTAAATATGTCATTGCAAATTAACAACACGCATTAATTATTTAATAATCTGTGCTATTAGTTTTCCAGTCGTTAATTATCTTTAATATAATCGCGGCGTTATGCAGTCAAGTAGATATCTATTCACCTTCACTTAATAGTGTTTTTACTCACTTATACTTTCACGGAGTAAACAACGTAGGTCCGATAATATGGTGATACTGGTGGTAGGTCTCTGTTGCCGGCGACCGACCTAGATACCACCAGTTCCTGCTTAATTGTACAAAAATCGAATTTAGTTAGTGAAAAACTTTCTTTACATTTTATATGAAAATTCAAGATATTTTCATGGAATTCATTAATTACATCCACTAATTTTGATAGAAAGAAAGAACAAATGATGGGAGCGGCAAATAATTTATTGATTTCTGTTTTTTAATGTCATCAAAACCGGCCAAGTACGTATCATCATCATCATCAGCCGATAGACGTCCACAGCTGGATATAGACCTCCCCTATAGATTACCACATCGATCGGGCGGGGATTCATATAAAGGGATTTGGACCGATTCTCACCATGCTGGGGCAATCCCAATGCGAGTTGGTGGTAGCCAGAGCCTCGTTTGTTGATTAGCCGAGGGCGTTACGAGCAAATAAGGTTGGCTTGGATCTCGTGAGTTGTTGAATGGGAACCCCACCCCTCAACCTAAAGTACGAGTAGTACAGTTTTTTCTCTCTTTGTTATTAAAACTTCAAATTGAGACATATTAATTATGTATTAGGAGGGATCAAAAAGTAGTGAGAACAACATATATACTCCTTGGTAAGAAAAAAAAATAAATACTGGGATAGCTTAGATACATATTTGTAATATTAATAAAGAAAAAAATCTTCGATTCTTTTTTGTTTTTTTCTGAATGTAGTCATTTGTTGGCTTCGTGTCGGGACGTGTTCTCGAAAATGGAGAAAAGCGAAGTGCGAGCCGTTATTAAATACCTCTGTTTAGGAAAGTTAACGACGCAAGAGATTCATTGGGATTTGGAGGCAACATTAGGAGAGTCTGCTCCGCCGTATTTCACTGTCGCAAGGTGGTCTTCTCAATTTCGAGTAGGAAGAACGAGCGCGGAAGATGAACATCATTGCGATCCTCACTACGTCCATCGACGTCAGTCACCCAAGAAAGTGCTGCGAAAGTCTAGAAAATTGTATTGAGTGATCGAACAGTTACCATCCAATACTTAATTCAAGAAACGGGCATTTCATATAAAAATATTCAATCCATATTGAAACAATCTTTGAATATGAGAAAAGTCTCCGCAGAATGGGTGCCCAGAATGTTAACCGACACTCAAAAACCAAATCGATTTGACATTTCGAAGATATTGTTGGACAAGTTTCAAGAAGATTCTGAAAACTGTTTTGTCTCGTTTCGTAACAATGGACGAAACATGGGTCCATCATTTTGATCCTGAGACAAAACAACAATCTTCGCAATGGAAACGGCTATCATCATCGACCTCGAAAAAATTTCGTGCCGTGGCATCGGCTGGCAAGGTTATGGCCTCAATGTTTTGGGAATCAGAAGGAATATTGTTGATTGATTACCTGGAGCTTGGAACCACTATTACAGGTCAATATTATGCAGCTTTAATTCCCAAGTTGAGGAATGCCATCAAAGAGCATGCGAAGGGGCGTGCTGTTTCATCACGACAACGCACTCGCGCACAGGTCAGTAGTTGCGATGGCTGCCATTCAGCAACCTGGCTTCGAATTGGTTGCCCACCTCTCTTATTCACCAGATCTGGCGCGTAGCAATTTTTATCTGTTCCCCAAATTTAAAGAATATTTAAGGGAAATCGGGCACGAAGACGATAACGAGGTGATGGATGCCGTGGAGAGCTTTCTGCAGAACTAAGACAAAACTTTTTTTTTTAAAGGTATTGAAGCCTTGGAAAAGCGCTGGACTCGGTGTGCAGAGACTCGGCGACTATCTAGAAAAATAAATTATTAAGTTATCAATAGTCATTATATTCTATCTCATTCTCACTACTTTTCGATTCCTCCTTGTATATAGAACATTTACATCAGTACATAAATAAACCCGTATGCATAAATATCCCTACGATTTCTGAATCTAATATCCTGGTGGTTACGTTTCTGTTGCTGGCAACCGTCTAGAGTGGTACCAAGGTGATTGGCAAAATGTGGTGCTGTGTATACATTCTAACTAGCGCCACGTGGTTATCAGCATTACACATACTGTATGCAAAAAGATTTTCTCTCGACTTATTACTTTATCAAAGAAATAAAATAGTAGAGAGAGAGAACGGATGTTGTCCGAAGTATCCGAATGAGACACAAACCAAACATTTTTTTTTCTCTAATTCCGATAACTCCGAGCGCAGCTGCAGCGTTTATTTATACTATTCAACTCGTTTTTACCTACGTTTAATATCTCCGTTAATTGATACAAAGCCCGCATCCAACCGAACTTTATTGGGCCCGCTCCGAAGGATAAAGGACGGTGCTCCCTTTGGGAATTTTTATAACTGACACCAGCTCGACAAAATTGAAATGGTGTTCGGCTTAGGAACGAATCGTAACCGTTAATTGTTAACCATAAATTGATTTCAACAGATGCAGCATCCGAACGCCATAAGCAAACGTGGTCCAGTTACAGAATGAAGTGAATAGATAACGTTTTGAGTTTAACTCTGTTTATTATCATTATGAATTAGTTGTTATTATTTTCAGCAATGTCTAATGATAGATATGGGTTTCAACTTTTTTTTGTATATACGATGAAGCGATGAGACGAGCGGGTCATTCGCCTGATGATACACACAACCACCACCGCACAAGAACGCACGCGTTCTAAGCCAACCTCACCTACTCGTGCACCCTGTTAATTAACAAACGAGTCTGTGGTTCCCGCCAACCTGCATTGCGCCAGCATAGTGGGAAATCGCTCAAATCACCCCATATGAACCCCTTCAAATAACGATCCTTTGGGCCCGACGGCACCAGAGACCACGCAGACCGTACGGTCGCGGAAAGCCCCTGGATGTAGACAGCGCAGTACCAATCGATGTTGAGATATATGAGGGAGGCCTATGTCCAACAGCGTACGACTATCGGCTGATGATGATGATGAAATATAAAATAATAACTAGTTAGACATGACTATAAGTTCTCGATATACCACTTACACACATTTAAAAAAAATAACAGTCTCTTACAACACAAGGTATGTCATAACTTGCGACTACATATTCAGTGGAAGAGCCGCGGTTTGCCGACCACTGTCTTATAATATTATGCCGCGTCTCCTTACAGTGGTATCAGCAGTGTTTATGACTAATGCGTCTATACCGGCAACAATGACAAAAACTTACAATCTAACAAAAGTGTTGTAATTCCACACCGTTACGTGTCCGTGTCCGGGTGCTGCGCGATACCAGCTCCTACTGCCAAAGGATTACGGTTCACAGTTAAGCTGTATGGCGCACCTTGTGGAGCCGGCCGGCGTCTTTGACTGAGGGAGATAACATCTACATCGGGGCAGGTAGGTTTTTATTGCTGATGCAGCCAAGTCCTCGTCCCCGACAGCGAGGCTACGTTCCGTGTCATTTTTCACACGAGCCATTGTTTACTTATGACATTTCGCTTACCTACCAAATATCTTACTGGTGGTTGGTTGATGACCATCTACATAGGTACCATAGCAAATATTTCTGCAGCGAGACAGTTGTGTGATCTAGTTTGAAGAGCGTTGGACCTAGTGGAATTATTGTGGTAACGAAGCTCAATATCTTATCTTAAGACGACGAGCACAATATGGTGCAGTATATGCTATCCTGTCTAGAGCAACGTTGTTATGAGCAGGTGTCACCATCATTATCGGCCTTTAGGCGTCCACTGCTGGACATAGGTCTCCCTCAAAGATCCTCCACGTTTATAGGCGTTCATATGGGGGAATATCAAGCATTTCCCACCACGCTGGCCCAATGCGGGTTGATGGAACCTAGAGTCTCATTTGTTGATTAGCAGGGTGCACCACGAGCAGGTGAGGTTGGCTTGGGTTCTGTGAGTTGTTGTGCGGGACCCTTACACCCCTATCATGAACAGGTGTATCGCTTACCATCAAGTGTATGTCTCGCTCATCATTTCGCTTCGTTAAAAAAATTGGTTAACCCCGTAATTATGAGCCATACATAAAAGACTTTCAGTATTTACTCTGTGCTATTAGATGAAGTCTAGGTTTTTAGAAATTAGGAGATAGTTTTCTTTTCCATATTCTTCTTCCTTATCTATGTACTTATCTTCCATATCCCTCTATCAGCTGTCATATTTTCACAAACAGGTCATATTTCACACAATCCATCCACACTTTCTTCGGTCTTCCTTTTCCATACTCTATTATGTTGTGATGAATTAAAATTGTGGTTACTGTTTGCCAGCTAAAATCTGGATAATTTTAAAGTCTTAAAAGTCAAAATTTTTTGTTCTATAACAATTGTAACTTGACTTTAAATATGTCTATTCTGGACCGAAGAAATTCCTAAGACGACATTATTGTCATGTTAACTAACTACCAGTAATTATTCTGGTATTTTAACGAGCCGTAAAGCGACTGTTGCCGCTTTACGAAGCTATACCCTTGAGGAGTTCATCAGGTCCTGAATGTTGGGACAAACGTCTGTCGAATAACAATTGGACAAACGTTTGTCGTATTTCGGTTCGGTTGAGATGGAGAAAATACCTATGGTGCCGGATCGACTAGTTTTTTTTTGTGTTCGCCCCCATTCGGGTTTTTGGAATTCCGTAAGCGGCTTCCCCTTCAGTCCTACACCTCGCCTCCGCCCCGCTGCTTCATTCATAACTCCGCGTGATATTCCTCCCCATCGTTCCCGCTACCATTAGTCGGTATTACAAAGATGCATTCGCATGTGTCCGGATGGAGATGAGAACGATTGTTTTAAATTCCATGTTTTTGTTTACTCAAGCACGCCACCGACGTCGAATGGCGACGAGACACTAAATTAGTTTTTATGTATATTATGCGAAAAACTTAAATATTTATTCTACGAAACGAAGACACGAGCGCGACATTCCACCTGATGGTAAGACACTCCTGCTCAGAAGAACGCGGCGCTAGTTAGTATCATATGCACAACACACGCACAACATACACATCGCAGAAGTTTAGGACGGCCGCTCTCCAGATGAATCGACGAATCAGCAGGGCGGTCGGAGGTGGATGGTTGCGAGAAGCTGAAAATCTCATTTGTTGGAAGACATTGGAGAAGGCCTATATCCAACAGTGGATAAACAAAGGCTGATAATGATGATGATGCACAACACCACATGATTGTCGCCTTAAGAATTAAGATGTCAAGTGTCATTACCTAAATAATTTCACTAGCTCCAACATCCTTCAAACGGGAGCACAGTACAGTTGCTACTGTTTTTCGGCAGAATTAGGTTGCGCCGAAACCTACCGCCAGGACATAGAAATCGTCTGAAATAATCATCGTCCGATGGCATGATACGTACTGGGATACTTACAGGGTGTGGGATCAGGGTTTACTGACTCGTAGTTCGTTGCACTTCTAATGCAGGTGCAAAAACTCAGATTAAACCTAGATAAACGAATTGGCGACAGAACCGGTTGCGGTACATTTGTAACTTAGGGTTTAGACTTCACTAAAACTTAGATAATTTTTTTTAACCTACAATTGTATTAAAGAAAATTATTATAATGATTCTATCCATATTTATATGAACTTAGGCGAAGTTTGCGGAAAACAGCTGGATGCTGGCAGCGCAGGATCGATCGATGTGGAGATCTTTGGGTGAGACCTATGTCCAGCAGTGGACGTCTATCGGCTGATATTGATGAAGATGATGAATACTTTATAATGTTAATCATGATTATGTGATAATAAACAGGAAGCAGAAAAAAATACTTATAGTATTAAATGCTAAAGGTTTAAATACTTTTTTCATATTTTTAATGCTACTTACTATATATATTTCGCCTTATCAAGCAATAAAATGTTTTATCAAAAATTACTTGTAGTAAGTATTTTTATTACTATATATCATGAATTGTATTTCGGAAATATCTTATCGTTTCGTTAGGTGCGGTAGCTAAGGAAATTACTAGGGTAACGAAGCTTAACATCTTATCTCCAGGAGATGAGCGAAAGTCATAGGGAGTATCACGTGGTAACAGGTCGATTCGCGTCGGCTGGTAGAATAAAAAAAATATATATACCATGTTAGTCATCACATAATCATAATTACCATTATAAAGTATTCATCATCATCATCGTGATCAGCCGATAGACGTCCACAGCTGGACATAGGCCTCCCCCAAAGATCTCCACATCGATCGGCCCCGCGTTTCTTGCATCCAGTGGGTTCCCACGATTCCCACTAGATCGTCGGTCCACCTTGTAGAAGGCCGGCCTCCTAACACTACGTCTACCGGTAAAAGTATAAAGTATTAAAACCTTTTAATTAAGAATTTTATGTTTTGACAACCCTAGTGTGGCTAGACAAAACAACTTGGCTAATCAGGCAAGTCGACAGCTTTTTATTTCATTATCGTAGAGGCCAGCATGGGTAAAGATGAATATAGAAATAACACCTTAGTTTTTTTTTATTATGATTATGCATATATGTTATAGGGGTGTAAGGGTTCCCGCACAACAACTCACGGGCTCCAAGTCAACTCTATCTGACCGTGGTGCACCCTGCTATTCAACAAACGAGGCTCTGGCCCCACCAACCCGTATTGGACAAGCTTGGTGGGAAATAGCTCAAATCCTTACATATAAATCCTTACTGGATCGATGTGGGAATATTTTTGAGAGGCCTATGTCCAGCTGTCCAGTGAATACTCTATCTGCTGATGATGATGATGATTAAGCATATTTTAATTTATATTATCTACTAAACTTAAATTGGTGGTCGGTCTCCGTTGTTGAAGACCGTTTAGGTGGATACTACAGTGGCGCGTTTTTCTGCCGCGAAACAATAGTGTGCATACATTATTGTTCTCCGGTTTGAAGGGCGTTGTAGATAGTGTAAGAACTGTATTAATGGGAGTCCACATCTTATCTCTTAAGACGACGAGCACAATGTGGTGCCGTATTATACTAACTAGCGCCACGTCGTTATGGGCAGACGTAACACTTACCATCAGGTGAACATCCTACTCTTTTCGTCCTTTCTGATAATAACTGATAACTTAACTAATATACCACGGGGATAATTAAAATGTAATTATTATAGATTTTAACATAGTTTAACATTGCGATGCAATAATAGAAGCAAAGGTAGTGTTCATCTTTCCAAAACTTAGACACAAAGTAAACACTAGGTCTAAAAGTTTAAAGTGACGTTTGCGGTGGAAGATTCAGTATGGATCTTTGAATTGAATATGAATGATATAGATTAAATTGTGAATGCTGGTGTGGATCAAGTGCTTGTGGTTTCGTCGGATTAATTTCACGACTACAGCATATATATCCCTGAATCATTCGTAACAACTATTCAATCAAAACGTTATCATTATCATCATTACCAGCCTCTGTTTATCCACTGCTGGATATAGGCCTTCCCCAATGTCTTCCACCAAATACCATCCTCAACTTCTCGCATCCAATCAAAACATTACAACAAGACATAAACATGACGAGAATTGGTCACCGCGCTTGAATATGGCTATGAAAATACTCTATTAGATGAGGATCTCAGGGTTAACATTGATAACAGAAATGATGATGAAAAATTTGATATTTACAGATTCATAATTGTAGTCATCATCAGATGATAGACGTACGCTGCTGGATATAGACATTCCCCAAATATCTCCACATCGATCGGACCACAGTCAGCATGGCCTCCGGTACCACCGGTCAATAGATTAAATAATAATTTGCGATCTGTATTTAAGATTTAAATTTTTTTTTATAGGTAACCGTTTTTGTCGAAATGGTAGTGTAATTAAATTTAAATATATATTATTGCTTTAATATGCTTATTATAATTTTAAGTATATTCGATACTACTAAAAACTTATTCAAAAGAGCTAGTTTTAAAACTATAATCTTTAAATATTCAACAGATGTAATGCGCGATTTTGATAGTCCTCATAGTTAAGAGCTATAACTGGGAGAAACTCTTCCAGAAACATCTACGAATGGGGAGGGAATAGCACATACCCAATTACACAATCCCAATGCTGCACAAATACGGTTCAAATTTAACTTCAAAAGGAACGGAAACGTAATAAAAGGCACAAAACCGGATAAAACCGGCTCGCAATGATGTATTCGCGACTCATTAAAGGTGGCGTTATGGCGGGGTGATCGGCCGTTCTCTCACGGCATAATAATTACGGGGCGCGTTTGCTCCGTCACAGTTTATAGGTCTCTCTACCGAAACCCCCGCGCGACCCTGCCTTCACCCCCTCTTCTCCACCTCCACCCTCCCCCCTCCGCAAGTCGGACAGGACGGACTGCATTCCGCTCCCATGCGCCCGCCCCCGCGTTCCCGACCCAGGACCTTCCCAAAAATATCTCTTTCTTTAACACTCTATCCTAACGGGTACTGCGAAGCATGAATTGCTATCTTTTAAGATGTGAACATATGTCTAATGCAAGTTGTTCAATCATTATTTTTTTTGTCGTACATGATACAGACGGCGGAGCATATAATGCCACATAAGCATTATGTGGCATTATATGCTACTCAACCTAGGAAGATGGGACTTTTAAAGGCAAGTATATTAAAAAAACAAACAATGTAAATAGTACTAATATAAAAAATACATTCATAAAAAGACAGCAACATAACTAATGCTCATATAAAAATCCTCGAGTGGCGGCCGCGTCACGGTAGACGTAGTGGGAGGGTTCCCACAAAGTGGATCGACAATCTGGTGAGAATCGTCGAAACCTACTGCGGATCCACTGGAGATCTTTGGAAGAGGCCTATATCTAACAGTGTACATCTGTCAGTTGATGATGACACAAAAATGACTTGTGATCTTTAGGTAATGGAAAGGAAGCATCATCTTAAATGCAAGTTAGATTTCATTTGGCAAAGCATTCTTAAGGGAAAGAGACTGAACCATCAATTCAATACAGAATCTAGTGAACACAGATAAAGATGACGTTGTTTTCTAGTAGACAGAATTAGAGTAGAAGTAAAATAAGCTGACGTTATTGAAGTTGAGATAACCATTAAAACGAAATAAGTAAATATTGCTTTAGCCCTTTTTGTCTCGCCTACAATTATTTTGGCTGCAAAATCTCGATCTGGACTAACTTCACCCTTACACTATTTAATATGAAAGATAGTCGTCACATATTCAAGGAAAAATTAAGTGGATAAAAATATAACCAAGAAGACAGAGATTATTGGAGTTAAGGAAAGATAACGCCGCAGAAGCAAATTTTATATTTAAGAATTTAGTTACAATAATTATTTAGCAGAATATTAAATCTTTAATTATTTTTGGACTCCAGCTGAGATATTTGCGTAAAACGCCTAAACTTGAGTAATCGATAAACGATCACATCCACTGAGAAATCGAATATATTAATTGGACCTGTGTTCTATGAAGATGATAACCTTCTCAATGATTGAAGATATCACCTATGACGGTCGGTGTATCTGTTTCGAAACAGTCTATGTATAAATTTTTTTTTATTCATATTATCAACAAGTTAAGACGTCTAAATCTTTACTATAAGCAATAAAGACCATTCTTTGAGGAAAAGGATAAAGTAAAGAGGAACTGCTCTATGTAGTTTTTTCTACCGGTCCACATGCGAGATGAAAATGCAAGGTCGGATTGGACGGTATAATAAGTTTACACTTCAACGTTTCTATTTGGGCCAAGTGTTGCTGCACCCAAAAATAGTTAACGACCCCGACCGATTATACGTCGGACTCCCGATCGAATAGTCGCCGCAATCGATTCACACGCTTATACTCCATTTAACTAAATCGGACGATGACGAATCGGCCACTAAATCGAGATTATAATGATTACGAGTACGCATTCCCGAAGTGTCCGTGGTGCGATGGAATGCACGGAATCGATCCTAACTCGTTTTGTTTTCGCCACGTCATAACTCGAGCTCGACCCTAGGGCCACGCCGCAGGGTTGCCAGGTCAACCTCGGTCCGTTATCCCAAACCATTTCAATTGTTTGTATTTTACGTTTAGTTTTAATTCAAAACATTTTATTAGTATTTAGATTTTTTTTAAGTTTCTTGAGCTAATTAGCTTAATTTAAAATTTTATTATGTGAAAATGAGTCTGAAGGTAGTAAAGCGTGTTTGCTCGAGGAACCCTTGCTTTCATAGGTTGACGATAAATATGTCGTTTGATGTGGTAGATAACCCCATTTCGCGAGTGGCTGATCTTACGATTTGTTTCCATCTATTGTCCTTGGTGAGAGGTTTCATGGCATAGGCCTATAACACACGTAATCAAATCAATATTACAATCAACAGTTATTATTAAAATCTTGAGTTTACCTCTATAAACTGATTTGCTTGATAAAACTAGTAGAATTCAATACGCACATGTAATTTTCTTCTACTTTAGTTATGCTTATATTTTTATCTACATTTATGTGTACAATTAAGAATTAGTATCTAATTATTATATTAATAACATCAATAGCGCTATACAATCGTTCCTTTTTTTCTACCACCATCAACCCTGCAGGTATATGGTCGATTTGAACACACGCTTCATTTTCCACAGTAGAAAACGAATCGGTTGCGCGGGCGCATATTTTAATGCTGTCGTAATCCGATGCAACACATCATTGCGTCTTAAAAATGCAACGCGAACATCTCAATCCACTTTCATTCGCAATCGATACACGCCATTTACTTTGTTAATGTTATAATAACTTACATCAACGGTATTGTTAACTGCCTTTGTTAGAATTTACACTTGTGATACACAGGTCAGATCCCCGCATACTTTTCGAACTAACCCTCGCAAAGAAGAAGAATGTAGATAGAATCTGAATTGCTTGCAAAAGTAAGGTGATCTAAATTCTTCCTTTCTTCCACACCTTTATAAATTATCTATAGAATTTGACACTTGAAAAATCTTCTATATTATTGAGAAAGCTAATCTAGTCTGCCCGCCAAACTTCAGTCACAAAGAAGGCATCTCATGATAATGATCTGTTGACACCCTGGTATTTTGAAATTATCCGTTTCCACCGCTAGAAAGTTGAACGTATCGATAAAGTTATGCATTTTTACAAGAAACTAGAACAAGTTCTGGAATCTGTCTCAATATCTCATTCCGTAGTTTCCATGAGCTCTATAAAAATAAACGATATCTAAACGACACACTTAAACAGCGTTAATTAAACTATAAAAGTTCGTAGCTATAAAAAAAGTTTACCTAAGTAGTAGCATGATAAAAGTTTATACTTGTTGGTGGAAAAGATATATAAAAAGAAGACACGGAGATTTTGGATTGAAATTCGGAATGAGATAAAAACTGTTTTTAGTGCCTGAACGAAAAACCGGTGCGGTTGGATACACGGTGGGTAGAGCCTAACTTAATGATCACCTTAATTGGTGCATACTTAAATATTTACTCCTTTTTAAGCTGTGCACGATTCTTAAAGTAACAGAGCTTAACAATTATTCGGTTGTACAAGAAGTTTTATATGCATACCCAACTTTCAAACTAGTGGCGATAAACGGACGCTTTGGGACAACTGGTACTTGGAACAGTACCGTAGCAGTGGCTGTAGGCTCCTAAAGGACTAACTACCGACTCTGGTCCTAAAGGACTTAATATTTATTGTTTGTTTCTAATAAATTATCAGGCAGTGAGCAACTATGTTCTGCAGCTATAGGCTGTATGATGATGTACCGATCGATCTAAGGCAAGTATTATGTAATTTTAAAACTTTAACAGATGAAAGAACAAAAAACATTGAAGAACATGAAACATGTCATAATTTTAACAGAGCCAGAAGTTATACTTATGCGAGTGTAAAATTTATTGTAATTTAAGCAAAATTCTTAGCATCATCATCATCTTCATCATTATCAGCCGATAGACGTCTACTGCTGGACATAGGTTTACCCCGAAGATATCCACATTGATCGTTGCGCTGCCCGCACTCAGCTGCTTCCCGCAACCTTCTCCAGATCGTCGGACCACCTGGCGGGGGCCTGCCAACACTACGTCTTCCATCTAGCAAAGTAACACGAATAACTTATACTTGCAAATAGATTGCGCAATATGAAAATGATCAACGGCGCATTAAAATAAATACACTACAACTTCTCAAGCCTTCTTAAATATCATAGGTATAAACACAGATGATACAAGAATTAATAATATACTTGTTTATTTAGCATCATACTTATATGTTATATTTTGAAGTTTTTTTAGCTTTTAAACATAAATACAAAAATTAATAATCCAATATTAACTTTGACAGTATTGCGGGGACACATCATCATTTCAACCTATTATTGCACGATACTGTGTTGGTAGACCTACAAGATGGCTAATTAAGATAATGAACGTCCTAATTATGGATACGTCCGACATTCGCCTTTTGCATAATTGGACTCGGTTGACAAAAGTGGCTAAAGATTGCGTATGGGCCTTTTTTTGCCGTCAAGCTGCGGCCGTTGGACGCGCGGCGGCGGACCGGTCTGTACCCAGTCGGCACCTGCCCAACCATCGGAATGTCCGGTTTCGTATAAACAATGATCGCTTCGAAATTTACATTAAATTCATTTATTAATGAAAAACCATCACTTCAATATAATCTCGATCGTACAACTAAAGTTTTTCTATTGGGAATAATTTCAGATATCTACACGCTTTGCATCCAGCTCGGGGTCCACTTTGTAACCAGATTAAAAACTTAGATCGTTTATAGAGTAACTGTAAAAAAGATGTGCAATGAGGAATTGTCTGTGTAATACAATGAAATGACTGAAATTTCATATGTTGCTATTTTACAATTCAGACTCATCAATAAAGAAAATGTTTCTTTATGATTATAAGGAGAAAACTGTGAACAGCATCGCATTCATTTCGCTATAAAATAAATATTTGTTAAGACTGTTACTTAATAAAAAAAATATTGCTAATTAACAGTAACATAAATAAAGATAAAATTGTTTTTTGATAAAATTGGTAACATTTTAGTTGATTTCAATCTAAGAGTTAATTTATATTTTCATAGACCATGTTACAGTTGCTGTAATTTAAGGTAAGTGTAACGTTGCACCACCGGAGAATTAATTCATTTGGGCACCTCTTGACCTCAATTGTAACAGACAAGCGTGAGTTTAATGCTGCCATCGGGCAAAGGTCAAAAACGTGGCGCTGACGGTGAGCCGATTCAATTACACCTTACCGCACAGTGGGTAACGGCAACGCACAGTAAGCAGGGCTGTCTAATGAAACTATTATAATAAACACAATGAACCAGCAGTCTATATTTTAGGACCCTTGAGTAACCGAGTGACTCCTTTGATGATTTGAGACCCGAAAATAAAATATTATATATAAATATCTGTAAGGGTGATGGGGTCCAGCACAACAACTCACGGGACCCAAGCCAACCTCACCTGCTCGTGGTGCACCCTATTAATAAATAAACGATTCTCTTGCTCCCGCCAACCCGCATTGAGCCAGTGTGGTAGGAAATGACCACAATTCCTGCATATGAATTCCTACATACGACAGCCTCTATACCCAGCGGTACCAGAGGTCATGCTGACTGTATGTGGAGACCTTTGGGGGAGGCCTATGTCCAGCAGTGGGCGTCTATCGGCTGGTGATGATATAAATATCTGTTATAACCGACAGCCAAAAATAAATTGTGACCTGATCTGTAGTAATCAGCAACATAGTGTGTATTGGTTAAGCTAAAATTAACGAATGCATTTTTTTTATTGATAAAGTGACGGGAGGAGTTCCACGTCCACCGTATAGTATCTGATACACCTGCCCATGACGACGTGGCTCTAGTTCAGATGATATCCACAGCACCACATTAGGCTCGTCGCTTCTAGACATGATAACAAGCCACGCTACTTCAGTAGTTTCGACTAGGTGAAACGCCTTTCAAACCGGAATATGGTAATGTTTGCACACTACTGTTTAGTGGTAGAAACAGAAGCTGCTGCGGTACTTGCCTAGACGATCTCCAGCAGCAGAGAGTTACCATTTATATATTTATTTCAGTTCAAAAGATTAGTTTTTTGGGGTTGGTGTTGTCGTCACGATGTACCAATGTGATATAAGAGAAAAGTTAAGAAACTGCTAATATTTTAATTTCAATAATTATAACTCATTACAAAGTTTTTAATTACCTGAACAAAAATATATATATATTTAAGAGTCAATTTACGTCCCCACTGTTGGAGCACAGGCCTACCTTCAAAATGAGGGCCATGGGCCAAAGTCACCACGCGGGTCCAACGCGAATTGGTGACTTCAAACACCTTAGAATAAATTCTAATTAATGCGCAGGTTTCCTCGCGATGTTTTCCTTCACCGTTTGTATTTCGCTGTTGTTACTAAAGTTCACAAATGTACATAACTTAACATTAAAGTCATCGGTACATGCCGAGATTCGAACCCGCGCCCTTCGGAATGAAGGCCGCACGCTCTAACCATTACGCCAGCGATCTACATATATATATTACATGTGGCAATAGGAACATTCCATTTTTACCGAATCAACTTAAATTGGATTAGCTATTTGTTTTTAACAGTGGCAACCCCATTCGGACTCTGTGTATGTTGTGTACACGAGGCTGGTACGTGGGTTGACATAACAATTTGGGCAATTGCTTAGTTTGCGTCAAGCGCGACCTCGAATCGCGTACGATCCGATACATATTGTAACCATCAATAACACCACGAGTTACATTAATCACTTCCCGTTTAATCTGCGTCTTGTTAATTTAATAGAATGTTTAGAAAACAATATAGAAACAGAATAGTTTATATAGAAATGTTTAACAATAAAATAAATAAATCTCAGGCTATTGTTTCCAAGAAGAGAGTCAAACCAATTTTATCTACTGGTCCAGTGCAGGTTCTTCAAAGTCACATGCCTACGAAAGCTGCTTCTTTCTCGGTTTCTTCACGATATTTTCTTTATCCGGAAACTTGATCAGTAGCTTCTTCAACGATATAAAAGGTTAAGAGAGGAGCTCTAATATCAGACCAGTAAGATGTCTGATAATTGGAAATGATACGAGTAAACGAAAATGTCATGAGAACCAACGATAAGTTTAGCAACTATAGGTTGGCGCAAAAGTAATCCTCCTATCAGA